>OX401407.1:38603647-39336873 GCA_947846245.1 Cerastoderma edule | reverse complement strand
TTAGTGTTTAACCTACATTTTCATCCAATGAAAATGCGTCAATTTGAAATTTTTTGTTGGTTTATTTTCCATAAACTACTATTCGAGTGTTCTATCTGGGCTCTATGAGACTATTACTCTGGTATCACACATGCGCATAAATGTGTAGTTTTAGGCTCCACCTCCAAATCAATGACACGTGTAAGCCTACCCTACGGTAGCGATGGAAAGATCGCTGTGACGTCGCGGGGGAGAAATTAACACAGAAATAAATAAAAAGGAATTACAATTAACTGGGTTATAGGGTTTAATCCTTTGTCCTAACATCGTTGTGAAAAAAAGAAACTGAACTATATTATTTTTTTACCCCATTAGGAATAATGTGACGGGTACAAATTGAAAGCATCAACATACAACACATAAATACATTATGAAAAATCACAGTTTCTCTTTGAAATCGAAAAGAAAATATTGTGACAAAAGGAGAAATTGCTCGTTACAAGCAATTTCTTCTTTTGTCACAAGGGCTTCCGAAGTTTTCTGCTGTAGGTGAGAAATAAATTATGGAGTAACGGGTTAAACTCAAAACTAGTCTAAACCACTGATAAACAAAACTCAAACATAAACTGAATGCTATCAAGTTGATAATATGTGACGTAAAAAAATTACATTGCAATCTACATCACTGGGTAGTGCAGTTTTCTTCTTCCAAATATGGTATGGCAGAGTTTTGGCATGCAATTGACAGCCGCGGAAGGCGTGGTTTATGTCAAATTTCAAAATACTGAGCAGCAGTTTTATGCCATTCGACGATCATACCTGTAGAGGCGTGGTTTGCCAGTGTCAAATAGAGCGCTCTATGGAAATGTAGGTTAAACACTAAATTATTTAAAGGCTAGATAGTGAAATTTAAACGATATAGAAACCCTGTCAGTTGCTATCGCTCCTTCCTTGGGGTTTCTATATCGTTTAAATTTCACTATCCAGCCTTTAACTTATATTTAGTGCTTGATCAGTTTCTTGTACATTTAATCATAGCCAATATCTGCTATATCGTTTAGTGCTAGATCAGTTTCTTGTACATTCAATCATAGCCAATATCTGCTTTAGCACATTTAGTGCTAGATCAGTTTCTTGTACATTTAATCATAGCCAATATCTGCTATAGCACATTTAGTGCTAGATCAATTTCTTGTACATTTACTCATAGCCAATATCTGCAATATCATTTAGTGCTAGATCAGTTTCTTGTACATTTAATCATAGCAAATATCTGGTATAGTGTTTAGTGCTAGATCAGTTTCTTGTACATTTAATCACACCCAATATCTGCTAAGTCTTTTAGTGCCAGATCAGTTTCTTGTACATTCGATCATAGGCAATTTCTGTCATAACTTTTAGATTTTCACTTATTTGAGACTTTTTGACCTGTGTGTTAGATAAATCTCCATTAGGCGCAGTGAAAATTGCTGGGGCTATCCCACAAATTGGTGTGAGTCCTGGTTTAGTATCCAGGAATCAGTCATCAAGAATAATTTGCACAAGCTTCAAGCTTCCTTCACAATTTTTGTAAAACATATATGTTAAGTTTTGAAACATCACACACACACACATTTGAGATCCTCAAATGAGGACAAATTTGAGTTTTTATGAGATTTTATGGTGCCTAATTGGCCTGCGCCAGCAATTTCATGTGAAAGAGGAGTAAATGTCTTTTTCTTCTGACAGCTCCTATGCATTTTACCAATAAGTGATTTGAAATAATCTTAGGTCATAACATAAAGGAGAGAGAATTGAGAGAATGTATTTCATATGAACCAAATGGTGTAGAATCTTAAACCTCAAACAAGTTATATGTATACACGAAACTAGAATGATCTTAATAGTTTTGTTTTTCTTCTGATGGATTGATTGATAATCAGATTCATGTAATTTTAAGCCAATCTCTTGATTATGATAAAATGGTTGTAAAATTAACCTTTGGCTGTCCAGATCCAACCTTAATGGATGTGTTTAATGCAATGTGACACCCAGCAAGATTGCTTGAATAAATAAGGAGAAAGCTCTCTTGCATGATAAATAATGGACCTTTTATCTTATCCCCTAGAAACAAATGGGAGATATGTTTTCTTCAACCTGAAGTTTCTGTTGTGGCAGAGACATTTATTTTGAGACAATATGTCTCTTTTCTCTTAATCATTTACCAAAAGCCAAATTTTTGACTGTCCAACATTGAAAGAGTTTACAGACGACATTTCAATATGTGATGAAATTGGAAAAATAACATTCTGATAGGCGGAAAACATTGTGGGAGAAGGAGAAATTGCTTGTTACGAGTAATTACTTCATTTCCCAAGATTTTTTTAGAATCTTCTGCAACACAGTTATTGTTTGGTAATGGGTTAATTATCAAGGGTTTGTCTCCATTTCTTGAAAGAATATTTTAATTTTCATGCATTTTAGTTGTCAACTGCAGCTTCTTTCCCATTGGAGATGTAAAAAAATACAGGAACTCTTTATCACCTGCAGACATTTTTTTTTTACTAGAAGAAGACAACTTCAGAAAAGCGTTGTACACATGTGACAAACCTTTCAGTTCTTCTGTTGTGATAACTATGTGAATAAATTGAAAAAGTATTGTGGCAAAAGGAGAACTTGCTTATGACAAGCAAGAGCTCTTTTTGCTTCAATGCTTTTTGAAAGTCATCTGCTGCAAAAATGTGGTGTTAGGTGGTATTGTGTTAATGTAAAAACATATACAGCTGTATTCAGTCAGAAGACTTAAAAGGAAAAAGCAATAAAGTAGCCTATCAATAGGAAAGATTCAATTTACTTTTGCAGATAAGATGTCAAGAAAGTTACTCTCGATATTTATTCCACTTTTATTTCTAGTGCTACAATGAATGTGTGTGAATCAATATCAAGTGCGAGGCTTTCATCTTGGCCACAAAACAGTTCATCTAGGAGTGTACTAGACATCAGAATGCTTTATTCTAGAAGTATTGCCAGAATCTTATATTGTCAGTACGTTTTAGAGAATGTTAATGAGTACCCACAATATAGTATTTCTGTGAAGAAGAATTGAAGGGAACTTCATTTCTGCACCTATTCCTGACATTTTTGTTCAATGAATCTATTGATTCTGAACGAACCAATGGAATTCTTGAGGTTATCAAGGCTAGAGCTTTTATATGCTCGATTAGAATCAAAGGGATTTCTTGTTAAGATTCTTTGGGGAGTATATATAAAGTGAGAAAGGAGAACACTTCTTTAGGGTTCTGAAAATCAAAAATCTGATTGTCTCCCATTTCCTTGTGTTGACCCACTTGAAACGGTACGGAATGGTGTGTGGTGTTTCATTTAATCACCAGATTCAGATTTTTTCCTCTGTCAATTGCTTAGGTTGAACGAAACTTTAATATAACATGCATTTCTAGCATTCCCATTATGCTGTTATTCTTTTGGCGGACAGTTTTCCAGTTAGAACCACATTCAATATGAAGGCCAGTTCTCATTGGTCAATCCAATTGTAAACAAGACTGACATATGTCTGGGAGAAAAAAAAAATTGGGGAGATGGGTTTGGTGAGTGGTATTCATCAGAGGTACATATCCCTTTCCCAAACAATAACAACATTTGACCACTTTGTTGCAGACGACTTTAGAAAACATTGTGGGAAAAGGAGAAATTGCTCATAACGAGCAATTCTTCCTTTTCCCACAATGTTTTCTGCCCTATCAGAAGATTATTTTCCAATTTCATCACATTTTGAAATGTCGTTTGCAATCTCTTTCAATTAGGAACAGTCGAAAATTTGTTGTTTGGGAAAGGGTTAAAAGAGACTTACTGAGAGGATACCCATTTGAAGTGTTTTGTAAAGAAGATTTCTAATGATGCCTAAATTGTAATAAGATATGTTGTAAAGCTTTTGAAATACTGCAGAAATAGGATGCATGGTTGTTACAGCCTCTTTCCTGGACCTCATTTCATGTTGCGCTTGTTTCATGAAAGGGTTACCAATAAGTGTGAAAATCAGCTGCATTGGCAAAGTAATTAGTAACACTATATTTGGAATATCATAGCCTTAATTAGGTGGTTCCTATTTGGCTTAACACTTTACATCCTACAAGTTTCTTTCAGCATCTAGTGTATATTTACTTGTATTGGCTTAAGCACAACCTTGGATAATGATTTAAGAACTGTGTTCATGAACACACTGCTGTTCTTGAACTTGTTCATGAATGTCAAGAACATGTTCATGAACATCATGTACAGGTTCATGAATGTATTTAAGAACATGTCTTTGATTTTCATGAAAATGTTTTTTAAAATCATTAATAAGTTCAAGAACAGCTTTGTGTTCATGAACAGCCATTTTTTCGTTCATGTATTTTCATGAAGTTTATAATTATGAACAAAGTTCTTGAATCTTTTGTAGGAGCTGTATCAGTTATGAGTGGTCACTCATAATGCTATGGTATTTATTCAAACAACCTCATTATTCATCTTAGAAAGGTCCCCTACCCCTTTAAACAATGATTAGAAAGAAATATGTAGACAAGCAGACAGCTCTTGCTTGAAGATGTTCTTGTTAAACAGTTTGATACAATAAAAAGCCTGTCCCAAAATTGCCTCAAAACAACTATTCATGAAGTAAGAAAAATTATGTTTGATCCAATGATATTGTGTACAAACATTCAATAAACTAAGAGCTTATGGACATTGCTTCTGAAAGCTCCTATTAAGAGTTCAGTGTAAGATCATTATAAGTGGCCCAGTCCTTATATTATCAAGTGAAGGACTTAAGTGCCACTCAAGGGATTCGAACCTGCAACCCTGGTACACAAAGGCCAACACTCTATCCCTGGAGCACAGTGTCATCCACAAGTGAAGGACTTAAAGTCTTCTGTTTGTCCCTTGTCTTTGGAAATAACCAACAAAACAAATTATCCAAGGGCTGGGGTCCCTTACGAAAAATCCAAGACGGATTCCACCCGGATTACTGGCGGAATAAACTTCTATTCTCCGGGCGGACTTAGATCTTCTGGGAAATGAAACTAGTTGAGGCGGATTACTATCTTTAGTAACATTTTGAGGCGAAATATTTAAATTAGTCCGGGTCATGTGATCATGTCCTGGTGGAAAAAAAATCCGCTACACTATTGGACTTATGTCCAGGCGGAATTTTTAAATTTCTCCTGGCGGACAATACAGGCGGACTGCGTTTCATGTCCAGGCGGATTTTGACTGAATTTCCATGTGTGATGGATCAATCCCAAAATATTTGTCCAGGCGGACATACAAAAAGTTCAGGCGGACATTTCCAGGCGGACACACAGGATTGTAAGAAAGGTGAATGAAATGTCCCGGTGGACATTCACATATTTACAAATTTCAAGACAAGCATTAATGATTGAATGATAGTGACGATTTATTAATACATGCAAATATAAACAAATACCTTTTGACACCATTGCACTATAAAACATGAATAGTATTTAGATTTATGACAGCTAATGCTGTTTTATCGTGTATCTTTTTTATACAACAGTTCACTTTAGAAAACCATTTAAACAGATGTAAGTCTAAAAGATTATGACAAAGGGTAAATTGACTCAAAATTGAGCATGTCTTCCTTTTAGTTTCAATGTTTTCAAAGGCTGTCTGATGCAGGCTGCTACATGTAGTTTACATAAAAAAATGGTGTCTGAATTTATTCTGAACCAATGATGAATTTTACCTTAAACTTTCTGAATGAAGTCTGAATGCTAAAAACTGGATAATGTCTGTCATAGAGTTCACTATGTATTCAGTGACTAGAAGTATATCTGAAGCTAATAATATGATTGTCTGAAATACTGAACCATTATTGAAATTGAACAGTTGTAGAGTCATAATTCAGACTGCTAAGACACAATACTGAATTGCTGTTAAGCACTAAAATTCAGACTTTTTAAGGTTCAGACATTTGTTTTATCTAAAATACTGAATAATGTCTGAAAATGGAACAACTATGGCATAATTCAGACTGTTAAGACACAATTCAGAATTGCTGTTCAGCATCAGAATTCAAATAAAATTCAGTATTAGAAATTCTAAAAGATTATAGTATTTGAACACTAGTTCCAGTTTTAGATACAATTCAAAGCTGCTGTTTACAGAAAAAGTAACACTAACTTCAGTTAAAAATGTAGTTTGATTTACTCAATTAAATTTGATTTTACTATCTCATGTTCAACCGAAAAAAACACTGCAATTGAGGTTCAGATCTTTTGTTCTGAATCCTGTCTGAAATACTGAATAATGTCTGAAGATCTAAAAATCCAGACATAATTCAAACTGGTTGACAGAATTCAGAATTGCCATTCAACATTAGAATTAGGTAATTGAACCATATAACACACTGATTTTCTACAGGCATGATGACTGGAAATTGAGCTGCCATTAGATCAAGTATATCTTAATTAATCTCACAAACAAGAATTTTTTAAATATGTAAAATAGGCATGATTATTTCTATGATAACAAGAGCACATTTGATTTGCATTATCACTTTGATATGAGTCTTTTGTCTAAGCAGTCTTCCTTTGATTTTTACTCCATTTTCTGGATCTTCCCTTTCATTGTGTGTCCGTGACCGTCACCAATCCATGTCTGTAATCATTCAAAGTTTGTGCTCTGAAAAAAAAAAAGTATCCGAGTAAGCAATTATTGATAAGTATCAAACTTGCAGGGTTGTCATTAAGAGTGGACTGCCGTCCTATTTTTTTTTGTCTGCTCAAATAACAAAAAAATGACAACCCTGAACTTGTATGCTTCCTCACTCACAGTACTCTTGCACTAGACAAGGGTTGGCTAGTTACCCTCATAGCCCATTGTTTTCAACAATCAGCCACCTAGAGATTTCCACACATCAAATTTGACTTTAATGATCAGTATTTTCTTTAAACATAAGTAGTTTCCACTCAAGGAAAACTTGCCCTGCATCTTGGCCTATGAGGAATATTTATGGGCAACTCTTATAGAAAGAGAAAGTTATCACACCAATGCCATCAATGTAATAAACTTTAGCAGACCCTCAAAGACACAATCACATCAAATCATGAAAAAACTTGCCAATCTGTCACAAATTTGTTTTCTTGTCTATTTTTTCAATTAATGTACATGAATTACATTAGAAAGGAAAACTTGCATCTAGGTTCCATCAAGAGCCGGGGATTTCCCCAGCTACTTTGACAAGAAACTATTTTGCTATGTTTTGTGTTAAATCCACTAATAAGTTCCTTCATACCCCTCTTCTTTTGAAAATCACCCTCCTACTAAAAATACACATGAAACCCCTGAACTTGTAGTATGTGTACCTACCAGTACGAGGCTAGGAAACATGTCCTGCCAAAAGACACTCCACGGTGAATTAGTTCAGCACCATCACAAATCAAACCCGGTTTGACTGGTCTCTTGTCCTCAGCACTAACCATTATGCCACAGCAAATTATTACGATGTCTTCAATCTGCAACAAACATCTTGAATAATAACATATGTAGCCAAAACATTTCTCCATCCTATCATTTTTTAATTATTATTTGTAAAAGTACTACCACCTTTGATGAAAAATTCCTTTAAATAAGGTATTTTGAAATGCGTAGAGTGATTAACTCAGGCCCCTGTGCTTTGAATGATTTTGAACAAAAGTAAAATATCAACAAAGCTTTTAAGCTCAATCATCTAAATGAATACACATTCATAAAAAAATACACCAATTTTTACTCATTCTCATATGTAAGGATTCATGATAAATGTCAATAAAAGCAAATTTAATGAAGTCTACAAGGTACTTTCAACATGAGTTAACAAGTTGAAAAGGTTAATCTAAAATATGACTTAATTAAAAACAGACAATTTGAAGTTTGAAAAGCATACAACCAAAAAAATGACAAAAGCAGTGCAAATATTTGATGTGAAAATAAAGTCAGTCAATTTGGTTTTAATGACGATTTTATATTTTAAACACTAAACAGAATTTCACTTTGTCAGTTTGAGAAACGTAGTCTATATGAGGTAAGCGAGAGTACTTACAGCTAAAATCAAGATTCCCGGGATGTTTCTTGTGCGCATTTCGCCATTGCGCTCTCTAGGTGTTTTCCCTCGAAAAAAAAAAAACAACCCCGGTTTTCTTGGCTGTATGATACAAAGAGATCGGGCTTTCGTTGTAATCTTTTTAATGATCAAAATGAAGTTTCAAATAAGATCTACAAGTTATGTTTCTCCATTGAGATCGGCGTCCATAAACAAACACCTTTCATGTTCAACCGCTAGAATTGAAATTTCAAAAAACGCGCACTTTACGCATGCGTACGGCGATTTTGCCTCACTTCCTGATAAAGGTAAACAAACTTGTTTTTCGATCATTTATGTGTATATTTCAACGAATTTTCCGTTATTTGATTTAATTTATCATGTAAGTTAACAGGGTGAAGTTACCGGTAGGTTATTAGACACGACGACTGACCAAATGGTAAATTAACATTGAAAACTAATGATCCCCGCGTTGTGTCACATTCGTACATACGTATTTTCGACCGTTCCGATTCGGATGACCGTAACAACGCTTTGGGGGTGCTACGTTGCATGATCCTCGAGACATTCGATTTTTGCGTGTTTTTAGATAAAGTTTTTAACATTGACTCCTTACTTATTACTACAACAGTCCAGAATTTTCGGAACCCAACCAGACAGTGATAGAATTTGATATTATCATTCTTACAATATGTTTTTATGTTCATCATTCATATTTAAACGGTCATGGCTGGTTCATTATTTTCATAAATGATGGATTGACAGGACTTTTGATTTAATTTTGGTATTCCACCAGTACTAATGTAGGGTTCTGAAATTTGATGTCAAAGGACCACATCTAAATTGTTGAACAGCCAAATATGTCAAGGATTTGTTTTGATTCCTGGGCCTTTTGTGTTTATTATGTCAATCAGTTTGAAAAATCAAAATAACTGTGTCTACATCTTTATATGTGGTTTAATGCTATGTCAAGATATTCTAAATGAGTGAATTAACCTTTTAAAAGACACAACCACATCCAATCATTGAAGAACACTGTTGTCCACTGACTTTCATACATTCATGTTCTCTATGACAATGAGTTTTATATTTGTCAATTTGACAATTTTATGCCTTTCCTTTTTATTTAAGATGGGGTGTTTGGTAAAACAACTGCAAGTGAAGTACAGTTACAAACATCAAGATATGGAAACCAAATGTAAGGTCATGCAGATGGAATTGGATGGTGTGCAGGGAAAATCAAGTGTTTTCAATAACATTGCAATCTATACCATACCTTCGTGAGAAAACAGGTTGGCTTTTACATCAAATTGTCTTATAAAAAGTTACATGGTCAGAGAGAACAATACTTATCTTATTCATGCCAAATGGTAAAAGCATCATGTATCTGAAGGTAGAGCCCCATCCTGCTATTTTTGATTGATTGGTTTACATCACATCAACATTCTTTAGTTATATAGTGTAGCCTGCTTATTAAAGATGAAGCCTATAAAGGCATGTGAAGATTGGTTACTTAGAACCACCAGAATTCAGTTAGTTAGCCACATTTTATGCTCTTCACTTGACAGTGTTGTCAGACATACCATCACTTATTTTATCATTATTTCTTCTTTAAAAGTATCTTGTCTTGCATACAAGAATAGTGCACAAAAAAATGATAATAATAACAACAAATTTTGTAATTGTATACTTTCTTAAATGGACAAATATCACCTACTTCCACTACTCTCATGTTCGATCATTGCTGGTCTTGCCTCCAAAACATTTGAACATTTGTGTTTGTCGGGACCACCGTTTTCTTTCCTTTCATCTTATTAGTAAGAAACTGTCTCATGATTGTTGATCAATGTAACTTTACATATGGATCTGTTGACAATTTTTATCATGTGAATATAAAGGGCCTTCTTGAGTCTTTTTTGTATAAGCTACTAAGAGTCTGTCATTTAAAATGCATTTTATCATTTGCAGCTAGAACTTGGTAAAACTTGGAGAATACATCTACATTGATGGCGAGGGTTACCTGAATCACCAACAGAAGACATGAAGCCCCCAAATACATCAGACAGGGAATTGTGATGTCTTTTACGTCAGTATGGAAAAAACAGTGCAATGTGTTTTTGTGATAACCATGGTTATGCAGTTGTTGTTGACTAGGTGAATAACTAAATTTGAAGCTGGAATAAAGAACTATTGTGTTAACAGTACTGCTGAGCTTGGCAAGATCATTCAAGTTCTCTATTTTTGTTAAAGCCTTATTACAGAACATTGAATTGTGAAAGAAATTGAGCAAAAATGACTTGATTAAGCCCAAAAAGACTGATGTTTAACTACTTATATTTGTACTTGACTGAGGACATCAGATTTAATACATTTTTGGGATGTTTATTCTAGCAAAATGTTACTTTATTTTAATATGACAGGGAAGAGAATACATTTGTATAAAGACAACAAAACATTCTGTTCTGAAGTTAGAATTATTCATTTCAATCATAGATTTAGCAAGTTGCAAGTCTGAATATTTATATTTATGTCCGTACAATACAACTTTTTGTAAGTCTGAAATGTAAGAATATTATATTTATGTCCGTACAATACAACTTTGTGTAAGTCTGAAATGTCTAGAATAGACCAATTAAAGCATCAAGTACGAAAAATATAATAGTATGCAATGCTTATCATTGAGCTATTGTTGATGTTTAAGGGCAATTATTTCAAATTCATCTGTTGCAGAGGAATTGAATGTTTTCAATGCAACAGGTAGAGTTAATATTAGAAACATAAATCATGAAACAAATTCTCAATATTTTTTTCTTTGTTGAATCAATTTTAAAAAAAAAGTTCACAGAAACTTCATTCTTTTTCAAGCTTGTTATTTCTCTAACTATGAATATTCCGCCTCTTCAGAAATTCTAAGTCCAAAGATTCCAGCTCAGTCTGAAGTGTCCGCCTTAGTAAATTTTACAAGTATGAAAATTCCGCTTTTAGAAAATATTTAAGTCCAAATAGTCCGCCTTTCTTATTAAATCCAGGCGGATATTGATCCTGTCCAGGCGAACAAATTATTGTCCGTCTCTTTGTCCGTCTCTATGACTCCCTAATTCCACCCGGACTTGAGGTATTTTGAGACGGGATTTTGCAACAAAGTCCGTGTCCTCCTAAAGTTGAGGCGAAATTAAGCAATTCCGCCTCTATTCCGCCTACAATCCGCCTGGATTCCACCAGGAATCCGTCAGGATTTTTCGTACAGGTTTTGAGTAGACGGTTGTCAATTTCAAACTTGTGGCAGAGGTCCATTTATACACCATTTTTTTTCCTTTTCCTTACTTCATTTCTATGGGTGACATTTCTATTATGCTAAAAAAAATTAGCACTTATATAGGAGCCATATATGGCTGAAGCTTTTGGGGAGGTGACAAATATGGCATTTACTCAGACCTTTGGTGTTTGGGAAACAAACTTTCTCTAACTGGCCCCAACTTTGTCCTCCTAAATCTTTCTCACTCTATACCAGTACATAATTATATACTTTCCTGCAATCTTAACACATCGGGTTTATCCAATGAAAACACCTCTGAAATAATAGGGATGACGCCATATTGTTTCCCGCGAGAATGACGTCACTTTACTTTCGTTTTTAAAAAAAAAGATCTTAAATATGAAATCTAAAAAGTCGTTGAATTTGATTCAGGAAACAACTTGATTCAAATGTGTAAGAAACTCTTTGAACAAGTTTGGGTGCGATTGATTTTTTTTTCACTCTTTAGAAATATGTATATTTATTCTTGTTTGGCAGATTTCATTTTCATGTACATTGGACTACTTTTACATTTAGTAAGAAGATTCGATATTTTACTGTCAATGACCCTGTCTGCTGGAAGTACACCATAACCCATTCTCAAAATGATATTTGGTTGAAACCATTGTAACAAACAGGTGAATTGCATATTTGGAGTAATTTATCCTTGTTTCCCTGTAGTTTCGAACAGTCTTCTGCAGTGGTTGGTGCGGCGGAGGGGTTAAGGCTTATGATTTAAGTGTGTCTCCTAAAATTGATGAGAGCTGTGACTAGTTTACTTAAAAATCCTGTTATCAATCCCCATATAGTATTCTGTGAATGGTCTACCTAAAAAAATGAACCCAAGGGCAGGTAGTGCTTGTGGCAGAGATTCTTTCTTTCAAGTTTTATAGAAGACTTAATGGTTTTACTGCGGCACAATGAAGAATTGAATAACTAACTCAAATTATTATAGAGCACAACTTAAAAACTTTAACGTAATACTCAAACTCAATATCCAACTCTAGTTAAGAACATTTACAAGCCTGCTTATATAGGCGGTTGGCACCAATGTTGATCTTATGCTGAACATTTGTTAAAACAGCAAGCCGGTGCAGGATTAGAAAAACGTTTTATTCATGAAAAAGCAAGTAAAACATACTTTGAATTAGGAGCACTGTTACTTGACGGTGCTGAGCTGACGGTGACTGACCGTAAGGTTGATCATCATCATCAGGAACTGTTATCTAGGTGTAGAAAATATGGCGATATTCGCACCAGTGCTTAAAATATATATGTAGATTTACATGAGAATCTGGAGATCATGATTTCCTTGCAATGCTAATTGTACTGAATAAGTGAATTAGGACTTCATAATTACTTACTTAATTAAGAGGGTTTGGCATTCTTGTTGTTAGTTAGGTCAGATTGGGCTGAAATAAACTTGTTTACGTCTTAATCAAGGGAAAGCATGTGCTGTTTAACCAGATATAAAATATTTCATTCACTTACATGTTTTATGTAAAACATAATACATGTATTTCATTATAGTTGTAGCTTTCATCCCATTTTGGGGTTCTAAACATTTCTTGCAAAATTGAAAGCAATGGCTTATGAGTCTTAATAATAATCAACGTTTTGCTGTGGTCTTTTGGTGATAGATGAAAGTAGAGATATTGTGGTAACATGAGTACCATTAAGGTAGAGGGTTATATGAAACAATCTTCACACATCAATGTTTGCACATATCACAAAAGGAATAGCTTAACCAATCATACCATGTGGGGTTTAGTGACTTGTCCAAATTCAAAGCAAAAGAAAGTGACAAAGAAAATAGCAAGATTTTTTCATTCAGGTATTGACTAGAAATGATTTTGACTAACCCCTATAGTGCTGGAATCAACACTGTGCTTATGCGAACAGGTTATCAAGGCCAACCACCAAAACAATGGGTGGCTGGCTTGTGATCTAACCTATTTGCTATTCAGAGTATCTTTCCTCATCAAAATTAAGCAGATATTAAAGGTTTTGGAAAACAGGCGGCACAAAAATCTATTTTTAGAAAATTACCAAGCATTCTAAGGGTTAAAGGACATATTGCTCATCATGAGCTACTAACTCTTTTGTCACAGTGGTTTTCTGTAGTCTTCTGCAGCCGATACCATAAATCGAAATATTATCGAGTTCACTCAAGAAAATGTTTTTAACAACATGGTTGTGATCTACAGCAGATTTCAATAGGCGCAATAAACCACAACATGTACTATGCAAGGGTTCATTAACCTTTCCTTAACCCTTAGAATGCTGGGAAATTTTTTAGAAATAGATTTATGCGTCGTCTGCTTATCACAACTTAAATATCTGCTTAATTTTGATGAGGAAAGATACTCAGAGTAACAAACAGGTTTGATCACATGCCGGCTGCAGCCTACAATTTTTCTGTCAACTGGGCTGGATCTAACCTGTTTGCGTAAGCATAAAGTCGGTTTAAGCTTTATAAGGGTTAAAAAGGGTACTCTAAAATTGAGAGTTTTGACATCATGATCAAATTTTCCAATTGTTACAATGATTTTGATGTTTAATTAATCTGTTATGCAGTTTGAACCAATGTTCAGCCAACATTATCAAGAGCCACTTATAAGATTTATCTTGATAAGTCTTTGAAAACTGTGTGAGTGATTGAATTTAACCTATTACGAAACAATAACAAAATTTGACCAGTGTGTTATAGACGACTCTTGAAAACATGGCGAGTAAAGGAGAAACTGCTCTAAACAAGCAATTTTTCCTTTTCGCAAAATGTTTTCTGCCCTACAAGAAGATTTATTTTCAATTTGAAATGTCATCTGCAAACTCTTTCAATGGGACAGTCGAAAATTAGGCGTTTGGTAAAGGGTTAAAGATGAACAGATATATGCAGTAAGACTAAAAGATCTTGCTTGTCATGTTATTAGTTAAAGTGACTATGCAGGAATGTGAGTCTTTTCCTTCATGTGGGTTTTTGTGACTGACCTAAACAGAAAGCAACAGCAGGCATGGGGTAAAACACACAGAAATCTCTTGTTAGAGACCATTGTGACAAAAGAAGTAATTGCAGTGTCTTTTTTTCATGAATTGGGAAGATGTCCAGGCCTGTTAATGTTGGGATATTGTGTCAATGATAATGCTGAAGAAGGAAAGCGATTATACTATAGCTTGTGATTTTGATTTTTAGGGAAATCTACATGACTTTAAAGAAAATTTCCAACCTGTATGCTAGGTGCATTTTATGGGCCCCTATCATGTTATATAACACAAAAAGCCTTGATTTGTCTGTGTAGAGCTCAGTAGCTCCTAAGGTTTTTTGGCTGTATTTGTGTCAATGTAAGTCAATATGAAGTAAAGGGTCAAAAGAGAAGGTTAAAGCAATCATGTCTGGTCCAAGAATCTGTCCATAGTAATTTAGAGAAGAGATCATCAGTATGAGACTGTAATCCATAGAATCTCGGCCAGAACAAATGCATTGTGCAACTAGTCCCTAAATACTATACTTATACCGCCCCCCACCCTTTCCCTCATATTGAATGCCAAAGAAGGGTGTAAGCTTCTTGCTTACAGGGTTGTCATTAAGAGCTGGCTGCCCGCAAATTCGACCGCTTCAAATGACTTTTTAGTTTGTTGGCCTCGTACTCTTTTTAGTTTGTTGGCCTCGTAGTCTAAAAATTGATGACAACCCTGTGCTTTTGAGTTTGACGGTTTTAAGGGTGCTTGTTTACAGAGAAATTTGAAAGTCAAGATAAAATGTTGCTGAAACAAAACTGTTTTTGTAATGTTGTTTGAGATACAATTAAAAGCAGCTGTATGCACACTTAAGAGAATTAAAAACAATCTAATATTGCGTCCAATTACTGTTTTTCAATGCTTATCATAATATTATAACAGTATGACTGTTATGCAGTTTTAAAGAAACTAATCTTTAACTTACAAATGTCCTCAAATCTGTAAAGAAGCAGCTTTAATGGCTTGTAACCTTCCAGGGTTTAACCTTTACCAAACACAAAAATTTGACTGTCCCAAATTCAAAGAGTTTGCAGACGACATTTCATAATGTGATGAATTGGAAAGGCTAATCTTTTGATAGAGTAGAAAACATTGTGGGAAAAGGAGAAATTGCTTATTACGAGCAATTTCTCCTTTTCCCACAGTGTTTTTCAGAGTCGTCGTCAATAAAGTGGTAAAATGCCGTTATTGTTTGGTAATGGGTTAACTGAAAAGGGTTCTAATGAGAAAAGATACTGACTGATTAAAATGTTTCTGTGCTTGACACTTTGTTTGATACAAGGTTTTTGAACCCAATGATTGCCCTCGTATTATTACTAGGCAAGCAAACAGGCAATTGATCTCATACGCATGCAATTTGTTCCAAGAACTGTGAGGTAGCTAGGTAACACACTTTGTCCATGCTTGGGAGAACCTGTGTCTATATATATACTCATGCTTCATATGCTGCAAACTACATGTATTGAGAAATAACTGTGACAAAAGGTTAAACTGCTCAACCTAGCAATTTATGCTTTTGTTACACTGGTTTCTACCTGATATAGTTTTTCTGTTCCATAATATTTTTCTCTTATCTTTTGTGCCCCTTTTAAGGACCTGTTTAGGACATGTCGCTCATTAAGAATAAAAAATCCTTTTGCTACTCGACTGAATTTGAAGCAGCAGTTATGAGAATCACAAATCAATGCTATAAAGATAACTCTTTCTGTGACAAAAAAAAGAAATTTCTTATTTTGAGCAGTTCCTCCTTTTGTTACATCTAAAATCTTCAGCTGCTCAAAAAAGATCATGATTAACAATTTCTTCTTATTCTCATTCAAATGGTTATGACCTCATTAATAAATCACCAAATACAATATAACAGAAATGCAATTGATGTGATATAAATACCCCGCAAGAGAAACCCAAAAAGACAAGAAATTTCAATTTGGAAATAGTGTTATTTACATATTGAATAACTGTCATTTGCTGATGCATTCTATTTCTAGTTTGCACAATTGGTGAAAAACTATACATAAATTGTGTTGTCCCTTTTCCAGACAATAACGACATTTTACCACTTTGTTGCAGACGCCTCTGGAAAACATTGTGGGAAAGGAAGAAATTGATTTTCCCACAATGTTTTCTATCTGAACAAAAGATTATTTTCCAATTTCGTCACATTTTAAAATGTCGTCTGCAAACTCTTTCAATTTGGGACAGTCGAAAATTGCATGTTTGGTAAAGGGTTAACTGCTTGCCTGTATAGAATATATCAATATGAAAAACATAAAGAATGTGCAATGAAAACCATGGTCGTTGCAGTTTTAAATCATGTTGCATGATACATGTGCTATTGCATGCTGAATGTGCTGGATAACAAATAAGGAATAAAGTTTTTTGGTCTCAAATATTTCTACTGATATAAATAATAGTTCTGCTTCATGTCTCAAAAGGCAAGCTTTCTGTCTTGCATAGCAAAATTGATTTGAATTTTATGACCGCAAAACTTGTGCTTTTTTCTTGCTGAAATTCAGCTCTGTTTTAGAATGCGAAATAACCCTTTTCTCTAGCTGTATTACATTAAATTGCAAAACCTATCAGCTCTAGCCTAAATAAATTAGATATACACTGTAATTTAAAATTAGCTTTCCTTGAAATTCCGTTAATTTATTCAATTGATAGAACTTTCCAATTGTGCAATAATAGATTGGTTTTAAACAAGAATTTGAGTATCTTAAATTTATGATATTTCTTTTAGTATATATTGAATGGGCAAACAAAAGTTGACTTTATATTGTCTAATACAAGCCATAAGTTAGACTGAAACAGTTCGAACAATGTGCATTTACAATTTCTTCGTTTGAAGTAATTTTCAACCAATCGCTAAGACTGATCGCCCATTGTCTCATATTGTCAGCAAAAGTAGATACAAATGTAAAGTTAGAAAATGTATGAAAATGCATTTTCCTTTTGAAATTGCAATTAGAAGCCATTATGTTTTTCGTATACAATGTACATATGGGGTTAACACTGTGTCAACAGTTTTTCAGTTATAATAATGGATTCCTGGGATTCACCAGTGCTAGATGAGGGATCTGATGTGTCTTGCCAAAGTACACTCCTACAAAGCCATGTTTTTTCTTAATTTATAAATCATTTTACCCAGTGTTGCAGTTTATTTTAGCGGTAGTATGCTTTTAAAAAAAACTTAAAGGTAATTTAACATTAAGTTATTTTGTTCTTATCTCATGATGAGTATAGGGTCTCCCTTTGCCACAATGTTTTTAAATGTCATCTGTTTCAGGCTATTTCATATGTAGAAGGTAAAGTGTTTACATTAATCCATCATAGAAAAAAGAATCTGTTGGAGATTATTCATGGACATGCAACTCCCATGAGTGATTTGCAGCTTGATCTTCATCCTTAGAATGTAGGGTATTTTCTAAGAAATATCTTTTTGGGTTGTCTGCTTTGCAAAACCTTAGATATCTGCTTAGTTTTGATGGGGAAAGATACTCGGAATAGCAAACAGGCTATATCACAGTCCAGCTGCCAATTTAATTGGCGGCTGGCCTGAATCTAACCTGTTTGCATAAACATGAAGTTGGTTCCAGCATGGTAAGGGTTAATTATTTTAACTGAATGAAAAATCCTGCAACGTAATAGCCAATTGATGAGAAATAATGAGGTTCCTCTTTGAACTTTTTTAACTCTGGTTGGGTCATATAATTACATGTATGTTTCTTGTGGTTAAATTGTAACTTCTACATTTTATAACGTTAAGAAAAAAGACAACCATTGCTTTACAATGATGCCCTTTAAACTGGAACTGCAGTTTATACTTTTTTAACTTTAATAACATTAATATAATTAAGATTTTGATTGTAGAGAGGCATTTCTTGTGTAAACATACATGCACATGTTACAGTTTCTATTAGAAATAGCAATGCAAACAATTATAATAAGATGCAAAATGTTTTTTGTACGGTACATTTACTGCTTTTTTCACAGTGGCTTTTGGTCTTTTCTTCTGAAAATGCATTCATAATGAATATAAATGAAATAATGTGTGAAAAAATATCTTGAAAAGAAACAATTGTTTTCACAAATGTTAACAAGTCATCCTTTTATAACAAGATTTTATCTTTCAATTCAATTATGGTTATCATTTAAGGCTAAATATGATCAACTGATGCGAAGGGTCAATTAGCGGCTGGGGAATCATGTGACCAATGTTTACTATATCATGTCCGAACAAGATGGCCTCACCACAGGCTCTTTGCTTCTTTCACCATCTTTTGCCAATGATAGCCACATTTTGTACCCCACATGGGTTGACTTTCAACTTTCCAGTTCAGGTGGTAAATGATAGTGATAGCTTTATAACAGCCTTACATCTAACACTTGGTAGAGAAATCACAGTCAACGGGCGATTTTTTTAGGTCATACACGCCCATCAACTGCAATTTCTTTAAAAAGTGTTAGACGTAACGCCGTTTAGATGCATCAATTATCATATACCACCAGAACCGGAAAGTTAATGGTCAACTCATGTGGGATACACAATGTGCCTATCACTGGCAAAAGTAGGTAAAAAAAAAAAAAAATATTAGTGGCATAGCCATCTTGTTTCAACATAAGATCGTAAATATTGGTCATGTGATTCACCCTCCTGAATTTCAAGCATTTGAAAATAAACATTTCATAATGAACTAACAGGGGAGTTTTTAACACTGGATCAATTTTTAGCTGTGATATTAAGGGTGCCAGACAAGAAAGACATATTGATTACTTGAAGCAATACAATTGTAACTCCTTATTTCAACTTTATGTTATCTTGTGATTGGTCAAAAATGAAGGCAGCAGCAGACGACAAAATTGAAGTTGTAAAAATTTTACCTTTTAGTGTATTATGAAGAAACCATTGTGACAAAAAGGATTATAACTAGAAAGCAACAACAGATAACAAACTAAAGAAGGATGGCATTTAATTTTCATTCATAAAATTGAGAGGAAACATCTGTTACAATAGCATTGAATGCTGATTTGGAGCAATATATCTGTTAGTCAAAGCAGTATCTTTACACTCATGTATCAAATATGCCTAAGTATCATTGGTGTTATCCCATTACCAAACAATAAGGACATTTGGCCAGTTTGTTGGAGATGACTCTGCAAAACTTTGTGAAAAAAGGAGAAATTGCTCCTAAGGAGCAATTACTCCTTTTCCCACAAAGTTTTCTTCCTATCAGAAGATTAAATTTCTAATTTCATCACATTTTGAAATGTCTTCTGTAAACTCTTTCAATTTGGAACAGTCGAAAATTTGGCGTTTGGTAAAGGGTTATTGAATAAGGGGTTGAAGTAAAGTAGATACAAATTATATTGTACCAAGGCGACGCCAGAAGGGTTTCAGTATTGGCAGTAAGATTTCAGCCTTATATAGGCACATTATTGGGAGTACAGTGTACATGGATGGATCGTGCTGTTCATGTTTACTTACTGGAATATTGTGTGATCCTGGTTTTATTTGAATCACAAACCAGTTTGATAATGTATTTAAACCAAAACGTGACTTAATTTTCATTTGTGTTTAGTGACATATTGGTGTGCTCATATAGTGAGATTTTCATGATTATTTTTTTCCAAAATGAAACTTAATTCTCAAATTGAAATTAAAGAAAGACATATTTCATAACATAGCAGAAAACATCAAAAATCTTACTTAAGGAAAAGAATGACTTGAAGTAAGGATTGCATAAAATTGTTATTGGAAAACAGAAGGAATTGCTCATTTTGTGCTATTTCTTCTGAAATGGGTTCGTTTTGACCATTGCTGTTAGCTGTAAATGCATTCAACCAATTCCTCCATATTGAAATCAGGTTTAAACAAAAAAAAGATTACAATGATGATTGAACTATGCAAGATAATGCTTTCTGTAAAAACTTTGGTAGAAATGATTAAAACATCATTAGCAATTTATCCTTTTGGCACAATGATTTTTCTGGAGCCTAAAAGAATTCTGCAATAGATATGGTTGATTTAAAAGGTATTATGAAGTAAAGACTTTTATCTGTAACTGCCAGGGAAAATGCTTCATAAATCAATTCTTATGAAATAACTTATGTTTTTCTCAAATGGAATCAGTTACAGCAATTGAAATTTAAAGAAAATTGCTAGATATTCAATCATATTTCTAAAGGCCTTTGTGGTTCAGAATTCGAAGCCATATGGTTCCTCTCAGCATTCATCCAAATCCCAATGATGGCATTTGGATTTTCACGAAAGGCCCTGACCAACTTATGGAATACAGATGGTTCTACCTGGCTTGACCAGCCCTTTCTACAGACAGTTAAGTTAGAGTTGTCTTCCACCATTCTTAATAAGTTGTGTATCACAACTTCACTGTAATGATATTGAAGAAATGTAAAAAAAACAAAAAACATATAACTGAACAGAATGATGAATAATTTATAAATCCTTAAGAAAAGTAAGTTTTGTTGGACAATAGACAAATTTTTGTAAACTCAAATTATGTTTTTCTGATTCTGAATGTTACTAAATTGACTGTCAACATTAAGAACTTATACTTGATCCCAGAACTGTTTGGTTAAAACAAACTAAGGGATATATGTAAAGTTATGATGTCTTTTGATCATTGAAATAAGTCTGGTTCTTTAATTTGCAACGTCAATCTGAGAAATTAACATTTTAAAAGGGCATGGAATTATTCATTTTCTGTGTACTTGATTAACCTTAAAAATGACTTTTGGTGAGAAATAAACTGCTTAGAAATGATTTATTCTTAAGGACTTATACAATTGGAGGGTTCAATGCAAGACGATAGTAAGTGCTTCATGTTTATGAAGCACTAACTATGGTCTTGCATTGAACCATCAACATGAGCTAATCTACAAAATATGCATAAATATACATCTATAAGAATAAAAGAGCAATGATTATCTAATTGAATTAACTCAAGCATTATACGAAGTGGTATACTATCATTTATATCAATCAAATAATGTAATGGATATTGAGTTTTGTTAACTCCTGAATGGGAATCTGTAAAATGTGTGAGGTTAATTTGAATATCCACATGGTTACCTTTTAGCATTTATAACCATTCTCATAAAAGAATTATAAAATAGACAATGCATTTGCATTAACTATTACATGTATACAATTGTACATGTATATGTCATTCGGCAGTTTGTATCTTTATTTGGGCTACTCCCATTAAACATTTTCATTTGTAGATTATGCCTCAAGGGTCAGAAATGGTCAAGATATTCCCCTAAGGACCAGTGATAACTGTAATGTTAATTGATTTAGATTTATACTCAGGTCCAGTCTTGCTCATGGTGCGTATTTATGTGAAGTTTCCTTACAAGAATCCTCATTTTCTAGTCATGGTCATTATTGATAACTAAGTAAACTCTTACAAATATGTCAATTGAAGATGAATGAATCATTAAGATTGATTATGAGTGCTTTGAAATATATTTATCTTAAAAAAAAAACAAACATACTCTTCACTTTCATTTTAAATCAAATATTGACCCTATGATAAATATTTGATTTTGTACAACAACAAGGTGTCAGTAGAAATGAATTGTCAATTATAAATACAGAAAACGTCTTAAAAACATGGCTTTGATGAAATTGCCAATTGGGAAGGTGCCTTTAATGGGCCTCTGGGATTCAAGGCGAAAAAGAACTGGTTTGCAGTTGCATATATGCAGTAAAGGGCTAGCAGTTGCCAGAACGCTGTATCACATTTTTTGAATTTCTATTTTTCAATTATTATACATTGTATTGATATGGGAAAGCCAGTATCTGAGCTCAATATGGGTTTAACCCTTTCCAAAACAACAAATTTCCGACTGTCCAGTTAGCTGATGACATTCCAAAATGTGATGAAATTGGAAAATAATCTTCTGATAGGGCAGAAAACATTGTGGGAAAAGGAGAAATTGCTCGTTATGAGCAATTTCTCCTTTTCCCACAATGTTTTCTAAAGCAGTCTGCAACAAAGTTGTCAAATGTCGTTATTGTTTGGGAAAGGGTTAATAATGGCAAAACAGTCCAAGCATTCCCTTCAGACCTTGATCTTAAAAAAGTAAACATTGTTTGCTATTCCTATTCATTGTAGGCATTTCGAGGGCTGAGTGTAATACTATAGTAAGTGCTTCATGTTTATGAAGCCCTTGCTATAGTCTTGCCTTGAACCCATCTTTAATGATACTGTTTTTGCAGGTTAATGCAAACATTTGACGACTCCGTGAGAGTTAAACAAGCTCATTTATATGTAAATTGGACCAAAGTGGAAAGTAAACAAGTCTTACCTTTCTTTAACATTATATCCCTGCTATAAACATTTAATGTGCTGAGGAAGTCAATTCAATTAAATTGAATTAAGCATGTAGATCAATTGCCATATATATAAAGTATCAAAAGACTTATTTAAATTGGAAAGTGTCAGAGGATAGTATGTGTCAATTTCAATTATATGGGTGAACTTGTTCTATAACAATTGGATTTGATAATTGAAAATAGTAATAAATTTCCTGATTAAATACCCAATATAAAGGTTTTAAGACTTTCAAATATCTAAATTAAAAGATTCTAGAGCAATTCTTTTTATCGTAAAACTCAAAAAAAGGGGAATTATGGGCACAAACAATTTGGTTTCATTGTTAATGCAGGTGCTTTCAAAAGGGTTTAATGGAATGGTAATTTGATACTGACCACATTAAACATGTTTGTAGCACATGGCTTTTGAAATTGACATAAACTTGAAGCTATATTGCTCTTTATTACCTAGACCCCAGTCTTAGAAATGCTATTCCCTTATACAGGCATAAACTAGAAAAAAGTGAAAGGGTATCAAAATGAAAATCAAAACATGGTTCCTCTAGATTATTTATTTTGAATATATTGGTGGTTTTTAGGAACCATAGTAGGCATTTGAGTGAAGGAAGACAGTTTCAATGATATATTCAAAAACAGACTTTGATATTCAACAAAACTTAACTCTTAAAACTGACAAAGTGCTCATGTGTAATTGATTATAATTGTGGAGATATAAACTAAATGTGAATTGAATTAATCATGACCACTGTTGGATGTTACAATAATAAGACTCGGGATTTGTCGCCCACTAAGCCTGTCCCAGGGGATGGGGACTTCGAAGTTAGGGAGTTACCAAGGGTTCATTGGCCATCTAACAAAGAGGGTAAGTTGGTTTTTTTGTTGGATAAACCCTTACCAAACGCCAAATTTTGGACTGTCACAAAGTGAAAGAGTTTGCAGATGACATTTCGAAATGTGATGAAATTGAAAAACAACATTCTGATAGGGCAGAAAAAATTGTGGGAAAGGGAGAAATTGCTTATTAAGAGCAATTTCTCCTTTTTTCCCAATGTTATCTAGAATTTAATCACAGCATATACATAGCCATTACAAAACTGAAAAATGTTGATATGGCACTGACGAAGAGGACCCACATATGGGACCTGTGTCAGTAATTTACTTTAACATATAGAACTTTCAACTCTGGTGTAGTCTTTGGACTTGAAGTTGTGTTCTAAACAGATTTGTTTTAAATGGGTTTACTTTAATCAATCCAACAATGTCTCTGTGATATCATGGTACCACACTTACACTTTATCTAAAGCCCCATGGAGAGAAACCTCCTGCTGATGGTTAAAAAAAAAGTGGTGTTATACAGAAAGGACTTAAACCCATACACCCATAATGGGGTTTTATATATGGCTGGTAAAAATTGAGGGCAATGGCATGATGACAGTAATGAAGTATTACAGATAAAAAAAAATGTGAGTTTTGGCAGAACCAAATATGACAAAGGATAAGTTGCTCATCAAGAGTAAATTGTCATAATTGTTTCTTTGTCTTATGTAGTAGATGCATCCAAAGCAGGTAACTTTCCACATAAAGTGCAGTGTCATACTCGCCCCAAGAGCTTTTTTTTTTTTTTTTTTTTTATTCTTTATTTCCTCCAAGATGGAGATTTGCATATACATGATAATTTGTGAACAATGTGGATTTCAAATAGAAAACAGTGATTAAACAAAGAGAAGTAAACACAGATACAACAAATATAGAAACATACATCCGCACATCCACTTACACAGACACTTATCAAGACACAACAGACACACCCACACACACCCCCCACCCCCACCCACACCCCCACACACAAAACACATACTTTAATACAGACATTTACACACACATTCGCGCACACCCAGGCTGGCAGGTGCATGTAGTTATATTTTATGCGAACGCATGTAATTAATGTTAACAAACATATACGCATAAAATGTTACCTAAATATATTTTCCCATGTTAACAAGCTTAACCGAAACGAAATGAAAAGCAAGTTCCAAGAAATAATCATCATGGTAATACCCTGTGCGAAAACATATAATTACTTAAATGTTAAGAAACATGTACACATACTAAGTTAATATATATTTTCCCCTATCAACAAGCTTAAACGAAACGAAATGAAAAGCTAGTTTAAAGGAAATACATCATCGACCTACAGTAATATGTGTTAAAAACATAGTTATGAAAAGCATTTTATGTTTATCAAATCGATAAGAGAGTGCTAACAGTTACATACACGTACGGTATTTGTAAGCACACCACAGATCATGAAGGAAAAGGGCAGCATAATGAAAAAAGTTAATGGAATTTGATCGAACTTCATTATTAAATGCCTGATTTAAACCAAAAAGGGTTTTAACTCTCTCGTAATCAGTTAACGATTCAAACAAAAGTAAGATACGTTGATCCAAAAGCAAGCGTATAGTCTCTTTGAAAGCAATAGAGATAGATCGAACTAAAACACAGCTACTTATTATATGCATTGTTAAACTCATAGTGATATCGTTTTGACCACAACGTGTACATACAGAATCAAATGAAGACAAGTACGCAATCAATTGCGCAATAGAAAAGCAAGGAGTTAGCATCTGAGGATTACCTCCTGCATAAGACCAAAGGAAAGTATGCGAAAGGTCATTCTGCATTTGTCTATAAAGAACAAAGTCGGGTGACAGAGTTCTGTCATTCCATTCTTTACTGTAAAATCCATATATTTTAGATGAAATACATGTTTTCCAACTTAATTTATCTGGAAAACAACCATATTTAATAAAGTCTAGTAAAATATATCGAATATCAAATTTGTCTAAAATATTACATATATCTGATAAAAATCCACATGCAGTCATACCTGCTTGTGTAGCACATAAACGTAACAAAAACATGCGTTTAACAGCACAATCTCTTTCTAATCTGCACAACTGACCTAAAAAAGCGAATAGGTGGTTCTGGGAGAAACATGTACCGTAGAAAACATAACCCATTAACAAACAAAAACAACATTTGACCAGTTTGTTGCAGACAACTTGGCAGACATTGTGGAAAAAGGAGAAATTGCTTGTAACGAAGTTTTCTGTCCTATTAGAAGATTATTTTTCAATTTCATCACATTTTGAAATGTCGTCTGCAAACCCTTTTAATTTGGGACAGTCGAAAATTTGGCATTTGGTAAAGGGTAAACAGAGCAACATGGTACACGTTTTAAGTCATCCACAAAGATAAAGGCCTCAGGGATAGACCAAAAATCTTATAAATCAATTTGGTAATGGAAAAAAAGTGCTCTTTACATGTATTTTTCATGTTCTTCCACAATAAAAAATGTTGATAACTGTATGACATGTCAAAAAACATCCATATTAGGAAAAGTGTTAATACTGTTTTGTTCTGCCCTAGTCTCTGTGTTAAGGTGGCGTGATCGCATGCAATGTCTGTGACTATTATTGCCATCAAGCACACAGCCCCATGGTTTTGATTTACATATATTGTGGTTGAATTATAGGCAGGGTACAGCAGGAACATTACAGAAATATGTCTCGCAAATCTCACATTTGCCCAATTTTATAGGATTGGTAGAGGAATCATTCGTCCTAGCATTCAAGGTCACCTTCCCCTTACTCTGCACCAACTTGCTTTGATGCTTCTACTGTTGAAGCCTTTAGAAAACTTTTTGTCAAAAGGATAAAATGCTCCCTCTTTAAGAAATATATCCTTTTGTTGCAATATTTCTTTTTCATGTAAATGTATGTCATCTGCTGTTGCTTACAGTTTGGGCCAATCAAGAATTCACATTTGTGACCTTTTCTTCATGGGGATTTGCTTCTTCATGATTTTCATTACTTTAAACTTTTTTCACCTGTTACCTGAATTGCATTTTACTGGTGTTTTCACACATCAAATGCCAAAGTGGGTAATTGGGGTAATTAAGGTAATGACCAGTCACCCAATGAATGGACCGTATAAATGACAATCATCTTGTTTTCACAGTTTTGGTGACTAATTTTTTGGTCAATGGCCACTTTCTATATCTTGACTGCTTTTTTTCATGATAGATCAAAGCGAGTTGCCATTTCCCAGGTTTTCAAGGCATTTCTCTTTTTTTAAATTTTCTATTTTTGTTTAACTTTGTAGTGTTCTTGGAATGTTATTGCAAACTTGAGAACCCAATGCATTGTTTGATCGGATATGATCATGCTTTGGAGGATCTCTTGAGTTTGTTATATTTGTGACAACAGTGGCATTATGACGTTTTTCTTCTGTTGTAATTGCTCTCCCCCATGATTTTATTTCCCATAGGTCAAGATTTGGTATGAGTCCTTGGAGGTAACATTATAATAAATAATTATAACATGCATGGAATGTTCATGCGAAAATGAGAACCTTATGCATTGTAATAGGAAACAATAGTATAGCGAGTTTATATGAACAGCGCAACCCATCAGTGGATGACACCTTTTTCACTGATCAGATTTGAGTGTGTCTTTTAGTGGTTCGTTAACCTGGTTCGTTACAACTTGTTGCAAATTTATTTTTACAGCTTCTGGATTTTCTCGATTATTTGCACAAAATGAGAAATTTTTGTTAAATAGCAGGAAAAATTGTCTTATTTTTTCACTTAAATCTTACAATTTATATGAAGTTATCTCCAATTAAACAACTTGCAACAATTGCAAAAGAGTTTACAAGATAACCTTAAAATAGAATTTCATTGACATGAAACAATGCCTCCCAAAGGATCAATATGTTTCAATGAAAAGAAAATGTAAACAGCTAGCAGGGAACATTGTTTACATTTGAAGGTCAATGTACTTGATACTTGATCTAAGTCCCAATATCTGGCTTCTTGTAATTGTAACCCTTTTCATCATATTGAGATTTTAATGCAATACAGTAGTATAAGTGCTTTGCATATGTGATGGTCATATCATTGTCTTGCGTCGGACATTTGATATGTAGGGTCCAGGGTGATACCAAAATAATGATTTAAAAGACCGTTGATATAGGAGCTTGCAACAAGTATATTTTTTTCATGCCATTTCTGTTACTTTCAATTTGGACCAGTCATAAATAAATGGGTAAGGAGTTGTATTTTGTGACAATAAGCTGAATTATCAGAAATCACTTGCCTCAGAATCAGAGTTATATTACAAGTGAATAAACAAAATAAGCCTTGTTCATCTCATCAATAAGACACATAATGTTTCTCTTACCCATTGCAACATAACCCCACATTTCTAAGCAACAAAATCAAGTTTTGAAAATATTTTAAAGACATCTTTGGAAATTATTGCTTGAAACAAGAAAGGTCAATGTTCGTCTCAACAATGTCTGCCAAATTCACCGTGAAACCACTATGTTAATTAAAGAATAAACAAGTCATGTCATCTGCTGATGCTTTTTATCACAAACCGATGGTGAATATAAGTAAGAAGGAATGGATTTCTCAGTACATATAGTACAATAGCAATCAATCACCTCAAGATAGGGTGCCTAATGAAAGTTTTCCTGTTCTTCGTTCCTGTATCGATAGCCTAACTTTGCAAGAACATGTGGCCAGTTAATTGGATTACCCTGGGCTCTGTTTACCCCTTTAGATCATCAGATGGCTTTGTAGAAGGAAACCATCTTAACCCTTAGAATGCTGGGTACCTTTTTTAATACATATTTTTGTGTCATCTGCTTTCCAAAACCTTAAATATCTTCTTAATTTTGATGAGAAAAGATACTCAGAGGAGCGAACAGGTTAGATCACAGGCCAGCCGTCGATTTACTTGGTGGCTTGCCGTGATCTAACCCGTTTGCATAAGCATGAAGTCAGTTCCAGTACTATGAGAGCTAATGCATTGAAACAATTGGTTTACAAAAAAAAATCAAAGTCGGGAAAAAAATTTCATTTTTTTTTAGCCATTTTATTCACCTTATGTGGATTTCAGATGAGTC
Source organism: Cerastoderma edule (assembly GCA_947846245.1). Taxonomy (NCBI): domain Eukaryota; kingdom Metazoa; phylum Mollusca; class Bivalvia; order Cardiida; family Cardiidae; genus Cerastoderma; species Cerastoderma edule. The sequence continues at coordinate 39,308,169 of OX401407.1, read as the reverse complement.
CTTATTGAACATGACAGCATATCAATAAGTTGTCTTAAATTTTTGTGAACATTCTACAGATGTTACAACATGAAGGAAATTGTTAATCAACCCCAAAAGTAATGTATATCACAGTAGAAGTCTGTTCATTCATACACTGTTGATAGTCTTCTACTATTAGGCTTGGGGGAAAAAAGAGTCGTTTTCCATTGACACTGAAAAAAGTGTCATAAAACTTTATCAGGAATTAAATCCAACAATCCAATCTCAAGCTTTGGACTGTCCAGGAGTCAAGATATACTGCTTGACAGAATAACCCTTTAATAAACGACAAGTTTTCGACTGTTCCAAATTGAAAGAGTTTGCAGACCACATTTCAAAATATGATGGAATTGAAAAAAAATCTGATAGGGCAGAAACATTGTGGAAAAAGGAGAAATAAAAGTGCTCTTTAAGAGCAATTTCTCATTTTCCCACAATGTTTTCCAGAGTCGTCTTCAACAAACTGGTCAAATATCATTATTGTTTGGGAATTCCATGTAAATCAGTTTCGACTTGCGGATTTTTTTTTACAAAGCTGTTCAGTAAAACAGTACCTTGGTCTATTTGAGGAAAGGATGAGACTGGGCTGGATTGGTTACTGATTATTGGCAGATCTGTCTGAACACATAGGATAAATACTCTCTTAAAGAACACAATCTATTTCTCAGAAATAACAAAATGAACTGTCATTACTTAATTTGTACAGGTGTCTTGTTTCACTAGTTTTTTTCTGAATGGTTGAACATCCTTTTATATATTGTTATTAGTAATTTACAGGCAACAATATTGATACTCATTGGCAAATTTGGTGAAAAAGTATCTGCACAAGATGATATCAAATTAAACACAAATTAAATTATTTTGACAAGAGAAAATATCATGATGAAGAGCAATCAAAGTCTCTTAGAATCACAATGTTTTGTAAACGATGCAAATAGGTGTATAGGTGTAAGTAGAAGGGAAGTAATTAATTAAAAACAGGTGTCTTGTTTCACCAGACCTTCATATAAATTAAATGATTGGAATTTCTTTGTTTTATTGTGACCCTTAGAATGCTTGGTAAATTTCTAAAAATAGATTTTTGTGTTGTCTGCTTTCTAAAACCTTAAATGTTTGCTTTAGTTTGATGAGGAAAGATACTCAGGGTAACAAACAGGTTAGAGCACAGACAAGCCGTCAATTTTCTTCGCAGCTGGCCTGGATCTTACCTGTTTCCATAAGCATGAAGTAGGTTCCAGCACTATAAGGGTTAAGAAGATAAATGAAACCATTGTTACAAAGAAGTTACTTGATTCAAAACTATTGTGTATGAAAAGTTATTCATTTATGTTGACAAGGAAAAATTTATCATTTAGCAAAATCCTACATTTGAAATACAAGTTTTATGTCAGTTATAGAGAAGATAATTAATGGTTACAGTCCGATTAAACATATATGTTAGGGTGGAATAAGAATTTTGATGTTGAAACAAGTCATTAGCCCTTGAACAATTTTATTCTTCATTGTGGCAAGTCCATTGTACTGTTCTTACAGGAAAAGCGAAAATTTGCGATATGCTTTACATAGAGGACAAGTGCAACCTTGAAATATTTTTGTTTTCTGACTCACAAATTCTCCCTTTATCACAATGGTTTTTACCAAATAAATACCATAAAGAGAAAATGGTTTTCTTACACTGTAATTGTTGAAATACACCAGTTCTGCAATTACAGAGTTGAGAAAAAATTCTTACAAAAGAAAATACGGTATTTTCCTTTACCTCAAATATTTATTTCTTATGCTAAAAGTCTCTGCTGCAGGTGGATGATATCCCAGGATTTTTCTTTAATGGTAGAATAAAAGTTAATACTCTGAGCAATTTATACTTTTGTCACAATTTCTTATTTCTTCGGCTGAAGATATGTAATAAAATGTCAAAATTGAGTGATAATGGAGTAAAGGGTTAAAACATTTTTCTCTATTTCCAGGAGAGGCCCATGAATTACACCCACAGTCTGAGAGTCAACCCGGCATTGTTGTTCACGTCTGCGAGGATCCTGATGGGTTTGTGACAAAAGACAAACTACCGATCCTGCAAACAAAATGTCCTGAACGATCAACATGATTCACCATCTCCTTTTGGAGAGAAGACTATTTGTTTGAGGGAAAGACACTTTTTTAACCCATTACCAAACAATAAAGACATTTGACCACTTTGTTGCAGACGACTCTGGAAAACATTGTGGGAAAAGGAGAAATTGCTTCTAACATGCAATTTCTCCTTTCCCACAATGTTTTTTGTCCTGTCTGATAATAATTTTTCAATTTCATCACATTTTGAAATGTAGTCTGCAAACTCTTTCAATTTGGAACAGGTGCAAATTTGGCGTTTGGTTAAGGGTTAAATGACAGAAGAAGTCGTCTGATAATAACCAGTGATTATGGTCTATGCATAAGGAAGTGATGTTTGCTTTGCTATTGGTAAAGTTAAACGGTGCTTGATTCTTTATGGCGAAGTGGGATATTTTGTTGACTTTCGAAACTCATGTTTGGTAGCACGTACATCATGTGTTTTCATGTTTACCCAGGAAAAATATCTTGATTATGGCAAATGTCATTTTCAAAGTTATTACCGCCAACCTTGTTTCATTTTATTGCAATTTTGCAAACCAGACTGTTTATCACAAGGAACGTTTCCTGATTGCAATGCTTTCAAAATTTGATTTTTCAAAGATGGAATGTTTTTCTTTAATATCGTTTTGTCATTCTGATAACCTACTTTGATGTTGTCTTCAGCAATATTAATCAGACCTTAAGCAGAAGTTGAGGGAGTATCATTCTATCAACAACTAGGAGTTGTGGATATTCATTCCGCCTTGTAGGATTTTGTGACAGCTCAAAATTGAAAGCAATTAACAGCTCAAAATTGAAAGCAACAATTCAAATTTGAAAGCAACAGTTAAAATTTGAAAGCAACAGTTCAAATTTGAAAGCAACAGCAGATGACACTAATGAAGAAAAAAGAAAAATTTATTCTTTTTGATATTGACTGGAAACTATTTTTGACAACAGGAAAATTGCTCATCTTTGGAATTTTCCTCATTCCTAATATTGTTGGATGCTATGATATGTCACCATTCGGAACACTTGGGCCATTTCTTTAAATAACCTCAGAGGTAATGGGGATCCATTTTGAAAGTTGTCTGGCAAAATGGCGTTGACGAAGGGAATGTCCGTTTGCAATTGTATCTACCTAACAATCCAAGGGACAAGCTGAGGATTATCGAGTAGATATGATTTAGAAAATATAAAACACAGATGTGTTGATATGATAATCTCTACTGAAATTAATAAAAATCAACATTCAATTGTGATATTAAACTAATTTGTGAGTATTTACATAAATATTAAGTCCCTGGACGTGCTGTTGTAATAAAGTATGTTATCCGGCAGAAAACAGCTGAATTTCCCCAGAATTTCTGGTGTATTTGTGAATTACCTACAAGGTATATCTACCGGCTTGTGCTGGGGATTGCTGGGTAGATACGATTGATATGTCACATGACTGCAGGTCTTCTCATTGGTTAACTTTTACCCGTATGAGGATTTTTGTGAATAGTTCACAATGTAAGCTTCAGCATTGTAAGCAAACAGCCAGTTTTTCCTTTTTTTTCTTTTTTAATCTCTTCTGCTTTAAAAAGTATTTTAAATCATCTGTAATAGGAAATGATTGAGAAAAATCATAATGACAAAAACAAAACTACTTTATTGCGATCCATTTTCTTAGTTTATGAGTTGGTTAAAAAAAATGTTATTTTCCTGTGTTAAAATATATTATTTGCGAAAACACCAAAACAATGTTTAGAGTTGTGTACAAAAGGATTTCTTTGAATGCTCTGCCGCATGTGTGAGAGTAATGTAATATTCTTACTGATATTTTATACTTATGGTTCTCTATCTATAGATTGTGTCTTTCTAAATGAATCATCTGTTTGTAAACAGCTGTATTGATTATCCCTTTACCCATTACCAAACAATAATTTCACCAGTTTGTTGCAGATGACTCTGGCAAATATTGTGGGAAAAGGAGAAATTGCTCTTAAAGAGTAATTTCTTCTTTTCCCACAATGTTTTCTGCCCTATTAGAGGATTATTTTCCAATTTCATCACATTTTGAAATGTCATCTGCAAACTCATTCAATCTTGGACAGTCGGAAATTTGGCATTTGGTAAAGGGTTAATTGATATTATAAAGATATCAATGCACCTATGAGAGCAAATTATAAAATTGTTGTGACAGAAGGAGAATCGGCTCATGAGTAGTTATTGTCACATTGGAAAGATAGTTTTTCATATTTTGACATTGCTGACTACTCTTGGCTTCAATTTGAAAAGGTCACCTTATTCTATATGTTGGCAGAGGTTAAGCAAAACTAATTCTTCATTGTAGTTAAGGCGAGAACTGATTCTAGGGTATTAATATTTAAAGCAACTCGGTATACACCTTTGAAAACAACCTAGAACAAGTTTTAACCAATTTTTATGTTGGATTTTGAGACTGGTTCAAATTGAATTGAAGAACAGACTATTTTGAGTAACATTGATACATTTTTCTTTCAAATATGAGAAAAAAAAATATCATTAAAACAATTTCTTCTTCAGAAACAGATGTTTACGAGGTTTACTCATAGAGACCTTGTATTTTGCTGAGCAGAACAAATGTTGTAATGCATCTTCTGAATAGACAATAGAACGCTCTGTCTCCATCACTCCATAAGGTTGTAATGTCCTTGTTTTTTATGAAGGAGATACTGCCATATGGTTGGACAGGAACAAATTAAATTTACTTATCTTTGATTGGTTTCCAAGAGTTATTCTCTCGTAAAAGTAGATACTCAGACATTGGATATATTCAGAAAAACCAGCCATATGGATTTTACACAAGGGATGAAAGTCTTGCTCTACAGACATTACGATGTATCCATTGACATTTCATGATGCTTGCTACTTACTCTGTAGCCATTCCAAGGGTTTTATGCAAGACTATAGCAAGCCCATCTCAAAAGTGAGGGATTTGATGAAGTCTTTCACTGACCTCTCAATATGGAGATTTTTCTGATCAATGAGAGAGATACTGTGCATACAATTCTTGTACAATCTAAGATGTGGTTCTCCTGCAGACTAATTTCAGATAAAAAAAACTTTCACATTTATGTTGGTCAGAATGTAATAAGTTTTATGGGTTTTGTAATATGTCCCAATTCAAAATATTCAGACTTATTCATTTTGTATTTGTTGATTATGAATTATAGAAACATGAAATGTGACCAATTTTAAGCAATATTGGAAGAGAAATTTTAAAACATGTGTATAGAAAACAGTTAAAATTGGAAGGATAACATTGTGACAAAAAAAAGTGATTGCTTGTTACAAATGATTTTTTATTTTACCACAATTTGGAAAGATAGTTCTGCCTAAACACAGTTAACATATTACCAAACAATAACGACATTTGACCACTTTGTTGCAGACAACTTTGAAAAACATTGTTGGAAAAGGAGAAATTGCTCTAAACAAGCAATTGCTCCTTTTCCCACAATGTTTTCTGTTCTATCAGAAGATTATTTTTCAATTTCATCACATTTTGAAAATTTATCTGCAAACTCTTTCAATTGGGGACAGTCTAAAACTTGGCGTCTGGTAAAGGGTTAAACAAGTATATCATGGGAAAGAGGAAGATGGCTGAGCAATACAAGTTTTGATGAATTCGCTTTCTTTTAATTTTGTGATAGTCTCGAATTGACGGAGAAGCCATAATCATTAGTATGAATGACATAACATGGGTAATGATTAGATATTGAATTATGATAAAATTTACATTAATACTTTGATGGTTCTTAGAGATTTGCAAAGAAAGTGATGGAAAAAAACTAAACAGTTGCAATGACCAATAAGCTTTGTTGTTAATCAAAGGGATGAATATCTGTCGGCTACAAAAGTATCTTAAGTTTCTGTTTAATATGATATAAAGAAAGCCTTTTTTGCTCATTATGAAAAGCTGCTTCTCCAGTAGGCAGAACATACTGATTTTAATATTATGATAAGGGTTCAGCACAAGACTATAGTAAGTCTCACAAATATGACTTACTTACTTTAGTCTTGCATTGAGCTCTTGATGTATTCTTTCATATGGTTGTTTTGAAATTCTAATTCAATGTTTATTGGTAATCTAACCCATATTTCAGTACCCCTTCGAATGATTCTCGAACTTGTTCATGAACATTGTGAACGACAAATGTCCATTCATGAACACAGAGCTTATGAAATTAAAAAATAGATTTATGAACATAAAGAACAGGTTCACACATACATAGATGAACATCTTTTTGATGCTCATGAATCTTTTCTTGAAATATGGGCATAAGTTCAAGAACGGCTTTTTGTTCGTGAACAAGCTCTTGAATCCTTTGAAGGGGTAATACCCCCAAATTTGGGTAAAATATTTTATTGATTTATTGTTACATTCTACAAAACGGACAAGTTCATTTTAGAGCCTTAGCCTTGTACCGGTGGATCCAGGAAAGTCATTACATAACTGAACCTTTTTATATAGCGTTAAATAGCATACAAAGTTATTGTTGGCATTGTATGATTAAGGTGTTTTATGGGGAGATGTTTTTTTTTAACCTTTTCTGATAAAGTAGCTCCATGTTTTACCCGAACCTTATTGGTAATTATATACATATTTGATCACGCATATAGAAGCCGTCATTTGAAACGATAGTGACCAAAGGAAGAAATCTTTATAACAAGTAATTTTTCGTTGGAATAATGGTCTTGCTTAATTTGTTTATGTCAATACTATTTATCATGTCATTATTGTTGGCAATTACACTAAATTTGAGAATCTCTTAAAATTCCATATGAGGAAATTGCTTCTCCTTGTAATATCTTTCTATTATGAATTTGAGATACAACCAAAATGTATGAGTAAAGATTTGTTTAAATGTTTTTATTGAACCATGAGACTTGAACCAGATGATATTAATTTAAGAAATAAAATGTTAATGCATTTTAAAACATGGAGAACTTTTTCTTCATTAGCTATTTCTTCTTGGCCCTATCATTTATTTCAAAATGTTTGAAGAAGTTTATACTTTAACCCATTACAAAACAATAACAACATTTGCCCAGTTTTTGGCAAACGACTCTGGAAAACAATGTGGGAAAAAAGGAGAAATTGCTCTTATCGAGTGATTTCTCTTTTTACCACAATTTTTTCTGCCATATTAGAAGATTGTTTTTCAATTTCATACTTTGAAATGTCGCCTGAAAACTCTTTCAACTTGGGACAGTGGAAAATTTGGCGTTTGGAAAAGGGTTAAGGTCACAGATTTAAATCATTGAGTTTATTTATAAATGTTACATATATGAAACATAGGATAATAATCACTCTAGCTTCGTTCAACCTACAGAAGATGACTTAAGAAACCATTGTCAGTTTTGTCACAATAGGGAAAATTGCTCATATTTAACAACTTCACATTTTGTGATGATGGTTTCCATTCAAATCATAAATTAATAACCATTTTTCACACTTGTGTCTGATGTTGCTTTTAAAGACCAGTCACAAAATAGATATGGTCTGGATTTTAAGGCTTATTATATGCTCATGATATATTAGATTTTAGAAGAGTTATTGGTTAGTTATGACATTATTTGTTTTGTTGTAACATTGCACCATGTGTTGATAGAAGGTCATTGATTTCATTAAAGATACATGTATTAACAACATTGCTTTAGACTTGCTGTTTTGATAACACCACCTTAATTCCTTTACCAAACACCAACTGTCCCAAATTGAGAGTTTGCAGACGACATTTCAAAATGTGATGCAATTGAACATAATCTTCAGATAGAGCAGAAAACCTTGTGGGAAAAGGAGAAACTGCTCTTAGCAACTATTTTCTCCTTTTCCCACAATGTTTTCCAGAGTCGTCTGCAACAAAGTGGTTGAATGTTGTTTTTGTTTGGTAATTGATTAATCCCTTACATCACTTTGAAGCATCTTCCACGAAAGGCTGTAGAAATCGCTGTGAAAAAAAGATCAATTGCTACTAGATGGCCAATTTATCCTTGTATCATGATAATTTCTACCCATCATTTTAAGAAAATATTTTTTTTTCTTGCCATTTGCTGTTGCTTTAAGTTTCGATTAGTGGAAAACTGTGGTTTGAGGATTTGACAGGAAGGTTTTATGTTTGTTTCCTGATAGTAGCTGGGTTAACATTGGAACTTTTAATGAATTCGTTTCACAAAGAAAGTGTTGGTTACATCTCCAGGAATCCGAATTGAGAGGGCTGATTAAGCACAGCTGGTGAAAGCTCTACTGCACCACCATGGTGCTGGTGACAAAAATCTGTTGCCCAACTTCCAGTTTAGCCTTTTTAGGGTGATCTTTACTATTTTTCTACATTTTCAGACAAGTAATCGAAAAACCAAGAACATGATTAAATCCTTAATGAATCCAAGCGCCTATAGGTAAAGTTTCAGTTTTGAACTCATGGAATTGGCTGAGATTATGTTATTTTTATGTGCGGATGCAATTCAAAATAGCAATTGGAAAGCAACCGCACCACCAGCTAAAAATTAAGTTAATCTATCCAAACAAACCCATTGTCCAGCAAATTTTACCACTTGGTACTTTTGAGTATATTATTAGATTTATTTACCTTGACATAAAATAGCAAATTGTATGAAAATTCAATGGTGTAGCATGAGGGGTCTAAGATCATGCAATCCCAATTAGCTGAAAGCCGTCACCTTTATTAGTTTATGTTCCTTGGTATAAACTTGTGTTATACCATCCCTGCTTCCTTTCACACATGAGCCCAACACGCTACTAGTGTGGTTTTCTCTCTTCACCAGCCCCTCAACCAACCCCCCTCCCCCCCCGAAAAAGACACAAAAGAAATTAGATAATACAATCTTTTATTCAACTATATTTACTCAAAAATGGAGAATTTGAAATGCAATGTATGTTGACAGTGATCTGTTGTGGAAATAAATAAATGTCTCTTTGACTCTTTGTTTGAGATGTTTATCTCGATGTCTGCATTCTACCAGTTTGCATGTTTTATCTACAAATGTTTTCAATCAGGACTAGCCATCTAAAGCATAGATGATACTATAGGTTATTCAAACAGAAAAACACAAACAAATCTGTATCATAATAACAATTGGCAACATAATTTATAAGCACTTACTCATAATGAGCATAATTATATTTTGTTAGAATTTGTCCAAAAGTCATTGATCTAGTAATTCATAATATAAGCAGCTTGAAGAGATTTGCAAGTCAAATTTTAACTCCTTTATAACAATACAACAGCTGTACTGCTGTATGATACACACTGGAGAATAACCATTGGAAGTGAAAGTTAGCTTGTGTTTAAGTCTTAAGAGCATATTCACAATGTTTTCAAAAGTCGCCTGCAACAAACTAGTCAAATATCGTTATTGTTTGGTAATGGGTTAAAAGACAACAACCATGTATTCTATTCATATTGTAACCTTTATCCATTCTACTAAACAAAAAAGAAAACAAAACAAAGCACACAAAAAATCCCAAAAGTGTTATAAAGCAACAGTATACAAGTGCAGAATGATGTAAACATCACATCATGGGTCATGAGAAACCAATGACAACATGATTTACCAAACAACTGTGTGTTATATGGCTAGTGCTGTATATCACAGAATGTTATATGGCACCTAGTTATCAGTCCCAAAATGGCGCTGGTGACAGGATGGATAAAATAAGTGCCGAAAGTGTTGCAACAGTTTTGAGATCTACCGTACATAGACTATATAGGAGACTGTACATACTCTGATATATTTTAGCATCATGAAGAATAATACTTTCAGTAACTACTTTTAATTGTATATCATACAACATTACAAAAACTAAATTGTTTCAACAAACATTTTTTGAGTCGTCTGTGATCAAGTAACTTTGAAATGTAAATGAATAGATTCTTAATCTTGAATAATATGCATAAACACTAAAATACTATATTGTAATTGCAATATCTTCTCTTGTCTTTACCAAATATGCTGTAATAGCTTCAATAACCAGCTGCACAGAACATTGACTGGGTGGGGTATTGAAAGAAAAGTGTTGATCATAGTTCGTCATGAACCAGTTCCCCTGACTTTTCATTTCTGATCTGTAAAACAATTTTCCCATTATTTTGGTTTGACTCCATTAAGGTGTGAGCATCTGCCACTTTATACATGGAAAAGACAGAGTCTGTAACAGTCTTTAATAGTGGGCTAGATCCCTCGTTAAATAATGGCAGGATATCTCTCTTAAACGGGTCTGTCACACTCTTCTTATACTGAAAATTACAAACATATGTAAATCAGTTTAATCTGTTGCTAAAACAGGTATCTTTGTATAAGAAGCAACAGTTTGACATAATCTCAAAGCTTTACAAGAATTCAAAATTTTGTAATAATAAAAAAAAAGATGAATGCGTTTGCAGACAACAGGTGAAAATGGCAATCATTTGACAGCTAGTTCTCTGATAGAAATGAAATCATTGCTGGCAAAGATATTGCTTATATAAAATCTCTTTCAAACAAAATCATAAAAAGACTGTCAATGAGTTAAAATGTATAATATAAAGACTTTCAATTAATTCCCTGTTAATGTTTTACCAGTTTACATGCTAAAACATAATAAGTATATGCCTGCATTAAAGGTAACAGTGATGCAGATGAATGAGTGAGTACAATAGCTTCATTTTTTACTAAAAAAATAAAGGTATATATTGCATTTAGACTACAAAAAGGTTTACCTATTCCCTAAACAAAACTTGTCACAAGTACAAATTGAGAGCAACATCAGACAATAAAAAGGCAAGAAAAAATACATTTTATTTCTCGTGTATACCAAATATTAAGCAACTCATCTTTTTGTCACTATGGTTTCTACCAAACATATTCAGACAAAAGCATTTTATTCGAGCTTGTTTTGTAGCCAGCTGCTGCTTTCAATTTGGATCAGTCAAAATAAAAGTGAAGGAGTTAAAGTAATAATTTTCCTCTAAATGCTCACCTCTACAGATCTTGCCCTGAGAGTTGTGCCGGTAATTCGGATACGCTTCCGTAACAGTTTTGCCAAGATATCACCATTTACAGTGCCACCACCTTAAATCAAAATCAAGGACTTGTTTAATCCATTACCAAACAATAATGACATTTACCCTCTTTGTTGCAGATGACTCTGGAAAACATTGTTGGAAAAGAAGAAATTGCTCGTAACGAGCAATTTCTTCTTTTCCCACAATATTTTAGGTCCTATCAGAAGATTGTTTTCCAATTTCATCACATTTTGAAATGTCCTCAGCAAACCTTTTCAATTTGGGACAGTCGAAAAATTGGGCCTTTGGCAAAGGGTTAAATCAGTGTAAGAATTTAGTTAGGTTTGTTTTATTGGTTTTTAGATTCAATTAATAGTATTGCTGTTATAGTGCTTTTTCTTCTTCATATTTGATTTAGGATAGATGAAAATTTAACTGCCAATAAAGGATATGTCTATATTAGTTTACAACTCAAATATCTTGATATTGGAATCTAAATCCACACACAGAGGTGTGCTGTGATCCCAAATTTAGTTTCAATGAGAGTTCATTGAGCAAGAATTCAAGGTCTTACAAGAAATTAAAAAGTTAAACCCTCCAAGAAAAGAGTATTTTCAAAATTTCATTCTTACCTTTCTACTACTTGAAGAGATAGATTCTTCCCCAATCAACTAGGCAATGTCATGAGCAATAAAACAGATAAATTTACCCATAAACATCAGTTTTACTTTTGGTATAATGATATTGATGTGCAAACAATATTAAACTACATCATCAAAGTTTGAAGACTTCAAATGTTACACATGCTCTTTATCAAACTTTCATTATCTATCAAAAATAAAAAACATTTTTTTCCTTTTTAAAAATTAAACAATACTTCAAATCCCATCTCCCACCAAGACATACTAGATTATGTTCTGGTCACTCAACAGATAAATAAGAAAGGTTTATCATACCCATAAGACCAAACAGCACCCATCTTCCCTCCGTCTTGATCGCCTTCATGTTACTTTCATAGTAAGATCCTCCTATACAGTCCAAAATCAGATCTACACCTCTGTCTAAAACAGATGAAAAATCACTTAACCCTTAGAATTCTGAATAATTTTCTAAAAATATATTTTTGTGTTGTCTTCTTTTCAAAACCTTAAATATCTGCTTAATTTCATTGAGGAAAGATGCTCAGAGTAGCAATCAGGTTAGATCACAAGCCAGTTGCCATTTAACTTGGCGGCTGGCCTGGATCTAACCTGTTTGCATGAAGTCAGTTCCAGCACTATAAGGGTTAAGATCCAGAAACCTAGGATAGTGCAATCAATTGTCTGCATTACCAAGCTTGTCTTTAAGCCTTAATTGATAAGAGGATTTTAATTGAAACTTACTTAACAACCATTTACTAATAAGCGCAGCTTAAGAATTTGTATTTACAGACAAGTTAGTCAAAATTAAGATTTCGCCATCCCTGGAAAAGGATTTGTTATGTATATGTTGGGGTTTCACATTGCATCAACCTTAATTCAATAACATATTTCAAAACTCAGCAAATATCCAAGCAATCAATACTCAAAGCTTATCTGCCCATAATGGCTTGGTCAAGTTTGGTTCAATCTAATACAAAATATCAGTTTGAAAACTGTCATAAATGGATGCATTTGGTTTGCAGGAGTCACATAATTCCTTGAGGGATAAAATCACTGAACTTCTTTTTCAACACAGGGAAACTGAAATTCTTTCTCGACCAGTTTGTGGCAATTAATCATATTTACTCAGAGCAATGTACTAAACATAGATTAAGCAGATTTTCAAGATACAAACGTGACTAAAAGAGAAATACTATATAATATAAAATTTCTCCTTTCATAACTTATTGAAATTCACAAATGAAATTATGTCAACATCTTAAAATTATTGTCTTTTGCCGTCTTCAACTTGCAAAGTAACATATCCCTATGAAATAGGAGTCAGTGCGAGACTATAGCGAATAATCTACAAATATGAAGGACATGTTATTGCCATGCAATAACCCTCTTAAGGACATATTATTGCCATGCAATAACCCTCTTAAGGACATGTAATTGCCAGCATTAACCCTCTTAAGGACATGTTATTGCCATGCATTAACCCTCTTAAGGACATGTTATTGCCATGCATTAACCCTCTTAAGGACATGTTATTGCCATGCATTAACCCTCTTAAGGACATGTTATTGCCATGCATTAAACCTCTTAAGGACATGTTATTGCCACGCATTAACCCTCTTAAGGACATGTTATTGCCACGCATTAAACCTCTTAAGGACATGTTATTGCCATGCATTAACCCTCTTAAGAACATGTTATTGCCATGCATTAAACCTCTTAAGGACATGTTATTGCCACGCATTAACCCTCTTAAGGACATGTTATTGCCATGCATTAAATCTCTTAAGGACATGTTATTGCCACGCATTAAACCTCTTAAGGACATGTTATTGCCATGCATTAAACCTCTTAAGGACATGTTATTGCCATGCATTAAACCTCTTAAGGACATGTTATTGCCATGCATTAAACCTCTTAAGGACATGTTATTGCTATGCATTGAACCCTTATAAACTTTTCTCACCATTTGTAAACTCCAGCACCTTCTCACTAAAGTCCACCTGCTTGTAGTTAAACCCTGCCACAGCTCCTAGATCGCGGGCTCGCTGGATTTTCAGATCTGATCCAGCTGTGACGATTGGCTTACAGCCAGCAAGAACACACAGCTGTACTGCAGCTATACCAACACCAGAACCACCAGCATGGATCAACACTGTGTCACCTTTCTTCAATTCCCCTGTTGAATACATGTATGTACATCATTAATGACAGATTCTTTACCCATTACCAAACAATAATGACATTAGACCAGTTTGTTACAGACATCTCTGGAAAACATTGTGGGAAAAGGAGAAATTGCTCTTAACGAGCAATTTCTCCTTTTCCAACAATGTTTTCTGTCCTATCAGAAGATTATTTTTCAATTTCATCACATTTTGAAATGTCTTCAGCAAACTCTTTCAATTTGAGACAGTTAGAAATTTGGTAAAGGGTTAAAAGAAAGAATAGCCGTAAGAACAGCTACACTACTATTGTCTCAAAGATAAAAGTGTTGCAGAAGACTTTCAAAACCAATTAAACAAAAAGATGAATTCTTCATAATAGTTATTACCAGATATCATTCATGAAATAAATATTTTCCATGCAATTTTTTGTTGTCTCTTGTTACTTTAAATTTTGCCCAATGGCAAATTCTTAACTGGAGAATTAAAATAACAATGCTAAAAATTTTCAACTAAAAAAGAGATTCAGAATTACATGGTATATGAAACCTTGGTTCTTCAGAGTCCAAAAAGGGCATCATTCATATGTTTGTCATTCACCATTATGAGATCGGTTGATTTTATAACAAGAAACAAGCTATCCTGTTTCAATCACATTCCTTAGTAATTATACAGATCTCGGCATAGTTGTAAAACAAAAACAAATGGAGACCAACACAACAAATGAAATAAATATATATACATATAGTTATCCTTATTAAATGCTTGAATTTTAGCCTTGCAAAGCAATCTTTTGATAAATGATGATAAATGGGAGACAGTGGTGCAGTGGTAGAGTGACAGCCTCTGGTACCAACAGTCCTTAGTTTGATACTCATTAGCGAAAAAGTAAACAAGAGGACCCTGAGGGTCCTGGAACGCTCACCTAACACTTGTAAAGTGTTAGTTACAACAATGTTACACATGAGTAATGGACAAGATTTGTCTAAATTTGACAGTGATCTACTTTTGACCCCAAGTTACTCATAAACTGACTTGGTTGAGATATAACAGGTTGATCATTTTGAGCAAGTTTGAACAAATTGGGCTGAAAATGTAGCTTTCAGAGTGTAAACGGGTGTTTTCTAAGATTTGACTTTGTGAACTACTTTTTGATTCCATTCCACCCATGATCAAAGTTAATCAAGATGTTATCAAGGTTAACATTTTGAGCAAGTTTGATCAGCACTCTGGATGTCTTAAAAAATTAAGCTGTAGACCTCTTCGATATACATTGTACAAACAGTGTTGCCTTTAGAATGTAAACAAGATTTATCAAACTTACGCAAATATTCTAAGAAACTTTGAAGGGTAAGAGAAAGCGAGTTCCAGACAGATTGGGTCGAATTTTTTACCATAATATTGTAAACAATAGTAATTTATGATGTGACATAGTGACCATTTTTCTAAACCCATCCCATCTTCTATGATCTAATTCGACCCACATATCATCAAGAAAACATAATATGCCATTTTGAAGCAGAACTGACCTACTTTTTGACTCCACCTAACCATGATCGAAGTTGATCAATATATCGTCAAGGTAAACATCCTGACATGTGGCTTCTAATGTGTAAACCAGATTTTCAAAGAGTGGACCTAGTGAACTTTTTTACCCTACCCCACCCATGATCAAATTCTGTCAAGATATATCATCAAGGTAATATTTCTCTAGTGACCTACTTTTTGACCCCACACGGAACATAATCGAACTCTGTTGAAATATCATCAAGGTTATCATTCTGAGCAAGTTTGATCAAGATTGGGTCGAAAATGTGGCTACTAGAGTGTGAACAAGATTTTCTAAGATTTGACCTTGTGACCTAATTTTTACCCCAGCCCACCCATGATCACACTCCATCAAGATATCGTCATGGTTATCATCCTGAGTAAGTTTGATAAAGAATGAGCCTTAAATGTGGCTCCCAGAGTGTAAACAAGCTTTTTATAAGATGTCCTAGTGACCTACTTTTTGACCCCACACTACCCATGTTCCAACTTGATCAAGATACCATCAAGGTTAACAATCTGAGCAAGTTTTATCAAGATTGGTCAGAAAATGTGACTTCTAGAGTGTAAACAAGATTTTTCAAAGATTTGTGTGCCGAAAATGTGGCTTCTAGACTGTAAACAAGGTTTTTCAAAGATTTGACCTAGTGATCTACTTTTTGACCCCACACTACCCATGTTCAAACTCAATCAAGATACCATCAAGGTTAACAGTCTGAGCAAGTTTTATCAAGATTGGTCAGAAAATGTGACTTTTAGAGTGTAAACAAGATTTTTCAAAGATTTGACCTAGTGACCTACTTTTTGACCCCGCACCAACCATGATCAAACTCTATTGAGATATCATCAAGGTTATTATCCTGAGCAAGTTTGATCAAGATTAGGCAGAAAATGTGGCTTCTAGAGAGTAAACAAGATTTTATAAAGATTTGACCTAGTGACCTACGTTTTGACCCCACCCCACCCATGATCGAACTCAATCGAGATATCATCAAGGTAAATATCCTGAGAAAGTATCAGGAAGAATGGGCCAAAAATGTGGCTTCTAGAGTGTAAACGCTGTTGACGATGCACGCACGCACGACAGACAACGGACATTCAAGTATCCTAAAAGCTCACCCTGAGCAGAGCTCAGGTGAGCTAAAAAAGCCAGGACTAACCAACAGATTGGCATGAGTACTGATTATGTATCCAGGAATCAGTATTAAGAGTGATTTATCTAAGTTGTATGAAATTTCTTCATAATCAGTGTAAAATAAATAAGTTAACTTATTGAACAAAATGATGAAAGAATATTGAACAGGCAATAAGTAGTTTGAAAATATATCTTGTATCCATATGAAAAGTTAATATGCCATTTGGAAATACATGTTTAGTAAACAAAATAAAAACATTCAACCGAAAAACATGAAAATTATTTCTGTTGCTTCTCCAAACACTTAATGATTCTTTTGAGTAAGCACACAATAGAATAGAAAAAAGGCATGCTTGGTCTCAATTATTCCTGTTTTATATTTATTTATATTCATATAGGTTTTACATCGCATCAATATTTTTCCGTTATGTTGGATACCTGAATCTTAATCATCGAGGAAGACCCTATATTCAACTGCCTGCTAGTCAAGATGGGTAGAACCACCGGTATTCCATAAACCAGTCAGGAGACTACCTCTCATGACAATCAAATGCTGTCACCGGAATTCGAATCCGAGCAAAGTGGGGCAATACGATTTTATTCTGTATTCCAACCACTATGCCACGGAGGCCCAGCTTTATTCTTGTCATTATAGGTTGGTAGTTACCTGCTACATGGAGAAGTTGGTATGCTGTAAGCCACACCTCCGGAATACCAGCGGCATCGATAAACCCCATTTTGGGAGGAACAGGCAGTAAAATGTCTTCAGGGACAGCCACAAATTCTGCATACCCACCACCTGAGAAGAATAACGTAAATTTATCACTTCATATTGAAGGTTCAATATAAGGCGTTTGTGAAGAACTTACTATAGTCTTGCATTGGATCCTCAATATCTACTGGTTTCCATACATAGGGATCTGAAGTTATCCTTTGGTCAGTACTATGTATTATACATAGCACTGACCCAAGGATAACTTTAGACCCTATGGCATATACATCAAAGATTGCAAGAGCCTTATTGCCCTAATGGCACAAAATGAGATGCTGCTCAATTGAGCAATTTGGGTTTTGTCATAATGGTTTCTACCCTATATCATAAATGAACTAATATTTCATGCATTTTAAAGGTCCACTGATGATAGCTTAATATTGTATGGAAATGATCAGGATATTCATGGATTGTTTCTCGATTTCCTGACATGTCAATCGCAAAACACTCCATGAATGATCTCAGTTATTAGGCCATCAAGAGGAAGACTGTTGATACTCACTGAAGCCATTTCCAACTGGCCCAATGATAGGCATAAGCTGATGAAAAACAAGCAAGTAATAGGGATGATTTACCTTTTTAAAACCAAAAGCGATGGTTTGGCGGCCATTACTCACTCAAGTCTGATCGAGTGACTCCCCCCATTGAGTGTAAAAAGTGAAAAGAAATCAAATTAAAGATTTAAAGGTTTAAAGAGTAATCCGATTTAACAGACATCTTCATCATGTTTTCACCTGTAAGAAGGGCCATCACTCTGTCTCCTACTTTCCAATTTCCAGAACATTGTGGTCCCAGCTTCTCCACTGTTCCAGCAGCTTCCAGTCCAAGTATAGTGCTCTCCCCTGGTGGAGATGGATATACCCCTTTTCTCTAAAAATAAACAGTTGGAACAGACATCTTGTATAGACATATTAACAGGGGACGTCACATGCACCATGCTTGACAACTCATAGGCGTAGGAGCGTTTTCAACATTGGGGGGGCCAACTTCAGATGAGACCGGTCTAAGAATAAATATTTCTAAACTTTCTCATGACTAAAAATGCGTCTATAAATTCAATATCATTAAATGAATTAAAAGAAAATGTATGAAAATGTGTATCTTACTTAAGACAAAATAACCAAAAGAAAAAGGAAATAGGATTGGCCAAGTCTCGATCTCACGCGGAAAGCATATTGTATCGATAATAACTAAGAGTGACAGCCACCATGCTGTCACAGCCACGGGTTCGTCTACGATTCTGAACAAAAAATAGAATTATAATTAAGTACAATATAGGGTCTGACTGCTTAGAGTACGTTTTGCATCATTGTTTTCGTTAGTTGAAACTACTTTCCGTGAGCTGAGATTTCATTGGATAAACCTGATGTATTCAGATTGCCATTTGCGATGATGACGTCAAAATGTTTTGGTTATTGTTCGTAACAAAAGGCGAATTGATATTAAATAAAGCACAAAATACACTTTTTTTATTAATTTTGCTGTTAAATTTCATTTCTTTCAATTTTTCTTTTCAAAAATCTTCATCTTCCATTGTGAATATTGGGGGGGCCAAAGTATACTCTGGCCCCCCCAGTCTGGATATTGGGGGGGCCGGGCCCCCCCTGGCCCCCCCGGCTCCTACGCCTATGCAACTGGGTTGAAAGTTTAGTTTGAACTTATTTATTATACATTGATTGTGATTAAGCTTTTACAGCTTAGATTAATCACTCTTGATTCTTCTTCCTAGATACATAACATCGGTGGTCTTAAATGACATATTCTCTGGACCTCCACTCTCATGCAACTAAGGGTACTGATGGGGCTTGAACCCGGAACCCCAAAGTTCTAAGGATGAACTTATTTTGCGAGCAGTATTTTCTCTTTTCCAACTTTGATTCCAAGGTTATCAGCAACATAAACAATTATAGAGCTGTTCAGTCTTATTAAAAAAAGTTGAAGGTTAACCAGATTTTTAATTTCCCAATTCTTCTCAAGTGTTCTTTCCAAAATAACCCTTTACCAAACGCCAAACTTTCAACTGCCCCTAATTGAAAGAGTTTGCAGACGACAGTTCAAAATGTGATGAAATTCAATTATAATCTTCTTATAGGGCAGAAAACATTGTGGGAAAAGGAGTAATTGCTTGTTAAGAGCAATTTCTCCTTTGACCACAATGTTCCCCAGGTGGGGTCTGCAACAAACTGGTCAAATGTCGTTATTGTTTGAAAATGGGATAAAGGGAAAAAACCTCGTACATGATGAGCATAGCCTACCTGAAGTGTATCGGCTCTATTTAAGGCTGTGGCATAAACTTTGACTAACACTTCTTTAGGTTTTAAACCAGGAACATCGGTGGTCTTGACTGACATATTCTCCGGACCTCCATTTTCATAGTGGACATACTTCATCTAAACAAATAAGAGAATGTCAATCAACATCAAAATTTTAGCATGTGTATGTACAGTCGAAGTTAAAACACAATTAGAGGCTTAAGCAAACATTTGAAAACATTGTGATAAAAGGAGGATTTTCTCCACATTTAAAAGCATATACATCCTCTGTATTGTGACGGGAGATATTATCTGATGCAGAACTTTCTCAAGTTTCCTGATAGCGTCAAAAAAGCTTGACATGTGGGCAATATTCTACCTTTATATTGAACCCACTATCTGCGTCTAAAACTGTTATTTGTGTGTACCAATTGTATAAAATTGATAAGACAATAATTTAAACACTATCAAAACTAAACAATGTCCTTATTTTTTCACTCCCAATTATGCATGTATGCTACATATCCGTTAAATTAAGATTCCATCCAATTACATTTGCACTGTGCTCCAAAATTACTGTAGTCGTAGAGGAAAATCATAAGTTTGAAATTGCTAAAACTCACCTTTGAGGACATGACATGCGAAACTCTTGATAACAGAAGAGAGAGAGGTAATATTACTTTCCAAAGACCATGTCCCATAAGATGAACTTTAATCATTTAGCTAGAACGCAGCACTGATAAGCAGAATTTAGAATTCAAGTTTCGTTGTTTTGGGTTAAAAATTGTGTCGGTGTGCTGTGATTACCACTTTACCATTAGAATTACAAAAATACAGACGTGCGGACTACTCGGCGGAACTGCTCGGGTGTTTCCGTGAGCTGAGAAATCACACGTTTTCATTGGATAAAGCCGATGTGTTCGGATTGGGAATCCTGATATGGATCTACTTTTTATACCTGTTGCAACACCCATTTGATAGTGTATCATAGGGGTTATGGAACCAATTCATAGAAACCCTTGAAGTGATTGTTGATTGCACTCTTGAAACCGTTCACAGTAGCCTTGGTCACTACTAGTGACGAAGGATACGGTGATGGCCACTACATCAAATCTGCTCGATGACGTCTCGGCTCCAATGTTGTTAGATGTAGAAGTTTGAATCTTTCACAATAATAATATAATTGTGATGAGTGAAAATTTCTTGGGCTAATATAGTTCTTCTGTGTTGAACTTGCTCTGGGATCTTAAATGTCTTCAATTATTGAAGGATTCCAGGATTGAATACAATATTCAAGCTTGGGTCTAACTAGTCCCGATCTATAAACCTTGATACCTTAATTCGGGAGAAAGGCTAAGAAGCCTGTAATTCCCGTTCCATGCCTGGTCTTCTTGTCATAGATTCTACTGGCACATGCGCGGGTCGGGTAACATATTGCCTTAGAATCCAGTGTTTATCTAATTTGCTTTTGAAATCATCTAAGTCTTTGGCGTTCACCACTCAATCTGGTAATCCATTCCAGTTATCAACAACTCTCTGACCAAACGAGTACTTTCTGACATTTAGTCGACAATAACTTTTCGCGATTTTTAGATTATGTCCTCTAGTTTTATCAGTGTTTGTTGTGGGTAACAGACTTTCTTGATCAATCCTGTATTTGCCGTTTAGGATTTTGAATACCTCTATCATGTCGCCGCGTTCTCTTCTATAGCGTATAGATGGCAGTCTCATGGCTCTAAGTCTGTCATCATAGGGTAAGTCCTTAAGGCTTGTACACAGTTTTGTAGCCCTTCGCTGGATGTTTTCAACCTTGTCTGTGTCACCAGCAAATTGATGGATTCGTGCAGCATTGCCATATTCCAAGATTAGTCTGACCATGGTATTGTAAAGCTTAATCACTAGAACATCTCTGCTAACAAATGTTCTTTTTATCAAGCCTAATGTACTGTTAGCTTTCTTAGTAGCTTCATTAACATGGCGATGGAAAGACAGCTTGTTATCCACAAATAATCCCAGGTCTGTTTCGACATTTGATTCCATGAGGCTCCTGTTCACCCCCTTGTTGTCTTTCATCTGGTAAGTACCCTTGATATTGTTCTTGCCTAGGTGCATGACGCTGCGCTTGCTGGTATTGAACTGGAGCTGCCAATCTTCGGACCATTTTGTGAGATTATTAATGTCGTCTTGTAAAGCAGATCCGTCCCCGTTTGAAGATACCTTGCCAAACATCTTGGTGTCGTCTGCAAAGATGCGTACCACACTGTGAACAGCTTCTGGTAGGTCATTTATAAAGATGACAAACAATACTGGTCCGAGGACACTGCCCTGAGGAATCCCGCTGGTAACATCACTCCAGTTCGACGAACTTCCAATCACTGATACGCTTATCTGTATATATCAGTATATATGCCTAATATCTGGATAATATCCTTATCCCGAAATACTTTGTGGCATTTTTATCATTTCAAGAGTCATATTGGCCTTTTTTATGGCAGAACTACACACGTTGCTTAGAAGTCTTTATGTCAATTGATATTATTAAACCAAGCTCAGTTCCTTCATCAACATCTTGTAATACATGTATTTCACCACTCATTGTATAGTCATAATTAAGAATACTTGGGCGAGTCAGGGCACATGCCTCATGAGGTTTTCTTTTGTTCTTTTGTCAGCTTTTGACCAAGTTATACATGTTTTTAAAATTATAATGATATTGCAGTTCCACGATGGTAAGAAAGTCTCAGCAACATCAGAACACAGACGGCCGAATGAGATAAAAACAATGTCTCGCAACTGGTACAAAGTTCCATTTCGAAACTTTATTGCATTGAATTTGATCAAAACATTTTAATGTTGACACTCTTGAGGATTGAATCAATTCCAGAGATTGGAGTTTACAATAACCAGAGACATAGATAATGTTATCTATGTCTCTGCAATAACTCGTGATTCCTAAAGTACTCATTTTAATGTTGACACTCTTGAGGATTGAATCAATTCTAGAGATTGGAGTTTACAATAACTCGTGATTCCTAAAGTACTCATTTTAATGTTGACACTCTTGAGGATTGAATCAATTCTAGAGATTGGAGTTTAGAATAACTCGTGATTCCTAAAGTACTCATTTTAATCACTCAGAATCATGAACTCGTCACATATTTTGTATCTAATATCCTACATGCATTACGAATTACTTATTTACTGTCATCACAGATCACTAATAATATTGTTTCATTAACCAAATACTTTAAGACTATAAATGATTTCATTATACATTCATTCATCCAATATCATAATGTGCGCTAAGTGACATTTTTTGTCGATGTGCATTGTTTTTTTGTTCGTTCTTTCAAAATATTTCAATGTTAACATTCTTTTGAAGCTTTGTGAGGCACTCTCGATGACTGTTTCCTGGATAATTCCCTTCTCCTAGAGGTGAGTTTGCACTTGGTACAAGAGGACGACGCTCTACCACTGCACCACTATCGACCACAGTCGTGTGGTATTCGGATAGTAATGAAATAAGCCATCAGATGAAAGTCATTACCTTTTGGTAAAGGGTTAAAGTCAGTGTATATTCAAGAAAAGGTTAAGCAATGCATGTGTTCAAAATACTGTCTAACTCAGCTATTGTTTAGTCACAGCACCAAGGTTTTTAGTAGGATTATAAACAGTTATCCTTATGTAACATTGGTTATTAAAGACTTGACACAAAATGAGGGAATATAGAGAAAACGTTTTCATTAACGCAAAGGCCCAAAAATAGTTGCATCATGTTTTAATATAATTCATCAATCGGTTAACAAATAAAGAACTTCACAAGGCATTCACAGTCATGACATAAATGGAATGGCTTTATAAATATACCATAACAAAGAAATTAGTCAAACGTTATTCATAGAATATAAAAATACATTACAGATATACAAATCCAATCAGTTTTCATCAAAAGGTGCATAATCAACATAAAAACATTGAAATCATCTTTATATAAGGAGACGCTTCAATGTGTTCATGGCGACATTTTTAAAAAAAAAATGTTTTGACTACTGAGAAAAGTTAGTCCATTTCCCAACATGGGGTATTAAGACTGGTCCAAATTAAAAGCAAAATCAGAGGAAAAAACAAACAAACCCAGCATGATAAAAACAAACAAAAGCGTTTTCTTTTATGGCAATATTTAAGAGAAAATGTGGCAAAATGATCCTTGCTCATAAGCGTTTCATATTTTGTTTTCTGCAGCTGATGTTTCAAATGTGGCATAATTTGGAGAAAGGGATTAACTAAAGTTGTCCAAATATCAGTTTTTCAGACAAAACAAACAGCTCTAGATCGGTAGAATATACATTCTTTACCATATTTTCTAATATGGGGTTCAGTCTAAACTAGAACCATAAGCATACAATTTCACAACTTGCCAAATGTAATTTTCAAAATAACTGAAATAGTCACAAAATAATAGGATATTCATTGCAACCTGTTACATCTTTTGCCACAATAGCTACAGTAATACATGTGACTGTAAAGATGCTTGTTCACAGATGTGAGATAATCTGAAAGTTAAACCTCAATAAGACAGTTCTAATGAGTCCCATCAATATTAGGTTTAGGGAAGAAATTACAGTCAGCAATTGAAATATGCCTCGTATTATCATATGTTGACCCTAGGGTAATAGGTAAATCATCTTTGTGTTTAGCAAAGCCTTTACATCAATAGTTAATGAGATGCAATCAAAGATGATGTAAGTAATCATAATCAGTGATAACCAAATCTTTTGTCTTTTCTTCTTTTTGTTTTATAGATTATGACCGGAGTGAGAGGTAGCATCAGATTATTTTGTAGATATGCATTCTTCAAAAGAATGATAAAAAACAATGTCCACACAAACAAATATGCACATAATGGCATGCAACTGGAAAATCAAAGCATAGCATTTGGAACAGTTTAAAAAAATGTTATGAAAAAATTTGAGATAACACATTTTTTACACGATTGCAGTAACATATAAGAAAGCCTATTCACTTATCAATTATCTTATTGTTTTCTCCCCAAAAACAGTACAAGATAATATCCAATTATGTAAACAGTTGTCTTTTCTTACATCCACATCTGTAATAAAATAAAGAGAATATAAAGTAATAACTTATACTTATTTTATTTTGAAAAACAAAAAGAAGTTATGACAAAATGATAAAAATGATAGAAATGATAAAGTCTATTAACTAGTATTTTAGCATTAGTACATGTATCTTGCATAATACCTTGTAAATATTTGTTAATAATATCAAAAGTAAGCTGTTTTCATGTTTTTTAAATGTGTTTTAAAAAACATTGTCACAAAAAAAGTTAATGTTTTTCAAGAAAATCCCATTTTCCTCCAAGTTTAAGTTACAATTGACAATTTTTCAAAATGATTAAAGAATGTTGACACACTAAAAAGAGTTGTAGATTAAGTTTGATGTAGGATATTATAGCAATCCATGATAAGACATGCCTGAATAAAACACCCATCCAATATCCTTGTGAAGCAATATTATAAAGGCATACTTCATTTATACTTATTTCCAAACTCTTTTAGCAGACACTAAGAAACCATTGCGACACAAGGGTATATTGATTAACAAACTATTTATCATTCTATCACAATATTTGCTTCCCTAAATCTCAACTATAAATGATATAAAGTAATCTTCAGCTTTTGCTTTAAGCATTTACCAAACACCAAATTTTCGACTGTCCAGATTTGAAAGAGTTTGCAGACGACATTTCAAAATGTGATGAAATTGAAAAATATCTTCTGATAGGGCACAAAGAGTAGGAATTAATGCAAAATTGTATGTTATTTGTTCTTATTATAAAGATACCCGCTTCTTAATTAATACAAGTAAATGTAAATATCTTTGTAGAGGATGCCATCATTAAAAAGCAAATGTGACAGAAGCTAATTGTTTTTTTTTATGAGTAAATCATAATTTGTTTTACTTTTAATTAAAAACATTATTTTTTGTTTAGATATTTTGTATCATTCAAATAAGTACATGTGATTGGTTTTGATGTTGTAAGTATTCAAAATAGGTTGGGTTTTGTACACTTTTAAAAATAATATTTCACAAAAAATAATCTACAAACAGAAGCCACTTTCATTGCAGGGTTATAATATTAGCTGAATTAATTTAATTCATACATAACTATCAAACACTCTACCATAGAGTTTGGTGTTCTTGTAGATCTGCAGCATATGGTTTTGTGAAAGGTTGTGAGAACAGGAAAAATAGCTCATGCAAAGAATGTTTTTTTCCCCTCAGTGGTTTCAATCTAATCGGAGGCACTACTATCAAATTTAAAATACCATGTTATGTTTATAATGCAATAATTATTATCATGTTATTATGTTATATTGTATCTAATGTCACTTGCAATTTTTTTGCCATTGTGAGAAAAGACAAAAATAGATTATGCAAAGAAAATGTTCTTTTCCAACAATTATTTTCTATTAGAGGCTCTGATATCAAATTTGATCACAGTGTCAACTGTCACCTGCAAATCTTTCAAAAACTATGGCTGTACAGTTTTCGGTTTATGAAGATAGGAGGTGCAATAACATGCACATCAGACTCAGTTGCACACAGTAGTTCAAAGCCTATTCCATAAATCCTTTATTTGTTGGAAATCTTTAGTACTAATTCCAATTTGTAGAATCTAAATAGGGTTTTAACCCTTTCCCAAACAATAACGACTTTTGACCACTTTGTTGCAGAAGACTTTAGAAAACATTGTGGGAAAAGGAGAAATTGCTCATAACGAGCAATTTTTCCTTTTCCCAAAATGTTTTCTGCCCTATCAGATTATTTTCCAATTTCATCACATTTTGAAATGTTGTCTGCAAATTCTTTCAATTTGGGACAGTCGAAAAATTGTTGTTTGGGAAAGGGTTTTAAAAAGAAATGAGGCTGTTTGCACGGTACTAATCTTGACCTCCTGTAAAGAGTAACTTAACATATTGCCACCTAACACCACAATTTTGCGTCTTGCAGTAGGCAACTTTCAAAAAGCATTGTGGCAAAAGTAGAAATTGCTTGCCACAAGTAGTTTCTTCTTTTGCCACAATGCTTTTTCAATCTATTTACATATCACAACACCTGAACTGAAATGTTTTTCACATGTTTACAAAGCTTTTCTAAAGTCGTCTGCTTCATGTAAAGTAAATAAATCTCGTCTGCAGGTGGTTAAGAGTTAAAATCACGTTCTGTATGTACACTTTGATATTCATGACTGACAATTCAAGGGCTGAGTGCATTACTTTAGTACATCCTTCACATCTTAGTAGTCTTACACTAAAACCCTACTCTTTGTCATTTCAGTTATACATATGCCCCATACTGGAGTTACAATTGTCCGATAGAATTTCAATACTGCTGTCATCTGGCGTTGTTGCCCCACTTCCCGCCCTGTGTCCATTGTCTGATATATACAGTCTGGCACTCTGTTCTTTGGTAAAACTGACTGACATATGTGAACTAGAAGGGGCAACAGATACTGGTGTGTTGGCTGGGGTCACTGATGGTACAGGCGTGCTGGTTCTCGAACTGGCACTTGAGCCGGACGGTGACGCGGTTGGGAAACCAAGAACCTCCTTGGCTGGGTCTGGTAGGTTTTTAGCATGTTTTAATTGTAAGAATATTCCCTCAGCCTTCTTCAGTGTGTCTTCTAAATGAATGGCCATGCTCATGTCGTTGATATGCTGTTTTAAAGAGAAAGGGTAAATAGGATTAAGATGAAATATTATCTTGTTTAACTATTAACTTGATATATTAATTGTTTTGATCAATCTGCAGCAGAGGATTTAAGAAACCATTCTGACAAAAGTTATTTCTCCTTTAATCACAATGGTTTCGACCAAAGTCCATAACAATGATGTATACCAAATCTTTATAAATACAGTTTGTTGATACTGTCTATTTAGCACAGTCACAAACATCCTTAAGATAGAATTTTTTTTGATGGTTTTTATCATTGTATCAACAGTTTTCAGTTATGTAATGGCAATCCTGGTTCCACCTGTACTAGACTAGGGCTCTAAAGCGAATTAACAAAGGTCACTCCCACGAAGTCTGAGGTGTTGGTGGGACTTGAACTCAGGACCCCCGAGATCCACATCCACCATCTTAGCCACTACTGGGCCACACAGGACCCTTATATGATAGAAAAGATTATGCCGTACAAAAAAGGGATTATTCTAACTCTTTTGAATTCGGTGAAAACATTATCGGTGAAAACATTATGGGAAATATCCTGTATTCAAAGCTATGACTAACTTTTATTATGTTTGTCTTTCAAGCTGTTCCATTACTCAGAAAACTTCAAATGCATTAACAACTAATTCTTGATAACATTTTTATACGAATGAGTTTGCTTGTCATCAGCAAATTATCCATTTGCCACAATAATTTCCATGCTTAATAATTTTCCCCTGCATGTTTGTTTTCATCATTTATTTAAGTGACATCTTTCATGAACTATCTAGAAAACAGAAAATTAAAACAAGATCGTTTGACTTTAAACCTAAATACAGGAAAACTTCATTTTTGCTTTTTGTATACTCATACAATGAAAGTATGTTTTTAACTTAAGTTCAAATTTATCTTTTTTTTTTACAATGATCATGACGGAAGCTTGAAGCTTATAAAATTCACTCTTGATGACAGCTTCCTGGATACATGACCATTGCATGAAGTAAATATCTAATACTACCTTGAGGATTTCTGTCAGACCAAATTTGTTTTCCATCAGCGTAGTTTTTTCTGTGTCCAATACAGCCAAACAAACAAGGAGGTGAAAGTTTTTACATGGTCTGTCTGTCCATATTACCTAAAATAACAACACAATAATGTAGAAATGTCTATAAGTAAACCCATCATAATATGTCAAACTTATATATTATATTATAATATAGAAAAATAAATCAACTCCTACTTTTATTCATTAGTTTAATGCCACTAGAGCAGGGAATTAAAGAAACTTTCCTTTTCAAATAAAAACTCTTCAAAAGGACAAAAAAGAACCCTGTTTTCTGACAGTAGTCTTACGACTATCAAAAAGATAATAGTATTTTTTTAGTTCTAAATCCTAAATGTACAATTCTTTCCCCATGAAAAAAAGTTAAGGTTAATTAATGGAGATGATGTATAGCAATGTCTGCAAATCATGATTCTGCA
Source organism: Cerastoderma edule (assembly GCA_947846245.1). Lineage (NCBI taxonomy): Eukaryota > Metazoa > Mollusca > Bivalvia > Cardiida > Cardiidae > Cerastoderma > Cerastoderma edule. Next base: position 39,279,296 of record OX401407.1, on the reverse strand, counting down.
AAGTTGCATTACTCAGTTATTACAATAAAGTCTTCTTTCAACTCCATCACTTTTGTGTGAATTTTACACAGTAGCATCAATTGTTTTCAGTTATATGATGGCTTTCCTGGGATTAACCAGAATTAGGCAAGGGCTCTGAAGTGTCTTGCTAAAACAAACTACCATGAAACAAGAGGTATCAGTTGAGCTATAACCAATGATCCCCAAGCTACAAGTCCAACATCTAAACTGCTGAGTTACGCTGAGTTTATTTTAACTCCATCAACAGACTAAAGACTAATAAGAATTGTGCATATCATATTGTATTTATTAGCATTTATCTTATATATCATCTATATCTTTTCATCTTATATTCATAAAATGTCAGGTTGGCAAGTGTTATCAGAGACTGTTTGTGGGATAAGTCACATGACAACTTATTTGAACATCCCAGTACCAATAATTGTAGGTAGTCAGTTATATACACTCATTGAATAGGATATGAAAACTACCAAGAAGATGGTTTAAATAATAACTAATAAAAAATGATTAGTCTTGTCAGTAAAATGAATTATGAAAGAAAGTTCTTGAAACTTTACTTATTTTGTTTTATCCCTTCCCAAAAAGCGGGTGTTTAGGTTTGTTAAAATCATAAGCAACATCAGAGAATAATCATAAAACATTAAGTAAAAACATTTTGTGACAAAAGTAGAAAGAGCTTATTTCCAGCAATGTTCACTTTGTCAAAATTGTTTTTGATACATCTGCTGCCTGCTTTTAAAGCTATTTCTATAGTCTTGAAATGAAGAACTCTAAACATACCTATGATTATAACCCTTTACCAAACACCAATTTTTCAACTGTCCCAAATTGAAAGCATTTGTAGACAACATTTCAAAATGTGATGCAATTGAAAAAAAATTTAGGGAAGAAAACATTGTGGGAAAGGGATAAATTGCTCATTAAGAGCAATTTCTCCTTTTCCCACATACTTTTCCAGAACCGTCTGCAACAAACAGGTCAAATGTCGTTATTGTTTGGTAATGGATAAGGTATATAGTTGTGACATGTTAAACAGTCTAATCTCCTCATTCATTTTAAACTAAATTAATTAAAGAACATGGATGTCAAATGCTTATTCTTACCTCCCATAATCTTTGTGCATCAGCAAATGAGAATTCTCTTTTAAAATGGATCAAAATCCATCGAAAACAGAAGTAGAAGTTTCCAGATTCGTGGCTCTCTGCAAAAATAATACAATAAACAGTATTATAAACTGAAGGATTCAGTGAAACAAATCACACAAGAAATGTGTAAAGGAGAATAGAATCCGATTCTTATACAAATTCAAGAAACAGTTCTTGAAAAGCTTCCTGAGAAAAATTTAATTGTTATATCAAAAGGATGCTTTGGAACAATGAATTATCTGTTTTTCAGATGATTGATAATAAATCATATCAGCTCATTCTATCTTAGATCTATTTTTTAATTTACTAATGGCAGTATAGAACAATTTCTTCCTAAAAGAGCATTTTAACACAACATGCAAAATAGTACTTGCACAGTTTACTTTCTTTTACTTATGATATGATGCTTTAAATTTTGACCACACACAACATCAATTGTGTGTGTTTGGGGCGTGTTAAAGAGATTATTCAACAGTAACCTAAACAACTACTAGATGAGGGTGAGTGTGAGAGAGGTTTAATGTATTTAAAAGTTACCTAAATAACTACAGAGGTCTGGATCTGTGTATTGCATGAGTTTGTGGATCTGGGACAGTTGAGTCTTCATACCCTCCTGATCCATGTGGAAGTTATCACACTGAAATATTAACAAATCAAAATGAAAGGAAGTCAATGGATATAAAATATTTGTTTTTAGGCATTTTGCATCATATTAACAGTTTTTCAGAATTGTTTTCATACTGGGCTCATAAAAAAAAGAGGAACATGCCATAGGCTGTTAGTCAGGACTGTGTAAATCTGCATTCAGAAAGTCAGCAAGGAAAAAAAACCTCTCATGAGCATCAAGAGAACCTCTTATAAACATCCAAATCTACATATAATTTGAACCCAACTAGTAATTGGCTATGGGACACTGTCAACTTGTTTAACAATTTTGCCCGTAGACCCTTTGCAGAAGTACTATTTAAATAACATTAACAACCTATACAATAAACATAAAAATATAAAAGACTCAAGAATTGGTAAAAATAAAGCACATCCTGTTACCTAACAGAAACAAAATAAAGAATGTAGCCCTTGGCAAATTATTCATGCACTGGAAGATAGGAGATGACCAAAGATGCTCAAATGAAAATCTGGATAGAACCATCAAACTATCTTAAGTCAGTCCAAAACTCTTCTAACCTTATTTTCTCTTCATTTGTTTTATTTGTATGGTATTTAATGCCCTATCAAAAAGGTTTCAGTTATTTAACGGCTTTCCTGGATCCACCAGTACTAGGCTAATGCTCATGTCCGCCAAGTAGGGGACAGTGATGCAGGGGTAGAGGGTCGGCCTCTTGTACCGAGAGTCCTGGGTTCAAATCCCCATAAGGCGAGGTGAGAACTGCTGGGGCTAACCCACAAATCAACACTAGTACTGGTACAGTATCCAGGAAGCAGTCATCGAGAGTGAATTAAATAAGCTTCAAGCTTCTGTCACAATCGCTGTAGAATAAACAAGTTTAAACTAAGTCCATGAACTTGACCATTTAGCAACACAGGACCCTATTCTATCATCAGCTTTGATAAATGAAAATTCTATTGGTTGAGCAAATATATTGTTGAATAATGAAAATTCTATTGGTTGAGCAAATATATTGTTGAATAATGAAAATTCTATTGGTTGAGCAAATACATTGACTAATGAATAATGGAAATTTAATTGGTTGAGCAAATATATTGACTAATGAATAATGAAAATTTAATTGGTTGAGCAAATATATTGACTAATGAATAATGAAAATTTAATTGGTTGAGCAAATATATTGACTAATGAATAATGAGAATTTTATTGGTTGAGCAAATATATTGACTAACGAATAATGAAAATTTAATTGGTTGAGCAAATATATTGACTAATGAATAATGAAAATTTAATTGGTTGAGCAAATATATTGACTAATGAATAATGAGAATTTTATTGGTTGAGCAAATATATTGACTAATGAATAATGAAAATTTTATTGGTTGAGCAAATATATTGACTAATGATTGAATAACCCAAGTACCCACCACTCGCTCCATGTATCCTGCAAAACACCAAAATGCATCCACCTCATTTTCCATAACAACCAGTATAGGAGACAACAAATCACTCATCCCCTGTACATAGCCTGAAACAATTGATAAAAAAAAACCACCAAAGTAAAATAAGGTATTTCACTATTCCCTCTACAGTGACACAGAGATGATGTGTGTTTGATTCTTCTTTCTTGTTATACCTTCTTAGTAAGTTGTTATTACAAGTATGAAAGTTGTCTATACAGTGGACCCTCCTTTATCCGAACACTTTCGTTCCCAGGAGAAATGTTCGTATTAACGAATTTTCCGGAATAAAGAATATGCGAGTTACAGCGAAATGTTTACCTTTACACGGTGTCGGTGTATCATGATCATTACTATGAAGTAAGAAATACACAATTATTTCTTTTGAAGGGAAATATAAAGTGTGTTAAGGAAGTGTTTATTTGGTCAAAACGGATTTTTTAAAAAAATGACAATTTGAAGCAATGTCTTTCGAGAAGTTAAATTTCCTTAAGATAGCTCTGAAAAGAACTCTTTGATTAGCTGATAGCAGCTTGGGGGATGGGTTCTCTGACGAGAGTGACAAAAGAAGGCTTTTTGGTAAAAGGCCCTTAAAAGGGCAGTTAAGCATATCGATTGAGTAATAATTGAAAATGATTGCCAGACATTGTCTCCCGATCGCTGTCTAAGCAGCCAATCAACACCTTTTACAAACTCAACCATCGACATGCGACCGTAATAACAATAATGTAAGACCAATCAACTGACAGAATGACCGATTAACAAACAATCAACACCTTCCAGTACACTACACTAGGTGACATGTTATGGTCAAGCATACGTGACAGTTTGCAAAACGTGTGAATGCCGTTTACAACAGAAGACCGATCCCTTCATTCGCAACTGTAACCGCAAAATAAACGATTTTACTGGTTTCCGGACTAGCCATACGCATATACTATGAAAAGTGACTGTTGGTTCCTGAATATTTTTGTTCGGTTCCGGAACGCGGATTTTCCGCATTAAACAGTTAAATTGATGAAGGTAAGATCCGTTCCCTCAAAATTCTGTTCGGATGGTGAATATTCCGGATAAACGACGTTCGGATTATCGCGGGTCCACTGTAATTGTTTAGAACTTTGTGAAAACAGTTTTTCAGTGCACTACCACTTTCCTTGACTCACTATTACTAAGCTAAATCTATAAAAGGACACTCCAATGAAGCCAGAATTATCAATGGGGCTCAAACTCTGGACCTCCTGAGTTCACAGACACCACTTTAACCACTGGGCCAAGCAAGACCTAGTCACCCTCGATTATAATTTATTATATTTTTCTTTATGCAATCCACTATAAAGTGCCATTACATGAATGATTTGTGGACATTATCATTATTAATCATTACATCATTTATACAGCACTCTTTTCATATCTTAACACTATCATGTTCAATAGTACTTTACATGACAAAAAAAACCTTGTCATAATGACTTACTAATTAATAACAACAAGTAACTGTGGTAAAGTATCTTACTAACTCATAATGATTAATTCTTTCTAACTCGTTATAATGGCTACTTAAGTCCTTATAACACTATCAAAAAGAACACACACATTTCACCTTTATGCCATGCCATTCCCTTCATATATTGTACAACTGTATCTTTTCATTTTATTGCGATACACAAAAAACAATTATGAAAAGCAAAAACAGTTATGTTGATTTAAGGATTAAATTCTTTTGAAACTATTTTGGGAAAATGTCAATTTACTCATAAGAAGACATTTTACCATAAGCCAATAATATTTCAATCATACCAAAAGAATATCTTTCATTATGGAATGGTCAGATTTGTTTTTTGGTAAATAATACCAATCCTTATATAAAAGGAGTTAAACATCTTTAAGAGAAAAAGTATCATCTAATGTATGTGATTTAAGATAGAAGAAATGCTATCTTACCCAAGTCAAAGTTGTACATACAATATGTCATCAGAATATCATGTAAAACCTGCAAGTTTGGGTTTCCCTCCCCCTCGAAAAACTTGTGGGTTCTGTCTGTTCTTGTTACATCTTTTTCTGTATAAACAAAAAACACAATTATGTTAAACATTGTATCAATTATATCTTACTTGCCGTTAGCATTTTGAATTATGACAACAATGGATAATAACACTTTTATTTCAGCAGGTGTCACATGAAATCAAACAAAATTGATTGAAAAAAACCCAAACTTTTTCACCAGTACTTCACTTTTCTTTATACTAATGCTTAGGACTCAGATTTTACTCGATGAAACAAGTTATTCAACTATCTACACAACAGATTACATAACTTAAGGAAATAAACATATGGAATGAATCATTCATATTGTTTTTCTCCTTTCTACCTACTAGTCAAAGACTTGAATAAGACACTACATTAAAGTTCTGAGATATTTCAACTTCGGATCAGTAACAAAGTGAAGGTACAGATTAAAGTGAGTTAAAGAAAAGTCTGAAATACACTTTTTGGCATAAAATAACTATTTTTGTCCAGCATACAGAGCTGTGAAATCTTCAGCAATTTATTCTTTAGTTTTTCCTATAGACAAATTGATTTAATGGTTTATCAAATATGTGTAACTGTCAAATCAATTATCATAAATGATTTAATAGTATGAAAATATATTTTCATACTATTTAGTCATTTTTGATAATTGGTTAGACAGTCATCTGCAGCAAATCAATCAAAACCTACCAATGAGACATTTTCTCTCTTTATACAAGGAGAACCTCCTCTCCTGATCAGATCTAATAGTCGTCCACTGTAACTTCATTCGAAAATAATCATCTCTGGAAAACAAAACATGTAACCAATGAGTTTCCTTAGGCATTCCTTTCAACATTTTTCTGCATAATATTTAATTTTAAACAAATTTACAGCAAATAAACAATGAAATCAAAGTGGCATGACAAACATACAGTTTATGGCTATAAATATTTCTGGAATTCAGATGGTCTTCTCCCTAAGCAATAATCAATTTCCCCATATGGAAATTTAAGACTTGTCCAAATTAAAATTAACAGCAGACAGAAAAATGAAATATCTTTTTGTTAGAAATTCTGAAACAATTGCAAATAAAGGCATTGTTTCTTATCAGAAGCAGTTTATCCTTTTGTCTCAATGGTATAGAAAGTGTTCTGCAACAAATGAAACCCTTAGGGGTTATAAAATCAGAATATATTGTAAATGATTTAAAATACTGTATAACAATAACCAGTACAACACATCTGACCAGAGATATCTTACATCTTTACATGTTATGCATTAAAATGTACTTCACTTCAAATAAATTTGATAAATGAGTATTCATTTCGTTAGACAAATGTAATATCATCTTTGTTTGTGACCAAATACAGCTCTTATACCAAAGATCATAAAGCTTTCTGTAAAAAAAAATCAACACCAATGTAATATAAAGAAGAAAGATAGGAATAAAATAGAAACATATTTAAAAGACAAAATATTATGAACACTTACAATTTGCGTTTTCTAGTTTTTGTTCTAGTGGCGTATGTTGAGTCCCATTCATAGACACCCAACAAAAACTTCCAGACATCTATTCTAATAGCAGGATCTAGACCCTTTTAAAAAAGTATTTGTTATCTGTAGTCTCTGACAGGTTAATATTGTACACTCTTGCTTTCAATATTACTTATTTACACTCATCACAATTTTCTTTATCATATCCATTTACATGACTTTTAAAGAAATTATGCAAAATGGCCATGTTATATGGGTTAATGTTTAGAGGAATAACATCTCAAATAATTATCATCTTATGCGAAAAGATTCAAGAAAACAAGATTATTGATACACTTAACATCTCCTTTCATAACAGGGCTGTTGTAATATAGCATACTTATGTTGCTGATTTAAACTGTTAAAATCATTTATAATGTAAACAATGATCTTTTATTTCCATCCTGCCAATTAATTGAAAAGGATAGAGTGCCTTGGACTAAGATTATGATATGGGTCAACTCTCAATCACATGACACTAAAAAGGTAAGTCTGAGGGTTTTTCAATCAAAATCCTAATGCATGTGTTACAATCATTCAATGATACCCCCAGATTTTTAGCATCTTTTAAGTATTGCTTTTGAAAATGATCATTTACTTAGTGATGAGGAGAGTCCAAATAATCTTTTAAAAATTGTTTATATTCGAACACAACATTATGTGAGATAATCCCTATAACCCTTTTACATATCCTATCTTTTTTCTGATCTATAAATATTATAATAAAAAAAAATAAAGAGAGGGCTCTTGTAATTCAATTAAAAACCTCTAACAATTAGGGCCAAAACTCTCTAAGTCATTTTATAATGTAGGTGTAATGAAATAAGAACACTAAATAAGAGCCATTTTTTCTTACTAACTACATTAATTCTTCTCTAAATACTGTAATTATCCTACATAAACACTAGAATTGTATAAATGAGAAAAGGATTCTATTGAATAAAAACAAAATATGATTCAGAAAACTGTACTTGGGGTATTGTATACACACTACTTGGATATACCCCCTTTTAGATCAATCTCTGAATACCTACCCCTCTGAATATTCTGTCCTTGACCTGGTCCACATTCATGATTCTCCCTTCCTTGTCCATATAGTTGGACCATTCCTGGGAGGTAAGCGGGCTCCCACGGGTAACCTCTGGGCGAGGAGCTAATCGAGTCTGTAATAAAACCGGAATGATTGTCCTTAACCCTTTACCAAATGCCAAATTTTTTAATGTCCCAAATTAAAAGAGTTTGCAGACGTCAATTCAAAATGTGATGAAATTGAAAAATAATCTGCTGATAAGGTAGAAAACATTGTGGGAAAAGGAGTAATTGCTCATTAAGAGCAATTACTCCTTTTTTTTTTACAATGTTTCCAAGAGTTGTCTGAACAAACCGGTCCAATGTCGTTATTGTTTGGTAATGGGTCAAATGCTGAGCACAAATCAACATGATTCCCAAGCATGGAGAGGAAGACTCAACTGTCAGACAGGCAAATCCAATATAAACATGTTTGATAAATTACCTGTATAGCCCCTTATAGTGCTGGAACCGACTTCATGCTTATGCAAACAGGTATGACCCAAGCCAGTGGCCAAGTAAATTGGCTGCTGGCCTGTGATCTAACATGTTTGCTACTCATCAAAATAAAGCAGATATTTAAGGTTTTGGAAAGCAGACCATACAAAAATCTATTTTTAGAAAATTACCCAGTATTCTAAAGGTTAATATAAACCTGATGATCAGGGAGTTATTCTTGGACCCAAACCAGCGCAATCCATTCCTGACCTTGAACTGACCTTTACATCTGCATAGTTATCCCTATTACCCAGAGCACCATTGTGGGATTATTATTACTACCACTGGTCTTTGATTTTTTATGTTTGGTACTTTGTATGGGGCTTACCAACATAAGGTTTTTTTCTTCAATATTTTCTCAAAAGTCTGAATTCTTAGACTACAACCTTAACATATGGGCAACTCAGGTCCATGTCTTCGATATGACAAAATAAAACCTGCAAAGATGGCCATATTTTGTTTCACAAGAACTTTGGATTGAAACTACATTGTGGTGACCCGACAAATGAAACAAAAACAGATGACAATAATCATTATGTATTGAAAAAAACTAGCTTTCTTTGTGATATTGATTAGAAGCCACTGTGACGAGAGATAATTTCCTAATTACAAACAATCTTTCCTTTTATCACAGTGACTTTCCCCACATACTAACTGATTCTTGATTTGACACACCATAAGCAAAGGACTCAAAATCTCTTTGAGAGACATGGGGTAATTTCATAAGTAATTTCTATGTAAATAATATTCAATAGTCATCTCCCTAAATTCATATGGGGGCTGGGTTCAAATAATAGGACTTAAGTTATAGTTATCAACAAAATAAATGCTTGGAACAAAAATATATTTCTTTTTGTTCCAATGATTCTCCATTTTTATAAATTTTTTTGCTGGCTATGCCTTTTCATTTCAATAGGACACACTATTATTTGATCTTTTGGGTTGTAACTCCAAATAGTTGTGTCCAAAATATAAGAACTATTCTGAATAAAATCTCAGTCAGTTTTGTCTCGATTTGTAGCAATGGTTCCCACCCAACAAAGTAAAAAATATACTGTTTTTAACTTCATTTGTCAAATTGTGTTGTTTCAAATTTTCACCAGTCAGACAAATCAAATGGGAAAATGGGTTAAAGTATATCTTTACCTTGGTTACAAATTCAAATCCTGGCTCATCCTGGTTGTTAACCTCCATCCCAGGTATATCTTCATTCACAATTTCTTTCACCTTCAGTAGTCCACTTTCTTGGTACTCTGGTTGTAAGAGGACATCTTTTAGGAAATTAGTGACTTTAGAAAAACTACCCATTGTTGTGGTGTAAGGGTCCTTAACAAACTTCTGAAAACATCAACAGTAGAAGGCTTTAATAGATATGTGGGGTATTACAAAAATATAAGAGGAACTTAACACATTATACACATGTATATCATTTATTCATAACTGTTTTACATTGCATCAACATTATTTCAGTTATGTTGTGATGCCCGAATCTTAATGACGGGGGACTGCCACATACTCAACTGGTCAAAAGGGCTGGTCAAGCCGTGTTGAATCATTGGCATTCTGTACCTCAGTCGGGAGACTATCTACCATGAAAATCCATATCCCTCACCAGGATTTGAACCCGAGTGGAGAGGGGTCATATGGTTTCAAGTTCTGTACTCTAACTACTATGTCACTGAGACCTCTATATATTTCAGTCTTTTGCTTGTAATTTTGTACCGACATTTGACAACTTTGTTGCAAACGACTCTGGAAAACATTGTGGGAAAAGGAGAAATTGCTTGTATCCTATCAGAAGACTATTTTTCAATTCCATCACATTTTGAAATGTCATCTGCAAACTCTTTCAATTTGGGACAGTCTGGGAAAGGGTTAAAAGGACTTTTTCATTTCAAGTATTTGGTGATGTGTTTTTGATGAGTACACAAAATGAAGTCACTTCCATTTTAACGTACACAATAATTACAGTATTTCAATTATGATACAACTTTTATGAAAATATGGAGAAAGATAGCCATGAACTGATGATGACAGTATACAAGCATCTGTATAGAAATGATCACTATTGGCCAGTACAATGTCATTGCCACACCCTAATAGGTCAAAAGTGAGTTTGAATCAAAAAGAATTGTGATTGAAAAAGATAACCATAAGTATGTTAAGCTATAAAAAAAAAAAAGCTCAATATTACTTCATATTGAGTCATTATGACAGACATCCTCAGACAACAGGATAAACCATTATAACAAAAGAGGGAACTGCTTGTCACAAGCAAATAATGTGACTTTTATGTTTAGTCTGATTGCATTAACTTTTCATCAATTGTCAAACAAGTTCTAATCAATTGCTGCATAATCTGCTCCTGGACCTAAAACTAGGACTCTCCTAGATTGTGGATGAATGGAAAGTTAAATATTAAACAAACTCCCTGTGTTTCAAGGCTAACGCTTTTATCTTTAGGCCAAATTGTTTTTCTTGTCAAATTACAAATAGACTACAATTTTTCATACTTTTTAGTTTAAGTCTGTTGATTGGATATGTCACAACAACCGCTATGCGAAGGATGGTGTAAAAATACTACACCTACCGATATAAGATCTCCTTGTGAATCTTGGAACAAATTTAACTCATCAAACGATTTGGATAGGGCCTCTGGATCATGGTCTTGTATTATAAATAAACGGCTATCAGTCGGTGATCTGAAAAATAATGTATCAAAATGAACAACAAGGAAATGTATGATTACCACACACCTTCTTAAACCTTGAGTTTTATCTAAACAAACAAAATCTAATATCTACATGTAGCTGTTGTTGTCAAAACAATATTGTTGAACTGTTTCCTGACACAGATCACTGATAGATAACAATATTGTTGAACTGTTTCCGACACAGATCACTGATAGATAACAATATTGTTGAACTGTTTCCTGACACAGATCACTCATAAATAACAATTCAACCAATTCCTACATATGTATTTCTGTGACTAGTCAAACTTGAAAGCAACATTAGACGAGTAGAATATAGTACAAAAAATTATACTTAATTTGTGTGAATGGATGGAAACCATTATGACAAAAAGAGTAATTGCTTGTCATCTGTTGTTTACAAATCAAAGCAAATAATAATGAAGAAAAGGGTGAAAACCTACCTTCTAATATGTACAAATTTCTCCAACTCTTTCAACAAAGCCTTGCTGCCCCCACTATGGAAATGGATGGCCGGATATGTCGTTCCATCCTTCAGTATGAATATAATGTAGGCCCAGCCATGGTTAGGGGCACTCCGTTTGAAACTTTTCAGATCCTGCACGTCGAAACTCACATTGTACTTCCGGCGCTCTTGTTTCTGGTCACTTACTGTTCAAACAAACAATGTCATTATGATACATGTAGTTTTTAAAGAGAATTGTTTTTTTCCTCTTGTATCTTCTAAAAATCAATCAGCAGACAATATTTAAATACTATGTTAGAAAATATGTGGCTTGTCAAAGGGAGACACACATTGAAATGGTAAGAACTTTCATAACACGAACAACAGACAACCTTACTTTTGAAAAAGGCCTAAAAAAGTAACTTTTATTTTACCAATAATGTTGCTTTACTTAACCCTTTACCAAATGCCAAATTTTCAACTGTCCCAAATTGGAAGAGTTTGCAGATGACATTTTAAAATGTGATGAATATGAAAAATAAACTTCTGATAGAGTAGAAAACATTGTTGGAAAAGGAGAAATTGCTCGCCACATGTTTACCTGTATCCGAGCCTCTATCTGGCTGGTAGCCAACTGAGCTGATTACTGCCCAGTCCTGTTCAGAGGGCCCATCTAGAGACATCACCTCCTCCGCTTTCCATTCCACAAACACACCCTCGGGCTGAAAGCACAAACAAAACAATCATTTAGTTTTATTTTGTCTCTGTGTGTGATAAACTTTTTTAACTTCCTGATCGAGATGTATATTTTATATCCACAAACATGTAATTATAATTTCCTTCAAAACAGACTTTGTTTCTATCAGGAGTTCTTTTAATACTATACACATTTTATTTCCTGTTTTGTTTTTCATCAAAATCATTTGGTTAAATATTTTGTCTCTGTATGTAACATACTTTTAAACTTCCAGATTGAAATTAGTGAGATCTTTTTTTTTATCCAAAAACATATGACGATATTTTATAAAAAAGTATTTTGTCCTTATCAGAACACTTTTCTTAACACATATTTTGCTATCTGACAATGGGTGTGCTCTTTCACAAAAGAACCTCGGCAAAATAATATGTGAGTAAAATAAATTTCTTCTTTGCCCTTTTGCTAGGAAGAATTTACTTGAAAGGGTTGGCATCAAGAGAAAGTACAGTAATGTTCCCCATTATCGGGGCTATTCTTTTCCCCATAAAATGTCTGCTTAACCCATTCCCAAACAAAAACGACATTTTACAAATTTGGCGCAGACGACTTTGGAAAACATTGTAGGAAAAGGAGAAATTGCTATTAACGAGCAATTTTTCCTTTTCCCACAATGTTTTCTGTCCTATAAAAAGATTATTATCCAATTTCACCACATTTTGAAATGTCGTCTGCAAACTCTTTCAATTTGGGACAGTCCATAATTTGGTGTTTGGTAAAGGAATAAAGGAATATTCTAGAATCATTTATAAGGAACACTAGAAGACCAATGCAACTGTCCAAATAAATGAATATACAGGTACATGTACACAGGTCTTCCTTACTCTGTCGAAGTACAAGATGTGATTGTCTAACTTATAAATATATCTTTGAAATAAAGCCATTGCACTACTGTCTATCATGTGGTTGTACAAGCTGACAATAACGAGGAAACAATACAACAAACAATGGCAAGATAAAAATCATGTTTTCTTTAGGATATGTAGTGACAACAGTGCAAAAAGGAGTAATTGCTTCAATCTAACATTGATTTATGAAGTCTGTGACAAAAAACTTCAAAGATAGGTTTAACCCTTTCCCAAACAACAAATTTTCGACTGCCCCAAATTGAAAGAGTTTGCAGACGACATTTCAAAATGTGATGAAATTGAACAATATTCTTCAGAAAGGGCAGAAAACATTGTGGGAAAAGAAAAATTGCTCGGCACAAGCAATTTCTCCTTTACCCACAATGTTTTTTAGAGTCATCTGCAACAAAGTCGTCAAATGTCGTTATTGTTTGGGAAAGGGTTAATGGAGTAAGGGCTAGTATAAAATACCTTCTGTAGGAGATAAATCCTTCCTGGCAGATGAGCATCTCTGTCTGAAGTGTTACTATTCACATTGATGTGAATATACACGCCTTCCCTCTCAAATAATGTCTGCAAAAATAGAGAAAATTGTTTTATCTTTTAACATTTATGTGTATAAACAATTTTATGCATCTCTTCCTCCTAAAACAATGTCTGTGCATTTTCTCTAAAATGTCTGCAAAAATACAGAAAATAAAATAATGATGCATACATACAACCCTTCCTTCTCAAACTATGACAGCAAAAATTGAAAAAGAATATTTTATTTTGTTGCCATGCTGCAAAAGAAAATATTATCTGCAAATTACTCCTCTGATTTTGTGCCCAATTACAATTCAGAAGATCAATAGACATCAATAACAATCCTTTCAAATATATATGTTCACCTTTTACAATGACAGCAGTAACTGCTGAAGGATAAAGAAACTACTGTGACAAAAGAACAAAATTGTTTGTTTTCATACTATACAGTACAAGCTTATCTGGTGTTGCAATGAATTTGGACCAATCAATGAATCAATGAAAGAAAAGAATAATTGGATCAAGGTAAGAATGGACAGTTCTGTTCTGATTAGAGATGACATTGACCTTACACAACATGTTATGCATAAAGTCAAAATCAAGTTTTACTTGAAAATAACAAAAATATCTTAATCTCACCAAATTTTATTTTCCTATAAAAGAAACTATTACACAGATTGAGATTTCTATTGTTGTAATATAAAAAGATCTTCTGTCAATAAAATCACAACACAGATTGTTGCATTAAACTAGATGATGAATTGCTCCTCAACCCCATCAATAACCCTTTAGTAAAAATATAGCACAATTATATTGCAGATTTAGTACACTGTTTAAGCAGGTTACTTAGAAAAAAAGATCTATCACTAGACTTCAGCTCCACAAAAAAGGTAAGAGAGTCATGAAACAAGACTTCAAAACAGGTTGACACTCTTATCATGTGACACAAGCGAAATGTTATTCCATGACTATTCATAAAGTGAGTTTACAATCAAAGTTCTAAAAGGCACAAAACCGTATTTCACATTATTCAATGCAAACAAAGTATTTTTTTTGGTAACTTTAAATTAAAGAAATTGAAAATTATATGTTAAATACAAAAGAGTAAAAAGTAAATCACCTTTTTGACAGTGTTTTGTCACAGAACAAAATATGTGAGATAGTCCCTTTTAAATCATTCTAATAAGTATGAAACAAAACTGAGGGCTTGAAAAAATGCAAGAAATCTAAGAAGTAAATCAGTGATTCATGAGGTAATCTCTTTTGGGTAACTTTTTACAACTGTACGTCTTGATGTTATGAGAAGTATGTTTTCTGTAGACTATAAACACAAGCAGAGATGAGGTTGTTTTACTCTCATTGACATTTTTAATTTAGCAAACAATTACAAAAAAGGGAAAATGATTTCATCCTTGTAGTATTGGTATGTCTTTTCATTTGAGGTTTCATGACATGTCAACAGTATTTAAGCTATTCCACGGCTTTTTATGGGATTTACCAGTACTAGCCAGGCCACTGCAGTGTCTTGCCCAAGGACATTCACAAAAAATTCACAATGCAACTGGTGAAGATTGAACTTGGGAACCTGTGTCATAAGTCCTTACACCTGGAGGGGGTGGGGGTTCCAGTCATAAAATCCCATGTGAGGGAATGGATTTAGTAAAGACGTTCATCATACTTATTCTTTTATGTCTGTTTAAATTATACAAGAGTTCAAATAAACAAGTGTTCAAGTTATAAAATAAGAGGACTGTTTCCTTTGCATATATAATGATTCTTAATCACAACCCTTTAGTGTGAGTATATTCATTACAGCCACCTTGTCAATCGAGTACCAACAAGATAGAATTCATCAGAATTACTAAATACATGCATAAGTCCCTGATACCCTCTTAAATGGACTCTACAGTAAAGGGTTAATTTAACAGACATCTTCACAGTCACCATGTATACAAACTATTTCGATGGCTTGGCGCAAGACTGGTCCAAGTCACTTTTTGCAAAATGTTCAGGAGAAGGAAAAAACTTAATATCTTCTTAAATATCAGAACTAAATATATGAAATTAAGCATATATATATTTCATCTTTTATGATTTGAAACTTAATTGTTATTTTTCTATTTTTTTATTTGGAAATAGTGTATTTGAGACATGG
The DNA here is from genome assembly GCA_947846245.1 of Cerastoderma edule. Taxonomy (NCBI): domain Eukaryota; kingdom Metazoa; phylum Mollusca; class Bivalvia; order Cardiida; family Cardiidae; genus Cerastoderma; species Cerastoderma edule. Next base: position 39,263,493 of record OX401407.1, on the reverse strand, counting down.
ACTTATTTTGCGTTGTAAAGGTTGGTGCAAGACAAGACTACCTCAAGTTGGTCTTGTCTTGCACTGATGGTTTCAGAACAGATTGGATTTGGTCTTGAGCAACTTGTATAATATTGGAAAATATCATAGTTAGTAATGTAACATTGAAAGTTACTAAGATATTTTATTGAACTTATGTATATAATTAAACTATCAATGAACAGTTTAGTCAATTAAAGCATCTGTATAATTCATATTTATGTTCAATAAAGAATTGATAGACATACCTGTTTAAAAAATAGGTCATAACGTTAATACATAATACAACTACCATGATAACATAGGTAAAATAAATCCTCTGATACTTTAAGTTTATTGGTGCAGAGGTCTATCAAATGAATGTGAAATACCATTTCCCTTCTACATCAATTTTAGTTTAAAATATAAGTAAGCTCTTCTTTGGTAACAATATTTTCACTTTTGATTTTAAAATCAATGTCTCTGTGTAGATGGGTTCAAATAAGTATCTGGGGTAATAAGGGATAACAGAAGATACAAACTGTTAAAGTTTATACTTTTGAATTCAATTTACAATAAACCTGAATTCCACATGAATGTCTTTGAAAGCATGCATTAAAAGGAGAAATTGCTAAGATTTTTCCTCATAATGCATATTTTCAAAGACTTACTTCTTGATTTGACGAGACTGACTCGGATGTAACATCAACCAATTCTTTTCTATCACTCGCAGCAATTATTGTCATTGTGGAATGTCCTTGGACAATGTATTATTATTTCCTTGCCTAGTCCTGGTTAATTACCCATGCAGAATGAATAAGTGAATTGATTGATGCTGTAATTAATCTGAAATACTGCTTAGACATGTAAAACTATAATAAATTAAATCAATAAACAAATCCTTTAAAAGGCAAAGACATGTCTGCAGCAGAGGTCTGAAAACTTTGTGCGAAATGCAGAAATAGTTTGTCATGAGAAATCTCTCCTTTTCTCACCATGGTTTCTATAATACTGGTTTAATGAATTCAAATTTCATCACATCATAATAACCATCTGCAGACTCTTCCCTAGTTTAGACAGTCTAAACTGTAATGTTTATTCAAATTAATCCAATTAACATTGAATAAATTAATGAATATCACACAGATGGATATTCATTAATTAAGAAGTAACCTCAATGATAATTGTTAACAAGGCCAATGGTAAAATGTTTCTCCTTACCACTGAACATAACATTTTTAGTCTTTCAGCAGAAGACTGTCAAAAAGCATTGTGGCAAAAGTGGAAATTGTTTGTCAGAAACATTTTCTCGTTTTGCCACTATGCTTTTTTAACCTATTCACATATCACAACAGCACATCAGTCTGTAAAGTTGTTCCCATGTTTATAAAACTTTTTTAAAAGTCCTGATATGTTGTCTGCAGGTGGTAAAGAGTGGTTAACTTTCAAGCAATACTTATTAAGTAAAGTTTCTACTCAGAGACATGTTTGAAAACCAAAAATAGTTATATAGATTTCATGAATTATACTAGTTCTACATAAATGAACAAGTGATGTGTACATTGACGTAGAAAGCTTTGGTTGGGACTTAACTTGATACAATTTTTCAACATTTGGTAAGCTAAATGCTTCAGCTTTTCCTGACCTTGTCAGGTTAACTCGACAAGCCAAGTTAAAATAAGCTGATATTTGATCATTGTAATCAAATCTTATGATATAAGTAACATTTTCTTTAATGGTAATATCTTTTATTTTCAACCAAGTAATCCTTTTTTCATCAATGTCAAAATCAAAATTTGGAACAGACTCAGATATGCATTTAAAATCTAGAAAATCACAGGAATCCAACTCAACCACTTTATAGGGATTAATTGATCTGACCATTCTAATTGTAATAGCCCACTTTGGTGCTGTATAAATAGATAGATTTCTACTTTTGTGCTCAATGGTAGCATGTATGCTATCATTTTCTATTTTTGTTTGACCTCGTTCCAAAATCTTGTTTCTTGAGTTAATGAAATTTAATTTCTTTTTGACGTATCTGAACATGGGAAGAATATTTCTATTTCTTTTTTTGATGCAAGACCATACACACCTAAATTAAAAGTACATATCTTTTGGGTGTAATACATGACAAACTCATAACTGTGGAAATGTTTGGAGCACCTGCTGGAGATCAAAACATGCCACACACAATTCATCATTACCATGGGCTCTACTTTTGTCAAAATTCTTCATCTCACAAGATAGGTTTTTGTTTTCAACATGTTTATCATATTCTATTTGCATCTCAGACTTTTCAGACCTGGAGCACATAATTTATCACACCTGTCTTTCATAGGTTTGTGAAAGGCCATGTTGAATTGTGTCTCAAAGATATATCTATATGTGTAGATAGAGACAGGAAGAGCACCTTGATGATGTTTCTGTTCCATGTATCAATGTGTGTCAATCATTTCCTATCTCTTTGTATGTATGTTCATCTATTATGTAACTAATAATAACGTAAGCTAGCATTTCATTTTCATCATAGTTATAAACTTGACTACTTTTTTTCTATATTTCTACAATCAGATTGACACCCATTACATTGCTGGTTGATGTGTCTGTATATTCAGATTGACACTCATTATAATTTGTCATTGTTTCTAGTAAATTCTTAACCTTTTTATACTAAGTTGTTTAATATAATGACATCATAATAGGGACATCAGTACAATACTACATTATAGTATTCTATAATTATACACTAGTAAAGTTGCATGTGTATTGATTTTTATATAAACAAATACAAGTTAAACCTGCTCTTAAAATAGAATTTAAGAACAAGACAAGACCAACTCAACTTGGTCTAGTTTTGATTCTATGAAAAATGGGTTTAAGAGATAGACCTTTCTTGTTACCGGGCAACAATTAAAAAAATGAGAGAAAAATTGAAGTAATTTTTTCACATAATGTGTATCTTGTTGTGTTTTATTGGAATATGCAAAAAAGTGATTTTATGAAAAAATGTGACTTGGACCAGTCTTGCGCCAACCCATCGATTTCACCTAGGAGAAAATTTGAAAAAGATCTTTTGTCAATAATTCTTCTGTAAACAACTTCCATTATCACATCTATAGATATTTTTTTCAAATTTCATAAGAACATTCTATCCTGATTTTAGGATATCAGGTCAATAGATTAATTATAAGATTTATCTGTTCAATATGACAGGCTGCTGACAGGGAACAGAAAACTGCTCTGGGCCAGAAAGGCTGTATCGGAGATTTATGCAGATAGATAAGTGACCCTTACTGTCATGCAGGGTTCACAATAAATATATTTCAGCTTGAAATCAAACTTAGCAACTTGAGTTAAAATCTACCTTTGAATATCAAGACTCTTTTAACATTTGCTACAAAATAATTAAAAACAAAAAGTTGTATGATTTATCATGAGTTTATGAGCAGTTATATCCTTAGTCCAAGAAGGAATTATGTTGAAAGAGGAAATTACTAAATAAATTTGCACAATCATAGAGTATTAAAAGAACTTTATAACCAATACAAATTAAAGAACATAGCTAGCGAACAATAACTATAGGACCCCATTTAAAATAAGTTCTAAAGTTTTCGTGGGTCATCCTGTGTTTTATATGTCTCATTTTTGTCAAATGAAAGTGCTCAATTTTATTTGAACTCCCTTAAATCTGTGGTATGCAAAATGTGATTTAGATCCATTTAATATTGCTATCAAATTCTGTGATATTAATGTTTTAACTGTTTTATTTATCTATTGTCTGTTAGCTAATGATGTATGACATATTATATGTGCATAAATAAACAAACAAAAAATAAATTGTATAAAAAATAACATTTCCTTAACAACATTGATGAGAAACTACAATGTTGAAAAGGAGCAAATTGAAGATCACAATAATTTCTGAAATTGTCAGCTGCAAGTGGATGTTATGACGAAAAGTTTATGAGTTTATCCTGACTAAATTAGTCACACTTTGATTGGTAGGTATATTCCATAGCTACCACACTTTGATGCATCTGCTGCAGATGACTTAAAAAAACTGTGACAATAGGATATTTCTCTGTATAAGCAATCTATGCTTTTGTCAGGATGGTTTCTGTCAAATGTCATAATAAAGAGTTAAGCTATCTCCTGCAAACATTTTCAATAACGACCAGTCACTAAGTCTAATCAAGGAAAATGGCTGAAAGCTAGAAGCATATCTTACCATTCCAATCATATCCTGAGGTCTATAAACACGAACCAGGTCATCTTTAAAGGTTATTTTTCTACCAAATCTTTTAATTCTCCTTCCAATATGTTTACTCCTTAACTCAAATGTATTCTTTAATGTTCCAGGCATCACTGATGGACCAAGTTATGCTTTTCTCAATTGTGTTAAAAAGTTAGCACCAAATATATATCTGTTACAGAGAGCAAATAAAAATCACAATAAAAAACAAAAATATTTCCTCCACTGATACACCTGATTAAGACATTAGTATATACTGGATACCACACCATGGATACCCCCTATTATAATACCTGTATGACGAAATGTCTATCTTGTGATTGCCTTGTAATCCCCAGGTCACCCCATATGACTCATTTAGACATGTACAATGAGTAAATGTAAACAATCAGTTTAATTGTTATCTTACATTTTCTCTTAAACCAAAACAAACGAGCAAATACATGAATGATGCAAATACTTTCTGATTCAAACGAAGGAAGTCTTTCTACGCATAAACCCGATCAATGTTAAGATAAGCTTGCACATACTTAAACAAATATTGTGTAAATAATCAACATGTTGGCCATCTGAGTGGGTCTGAATAAAGCTTACACAAGAGAGTCCATTCACAATTAAAGAGAAATCATCATGAAAGAAATGAAACATAATTGGGTACACAGATAAACATAGATGAAAACAATTATCAATATAAATAGATACCTTTATTTCACTTGCCATTTCTGAAGTCTGTGAATGTTATTTTGGAAAATGACAGCTATCGCTTAATATCTTAACAAAAATAAAAGATACCATTTATTTTGAAGGCAAATTGTTTTCAGGTTTAGTTAACAATCATGCGAAATCATAAATTTGGAATTAATACCAAACCACACAAACAATACGACACAAATATCACAAATAATCCCAATTCTAATAAAATCAATTTTAGTTTTTAAAGGAGATAAGCGGCTCTGCTCGTGACAGATGACGTCACATTCGCCATGTTTTTCATTCAGAAAAGAGGTGTAATGTTTTGATTTTTCACAAGGAAGTGTCTTTCTTCTTTTATTCAAGAAATGGCCGTATAGTCCAATAACAACACCGGATCTGGCATTCCATGATCGTTTGAAAATCTGACTGACATTATTAACCATGGCCGGTGGCGGAGGACGGAGCTTTAATTTCAAAGTTGTGCTGCTTGGAGAGGGTTGTGTAGGGAAAACGTCGTGTGTACTGCGTTATGTGGAAAACAAATTCAACGATAAACATTTAACGACATTGCAGGTATTGTATTGACTTAATGGTGATACTTTAAGTTTGTTTTTTTTGTGACAAGCGAGAGGAATTCAACCGTGGAGTGTCCTTGGGTAAGACACTTTTTTCGGTAATGTAACGATTCGCCACAATAACGACTCACCACAATAACGATTTGCCACAAATGATAACGATTTGCCACAAACCAATAACGATTCGCCACAAACCAATAACGATTCGCTACAGTTTTGAAATGTTCTAATTAACGGCCAATTAACGAGTCGTCTTTGAGTTATGATTTAATTATAAAACTAAAATGTGTTGAACTTGAAAACAGCGATGATTGTCCAACAATATTTAATGATAATAGCTCAAATGAATTTGATTTTTGTATCTTATAATAACATATATAACAGGTATGACTGACTAAGCTAAAACAGTCTTATTATAAGGAAATATTTAACTACACGAAAAACACAAATGAATAATGAATTTATTTTATTTTATCAAACATGCAATTACACACAAAACATGAAACATAAATATCTATTCAATAGATATTTCTGTAGGGTCTGTCTGCGGTGTCTTGCCCTTGCTTCGTTGTTTCTGGAAGGCAGGCTCGATGTCTCCAGCAGGAATCAGAGGAAGAGCAAACGTCTTCAAACGAAGACGATATACTTCATCTCTGTTGTTGTAGGCTGTCTGTAGGGAAAAAACAGAGATATAAATACACTCAGACTTTTATTTAATAGCCAACATCTTAAGTAATATAATTGTTTTAATCAGCCAATATAGCCGATCTGTCTGAAGCAGCTGTTTCCTGCACTTTTCGATGCAAGGCCTGCGTATGGATATTCCCAGGTTCAGTAAACATAAAAGCTTTCTCTCTTATCTTAAAGACCAGACTTCTAGACCACTACATGTATAAATACATGGAACCAAGATTTAAACGCAAAAGCATCACTAACACTGTTTAGGGACTTAAAGCAAACGTTCGAAATGTCATTTTGTATACAGAATATTTACAACACAACCAAATTTAGGATGTCTTCTAACCCATTGAATATCGTAACCGGTAGACATAGAAACATTAATGATCAATTGATAGAAAATGTGTACTTGATGATTTATAAGATTTGGAGGATGAATACCACTTTATGTATATTTATTTGTCCATACTATAGAGTATTGAGAGAAACATTTATACCAACTTTCTATTTAACGAGACCAAGTATGTTTAACTTAATACAACTCCTTAGTTTAAGAAACAAAAGAGTACTGTATAACCTTTCATCATATTGCATCAATGCATTGAATGAAAGGAAAAATGCATTAAACCTTCAAAATTAATCCGTTACCAAATAAAAGGTAAATCCTTACAGATTTCTCTATGTTCCCCCAAACACGTGTTTTACCTGCTCCCGCAGGATAGACATTGATTTACACACGCACGACATGCACATGCACAATTATTGTTCTTTTTTTGTACATATGTTTATAAACATATGTTAATATGTTATTAAATGTAATTGTTTTATATATTCATTGTAATTGACGATAAGCATTGCCATGCTCAAGTCCAATTTCGAAAATAAAATAAATTTTTGTTATGTTATGTTATAAAAACTCGAAAGAAAGAATTTCTGCCACATTGGCATTGATGTCAAGTTACTTAAATGAAATGTTGCCTTTTTGAAACAATCATCCATATTAGGTAGGTCGACTATATATCAGCAAAATCCTTCCTGTGTTACCACAATTCATTTGATGCCATCTCTCGCAGACGTCACAGCAGGGGCATTCCTGTAAATCCAACGAAGGCAGAAAACACATGGCGGAGCAGGCAATTTACACAATTACATACATAAACGTATTGAACTGGTTCATAGAATGCCAGGTCAATGTAATAGTTGTAATAAAATGTTACCACATTGGTATCTGCGTATTTATACTAACTGTCTCCAAACCATTTATTCCTTGGCGGCACGTTTCCTTTCATAATTCAAAGCTAGTTAACAAACATGGTAAAATAAAAGTCTTTAAACATTCAATCAACATCCACTTATAAATTTATCAATTAAGGAACATGAATAACACTGTCATATTATCTAGTCTTTAATGCACACTGATTAAAGCCACACCGAATCCATCGATAATTGTGATATTTTTCACACCTTTGACAGGACAACTTTTCTAAGGACTATATACAAATGATATTCGTTATTTATAGAAAAGACAATAAAATAAAGATTTCCGCTTTGAATGATGATTGTTTATTGATATCAAAAACATTTACTGCAATACAACACAATATCTATAACTGTGGTGAATCGTTATTAATGTGTGGCGAATCGTTATCGCTCTGTGGTGAATCGTTTTATGAACTTGTGGCGAATGGTTAGTGGCGAGTCGTTATTGTGGCAAATCGTTACATATTCCTTTTTTCCACAGGTGCTTGACACAATCTATAAGTATAACCCATTACCAAACAATAACGATATTTGACCAGTTTGTTGCAGACGACTCTGGAAAACATTGTGGGAAAAGGAGAAATGTTTTCTGCACTATCAATAGATTATTTTTCAATTTCATCACATTATGAAATGTCATCTGCAAACTCTTTCAATTTGGGACAGTCGAACATTTGGCGTTTAGTGAAGGGTTAAAGTCCCAATATCTGATACTTAAGAGACAAGGTATTCAATGGGGATCTGACAGGCACCTCATCGAATCGGCAAACGTCCAGAACCCCATACTCCTTATTGTTTTGTTTCTAGAATTCTTATCGAAAACACTTTATTTCATCAAAATCCTTTATTTCATCAAAATCCTTCAATGCAATCGAAATGATTTGCTTGATCTTTAAAGCTAGTCGTAAACAATATGAAGAGTTTCTAACAGAAATAGTTTTGTTTATACCTTGTTCTGTAACTTGCGGAAAGTTAAGTAATGTGCTAATATTTTAAAATGTTGTATTGACCAGTAACCCCCTTATTAAGCCTCATATTCTTTTCTCAAGGAATATGATTTAGTTGAACGAAAAGTGTTTGTTAAGATCAAAGGACACAATAAAAAGAAAAAATAATGAAATAGTTTAAGAGACACAAAAATATTGATGCTCCGACACTTAGACAAGCAAATGTATGCATTGTGAATAAACAGGAAATAGCTATCTATTTCTACTGGTTTCATACCAAGAACTGGAAAAAATTCAATGTGCTTAAGGACCAGAAAAGTGTCTTATATATCAATATCATCAAACTTTTACCACCATGTAATTAGTACTTATGATTGATGTGATATTGGTAGAAGTGGATTTGACAAAAAGTGAAATAGCTCATCGGCTTAATCAGCAATTACATCTTTCCTTTTGCCATAATATTTTTTTAATCTTCAAATCCTGTCTGATCATTGTTTTTACATAATCATGAGAAACACATATATCACCTTCCATTCCTTGCATTTGTTTGCTGATGTTATTGTTCAATAAGTATGATATTGCTAATGATTGATTTTTCTACTATCTTTTTAGGAAAGTGCTTTCATAGGATAAATAAACTACCATGAATTGGTCTCAACCTATTTTTTTTAAAGGTTTTATAGTGCTAGACTTGACAATGGTCTATGTTATATTTACAGGCATCTTTTTTGAATAAGCGACTAAATATAAGTGGAAAAAGAGTGAATTTATCAATATGGGTAAGTGAAATTTACAATATGTATTTAAGCCCAAGCTTCTCAATGACAACAGTTGAACAGAAACAATTTCAATAAAACAAACCAGTGAACATTTTCTATGAGATTTTAGCAACGAAAAGTATTTCTTAAGATTTATCCTTTATAATAAATGAGTTTGCAATTAAGGTTTCAATGTATGCCTTGTTTTTCCTCTTTTGATAAGTGGAACCTTTAACCCTTCCTTAATCAAGATTTTTTTTAAATTGAATATTTTTTTTAAAATCTCAAGTATTATTAGCTTTTGTTTTCCGAATTCAACATTTTCAGTGATATTTTCTCAAGAGGTCAACAGGCTAAGGCCTTTCTTCTATCAAAAAGAAAAAATAAACTGGTCCAACAATAGCATTTATATGATTGTTGATAAATATATAAAGAGAAAATGTCAGAATGGATCCACATTATTGAAGTAGGCTGTGATGCATGCATTACACAGATGAAAGAAAGACCTTTATTGCTGCCTTCTACATATAAAGTCGTTTCATTTTTCTCATCAGTCACCCATACAATAAATAATTTAGTCAAAAATGAATGACAAATTGACTCATAAGAAGCAAGCTGATAAATCATACAATACTTTTTCATCGATAGGCAGTTTTATCTTTACCATACAACTTTTTGTTGTCAAAAAATAACATGGGTTAATAAAAGCCATTTGGAGTTATGCTCCCTTTCTAGCATGGAAAAGATAAATGGTGAACGAGGGATTGATTAATACATGTATATATTTTTCCAAAGCTATATCCTATTCACACAATTAAGGAATTTTATAGCATGAAGGGTTAAAGCACCTGCTTCAGGTCTTCTATGTGTAGTTAGCTCATGCATTTTCATTAACATTATTATATGACCAGGCAATAAAAGAAATGAAAATGAGACATGAAGAGTTTGTCAGTCAGGACCAATTTTTTTCTCCTTTTTCAGAAATTACCATTCATTTTGGTACATGACTTTATTTTTCTGCATGTGTAACAATAGCCTTTTGTTTTATGATCCTTGTGTGTTCTAATGTATTTGTGTATATGAATATTTGGTTATTTGTAAGGTTATTCTCTCAAATTGGAATTTGCGAAGTAAATTGTCGGTTGGCCTGTGATCTGACCTGTTCGCTACTCTGAGTATCTTTCCTCAACAAAATTAAGCAGATATTTAAGGGTTTGAAAAGCAGACAACTTAAAACTCTATTTTTAGAAAATTACCCAGCATTCTAAGGGTTAAGCTTATATGTTATTTATGGTTGAATTTACTCTGCAGGACACAGCAGGCCAGGAACGGTTCCATGCCCTTGGGCCCATTTATTACAGAGATAGTAATGGTGCAGTTCTAGTCTATGATATCACCGATGAAGACTCATTTCAAAAGGTAGTAACTTTACCTACCACTGCATAGTGGTACAGTTTCAGATTCTTTTCAGGAAAAAGAAAAATGGTTATTTTGGTCTATGGTCACTGGTGCAAAAGATGGTGGTTCGTTTTCTGATATAATAGGCTTACATATAGCATTATAAGTGCTTTTCTTAATAAGAAATGAGACCTTTACCTCTGCCTAACACTGTAGAAAGTAGTGCACCATATTTAGAAGTCATGGCAGGGGTCTGCTGAAAATATTAAGACCTGTTGAGGTTGTCCTTCAAAAAGCTTTCAACTAAAATATATTAAATAATTATGATTTGTTAACAGTCATTTTTCCAAGCTAAAGCCTATCAACCTATATACCTGCCATATCTATTGTCAAAAAGAGACAAATTGAAAGATGAAACTATACAAAACCTGTCTAGCCTTTATCTCATGATATCATGTTGTGATATGCAATATCAAGTTCACTTGCTTTGTTTGTTTTGTTTTATAGTCTGAAAATATTTACTCATGGCTTTTCCAATGATTTCCATCAAAACACACAAGGTCTTTTGCTGATGCTGATGCATATTTTATTGGATGTTGAAAGTTGGTTCATTTTCCCTATAAAACTGCCCATTGCATATGACTTTATTGTCTACATACTATGATTTTTTAGTAAAATTTACAAATCTCTGGTATAAAGGAACATAATCATTCATGTTTGATACTGAAGGTATGAATATTGTTAGTTTTTGGTTTTGTTTTTCAGGTAAAGAATTGGGTAAAAGAGTTGAGGCGTATGCTTGGTAATGATATATGTTTATGTATAGCAGGGAATAAGATTGATATGGAAAAAGACAGACATGTAGATGCAAAAGAAGCAGATGAGTAAGTATTTCTTTAGTTTTCATGGTTTTGAGTAAAGACCCACCTCTGTCATAGATTTTCACAAATGTAACCAATTGACCAGTCGACAAATCCCCTCCCCTAATATTTGTTGGAGTTGTTTTCACAAAAAGAGCCATTGAAAACAATATTTACTAGCACACTTGCATTTGTTTGTCAGAGTTTTGTACACCATTTCATTGGGTAAACTGTTACGAATACTTGATTTGAGGCAAATTGGCAATTTGTCAATTGAAAGCTACATAAGATGATAGTTTAAGATCAAGAATTGCTTCATTTTGTTTTTGTCATTTTGAGTAGATGGCATTGTAACAGAAAGAGTGATTGCTGGGTCTGAGCTATTTCATTTTTCGTTTATTGTGGGTCTTTAGTTTTTTGTAGCAGGGATGTTACTTTGATTTTTGTCTTCACCCATTTCAAAACAATGATAAGATTTGACCACTTTGTTGAAGTTGACGCTGGTAAACACTGTGGGAAAAGGAGAAATTGCTCATGATGAGCAATTTCTCCTTTTTCCACAATGTTTTCTACTCTATTTAGAAGATTACTTTCAAATTCCACCACATGTTGAAATGTCGGCTGCAAACTTTCAATTTGAGACAGTCGAAAATTTGGCATTTGGTAATGTGTAAAAACAAAGAAGAGATGGAAGTAATCAACAACTGCTTTCTTGTGTGAAACAATCAGAGATCATAATGAGGTACTTTTTCATCAAGGTAAATCCTTAATTCCTTCTTCAAACCCTTCACGTTGGGTACCTTACAAACTTAAGCAGAAAAACAGGCATGACAAATGGTCTTGTTTATGCTTTTTCTTGAGAGAACAGAAAGGAACAAACTTTACATTTTATTTGACAAAACCATGTTGGCAGACCAAGAACTCAAGGGTCCATTGTTTGAACCCGACTGACACCTCTTGTTCCGTGGGAATGATCTATGACAAGTCATTTTAGGGCCCTAACCTAGTAATGGTAGATTCCGGAAATCTGAAAATGGTTGATGAGCCATTAAACACCATAAAAACAAACAAAAGCTGCATAGTCATAATCACATACAGATAGAATTATGATTTAAGTTTAAAGGCTTTATTTTATTTCCTGATAAAGTGGTTTGTTTCACATCCATTCTTAAAATAGTTGAAAACATCCTTTAGATATGTATAAGACAAGTGTTTTTTGTCCTTTCCATCGTTCGAATGATATTTCCCCATGTAAATCTATTTTTTTTTTATTTTTTTTATGAAATTGAGATTCAATAGCCATAAAAATGGAATTGGATTTAACTCTCAATGACATAGGATCATTGTTTGTGCTTTGCAATCAATATACCAGTAAACAGATTGAGTTGGATGATATACACATATGAGGAGGAAGGAAACACAAGTAGCGTCATATAGATTAGTAATAGGGCCTGAAGAGGTTCAGATAAGATCAGTTATTAAGGACGTTTTAACACATTTTTCCCTAACAAAAGCGTTCATTTTTTCGTCCCCTTGAAAAGACTGTGTATTGGCAACAAACATTTTTGTAAAAAAAATTAGATACAAAATTACCTTCTGTTTGACCCTTACCAAACACCTAATTTTCGACTGTCCCAAATTGAAAGAGTTTGATGATAACATTCCAAAATGTAATGAAATCGAAAAATAATCTTCTGATAGGGCAGACAATAAAATTCTGGGAAAAGGAGAAATTCCTCATTAAGAGCAATTTCTGCTTTTCCCACAATGTTTTCCAAAGTCGTCTGCAACAAACTGGTCAAATCTGTTTTTGTTTGGTAATGGGTTAAATACTCTCTTTGTATTATGCCAGTTATAACACATCCATGAAAATAACATTTCGCAAACCATTGTGATAAATGCAAAACATTGGCTTATCTCTATCTGTGAATAGATAGATAGATTTATTTCAATATTGAGCAACAAGACAATGATCAACAACACATACATCTAAAATAAGCAATACATTGAATAGAATAATCAAATTTAAATGATTGTGTTCTGACAAAAGATGGTCTGACATAAAGAGGCATGAGTTAATATAAAGAATATATATTTAAAGTTTGTTAATGTAAAAAACAAATCAACAGAGTAGATCACATTGTACCTTATCACATTTGCTGAAGTTGCTAAAATAATTTCACAGACCTGTAAATAAATAATAAGCTTTAGTGCTTGACCAAAATTTGACAAGCTTTTCAAAACAAGATTTGTAGGTATTGAATGCTTTGAATGTTTATTGTATAAATGAATATGGTATTTGATGATTTCAGGTATGCTAAATCAGTGGGTGCGAAACATTTTCATACTTCAGCAAAATTGAATAAAGGTATAGAGGAGATGTTCCTAGATCTTAGCAAAGGTATGTGAATCATTGACACAGATAAGTTTCATTTAGAGTCTTATTAACCCATTACCAAACAGTAATGACATTTGACCACTTTGTTGCAGACGACTTTAGAAAACATTGTGGGAAAAGAGGAATTGCTTGTGAGCAGTTTCTCCTTTTCCCACAATGTTTTCTGCCCTATCAGAAGATTATTTTCCAATTTCATCACACTTTGAAATGTCGTCTGCAAACTCTTTTAATTTGGGACAGTCAAAAGTTTTGTGTTTGGGAAAGGTTTAAACTGTTTACAAAAATCTCTCAACTGACTTAAAACTCATTGCCAATTGTCCAACCTGATTGACCAGCCTTTAGTTGGTGTTGAGTATGGGGGGGGGGGGAGAGGGGGGGTTTTCCTCCATCATTAAGAGCATCCAATATACTTGAAACTATGTTGACACAATATAAAACAGTTTGTGGGTGTTTGTTACTCAAGACCAATGTCATTTTAAAATTCATTAAGATATAATTATGTGTACATGAAAAATGAAAAAATTGGTTGTTATGAGCAATAGCATCTTAAAATATGGCTTTCTTCAGATGTGAAATCCTGTAAGTTGGTTGAAGAAGATCAACTATTGTGAACAAAGTGTCGTTAGTAAAGAAAGTAATGCTTACATGTGTAATTGTTTCACTTTCTCCTTACAAGTTTTCAAAAGCAGACATGTGATTTTATGGTATTTATGTTAAAATTAAGAAATTAATAAACTTTCTTGATTAATAAGTCATCTTTATGAACTTTACTTGCTGTAGGACATGCCTAAACTGTCAGAATTATCAAGAAATTGTTATTTATATTTATGATAAAAGGAATATTGATTGTTTTGGAGGTCCAACTTAATAATCTTTCTTTTCCAGAGATGATAGAAAAGGCATCAACTGAAACTGTTACTCGCCCTGGTAAAAACAATCGAAAGAGTGTATTAGTAGTGGATGATAAACAAGATGGTCAACAGCAGAGTAGTGGGGGATGTTGCTCATCATCGTCATAGCATCTTTATTAAAAACTTATGACTGATTCAACCTTTAGCAAGACAGTCTATGTCTCCAGCATGAGACATTCTATTGTGCAAATAGGAGTAATATTTTACAATGAACAATTTGTTCATTACACATGGGTGAAAACTGTTCAGGATTATTCCTGAATTTTGAGACTTTTTGTCCCTATATATAGCAAACATACCTTTTCAGGATAATGAACTACAGAAATTCTTCAACTTTTACCCATGAATTAACATATCATAGGGTCATTGCAAGACAAAAGCAAGTTCTTCACAGGAATGCAAGAGGTATTGTGGTCTTACATTGAAAATTGGATATGTGATTTGCTTTTTAAGGGCAAACATTTCCCTTAGCTACTTTTTTTTTATGAAATTTATTGTTGCAAGATTATTTATGTTAATATTTATTGAGAAAGGTTTTTCGGAATTAAGCTTTCTTGACCAGCAGTTGGTATTTTAATGCTTTCCCAAACAATAACGACAATTGACCACTTTGTTGCAGACGACTCTGGAAAACACTGAGGAAAGGTGAAATTGCTCGTAACAAGCAATTCCTCCTTTTCCAACAATGTTTTCTGCCCTATCAGAAGATTACTTTCCAAGTTCATCACATTCTGAAATGTGTCTGCAAACGCTTCAATTTGGGACAGGCAAACTAATGCGTTTGGTAAATGTTTCGTTAACTGTGTGATAAATAAAGATCAAACTTATCAAAATTAAAAGCAACTATTATGACAAAAGAAGTCACATGTTAAGGAATTGTCCTGTTACAAAACTGACTGAATGGTTTCTTAAATCAAATTGTTTTATTGCAAAAAGTTAAAATTTTGTTTTTGTAAAGGACCAAATGTTGTGATTATAGTTTAAAGATAATCCAACCATTATATAGTGCTAATAGTAGTCCAACTACTACACAACCTTACGGAATTGATAAGCTTACATCTTGTTAGTGCCATTTAGATGCTCTGTCCCCAATGCAAGAAACCATCAGGAGATAAACATGGCATTACATTATGATCCAAGATTATCATTTCTTGTATAAAGTTGTTTTCTACCTGCCATTATTCACCTTTTCAACAGTTTTCCTTTGGAGAAATATGCTTAAATGATTATTATATATTGGAAAAAATACGAGAAAAGGAATGTATGGTATTTGGTTATTTAGAGATGTTTCCTATATTGTTACAAATTATTAATTAGGCCTTTTGTGATAGGTCATAGGGATGAAACCCATTGGGAGGGGAAATTTGTTGTACAAATGGATGTATATAGCTATAAAGACAGTGACATCCTGAAGTGTATACTCGAAAGTACATTCTATAAATTAATAACGGAAAATAAAGGGATCACAGGATTTTTAATTGATTTATTGATGTTGAAAATTTATTATAACACTCACCTTTGTTCCGGAGAAAGTCCTCCTTGTTTATGATTGATTTAGTGGTGTCTTGTCCTAAACCATTATAATGGTTTTAACCCTTAAAATGCTGGGGAATGTTCTAAAAAAAATAGATTCTTGTGTGGTCTGTTTTCCAAAACCTTTAGTATCTGCTTAATTTTATTGGGGAAACATACTCAAGGTAGCAAATGGTTTAGATCACAGGCCAGCTGCCAATTTACTTTGCGGCTGGCCTTGATCCAACCTATTTGCATAAGCATGATTTAGGTTCCAGCACTTTAAGGGTAGATAAGCTGAATTGGCAGATAATATGAGTTGCTGCACTGTTAAATATCCTTTGTCATTAGAAGGCATTATCAGTGGTGGTCATGATTTATTATAAAAATTATGTCCATGAAACTAGCCAAATATTATGCCCATTTGAATCATTTTATACAGTATATCATATGTTGTCTGATGCATCGGAATCTAATTTGATTATCATGGAAAAAGGGTAAATGCTTAACCCTTTACCAACCAATAATGACATTTGACCGCTTTGTTGCAGACGACTTAAGAAAACATTGTGGGAAAAGGAGAAACTGCTCTAAATGAGCATTTTCTCCTTTTCCCACAACGTTGTCTGCCCTTTCAGAAGATTATTTGTCAATTTGATCATATTTTGAAATGTCGTCTGCAAACTTTTTCCATTTGGGACAGTAGAACATTTGGCGTTTGGTAAATGGTTAACCAAATTATCAATTGTTGTTTACTTCCATTGTTATTATTTTTATTTTTCCCAAAAGCTGCCTTTGATTTTTTCAATTTGTCAAAAAGTATAAAATATGTTTTAGTTTCATTCATTGCAACTTAAAATCTGTTACGGTTCTTAAAAGCATGAAAAAAAATCAACATGTAGATTTCTTTTCTTTAAATCCTGGTCCAAATGAAAATAATTTAAACTTGCAATGAAAAACACATAAGATCCTTGTTTAGGTGAACAAGTCCATCAAATTGAGTATGCCCCAAACCAAAACTATAGATACTTATTTGTTAACAATGCTTCAACATAAACATGTCTCAAAACTTGCCTGGCAAGTTGTTTAGTTATGTGAAATGTTTGTTATAATCGAGATTATAAGAAGCTAGTTAATAGTTAAAAAAAACGCTTAATCTATAAGGCTATGTAGTATTTGTTTAATGCTGTTAAAAAACACAATATGCTTGTGACAATGTATATGGCTTTTATTTATTTAAACAGAAGAGTGTGTGTGCTTAAAGTGAAACTGTATGTATTAAATGTAAATGATGCACTGTTCATTTGTACATAACATAAATGTCACAAAAGTAGTATTTTGATGTCCCAGGCCCTCTACTGATTTGAGGGATGTTTCGCTGCAGGATACCTCTTTAATCAGTGTGATTAACAAATAAATATTTTTGAACAATTCTTTATTTTTCCTCTATGTTGTTTAACTATACACATTTTATTGCTGAGAGAGTTTCTAGAAATTTCGTCTCCATTTATATTTTTTAGTATTCTAAAGAAAAAATGTCAAATATATCAGTTTCAACGCTTTCCCAAACATCAAATTTTCGTCTGTCCCAATCTGAAAGGGTTTGCAGACGACATTTCAAAATGTGATGATATGGCAGAAAACATTGTGGGAAAAGGAGAAATTGCTCGTTATGAGCTGTTTCTCCTTTTCCCACAATGTTTTCCAGAGTCGTATGCAACAAATTGGTCAAATGTAGTTATTGTTTGGGAAAGGGTTAAGAGAGGAGATGAAATTTTTGATACAGAGCTGTTTGTAGCATTAAACACAAAGTGATTTAGGAATAATCATTTACTAAGACAGCAGCCTATGAGAGAATGCTGAATCCTTCACAACTTCCTCTGATATTAATAATGTCTGTGCAAAAAAGACCCATTTATCCATTACAAAACAATAAAAACGTTTGACTAAATTGTTGCAGATGATTCTGGAAAACATAGTGGGAAAAGGAGAAATTGCTCCTTATGAGCAATTTCCTTTTCCCACAATGTTTTCTGCACTATCAGAAGATTATATTTAATTTTCATAAACTTTCAAAATGTTGTCTGCAAATTCTTTCAATTTGGGACAGTCAAAAAATTGGCATTTGATAAAGGTTTAAGTGTGTATTTTACCTCTTTCTTGATCTATAATTATGCATAGTTAAGCTCTGAAGAAATGTTAAAATGAACCATAATTATGCATAATTATACAAAAAAGAAATGATTTTATGAAAAGGGATTAGGCCTTATTCTTGTTTAAGAAGTTTGCTGTAAGAAATAGGAAAACTTAATTTGAAACTGACCAAAAATCCTCAAGACAAGACAATGACAGAAAGTAAACATTGAGAATATTTTATCCAAGGATAATTTGTTCAGCCTGTTTGAAAGTTTTTAATTGTTATCCACTGCAATGACATTTAGCATTGTTTGTATGAGGTAAGGGCTTAAAATGTAGGTTATTCAACTGATTGTTAATCATAATGTATCTATTGTTTTGTTTATAAATAATATGATGTATGTGTATATATTGAGAAAATTACATATATTGAAATGGAAGTTAAGTTTAACTTGCTTTAGCCCCCAGTGGACAGCTGATTATTAAAAAGACAACTATTTTGTTTAACCCATTACCAAACGCCAAATTTTCAACTGTCCCAAATTGAAAGAGTTTGCAGACGACATTTCAAAATTTGATCAGATTGGAAAGTGATCTTCTGATAGAGTAGAAAACATTGTGGAAAAAGGAGAAATTGCTGATCTTGAGCAATTTCTCCGTTTTCCACAGTGTTTTCCAAATATGTCTGCAACAAAGTGATCAAATGTCATTTATTGTTTGGTAACGGGTTAAACTATGTTTCTTTTTGATTTCCCAGCTGTTTTGATAATTCTTTTATAATGCTGCAACAATTTATTTGATCAATTGGTCGAATTGCTGAATAGTCATTTTCCAGTGATAATGCTATCTGCATTGGTCAGATTGTTTTATATGTGGACAAAACTGCTTGAATGTGTACTATTTTATGCTGGAAGAGAACTGACTATCTCTTCAGCACACTAGAGCATTTTGCCCATGATGGTGTCAAACACCTTTGCTCTGGTAAAATTACTATCAATGCCTATGTAACACTCCTCAACTAAAAAAATATGCTGGAAAATGAATATTGAGTGTTCAATGCAAGACTATAGCAAGTGCTTCACAAATGGCAAGTTGATTCAGTGCTTGCCAAAGGCCACTCCCATGAAACTAGTGGTCCCAGTGGGGCTCAAATCCTGGACCCCCGAGTTCTGAGTCCACCACTTTAACCACTGAGCCACCAGGACCCCAGTTATATATTTATTTTAAATACAACCTGGTTTCATTGAAACTCATGGAATCAAACCCTTAGATTTCACAAGCACTACACACATAACCTAGTCCAAAGTGCCATTAATATATGGTTAACCTGCATTTCTAGAAAATTGTCCAATTTGATTAAAGGACATTTTCTACAGTTGTATAAGAAAAAAATCCTTTCATAGAATTTTCTAAATTTTTGATATTTTACGTAAAATTTTACTGTGATTTTAAAAATGAAAAGAAAAATGCAGGTTGACATGTTAGTTTTATCCAAAGACCTAATAAACACAGATAAGCAACTCCCCATAGGTAAAGACCGAACTCCCTTATCATCTCGTGGAGGATGAGATTTCGGGAGACTATGCGAGACTTACTAATCTCGTCTGCACTGAAGCGTGTCTGCCAGCTAGACGATGTAAACGAAGGTTGAATAAAGTGTGAAAACTAACGTTTATTTTACTTTTTTTGATAGTTTTAACATTCCTTTATTAGTGTGTTGTTTTTATTAATAACTGCATATGAGACAATTGATTTCCTTTTACCACTGGTGAAACACGTGTTATAAAATGTGTATCATCAATAGAACCGAAAGTGCTTTGTGTCTAGAATTGAATGGGATGGTAGAGTATTTGTATAACTCCTCAGAAACAAAAACAAAATATGGGTTGATTAAGACAAACTTCGATTCATTACACATAGTTTTATCGACCAATTGAAGATCAAGGACTTTTATACATTTTTGTGATGTTGAGAGGCATTTAAATTCTCTTATCTGATCTTGGATTTTTGAAATCATATGGTTGCATGTTTTAGAAGTAGAGCAATAGTTTTTGTCTAACTCCTCGGAAACAAAAACAAAATATGGGTTGATTTAGACAAACTTTGATTCATTACACATATTTTTATCGACCAATTGAAGATCAAGGACTATTATACATTTTTAAGATGTTGAGAGGCATTTAGATTCTCTTATCTGGTCTTGGTTTTTTGAAATCATATGGTTGCATGTTTTAGTAGTAGAGCAATAGTTTTTGTGTAACTCCTCGAAAACAAAAACAAAATATGGGTTGATTTAGACAAACTTTGATTCATTACACATAGTTTTATCGACCAATTGAAGATCAAGGACTTTTATACATTTTTGTGATGTTGAGAGGCATTTAAATTCTCTTATCTGGTCTTGGTTTTTTGAAATCATATGGTTGCATGTTTTAGAAGTAGAGCAACAGTTTTTGTCTAACTCCTCGGAAACAAAAACAAAATATGGGTTGATTTAGACAAACTTTGATTCATTACACATATTCTTATCGACCAATTGAAGATCAAGGACTTTTATACATTTTTGTGATGTTGAGAGGCATTTAAATTCTCTTATCTGGTCTTGGTTTTTTTGAAATCATATGGTTGCATGTTTTAGTAGTAGAGCAATAGTTTTTGTCTAACTCCTCGGAAACAAAAACAAAATATGGGTTGATTTAGACAAACTTTGATTCATTACACATATTTTTATCGACCAATTGAAGATCAAGGACTTTTATACATTTTTGTGATGTTGAGAGGCATTTTAATTCTCTTATCTGGTCTTGGTTTTTTGAAATCATATGGTTGCATGTTTTAGTAGTAGAGCAATAGTTTTTGTCTAACTCCTCGGAAACAAAAACAAAATATGGGTTGATTTAGACAAACTTTGATTCATTACACATATTTTTATCGAAAAAAGGGAAGATCAAGAACTTTTTTTCATATTTTTGTGATGTTAAGAGACATTTAAATTCTCTTAACTGGTCTTGTTTGTTTTTTTTTAATTTGAATTTATTCTTAGTACTCTCTTGTTGTATATAAACTGTATACGTGGAAGATGTAACAATATGTTCTGTTTGGTTCAGCTGGAAATAATTGCCATGCAAAGAAAGTGTAAAATCTGCCGCTAATGACAGCGTGTTTGTGTGTGCTGGAAGTGCATGACATCAACATGCTGCAAATCAAGAGATAAAAAGCAGCCTCGGGTGCATATTTGTGCGCAGAAGTATATGGCTCTAGCTGAGAAGACACTCTAAAAAGATCCAATACAAAATGTAATTCTAAAGTTAGCCTAGTCTTTGGAATGTCTATTATCTTAACCCCAACGGGGATAACTCAAATTCTTAGTTGACAATAAAGTACAATAGTATGATGCAAGCTTCCTGTATATCACTTGATAAACAATGGGCACGTTAACCCTTCTTTTTCGAATTATCTAGAATTTTGATAAGGGAAAAAATGAAGTTTTCATTTATTGAAAACAATGGTTTATATGCTAAATATTTTCTTTCTACAAATTCGTACATTAATTCCATTTATATCACATGTAAGGTTGCTTTTTGAGGTTAGGTAGCCAAGTCTGTATCTCTTTAAAAAAAGGTCAGGCATACGTTCTTTCTTGTGCCAAGTTGTTTTAGAAATCTGACGACCGTTCACTGGAATGAGAATGTTTCACATGACCATGATCTACTTACAGAAAATTTCTTATTGAAACAGAAATGATGAACTTTCTTCCTGAACGTTTATCTTTATTTGAAAATTTATCCGAACGATCATTTTTCATTTATGAATAGAAATACACACGCATTTATTTTTTTATATCTAGATTTTTATTAGAATGGATAAAACCTTTAGCTAGTTGTTGTTTGATAATATAATTCTAACATTGTTGATGATGATGATGATGATGATGCAGATGGTGATGATGATGGTATTGAGTACATTTTTCAAAGAAAATAGAATGTTCCCCATTACGAATTATTAATTCATAGAATATTGTACATGATATGCCGCAAAAAAAGAAAATTCCCATTTAGAGACCCATTCCACAAAAGTATAGATTAAGCTAATATTTTAACAGTAAATTTTGCTGCTGAAATTTTCCTCCTTCATAAAATTTAGCTAAACATTTCAGTTTGACACAGTGCAATATTACAATAAGTTATAATCCCCGGTAATTATCACAGCAGGGCACCACAGCTGGTGGCCATCTGTTTATTGGTTTTTGGGGTCGGGAGGGTCAATAAAAGGGCTTCCATAGCTGATCAGCGAGGGCAGACGCTTTGATTAACAAAATAAAGCGTCTGTATTTACAGGAAGACAAAATCTCGCGAACGAGATGTCAACGCGAGAAAGAACGGTATTTTGCAGAGTTGCTTATCTGTGTTTATTAGGTCTTTGGTTTTATCGTAAAATGACAGTTTTCATGGTAACCGTTCGGGGCAAAAATGTCAATATGACCATACCATCTTTAAAGGTTTTAAAATAACTTTTGGAAGGTTTATTAACACAAAAACCATGAGTTCATACATTTAGTACTTTATTATTCAATGTTATTTCAATTTATTGCAATCTGAACAATTTTCGTAATCCAAATCAGTTTTTCAAATGTATGTATTTGACAAAAAACACTGAAATTGATATGTATATTACAAATAAATGAAGATTTGAAAATTCCTAACATAGAATTTTCTTATTTTTCAGTATTTGAAGTAAAAACTAATCTTGAATAACAAAATGCCAAAAAAGGTAAGTGTTGACCAGTTAGTTTTTCTGTAAAATGACAGTTTCCATGGTAACCGTATTTAAGAACATTTATAAAAACGACTCAAATAACTTTAATCTTGAAAAATTGAAGGTGGGGGCCTAAAATGAATGAGAAATATATAAGAATGTTAACAACTTTTTATAGTTTTATGGATAATATGTTAATATATAACCATGAGTTTAACAGTTAAACATAGGATTTAACTCTTAAACCCATAGATTAACAGTCTTGAAACCATGGTTTCAAGTCGAAATAGTTGAAACCATTGTTTAAAGTCTGAAACAACAGGTTTTAGTGATTTTCTCTTAAACCCTATGTTTAACAGAAACCGTAGATCAAAGTCTGAAACCTAGGGTTTAAGCGATTTTCTCTTAAACCTATAGTTTCTGGGGCACAAACTATTGTTTAAATTTTTTTCTTTCTTTAAACCATTGTTTAAACCTTTAAAATATGGTTTCTTAAGCCATTTGCACAATAATCCTGTTAAACCCATGGTTTAAGTGACTTTAAACTTTGGTTTCAAGTTATAGTTTTTAAACCCAGGGTTTAACTGTTAAACATAGGGTTTATAAAACATCCTATCAAAACTATGGTAGTAACAGATTTGGCCAATCACAATGCATTCTGGAGTGGCTACGTTTTGATTGGCTGAATTCTTAACATGGGGTTTCCATTGGCTAATTCTTAATATGCTGTTTTCTATTGGTCAATTCTGTTAATACTTTAGTTTCTATTGGCTACCTGCTAAACCCATAGTTTAAGAGACTCTAAGCCAATGGTTTAAGGGTCAAATTTCCCGATGAACGGATTTTTCTTTATTTAAGGTTTTTGAATAAGGTTATAGTTTCATTATGACCAGGCGCATAGCTAGACCAAAATGAACCATACGCCAAGTCATGCTGTAAGGCATGACCCGAGGCGCGTAGCGCTGAGTCGGGGAGGGTGTGGGAGGGGTTTTCCCCTCCCGCAGGTGGGGGTCTGGGGCCTCCCACATGGAGATTTTTGAAAATTAGATGTCATTTTGTTGTATCTGGTGAATTTCTATGGCGTTTCACCCTAAATATTTCAACAAATAGAGTCAACAAGTAGATAATTTCAAAATTATCTACCTGAACATTTTTTTTTTAAAACAAAACCTTTACGACGAAAAAAGTTTGAGTACATGGTTTAGCTATCAAACGTGTACAGTCGAAGAAATAATCACAAAGGGGTGATTAGACATAAACAACACTACATAAAACAGAAAAAATACTATTCCACTCACGGAATAATTAACGGTAAATGTGTGTGTGGTACTTGTGCTCAGAGAACTTGGTAATTGGGCTCACAACTAACTAGAGGCCTGTTTTAACTTGAATTTGATTAAAGTGGTATTGTGTCAATTTTGTCCAAATTATGCAGGAAATGAAATACTTGTCTAAATGTTGTGGTTTATGATGTCTAATGACTCATTATCCCAATCGCTACCTTCCATGAGTTCGAAATAGTCACATTTCATTTTTTTCTTAAAGGAATGTCCCTATGCACGAAAACAAGAAGAAAATATACATTAACCTATTAAGACGCCGGACTTACGATGGATACTTCTCGTTTTGCATGATTTTCCGTTTATACACCCCTTTGCTAAAAGATGGTAACTTGTGTTGCCTTGAAGTAATAACGATGCCAGTTCTTATCTCTTCTATTGTTAATGAATGCTTTGTTTTGAAAAATATCTCATCAACGTTTTGAACTTTTACTTGAACAAAACTGGTGCACATGAGAGGCAAGCGTCTCTGTAAGTGCCCGAATCACTGTCTTTTTTTTAAAAACAGGAACTAGGTTACTTTAATACTTTTTTATTATTCTCAATTCTTTATTTCTAATGCATCCACAACAATTATAATAACACAGCAACCGACCACAATAAAGATATGTCTAATAATGACATTAACCGGTAAACACGTTGATTTTCGTATGATTGGCATAAAATCACTTTGAGCACAAACAATAGATAAAATATATATTCATCGCATAACTGATTTATCGTCGCTCTCGTCGTCTGGCGAAGATGTCGTTGAGCCTTTCTGCTTGGATCTCTTCTTCTCGCTTCATGTTCGGAAGTCCAAGGCCAGAGAGTCGCCTGATTGGCATGGTGCACCTGAGGTAGGATTTAACACGGATATTGTCCGGATCAAGAGGCAGATTCAAACCATTATGAAAAGACCCCCATTTACTATCACTGTAACTACCATCGGTATTCAACCACTTAAAGTTACTTAATGCATCTAAGTCATTAGAATAAAATGTTTTTCTGTATTTAGAAATTAGCTGAAACACATTTTGATGTAGTCTCAACACCTCGAGTCTAATATGACTAGGCTCCCAGAAATATTATTAAATAATATCTCGCAAACATCCTGCAAAACATTGTGTTGTATTGACAGTTAGACAGAGCAATACCAATGAGAACATTCGACTTTATAGTGCACATAACTTGTGTTGAATTAGTATTTTAAAAGTGTCTGCCTCTATAATCTAAGGGGATGCAGGTAAACAAACTTATTTTCGAATCAGCATACATGTCTAATACAATTTCCTTTAGCGCATTAAAGCGCTCGTTGCCTTGCAAAAGTCTGGCGAACAGCTTAACACTCAGATGGTCCATTTAGAACAAGAAGATATTTTTTCCGCCGAAAGTCGGAAGGAGTTGCTGCCGGAACATTTGGCGATTTTTAGTGACGATTTTTGGTTAGGTTGTTGAGTTTTCCAAAATTATTTTGACACAGAAAAACCGTCAGAATTCTTTATATACTTCTAATGCATACCTTAGAGCGGCACATGCGATTTTCACAAATTATGTCATGCAAAAGATCTGTTTATAACATTTCAATTTCAAATTCCTGCCCTTAAATCTTTACTTGGTCGATTTTAGGATGGGCGTAACTTTTGGATTCAGTTTAATAAAGTCTGTTCTCAGTTTTGTTAAAAAAAATCAGGTACATTTTATAAGCAAGATTTCACTGATTCGCATTTGAAAATTTGTAATAAATCATATTACAAAGATAACCATGAGTTTGATTTCGCAAGAGAAGGAGTACGGTTGATGCGATATTTGTCTTACATACTCTGATTGAGGATGCATTGAGCAAAAATCTAAGATTTCCTTGTGTATTCGTTGACTTTAAAAAGGCATTCGACTCTGTTTATACCAACGCACTATGGTTCAAGTTATTTAATATGGGTCTAGATGGTAAATTACTTATTATGTTTAAAGCAATGTATGCAAATGTCAAATCATGTATAAAACATTGTAACTCATTCTCAGACTTTTTCAATATATCAGTGGGCTTGAAGCAAGGCCAAAATAACTCACCAGCATTTTTCGCACTCTTCCTTGAAGACCTTGAACTATTTTTACAAGATAACGTTAACTCTGGTATCAGTATTTCAGAACTATGTATTATGCTACTTTGTTTCGCTGATGACATGGTAATTGTTGGAAACTCTACCGAAGATTTGCAACTTAGTTTAAATAAATTACATCTGTATTGCTCCAAGTGGGGTCTTGAAGTAAATACATCAAAAACAAAAATCGTAGTTTTTCGTAAGAAGGGTCGATTACATAATAACGAACAATGGTATTATAATAACTCAGCCATAGAAATTGTTGATAATTTCAACTACCTTGGAGTTACTTTTAACTACACGGGATCATTTGTTTTAAATAATCAATGTCTAATTGGTAAAGCTTCTAAAGCAATGCATATCTTATATCACAATGTTAATAAATATGATCTGAAACCAAAAACTGCTATGCAATTATTTGATGCATTTGTTGCATCCATTATTAATTATGCTTGCCCTGTTTGGGGCTTTACTAAATCTAAGGATTTTGAAAGACTTCATCTTAAATACTGCAAGATGATACTTGGAGTAAGGCAGAATTCATGTAACGATGGAATTTATGGTGAAATGGGACGTTATCCGCTGTACATCAATAGATTTACTCAGATTATAAAATATTGGTTAAAACTAGTTAAAACAGACAATATCATATTAAAATATGTTTATCAATTATCTCTTCAAAAAAGTAATAATGGAAAGCAAAACTGGGTTACTAAAGTAAAAACATTGTTAAATGACTATGGATTTTCGTGGGCATTTACAAATTACAATGTTGTTGACGAAAATTCATTTATATCAAGTTTTAAACAAAGAGTTATTGATTGTTTCCAACAAAAATGGTTCACTGACATGCAATCTAATTCGGTCTTAAGCACTTTATATATTAATATTAAACCCAGTTTTGGCGAGGAGAACTACCTTAATATTGTTGTTAGTAAACATCTTAGAAGATATATCACATGTATTAGAATTTCATCTCATGATTTAAGGATTCATTCTGCAAGGTATGGAAGAGAAAGAATACAAAGAGATGAAAGAGTATGTCTATTGTGTGAGTGTCTAGATATTGAAGACGAGTTCCATTTTATATTGAAATGTGATAAATATGATGATCTCAGACAAAAATATGTAAAAAGATACTTTAGAGAACGCCCTAGTATGCAGAAGTTTGTCGAGCTTCTATCATCTACAAATAGGCAAAGTCTGCTCAATTTGTGTTGCTTCCTAAGGGAGGCAACTAAAAGGCGAAATAACTTATTACTCTCCTTACCTAGGGATCAACCATAACTTTATAATTCTGGTTTTATTTCAATCCAAAATCGACTTTTTTATCTGATTAGTCCATTCTCCAAAGACTAAGATATATATGTCTTATTGTTAATGCAAAAACATGAACATATATAATATCTTATTCTTAATGCAACTGTCGAAATATGTAATTCTAGTTGTCGCTTTAATATATAAATTGAAAGAAAGTCAGTGTATAGATATACATATGTATTAGTATCTAACATCAGAACATAAGAATTTATCTATAAATGTGTTTGTTGAAATGTGTTGGTGTGGGTGTGGGTAATTGGATGTGTGTGAAGGGGTGTGTGGGTAGATGTGTGTGGGGGTGTGGGTGTGTGGATGTATGGGTTTGTGTGTGAACAAGTATATATATGTACGACTATATATGTATATATAGATGCATACTAACGAGAGGGTATTTAGTATTAAAGAATATATGCCATTGTTTTCATGTGATGTATTAATATGTAACAATTGTATGTGTATGTAACAATGTACTATTGTATAAGTTACAAAACAGAAATAAAACATCTATCTATCTATCTATCTATTAACCCATAGGATAATCTGAATTCAGTGCGGCATAGTCAGTCAATTTGAAAAGTTCGTATTTACAAAACTACCCAGTCTGATCAAGCCATATTTTCTTTTTTTCCACACACATAGACCTGACTTATATCAAGTTTTATTTCAAGAAATAATATAGTATCAAGAAATTGTTTCGATTATTTGAATTTCTATTCTGTCTAGATGTATTGATAAATTTACGATGAAATTATGTACAGTTTTCATATTGGTTTATGATAAACATTAGTGAAAGGGTCACACAAAATATGTTACATCAATATGTTTACATCAAGCGTAGATGGTCCAACTTAGTAAGTCAGATCTACTGGCTAATAACACCAATTTCCACCAGTTTATGCTTCTAACCATAGGCCTAGTGTGTTTGGCGTACTGTATAGTTTGAAGATAAAAAACAAGTGGCAGCTTTAAACACGTATACACTTTTGTACAATAGGACCAATATCTATATTGGTTTGTGATATATAGCGTTGCAAAAAGAACTTGGTTCTTAGACAAAAATTAATGACAATCATTTGCGTTCCTTGTCAACATGTTCATTTTTCATCAACATTTGATGTTTAATTACCTGTGGCGAAACTTGTATGAATGTACATAGTTTCATTTTGCGCTTTAAAGGGCAACTTTCTGATTGCTGTGAAGTGATTAGCAGTGGTGCCGAGATCTTTAGAAATATCTGGATATTGTGGAACATCGCTCATGGCCGATACCGCCATTTTAACATTCTGTGGGGTAGCAATGTTTATGAAATCTATTAAAAGGTTTTGATCGCCGCAAAGTAGAGCTAACTGGCTATATATTTTTCTAGTGTAATTTACACTTACCATCAAGAGTCATACGGCGAAAAATTCAAAGCTGGCATAACGCATGCATCTGCTTAACTAGAGAGATACATGGAGTTTTGGGAACAATGTTTAGCTTTTTTAACTGTTAGGAAACCCTAACCCCTTAGGTTTCAATTTTTATCGCATTTTTTGGCCGCTTTATTTTTTCATTTTCTCCTGCCAAGTATACGCCATCGCGAAGGTAATGAGTTTTTTCTCATACAATATTGGAAAAGGTGTTGTTTTTGACTACTTTTATTCACCTTTATCGATTTTTGTGAATGACTTATCTCCCTTGTTGTGACGTCATTTGTGAATCAAAGTCATATGAAGTATCAGTAAGAAGAATGTAGTTCTCAGTAACGAATAAACAAAAGTTATATTCACCAAACGAGAACAGTAGGCTGTGTTACTTTCACT
Source organism: Cerastoderma edule (assembly GCA_947846245.1). Classification (NCBI taxonomy): domain Eukaryota; kingdom Metazoa; phylum Mollusca; class Bivalvia; order Cardiida; family Cardiidae; genus Cerastoderma; species Cerastoderma edule. The sequence continues at coordinate 39,233,814 of OX401407.1, read as the reverse complement.
TCGAAGACGACATGTTTACGCATTGTTAGGCGTTTCCAGAGAATTTATTTCATTGATCTTTAAATGATCGGACGCATTTCAAAGTATTTAATACATTTCATATCTTTATTTCCTCCAAATGATGAAGATTACATTTTCAAACTAACATACAAATAACACAAATTTACAATTTATAAAGAAAAGAAAGAGAGAAATTTAGAAATTTAGAAATCAACATATATGATTAGAACACAATGTATTTAGTGCATGTATTTATAGTAATTTTATGCTACATAAACACATATATCTTAAACAATTTCATTACGTCAGTGGATAACTTTTCAAAATTTAGTTACATTAAACAGCACTTAAAGGCGATGCCGTACCGACTATTCAACTTCCTCAAGATTATTAATATATACTTGTATATTTAGAGTAAAATGGGATGAAATAAAGTCCACCAATATCGGCTAAGTTCTAAAGTTTTTCCACATGCAGTCAATGTAATATAACATTGTCATTATAAAATCAATATGGCTAACATCCAAAAGATTGATTAAATCTTGAAATGGAGCCCCAAGCAAGATACATGCTTTTCTATAATCATCAGATAAGTCATAGTGCTCATAAACACGTTCACCATGCTTATCATGAATCATCTTTAAAGGCGCTTCAAATTCATTCTTCTTACTGAATAACTGTTATTTTTCCCTTATTTGAAACACACCGACAACATTCGCTTTACCTTGATCTATTGGTTTCAAGAGCCTGAAGTCCTTTTGTTACGTTGTTTCCCACAAGATCTAAGGTAAAGGAAAATATTTTTCAAAATATACGTTGTGGTGAACTGATGTTCGTGATTAAAACAATTCCTGACTTTTAGTTTGGGGTGTTTGGGTCTCGTGTAGTCGTGATAGATCTTTATATAGAATTTGCACTGTGTAAAATGTAGATAAATTCAAGAAAAGGATAAATCACGTTGATTACGCCTTTTTTGAAAGATAATTTCCTTGAATGGCTCTCTTACTCGCCAAGCTAGTTTTGTTTGGAACAGATTAATTATGCTACATACTAAGTAACGACAACTTAATAAGGCTGCTTTGCGATTATATTGCCTAAGAATTCCAAGGGTTGCAAGAATATGTTGATTTCATCCCACATCATAATTTATTGTATTGTCATGTCTTTGGATTTTAAACGCTTAAATGCATCTAGTTATTCTTGTTTGCAAAACTTGTTTTATTTTTAAACATAATCGTAGAAACGTTGCCATTGTACATAAATGAGACAAAATGAAAACTGTACGTTGATTGCTATGGAGTAAGCCATAACAAACCGATTAAAACAACCAAGTTTCTTTAATTCAAAATAATGAATATTTGATATCCACAAACTGTCTCTGAACTTAACAACGCAAATGGTAAATTTTCATGAATGGGTTCGATCTTACCTAAACGTCTGCTTTTCGGAATTATTTAAATCACACACCTCATTATTTTTGCCATTGGTAATATTGGTTTAAATGACGTTTGTCACACTGAAATGCTGGAATTCAAACATGATTATTACAACTTTATATTGATAATTTAGTAATAAGATCATTAAATATATAATATACACATTTGAACATAATCTCTTTGTATACAATTTAATTGTTTATTTCAGTTTTCCTCTTTAATCACATACAAATGGTCAATCAGGGTGTAGGACAATTCCCCACTAGGACGATTCCCCACTAGGACAATTACCCACAGGACAATTCCCCACTAGGACGATTACCCACTAGGACAATTGCCCACTGGGACAATTACCCACTATTTGATATAAAACATATATTCAAATAAATTATGTTTTTTTATTTATAGCGTAGATTTTGCGTTATTTACGTTATCTGTACTAATTAACAATGAAAATAAGAGTAGAAAATTATCAAAATAGAGATTTGAAGCATTGTTCCTTTTTTGTCTGCAAAAATATATACAGTGTACTGATAAAAGAATTGTACAGAACGCATGTAACAATTTATTATCAGTAGTATGGCAAAAGTCAAGTTGATATCAATGACCAATTAATTGGACGGTTGATTCAAAATGTTAACATAATATGAAATACTTTACTTTGCAAATATTGAAGAGTCTAATTAAAAGATTCTTTGTGAATTCTTATGATATTGATTTTTAAATGCTTACATATTTCAAGTATATGGAATGTGGGGTCTAATGATATAGAATATAAGGAAGCATAGGGATGATAAAACAACTTTAAAAGAATAAGAAGTAAAGAATTGAGATGTAAAAATTTATCACAGACTGAAAAACATGTACATTATTGATAAATCAAATATCAATTAAAGACTTTGTTTGCAAGGTGTAGCTAAAGGATGATTAAAGGTGTGGAGCAAAGCAATCGTTTATTCAATCCAATTCCCAAATTAAAAATCTTACCAAAATGTAAATTTATCAATAAATATGTTTTCAATGACGTACAGACAATATCCCCCCCCCGGGCGATTGCCCCCCAGACAATATCCCCTAGGACCATATCCACCCCGGAAGATATCCCCCCGGCTTAGTGAAAAAACGGACGATATCCCCCCCAATATTAAAATGGCAATTATAACCATTTTTTTTAAGCAAATTTGCAAAACAATGATTTTTATTATAAAATGAAACAAACCAAATGCATGGGATAGAAAAAATCAATAAAAAACCCATCATGAATAGGGAAAAAATATATGGAAAAAACATGCAATTTAACAATGAAACATTGTTTTTTTTTAAATTTGATGTTCTCTCTGTAATAAAAAATGTTAAAACCAAGAAACAATTACTAATTATAATGCATATTAAAACCGTGGCTAAAAAACAACAATCATGAATAGTGAAAAATGAACGGAAAAAGCATGTAAAAACATTTTTTATTTTAAAAGTTAATTGTTGTCTCTGTTATTCTCTGTTATTTGTTGAATAAGCACTTATTTAATCAGCTTTGATCAGTAAGTTCTCACCTTTAATTATCATTTGCATTGACCTTTAATTATTTAATAGGGTGATAATCCTTAATGCGCTAATGACATTTATGTTTTATTTCTTTTAAGATGTTTTAGTGCAATACATTTGATAATTACTGATTGACCTAACACATTAATTGCATAATAGTATACTATTCACATGGTGAAAACATCAAAGTTGTTTGCCTAATTGAATGTAAAATAATACTTAATTAAAGGGTATTTATCATTTGTCCTGTTTATAATGATACTTTGAGTCACAATCCAATGTTAAATGAAGATTTTGCTTGTCGCCCTATATAAGTCAATACATTATTAATTTTCTGATTCTGAAATATTATGGAGGTTATTAAGAGTGAACGTGGTGGTTCTAAGTTGTGTTATGAAGGATATATGTACACTAAGAAGGGAACCAACAAGACCACCTTGCGATGGGAATGTTCTAGTAGACGTGGCTTTGACTGCTTGGGTGCAGCTGGAACTGACTTACAGGTACGTTCAGGTTTACAACTATTTATTTGTTATCTCTTTAAACCTGAATACACCCCAATATGTTTCACTGTTTGCAATAAACATCAATATATTGCCTTATACGGCATGGTTCAAAATTAATCCTCTGATCTTAGTTCAGATAAGAATTTTTTGTTTGTGATTTCTACAACAACTCACTCACACGAGAAAGACGACTCATCAATTGGAACAACAAAGGCCCGCCTTCAGATGAAGGAGCATGCAGTACTCGGCCGAGAAAAAACTGGACAGATTCTTGCTGATGTTCTGCAGACATGTCCAGTGGAATCACGTGCCGCGATCGGTAACCTGGAATCTGTGAAGCGGACCATACGCAGACAGAAGAATGGCCATCTCCCAAAAGAACCAGCAACACTGCGGGAATTGGTGATTCCAGAGGAATGGACCACTACTGGAGCACCAGAAGAACTTCCATTTCTCTTCCATGATGGCGGAGCTGACTCCCCCAATCGAATGTTGGTGTTCGGCACGGAGCAAGGACTGAGCCATCTCTGTTCTTCAGATACCTGGTACATGGACGGAACCCATCCTTCAGCACCAGAAATATTCACACAGCTGTACATCATCCGGGCACCATTAGGCGACACTGCTGTGATATATGTGTATATGCTCTATTGTTTGGGAAGTCTCAAGAAGTTTACGAGGAACTATTTGAAGCCATTGCCAGGAGATGTGAAGAGTTAGGATTCTTTCCAGACCACACAACAGTCCTCACTGACTTTGAACTGGCATCCATAAGGGCAATTGAAACAACATTTGGACAACATGTGAACCACCGCGGATGTTTCTACCACCTAACCCAGAGCACATGGCGCAAGATCCAGGCCCTCGCACTAGTGGAAAGATATAAGATGGACGAAGAAGTGAAGATGTTCTGTGGGATGCTGGATGGCTTGGCATTCCTGCCGATTGACGAGGTGGCGAATGGAATGGAATTCCTCAAGGCCAACACGCCAGAAGGACTGGAGGAGCTGGTGGATTATTTTGACGATAACTATGTGACTGGAAGGTTCCGCAGGATTCGGCGTGTTCCAGTCGATGACGGCATCCAAGCAGTACATGTGCGACGGATTCCACCCCTGTTTCCACCCCAGTTATGGAACGTGCACCAGGCAACAATGAACAACGAGGCCAGGACGAACAACCTCTGTGAGAGCTGGAACTTTGCCTTCCAGAACCTGATTGGATACGCACACCCATCTGTGTGGACAGCCATCAACTGCATGGGGAAGGACCAGATCCTGGTTGCCACAGTCAGGGCACAGGATGCAAATGGACAACCGCCCCGCAAACGTGTCAAGAAGGCTACCAAGGACCTGCAGACGAGACTGAAGAATCTCTGCATTGGATTCTCCACTGGGCAGAAGACGTTGGAGGAATTCCTGCGTGGTGTTGGTCGGGTCATCCGGTGGAAAACTCGTGACTAACTTCTACATCTACATGTACATCAGTATGTGATATATTGAACCGGCGGGTGTTTCTGACCGTCGTGTATTTCGGGACGGAGGGTCTGACGGAGGAGGTGAAGGAGCTGATCGCGAGCACGGCGCGGGCCCAGAGTTGAAATGTGCTAAGTGATTGTGCTTAGTGTTATATTTATCACATAAATATTATATGGTTCTCCTATTTATATAAAAGTTAATAAACTACTGATTTTTTGGTTATTTCTTAGTTTCCTAGATGTGTATGATATTCTCAAACCTCAATGACTCGAAATTGGGATGACTATTTTTACAAGTCAAAATTCTGTTTGATGTTTATAGGGACATTTGCAAACAGTGTGGACCCAGATCAGGTGGCTCAATACATAATCTGTCCTATCAGGGTATGCACTGTTTGAACTGTAACTATAGGTTTTGTTCGCTGAACACTTGATTCACAAGTCTGTATAGAGAACCAGAAAAGGACCAATAAAGGGCATTTTTTTATGTTTTAAGAGTTTTATAAATATGCAAATTTATAAGTTATGTATATATGTAAATCAAGACAGCTTGGTTAACATTGTTTGACCAAAAATACAGGCTCAAAAGTCATTTATATATATGTGGGGGGGGGGGCTATTGTCTTGGGGGGGGGGGGCAATTGTCTGGGAGGGCTATCATCCGGGGGGATATGGTCCTAGGGGCTATTGTATGAGGGGGCAATCGCCCGGGGGGATATCGTCCTACACTCGTTTTCAATTGCCTCAATCCATAAATGGGTTGATATAATTATTGATTGGATAATTGAATTGCAATTCATTCTTTTCTTCATTTACATTATGCACACATAATATGCTTAAATCCATGATCACTGAATTTTTATTAGTTTCAATTTATTGCCTCAATAGTAAAGATTCATGAACATATCAAAAGATATATTTCATTGTTATTATTTATTAAAAGTGGGAAATTGTCCTCATTCTCATTACAAAAAGATTTGTGAATGGACCAATCTTTTGACCTTTTTTAAACCATGTGTTATTTGTTTGGATATTGTAATATAAATATATTTTCATGTATAAATTAAAGATAATGGTTAGAAAACACATTGTAATACTTCTTTAATATATAATCTTGAAAAAAAAAGTTTTATGCCGAATTCATTTTACCAGAAGGGAATTGTCCTTTTTGACACAAATGTGGGGTATTGTCCGGTGGGTAATTGTCCAGTGGGTAATTGTCCTGTGGGTTATTGTCCAAGTGGATTATTGTCCTAGTAGGGAATTGTCTGTACCCCGGTCAATCAACAAACATCGGACATTACAAGGATTAAGGGTCTTGATGCAAATTAACACAAATCTGCCACATTTGCACAGTATGTTTCATGTCTCAAGTCCTTTATTGTTTAGCCGATCGATAGCCTCTGCAATTAACAATTGGCCATCCGAGGTCATTTGAATTTGTCAAAGACAACCCTGTGTGTCCTTCTTCATTCTGATTTGGATAGCTATGATATATATATAATCTGTCTCTGGCGTTAATCTCTTAAATATCTATGTTGTTAGACATAGGTCAGACACTTCCTGTTATTCCAGACATGAAATGATAAGCGGCAAATCTCACACTTTCAATGCGCGGCAATTAAATTTTGCTAAAAAATCCATTGTTAAGATATAAAAAATTAAGATCAAACTTTCACAGGATGCTTGGATTGATAAGGTGTAAGGACATATTTATCTCTCAATGTGACTTGCGTCTGATACCTTTTCGTTATGATATTCAAAGAAGTGAACATGTTGTCTTTTCTATTAGAATAGTTTGACACTTCAATAAGTATATGATAATCAGTTTTCACCAAAACGGACTCAGACCAGATCCATCTAAGATCACTGCGATCTGTGACATGGATCAGCCCCGAAACCGTGCCGAATTTGAAACCCTTCTTTGGGATGGTTAACTACCTTTCAAAATTCGCACAAAACCTACTGCAGGAAGATAGGCTCATGCTTCCAAATTCCTAACAGCTAGCGAAATAAACTACGCGCAAATAGAGAAAGAAGTGTTTTCAATCCTGTTTGGATGCAGACGATTTCACCAGTACGTTTATGGACAAAAAGTGAATGTGCAAACTGACCATTTGCCACTTGTTTCAATTATGAAGAAACCACTTTATTTAGCACCACCGCGTTTGCAGCGCATGCTATTGTCATTACAGCCCTATGACCTTAACGTCAAACATATCCCAGGTAAAGACATACCTGTAGCTGACACACTGTCTCGAAAACCCATAACCGACACATTCCCAGAATTATCATATGACATGGATTTGCATGTGCACACTGTACTCTCAAGTTTGCCCGTGAGCGATAACAAAATGGCTGAGATAAGATCTCACACGGAGACCGATTCGCAATTCCATTGTCTCTTAGATACTATTCAGAACGGCTTGCCAAATTCACGGAAACAGTGTCCCGCAATAATCGCTGATTTCTGGAATCACCGCGATGAATTAAGTAGCACCAATGGGTTAATAATGAAAGGAGAAACAATTGTTATTCCTCCAAAGTTACGGTCAGAATTGCTTGAAAAGCTCCACGCAGGTCACATTGGAATAGAATTATGACTTAGACGGGCACGCGATATAACGTTTTGGCCAAACATATCAAAGGAAATAAGTTCAATGGTTTCTTAGTGTTCGATTTGCCAAGAACACCAAAACTCAAACCAGAAAGAACCAATTGTATCCTATGATATCCCGGATTATCCGTGGCAATACATTGCCACCGATATATTCACATGGGAAAACAAGGACTTCCTTCTTATGGTAGATTACTATACAGTCGTTACATTGAGGTTATGCAACTTTCAAATCCAAGAAGCTGTACCGTTATTAACCTTATGAAATCCGTGTTTGCTCGTTTGGGGATACCTGAACGAATAATCTCAGATAATGGAACATGTTACAGTTCTAAAGAATTCAAGGATTTCTCACGCGCAAGGGACATTAGTCATGTAACGTCATTCCCCAACCATGCCCAATCAAATGGATTGAGCGAAAAATCCGTTCAAACAGTTAAAAGGATATTTACCAAATCCAGAGCGGACAATAAGGACCCCCCCCCCCCATTAGAAAAGTACAACCCCATTAGAAATCGGTTACACCCCAGCAGAGCTGCTGATGGGCAGAAGGTTACGGTCATTCCTACCTGTAATAAAAAGTAAACTGCTGCCGAATACCCCCAAAGCAAACCAAGTTAAGGATAAAATTCGAAAAGAGAAAAAAAAGAAAGACTTTCTATGATAGGCACGCAAAGGTTTTGAAACCCTTCCGTGTAGGAGACAGGGTCCGTTTCCAACAGAAAAACAAATTATGGAAACCTGCAGTTATCATCGAAAAGAACAATGAACGCTCTTACACGATAAAAACTATAGCAGACGGTGCTATTTACCGTAGAAATAGGAAATACTTGTAAAGTTCTGAAACAGACCACAACGATAGAAATGCGAAATCCTGCTCATATAAGAAAAATCAAAACGCGGAAAAGTATCTAAGAGGCAAATACTCCTCAGATTCACAAGATCCTGCATTAGATTTATGCGTTACTCGGGACAGTTCAAGAAAGACAAGAACAGACTTGTATCGCATTATGGCAGGAACATTAAACCCATTGTGAAACCATCAATGTGACATTTTATCGATGTGCCAAGAGCATAACGAACTGAGCATAAGAGTTCGTCTGTCGAAATTACTAACAGTGACAGGTTATACTAACAGTGCCACAGCTAATTACAGCCATTAAATTAATAACGAGTTCGAAAGGCGACCGCTGTGCGAATTCACTCGGGAAGTCCGTCTTATCTTTGTGATTAATGGCATCAATTTGCGGTAACTCACAGAGATACATTGCTGGTGGAAAATGACCACCCAATAAAATAATTATCTACGGCAGTATGAAAGCCACGAACACAAGCATACTCACAAGAAAGAAGCTTGTTTTGAAAACATTGAGGAATCATATTTATATAGAACGATGTAAATTGCAGTGAGAAAATATGCTCCTACATTCTTGTGTAAAATATGCTTTCATTTGTTTCTTTGTTTATGAGAAGGGAGATGTTATAGTATGGCTGCTACATGTGTCGTCTTGTAGCAGACTAGATACGCACCAGTGACCATATAGCTGCTTACTGCCTGGTCACTCGTTAATGTACAGTCAGTTAGTTAACACGAATTATACGTTATATAGATATAACACACCTGTCGTTCTTTATTTATCATTCCCATACCCTCTACCTACCCACAACATTGGACTTAGCTTTGTACAGTGAACCCACATAACATTACAGTTATAATGCGGTTTGTTTGTTCGCAATTTATGATCTTCTCCCGTTTCATTTCATCCATTGATAAGACAATGCAGGGTGAATTTGACAGTTAATAGTTATACGATGTACGGTTCAAAGACAATTCGTTTATTCAGATCTGTGTCTTTGTTTACTGTCCAATTAAAACCTTAATGCTAATACACGATCATTGACGAAAAAGTACACATGTTTTTTCAACAAATATTTATAAAAAATAGCTGTTTTCACAAATATCGTCCAAATTTCAAGCCGATTCTTACATATGAACACATTTACAAATCCTTGCAAATTCAAGCGTTAGGTCACTTACTTATTTTTTCAAAAGGATATTCTTATAATATGAAACATATTCAATAAAGAAAATGCACTGTCAATCCAAACATTGACTTTTAAAAAGGATTGCTATTTCGAGGAAAATCGTCCCAATTTCAAGCCGTTCCTTTCATATGAACACATTGAGTAATCCTTGTAAATTCTATTTTTTTTTTTCCAATTGGATATTCTTATAATATGAAACATATTCAATATAGAAAATGCAATGTCAATCCAAACAATGACTTTTGGATCGTTTATTTGAAGAAAAACACCAAATCTAAGCAGCGATCGCTCTTCACGCCCTTTACATGGCGGCATTCAGTGGTTCAAGAATGACGTAACAGCAAAGGGAAGTAAGTCATACGAACTTTCAATAATCGGTGCACTATGACGGTGATTTATGACGTATTGCGTTATATAAATGCTATAATGTTGCAATAATATGATTCTTTTACTTCATATTTTAATTTTATGAAATAAACCCAACCTGTACATATGACCTTTAAGCCTTTAAACTGTAGTTTACGCGGAATGCACAATAATACTGTTAAACATAGGGTTTTTGAGAAAACTGTAGTTTGAGACGTTAAACCCATAATTTAAAAGTACTCATGAATCCACGATTTTTACAATAATTTCTCTTAAACATATGGTTTAATAGTTAAACCTATAGTTTCATCTTGAAACCATGGATTAAGACTTTTAACTGTAGTTTAAAGTTCGGAAAGTTGAAACCATGGTTTAAAGACATGAAACCTCTTAGGGGTTTAAGAGTTTTATAGACCATTCAATCTAGCCAAAAATAGGCCCCGATATAGACAAACTTGCATAAGAATTTCTGAATATTATGTGCGAAACTGAACATAGATAATTGCTCATTGCAAAAAGTTGCATGTTGAAGTAGGCGGGAAAAGTTGTATAAAAGCAATTTAAACCTGCTCTTCTTTGAGCAAAATCAAGTGGCCAGTATGGTACACTATAGTAGAATTTCATGACGTAAAATCGAGAAACGTCATCACCGTGACGTCATTTTGGTTAACATAATTGTTACCACGAGGTACCTTACACGATCAAATATTGCAGATATTTGTTCATCTTTTTTTTAATAGATGCTTATGTTGCAAAAAATATGCAAGAAATGTGAACATTGTAACAAAACATATAACATAGGCGTAGGAGCAGGGGGGCCAGGGGGGCCCGGCCCCCCCAATATCCAGACCGGGGGGGCCAGAGTATACTTTGGCCCCCCCAATATTCACAATGGCAAATGAAGGTATTTGAAAAGAAAAATAAAAGAAACGAAAATTTACTGCAGAATAAAAATAAATGTGTATTTTTGTGCTTTATCTAATACCAAATTGCCTTTTGTTACTATCAATAACCAAAATCTTTTTGACGTCATCATCGCAAATGGCAATCTGAACATATCGGGTTTATCCAATGAAAACTCAGCTCACAAAAATACCCGGGAAGTTTTGATTGACGAAAATAGTAGTGTAAACGTGTTCTAAGGAGTCAGACTCAATATTGTCTTCAAGTGTTTGCTAAAGCTTTAACGATAACTTAATCTTTAGCGTTGTACAATTGAGTCGTGGTTGTGACAGTCTGGTCGCTGCCATTTCTTGTCTAGAACAACATATTTGATTTCCGCGTGAGATCGAGACCTAGCATTTCCCTTTTTTTTTTAAGATACACATTTTAATACGCTTTCTTTTAATTCTCATAATGTTATTGAATTTTGTAATTGCATGAATAAGTCATGAAAAAGTTAAGGAACATTTATTCTTAGACCGGTCCTCATCTGAAGTTGCCCCCAATGTTGAAAACGCTCCTACGCCTATGTATAAGGAAATAAATCAATAATTAAATGAAATAATGCATGTATCGTCCAATTTCATGAAAGTACGGAAGGACATTTCTGTCATAATTTTACTGATTCTTCAATGCTTTTGTGGATATCAGAGCTTGGACACTTAAAATAAAGTTCTTATGGTACCATAATTTTAGAGCCCTGTCATACCAAATAAGTTATCAACTTTGATTAAGCTGAGGGCTGGCTACTTAAAGCTATGTTAAAGCTCTATCAGTGCGTCAGCGGTTCTCTGTGATCTAATAGTAGTTATAGTACCCCGGTTATCCTGATAAGTTCCAGACAAAAGCAGCAGACATTGAGACGGGCTCCCTTCAGCACTAACATAAATCATATCAATGAGCATGGTCACGAATGATGTGGTGAATAACGAACTAACTCAGAGGATCACAGTCTTGATGATTATAAGAATTTTAGAATCAGCATTTTTAAGTGTGTCAATATTCAGTTAACATTCGACATTGATCTACGGGTAACTTTTATGATTGGATATCAAAATCGGTTATCTCATGCTTCACTAGGATTTGTTTTTTATTTCATAAGTGGAATTCTTTTATTCAGCTGCGCTTGGAAAACTGGAAAAGAAAGAAAAAATACTTTGTAATGAAAAGCGGAAGTGGGACTACACATAAATTAATGTAAATCTGATTAAAGTTAATATACAAAAGACAAAGCAAATCTTTAGTCTCTATCCTAAGTGAATTTTAGCGTATATTTATGAACGTCAAGGTGTTCAGAGCTTGCTTAATTTCAGCAATCATAAAAAGTTACCTAATGGTTGAATATTGACAGAAGAAGAAGCGTCATCAAGCTTGACTATACATTGTTAATTATATCTAAAGAAATTCATCTCTGATTTAGCATTCATTTATTGGACAGTCAACTGAAAGCATTCCTTGTCCGCAAGAAATAAAACCATGGCAGCCAGGCGCGTAGCTAGGGCAAAATGAACCATACGCCAAGTCATGGCGAAAGGCATGACTCGAGGCGCGTAGCGCCGAGTTGGGGAGGGTGTGGGAGGTAGTATCCCCCTCCCGATGGAGTGGGTCTGGGGGGCCTCCCCCAGGGAGACTTTTGAGAATAAGATTTTGTCATTTTGTTGCATCTCGTGAATTTTCTATGGCGTTTCACCATAAATATTTCATCAAATGGAGTCACCAAATCTGTATTTTCAAAATTATTTACCTGAACAAAAATGATATAAAAACAACTCTACAACGAAGAATGTTTGAGTACATGTTTAGCTATCAAACGTGTGCAAGCGAAGATATACTCCCAAAGCAGTTGATTAGACATAAACAACACTTTACTTAAAACAGAAAAAGTACTTTTCCACTCATAACAAAATTAACGGTATATGTATGTGTGGTACTTATGTTCATAGTATTTGATTATTGGACTCACATCTTACTAACGGCCTGATTAAACTTAGATTGAATTGATTTGGGTTAAAGTGGTGTTATGCCCATTTTGTCCAAATAAAGCAGGAAATGGAATATTGGTCTAAATGTTGTGAAAAATGATGTCTAATGACTCATTATCACAATCTCTACACTGCATGATTTCGAAATTATAACCTCCCAAAATGTATTTATTATTAAAATGCTGCCCCATTTAATAAGAAAAACGAAGATTCCATTAATTTTCGATATGAACCGAAAACGTCTTGTCGATTTCCGTGAATCACGTGGTCAATTAAGTGCACAAAAACACAGACGAAAAAACAACATTAACAGATAAAGACGCCGGACTTACGAGGATACTTCTCTTTTTGCATGATTTTTCGTTTATATACCCCTTCGCTAAAAGACGGTAACTATTATTGCCTTTGAGTCATACCGACACCTTTTCTTATATCTTCTATTCTTAACGAATGTGTCGCTTGAAAAATATCTCTTCAACGTTTTGAAATTTTCATTGAAAAAAAAAACCTGATGCACATTAGATCATACAATCGTCTATGTAAGTGCCCGAATCACTGTATAGTCGTTTTTAAACAATAACTGACGCAGTCTCAACACCCCAAGCATTATATGACTAGGCTCCCAGAAATATTACTAAATAATATCTGAAAACATCCTGCAAAAAATTGTGTTGTACTCACAGTTAGACAGCAATTTCATTGGGAATATTCGACTTAATAGTGCATATAATGTGTGTTGAATTAGTATTTTCAAAGTGTCTGCCTATATAATCTAAGAGGATGTTGGTAAACAAAATTATTTTTGAATCGGCAACCATGCCTAATACTATTCCCTTGATGGTTTTTAAATACCTGTATGGGGATCAAACATTGTGCCTTAAAGTGGTCATTGTCCTGAAAAGGTCTGGCGGTCCGCTTAACACTGAGGGTGTTGCTGCCGGAACATGTGTGCGATTTTTGGTTTGGTTGTGGAGTTTTCCAAAAGTATTTTGACAAATAAAGACCCTCATAAATCTGTATGTACCTTTTATGCATATCTTAGAGCGGCAAATGCGATTTTCGCAAGCTATATCATGCAATAGATCTGTCTACAACTTTTCAATTTCCCACCCTAAAATCTTTACTAGGTCGATTTCAGGAAGGGCGTTACTTTTTAGTTCAATCTAATAAAGTCTGTTTTCGTTTTCTTTTTTTTTTTCTTTTTTTTCGCGTACATTTGTTAGCAAGATTCCACTGATTCGCATTTGAAAGTTTGTAATAAATCATATTACGTAGATAACCATGAGTTTGATAAACCCATAAAATAATCTGAATTCAATGCGGCATGGTTAGTCAAATTGAAAACTTCGCATTTACAAAACTACTTCAGTCTGATCAAGTCACATTTTCTTCTTTTTATCCATTCACATTGACCTCACTAATATCAAGTTTTATTTAAAGAAATAATATAATATCAAGAAATCATTTCGACTATTCAAGTTCTTATTCTGTCTAGATGTATTGATAAATTTAGGATGAAATTATGTACAGTTATCATAATTTTTTATGATAAACAGGAGTGAAAAGGTCATGCAAAAAAATAGGCCTTGTACGTTTGGCGTACAGTATACAATGTAGCTTGAAGATGATAAACAAGTGGCAGATTAAATCACGTATACACTTTTGTACAAAACGACCAATACATGTACCTATAATGATTTGTGATATAACGTTTCAAAAAATATCTTTGGTTTTAAACAGGAATTGGTCAAAACAAAGTACTTCTTTGAAGTAGCAATACATGCATCAATCTGAACACATCGGGTTGATCCAATGAAAACACCTCTGAAATAATAGGGATGACGCCATATTGTTTCCCGCGAGAATGACGTCACTTTACTTTCGTTTTTAAAAATAGATCTTAAATATGAAATCTTAAAAGTCGTTAAATTTGATTGAGGAAACAACAATACATGTGTCACAACAACAGTTTCGCCATTTGGTATGAGTTACTGATAAAAAATGATTAGTCAGGATGTCCAACACTTCCATACACATTGAACTACTTAACGTGCACGCTTAGAAAATGTGTTAATTGGCGGATGCCGATTTACCCGAAAAATTGTAACCCTACACTTATATCCGAGGTGTATTTCACAGCTCACGGAAATACCCGAGTAGTTCCGATTGTACATGCATATTGCCAAACCGTAAGTCAAGTCGAATAGACTTCAAATTTAATGACAATCAATTCATCTGCGTTCCTTTTCAACATGTTCATTGTTCATCAACATTTGATGTTTACATACCTGTGGGGAAACTTATATGAATGTACATAGTTTCATTTTGCACTTTAAAGAGCAACTATCTGTTTGTTGTGAAGTGAATTTGCCGTGGCATCGAGATCTTCAGAAATATTTGGATATAATGGAACATCGCTCGTGGCCGATTCCGCCATTTTAAACTTTGTTTACGAAATCCATTAAAGGATTAAATCGCCGAAATGTAAAGCTAACTGGCTATAGATCTAGTGTAAGCTACTCTTACCATCAAAAGTTCTACGGCGTAAAGATTCGATGCTGGCATTTATTACGCATGCATCTGATCGTCCGAACTAGAGAAATACATGGACTTTAGGGAACAATGTTTAGCTTTTTTCACTGTTAGGAAACCCTACCCCGTTAGGTTTCTATTTTTATTGCATTTTTCGGGCACTTTAATTTTTCATTTTCTCCAGCCAAGTATACGCCATGGCGTATTGGCGTATGCCTGGCTACGCGCCTGGCAGCAGTATTCCAAACTAAATATTCTGGATGTTTTGTCACAGAACTTATTGCAAAAGACTGCCCCCTATACGAATGATATGTTTTTCAACAATTAAACAAGTTTTTGTATAAAAACGAGTACTTTGATATTTAGCTCTGTCATTATATTCACCAATTTTAATGAAAACCAAGTCCCATAAGAAGTTGATGTTATGTACTCGGGATATCTGCTAAACATGTGACTTGAAACACTATTGCCACGATCCATACAGTTATGTTAAAGACATTGCTGTTAAGATGGAATTCACCTTTCCACATTGCAACTGCCGAAATACATGTTACATCGACACATTGTTATGAAAAATTAATGCAATTCTTGTGTAAGACAAAAATGCATAGAACACAGAAAAAAAACGTTAAAAACAAAACACTAAAGAATAATTTGATCTTGATGGTTCTAGATATTTAAGACAGATAGACTTCTACAGTTGTGTAGATAAATTCAAAAACATCAAAGTCGTCGATTTTTTATATTATTTATCTTTTGCTTCACTTTGATTTGTATGTTTTTTGTTAAATGAAACTCTTCCCTCAATTGTGACAGGAAAGTTGAAGAACGAAAAAAGACATTGTAATGAAAAGCTGAAGTGGGGCTTAACAAAAGTTAATGTAAATCCGATTGTAGTTGCAATTCATAAAACAAAGCAAATCTTGAGATTTATTTCATAAATGATTATTAGCGTATAATAGTTATAAAGGTGTTCATAAACGTGTTCAGTTTCACCAATTTTCAGAGGTCTCACATGGATCAATGCCAAATTTGTTATTTTTTCCTTTTTTTTATATGGGTGTTACATCACATCAACATTATTTCAGTTATGTAGTGATGCCCGACTCTTAATGATGGAGGAAGACCCCATTCTCAACTGCCCACAAGGGCTGGTCAAGGCGGGTAGAACCATCGGCATTCCGTAAGTCAGTAGGGAGACTGCCTCTCATGGAAATCCATATTCCTCTTAAAGGCCTAGTCTTTGGAATGTCTGGTATCTTATCTCCCACTGGGCACCCTACAGGGCAACAATACAGTTCCACAGCATGGAGCAAATTTCCTGTATATTACTTGATAAGGAATGGGTGGTCAGATTATGCAATACCCCAACCCTTCGGTTTCTCATGATGCAGAATATTGATAAGAAATACGTGTTTGGGTATAGCTTTCTTTTTCTAAAACAAGGATTTACATGATTGATAGATTTTTCTTAATAAACTGACAAGAAATATAAAAAAAATTTAGATAGTTGTTCAATGAACTAGCACTTGTCAAAGTTATAAAATGGATGATGATGATGATGATATACTATGGTGATGATGATGATATACTTCAGAGGAACTAGAACATTCCCTGCTGCAAGTCATTCTTACATAAATTGATCTTTATTCAAGGTACAAATTAAAAAAAACAGTCCCCTATTAAAAACCCATCCAAAATTCCAAAAATATTTCAAGTCTTACATAGAAAAAAATGTCATTCTGCTTCGATTTTCATAATGTGGAATATCAATAAGAAATAAATGTTGAATTCTTGATTTCTTTATTTAAAACCATGATTTACAAGATAAGTGGATTTTTCTTAATAAACTGTTAAGAAATGAGAAGAAAACAATAAGTAAGTTATTCCATAAATTTTCACTCGTTATACTTATAACATTGATGATGATGATGATGCTTTTGATGATAATGTTGATGATGATGATGGTGATGGTGATTTTGATGATAATGTTGATGATGATGATGATTTTGATGATAATGTTGATGATGATGATACTACAGAGGAACTATAACTATGCTGCAAGTCATAATTACGTAAAATGATCTTTATATAAGGCATAAATTGAAAAAAAAAGAAAAACCTACTAAAATACCTTTCAAACTTCCAAAAAAAAAATTTGAAGCCTAATTGAAAAAAAAAATAAATTCTGCTGCTTAAATGTCCTCTTTAAAAAAAAGTTGTCAAAAGAAACCCATCAGTTTGACACAGTGCTATACATGGTATTACGTAATCCCAATTAATTATCACAGCTGGTCATCACACCGGGTGGGCATCTGGTTATTGGATTTGGGGGGGGGGTCAATTAAAGAAGGACTAAACTAGGCCTTTAAAGGCCTAGTCTTTGGAATGCCTGGTATCTTATCTCCCACTGGGCACCCTACAGGGCAACAATACAGTTCCACAGCATGGAGCAAATTTCCTGTATTACTTGATAAGGAATGGGTGGTCAGATTATGCAATACCCCAACCCTTCGGTTTCTCGTGATGTAGAATATTGATAAGAAATAAGTGTTTGGTTATAGTTTTCTTTATCTAAAACAAGGATTTACATGATTAATAGATTTTTCTGAATAAACTGACAAGAAATATAAAAGAAAATAATGAGTTAGTTGTTCAATGAACTAGCACTTGTCAAAATTATAAAATGGATGATGATGATGATGATGATGATGATGATGATATACTATGGTGATGATGATGATATACTTCAGAGGAACTATAACATTTCCTGCTGCAAGTCATTCTTACACAAATTAATCTATGTTCAAGGTACAAATTAAGAAAACAGTCCCCTTTTAAAAACCCATCCAAAATTCCAAAAATATATTTCAAGTCTTGCATAGAAAAAAATGTCATTTTGCTTCAATTTTCAAAATGTGGAATATAAATAAGAAATTGATGTTGAATTCTTGATTTCTTTATTTAAAACAATGATTTACAAGATATGTAGATTTTTCTGAATAAACTGTTAAGAAATGTGAAGAAAATAATAAGTTAGTTATTCCATAAATTAGCACTCGTTATACTTATAACATTGATGATGATGATGATTTTGATGATAATGTTGATGATGATGATACTACAGAGGAACTATAACTATGCTGCAAGTCATAATTACGTAAAATGATCTTTGTATAAGGCACAAATTGAAGAAAAAAAATAAGAAAAACCTACTAAAAACCTTTCAAACTTAAAAAAAAAAATATTTGAAGCCTAATTGAAAAAAAAATCAATTCTGCTGCTTAAATGTCTTCTTTAAAAAAAAATGGTCAAAAGAAACCCATCAGTTTGACACAGTGCTATACATGGTATTACGTAATCCCAATTAAAATCACAGCTGGCCATCACACCGGGTGGGCATCTGGTTATTGGTTTTGGGGGGGGTCAATTAAAGAAGGACTAAACTAGGCCTTTAAAAGGCCTAGTCTTTGGAATGTCTGGTATCTTATCTCCTACTGGGCACCCTACAGGGCAACAATACAGTTCCACAGCATGGAGCAAATTTCCTGTATATTACTTGATAAGGAATGGGTGGTCAGATTGTGCAATACCCCAACCCTTCGGTTTCTCATGATGTAGAATATTGATAAGAAATATGTGTTTGGTTATAGCTTTCTTTATCTAAAACAAGGATTTACATGATTGATAGATTTTTCTTAATAAACTGACAAGAAATATATATAAAAAAAAATGAGTTAGTTATACATTTTGTACTTGTCAAAATTATAAAATGGATGATGATGATGATATACTATGGTGATGATGATGATGATACTTCAGAGGAACTATAACATTCCCTGCTGCAAGTCATTCTTACATAAATTAATCTATATTCAAGGTACAAATTAAAAAAACAGTCCCCTATTAAAAACCCATCCAAAATTCCAAAAATATATTTCAAGTCTTACATAGAAAAAAATGTCATTCTGCTTCGATTTTCATAATGTGGAATAATAATAAGAAATAAGTGTTGAATTCTTGATTTCTTTATTTAAAACAATGATTTACAAGATAAGTAGATTTTTCTTAATAAACTGTTCAGAAATGTGAAGAAAATAATAAGTTAGTTATTCCATAAATTAGCTCTCGTTATACTTATAACATTGATGATGATGATGATGATTTTGATGATAATGTTGATGATGATGATGATGATGATTTTGATGATAACATTAATGATGATGATGATGATACTACAGAGGAACTATAACTATGCTGCAAGTCATAATTACGTAAAATGATCTTTATATAAGGCACAAATTGAAAAAAAAAGAAAAACCTACTAAAAAAACTTTCAAACTTCCAAAAAAAAATATTTGAAGCCTAAATGAAAAAGAAAAATCAATTCTGCTGCTTAAATGTCCTCTTTGAAAAAAAAATTGTCAAAAGAAACCCATCAGTTTGACACTGTGCTATACATGGTATTACGTAATCCCAATTAATTATCACAGCTGGTCATCACACCGGGTGGGCATCTGGTTATTGGTTTTTGGGGGGGGGGGTCAATTAAAGAAGGACTAAACTAGGCCTTTAAGATTTGAACCCACGCGGAAAGGGGCCATGTGATTTTAAGTTCTGTACTCTAACCAACAGGCCACGGAGGCCCCTAAATTTTTTTATTTAATACTGACATATTTAATTTCGATGGGAAATGCTGATCTTATAGTTATCAGGATTGTGCTCATCTGAGTTAAATCATTCTTCATATCCCCCATAGTTTGTGATCATGTTACATGATTATGAACCCGTTTATAAATGTGGCTCTTTTTCCGGGAATTTATCAGGAAAACTGGGAGACAGTTGGTTCACAAAGAATCATTGACGTTCAGTTACATTTTTACCATATCTTTAAATAGTTTACAGCTTAGTTCAAAATTAGTGGCTTGGATGGTATTTAGATGTACAATTAATGTGCTATACGTTTTATTTTAAGAAACACATCTCCTCTGCTTAACAAACCTAGATAAGAGCCTGGCATGTAATGATTTAAAATGAAGCACTTCCAAAATATTTTTCTTTAAAAATATTATGCTATCTGTAAAATGAGAACTACATCAAAGTTATTTCTAAAGATTCTGTTAATATATGCAATTGAATAAAATAAAAGAAATCACATAGCGAACATAATGATAGCGATGTGTTGATTAGTCATATAGTTAATTTAAGCAAAATACAAGGCCTGATCAGGATTTGAAATCAACAACATTATATTATTCTTAAAAAAAAGTTGAAACGGTGTTAAACGTCACACAAAAAGACAAATAAAAAAATATTCCACGAAACAGCTTGAATATCCAGTGAATTTATGACAGTTATGTCCTTCCGCAGTTTCATGAAATCGACAAAAGCAACGTATTATTTCATTAATCTTTTACTTTCGTCACTCATTTGTTTATAAGTCGTGTTCCAAAGTTCATATTGTTAGCATTGTCACGTAAAATAACATTCTAGTTTTAAAAAAAGGAACAAAACTCCGCATTATTTGATCCTATATGGTACCACGTGCTAGCCATTTAGTTAGCCAAATTGACTTCGTGGTGATGACGTTTCTGAATATTACGTCATGAAATACTCCTATGGTGTACACTATGGCCAACTAATTTTGCTTCAAAATGCGGGGTTTAAAATCGTTTTTATCAACTTTTTGGGTATAGCTATTTTGTAAGTCTAGTTTCGCGCATTACATTTAGGAATTCTTTTCCAATTTTGTCTAGGTCGAATCTTATATTGAATGGCCTACTATGTTTAAGCGAATTATTATGCAAACGGCGTTCCATACAAATGCACCCGCTATAAACAATATCGTACGCAGTGAACTTTTAAAAAGGGTGTACCATAACAAAGGGAAGTAATCCTGCGCTTGATGAATCGGTCACGTGACCTATGGTTGACTGTTAAATAACTGAAAAGGAGATTTGGAATAATAAAAAATACCGTGGTTTTGACTAATTTCATTTTAGATTATTGATATCTGTATGTAGCATAGTGTGACAAGACAGCAAAGGCCGCGACAGGAACTGAAGGAATTATACATACGGTATATTGAGAACGGGGATTACAATTTACAGGTTTCAACCCTGGAAAATTATGGGAATTTTAGATATCTAAAAATAGACACAGGTAAGCCCAAGAGCTGATTCATTTCTCAATTGGCAAATCACAGACTGCAAATCACTTTACTGGAATCCAACAAATGTTTCTTTGCAAGCCAATACGATACATTAACTCTGTAGAAAAATATTGATTACAACTGTCCTGGCAAATAACGAACATGACGTAGCCTTTCTTCAATGTTGTCTGCTGCAGACAATCTTTCTGATTTAAAAATGCCCGTCACTCTGGTAAAGGATAAGAATTATTGAAATCTTTACAAGTTACTTTGATAAGGGGGAGTAGTTTCATGGTTGATTGAACAGTTTGAAAAGACTATTGTATGTGTTCAATAATCAACTTTTGGCCCAGTTTGATTTTGGGGTCTTTTTAGTCAAACTAATTTGAAAAGGTTGAGAAATTTTGAATCGCTCCCGTCACGGCAAACTTTTGAACCATTCATTTAATGGTAGCAACCAAAATATTTCGACGCACCGTTTGAAGACCCATATCTTCATCGTTATTAGAAATTATCGAATTATTTTATTCACCGTTGTGAATTAATCCTTTTTTAATCAATCCATGCACTTTACATATGTCTGTATTCTGCATGTTGAGACAGTGATCGCAAATACTATTCTAGTCTGTTTGATTGTATTATAAAATATGCACCCTATTACCATGTACTAGTCAGAGCATTAAAAGATCAACACTTCCGGGAAAAAGTGCCAACCAGGGTTCTCTCTGGCTAAAATTTTCTTTGCGCCAACACTTGCGCCAAATTGAAAAAGTTGGAGCCAAATTAAAACAATTGGAGGCAAATTCAATAAGTTGGAGCCAAAATAGTCTTTTGTAGAAGGGGAAATCCTTCATCAGGGTCACCTACGGTTCTAAAGAGGTTCTCAAGTGTTCGTTTGTTCTATCCATTTCTACGTGCTGTTTTCATTAGGTTCTATGGATTAAATCCTTTCTCACACTCAACATTTGAAACAGGACATATCAGAAACATGACTTTCACCTTGGCGTCATATTATAACCAACTATTTCCTGTCCTCCAGGCCTCCTTGTCAGATGTTTATTTGATTTTTAGTGGGAGGCATATTCAACGACTGAGAAGATAGATTAATAGTCACTCTTGTGTTGGATCAGAATTAAGTGTCACTTAAAATCGCGGATTTTATGTACCAAAACTTCGGTGCATAAAAGAGTTTCATTTATTTGTCAATCAACACAACTAACTTCGTCGATGTTTGATGTCAACTTCTTTAAAAGGAGCGCGAGGGCAAACATTTTGATTGAAAAGCAATTAAAGTAATCGAAGTCATAATTTCCATATAATTGGAAGTTGTAAAGGCTGGCGAATGACTAAATGGTGTACACAAGAAAGTGTCACCTTCAACAAACTTGACAATCAACAGATAATGAACTGAACAAGTGTGAAAACAGGATTATCCCGTATCGAAAATCGCATTTGATAAAGAAGCTGGTTCCCGAGTTCTAATTCAAAGTACTGCGATTACGGGAACCATCGATACATGGTTCTCGGCTCTACAGTAAAAACAAATCGATATTGACTCGAGATCGGCAACCATGCGGTAAACGAACATCAAATTCCCGCGGAAAATAGTCGGCGCCAGGCACTTTCGCCAAATTTGTTTTTCTTGCGCCAATTTCTTGATTTTGTCGCCAATGGCGCCATTTGCGAAGGCCAGCGTGAACCCTGCCAACGATGTAAACACGTTTATTGTTTTGCTGTTCCTAAAATCCTTTATAATTTTCCTCCATCACGATGAGTACCGACTCTGCAACAGGTTATGGGCCCAGTAATAACAGTCAGGGCAGGTATGGCAGACTGATTTTCGATGGAGATGAACGTAGATACGAACAGTGGGAGGTGAAATTCCTCGGGTACATGCGGTTACAGAAGTTGAAGGACGTTATCCTTACCCCACCAAGCGAAGACGTGGATGCGGGTAAGAATGAGATAGCCTACGCAGAACTTATTCAGTTCCTTGACGACAAGAGTCTCTCTCTTGTAATGAGAGATGCCGCCGACGATGGAAGGAGAGCGTTGTCTATTTTGAGGTCTCATTACGCTGGTTCGGGCACACCAAGAATCATCTCCCTTTACACAGAACTCACGTCTTTGTCAAAACAACCTAATGAATCAGTGACTGACTATGTTATTCGAGCAGAGACGTCCGCTACAGCACTGAAAAACGCTGGGGAAACTATAACTGATAGTTTATTGGTTGCTATGGTATTGAAGGGACTACCTGAATCGTTCAAACCTTTTGTTGTTGTGGTCACTCAAAGCCGTGAGAAACAGAACTTCAGTGAGTTTAAGGTAGATTTACGAAGCTTTGAGGACACAGAAAACACAAGGTCCACGAATGGGAATGACTCGGTAATGAGGGCCAGTGAGGGTTTGAAAAAGCTCAGTGTTAGACAGAAGAAGGACGTTACATGCTTCAAATGTTCTGAAAAGGGACATTACGCTCGGGACTGCACTAAAACTAAACCAAAACAGTTGTGGTGTAGTTATTGTCAACATTCGAGTCATACTGACCAGACATGCAGGAAGAAAGGAAAAGGAGGTTACGATAAAACATGGAAGACGTCTGACCATGAGCAAAACCAGTATGATGACCAATCCTTTATGTTCAAGATATCTGCGGAAAACAGCGCTGCTGTCCGGCACAACTCACTATTAGTGGACTGCGGGGCCACAACCCATATTGTCACGGACGAGACCAAATTCATCAGATTCGACGAAAATTTCAACAGTGAAAAACATTATATGGAGCTTGCAGATGGAACTCGCGCCAATAATGTAGCGGTGAAAAGAGGGGACGCGTACATTACTCTTCGAGACGTGGATGGCCAGCCTGTGGGGACCACTTTAATTAACGCGCTGCTCGTGCCATCATATCCACAAGACATTTTCTCAGTGCAAGCTGCAACTGAGAAAGGTGCGAGAGTGCGATTTTCACAAAAGTCTTCAGAACTAGAAAAAGATGGACGAACATTTAACATTCTTAAACAAGGCAGATTATACTACATGAACTATGATAATCAATATGTGGGGGACACTGACATTGTGTGTGTTAGTAATAGTGTTGAAGAATGGCATGAAATTTTAGGTCATTGTAATTTTAAAGATATTTGTAAATTGGAGAGTAAGGTAGAGGGCATGAAGCTGATCGGAAGTGAGAGTGTGAAGCGAGAATGCGAGGTGTGTAACATGGGTAAGATGACAAACGAGAGAAGTCGAAAGGCGAGAGTTAAGGCTGAAGCTCCATTGGAGCTGATCCATACAGACCTGGCAGGGCCAATTGAACCTACCTCAAGTGAGGGCTTCAAATATGCTATTTCATTTACAGATGACTATTCTGGGGCAGTTTTTGTTTACTTTTTGAAACTCAAGAGTGACACTATTATTGCCACTGAGAAATTTCTTGCAGACTCCGCCCCTTTTGGCAAAGTAAAATGTATAAAATCGGACAATGGTACCGAGTTCACCTCGGGATTGTTCAAGTCTCTCATGTTGAAAAACCAGATCCGCCATGATACTTCGGCGCCTTATTCCCCTCATCAGAATGGTACAGCTGAGAGATACTGGAGAACCCTTTTTGAAATGGGTAGGTGTTTGCTCTTCCAAGCAAAACTCGAGAAAAGGTTTTGGCCCTATGCTGTTATGACAGCCGCATACATACGAAATAGGTGTTATAACGAGCGTTTGGAGCAGACACCGTATTATGGTTTGACAGGCCGTAAGCCTGATATCTCAAATATGAGAGTTTTTGGTTCAGTCTGCTATGCATATGAACAAAAGAAGGGTAAGTTGGATAGCAGGTGTACAAAAGGTATTTTTGTTGGTTATGATAAGGGCAGTCCAGCTTATCTTGTTTATTTCCCGCAAACTGGTAAGGTTACTAGACACAGAGTTGTTAAGTTTTCAAAGAATTTACCTGTTGAAAGCAAGAATAAATTGGAAATTCCCTTGGGTGATGAGCTTGTAATAAGCAATGATAGTCTTGGTCAAAAAGCCCAAACTTTAAATCCCAAGGAGGACCCTATGCCAGTTTTAGGTACAAATGCACCCACCCAGGCCCAACCTCAGGAGGACACTCAGAACAATGAAACTCGAAGGTATCCTGCAAGAGTGAAATGCTCCAGCTTATTTAAATGATTATGTGTCAGGTTTTGAAACTGATGATGATATGGTTATGTCAAATATTGATTACTGCTACAGAGTAGCAGAATCTCCTCAGACTTATGCAAGTGCTATCCAGTCCCCAGAATCCGAACAGTGGAAATCCGCAATGAGAGATGAAATGCAGTCATCGAAAGACAATATCACTTTTACTCTCACCCCTTTACCACATGGTAAAATCCCAGTAGGTGGCCGTTGGGTTTACAGTATTAAAGATAATCCAGACTTTTCTTTAACCTACAAAGCTAGATATGTTGCTAAGGGCTATAGTCAAATCAAGGGTATTGATTACAAAGAGACATTTTCCCCAACTGCTAATATCACATCTATAAGAACTTTAATGCAAATTGCAGTGCAAAATAATCTTATTTTGCATCAGATGGATGTCAAAACTGCCTACTTAAATGCTCCAATTGACTGTGAAATATTCATGGAACAGGCTGAAGGGTTTGAAGTTAAGCCAATTGATGGAAAAAGATTAGTATATATATATAAACTTAACAAGTCACTGTATGGATTAAAACAGTCAGGAAGAAATTGGAACAATATGTTGCATTGTTATTTGTTAGAAAATGATTTTGAGCAGAATGAAAGTGATCATTGTGTGTACAGAAAGTTTGTCAGCAAGGATGAAATTGTCATATTAATTGTGTGGGTTGATGACCTAATTATAGCTGCAAGTAATGAGATTTTACTTAATGAGATAAAACAGGTTCTTAAGAATAAGTTTAAGATGAAAGATCTTGGAAAACTGTCCTATTTCTTGGGAATTGATTTTAAACAGTGTAAAGAGTATGTTACCATGTCCCAAAAGAGATACATTTGCAAAATACTCGAGCGTTTCGATATGGCAAATTGCAAACCCAAGTCTATCCCGTCTGAGCAGAAATTAGAGAGTACTGGTGAATCATTAGCTGACAGTAAGAAATACAGGGAGGCTGTAGGTAGTCTGATTTATGCCATGACATGCACCAGGCCTGATATTTGTTGGATTGTCACAAAATTATCACAGTATCTATCAAAACCTCTCCAATGTCACTGGGTAGCAGTTAAACATGTGCTTAGGTATTTAAAAGGCACTTTAGATTACAAACTTTGTTACCAAAAACATGATGAAGGTTTAAGTCTTACAGGATATAGTGATGCTGATTGGGCATCATCTGTCGAGGACAGGCGAAGTACTAGTGGCTATTGTTTCAGCCTAACTAGGAATGGTCCTCCTATCTCATGGAAATCTAGGAAACAACCAACTGTTGCACTGTCATCATGTGAGGCTGAATATATCGCATTGGCAGCTGCAGTACAGGAGGGGTTGTACCTTTCTTATTGGTTAAAAGGTTTAAATACAGAGGGTGGTAATAAACTAGACACAGTCTTGATATTCGAAGACAATCAGGGTACTATCGCATTGTCTCAGAACCCGGTTGGTCGTCAGCGATCAAAGCATATCGACATTCGATACCATTTCATAAGGTCAATGTTAAATGAGGGAAAAATATCACTTGAGTACTGCCCAACATCAGACATGGTGGCTGATCTTATGACCAAGCCGGCTACCAAGTACAAATTAGATAGATTTAGGAGTTACATTTTTGGAAGTTAAGATTCTTTTTGTGTGTGTTTTTACTGTACTTTGTCAGACATACAGGCTTATAAGAATAATGTTCTTTTGGGTGATTGTATGTATTTTAGAAAGTATGTATTTTATGTTCAGTTGCAATATTTTTTTTTTTTCATTATTGTTTAAAGAGTCATTTGAGATCAAGTGGGGGTGTTGAGACAGTGATCGCAAATACTATTCTAGTCTGTTTGATTGTATTATAAAATATGCACCCTATTACCATGTACTAGTCAGAGCATTAAAAGATCAACACTTCCGGGAAAAAGTGCCAACGATGTAAACACGTTTATTGTTTTGCTGTTCCTAAAATCCTTTATAATTTTCCTCCATCACGATGAGTACCGACTCTGCAACACTGCATATTAACTTTGTAACGTAAGTTGACAATGTTTTGCTCCTAATAATTTTTTCTGTGCATGCATACGTGAATGGAAAAACATATTAAGTGTTTTTTAATTGTTTAATGGTAATTGATGCCATTGTTTGGTGATATATAAGTTTATTTATCATACCTTGTCATATCACTAGAATTTGAATGGCCATTTGTGCTTTAAATCCAAAAATTAGAATAAAAAAGTCTGACATTATTTGGATCGTTCGAAATTTCGACATTAGATTGCCCCATCAGACTAGGGTCTTTTGAGAGGGGGGGGGGGGGGGAATATAAGCACAATATAAGCACAGGGGTCCGAAGTTAAGGTATAACGGCTATGTATAAATGGAGAAGGGAGGAGACTTCCTCTGGATTCCCAAATTCAAAATTGAATTTTCTCCCATATCCCTGTGTTGAACCTGCTTGGAAAGGTATGGAATTGTGTGTGTGGTTTTAATCTATGACTTGATGAAGTTTTTTTGCCGATCAATTGCCTAGGTTTGACAAAAACTTTGATAAAGCGAGTATTCTGAGATGCTGCAACAGTTTGGCACTCTAATTTCCGGTTTGAACCACACTGAATATAAAGGTGAGTTCTGATTGGTCAATCAAGATGTAAATAAGACTGACCTATATTCGGGAACATAAAGCATATTGGATTGACCAATGAGAACTCACCTTCGTATTCAGTGGGGTTTTAATCGGAAATCAGACTCCCAAACAGTTGTCAGCATCTCAGAAATGCTAGAAATACTCGCTTTATCGAAGTTTTTGTCAAACCAAGGCAATTGATCGTGACTAGTAAAAATTTAAACAATCACAGAGAAATATGTGATATTTTACCCTTTACCAAATGCCAAATTTTCGACTGTCCCAATTGAAAGAGAATGCAGACGAAATTTCAAAATGTGATGAAATTGAAAAACAATGGTCTAATATGGCAGAAAACATTGTGGAAAAAGGAGAAATTGCTTGTTAAGAGATATATTTCCTTTTTACCACAATGTTTTCCAGGGTCACCTGCAACAAACTGTTCAAATGTAGGTATTGTTTGGTAATGGGTTATAGAAAACTCTTCTATAATATTCTTGTTAGGGAGTTTAAGACTAAGAGAATGGCTCATTGGTGGTAATTCACTCTTATAATGTCACAGTTGTTTTTAGGTAGCAAGGCTCAAGCTTACAGGCTCCAAATACAAATTTTAGATTTCTTCATTCTGGCAGAAGATTTTACGATTTGACAAATTTGGTTGGTGCACAATTTTTTCATTCCACCTTACCTTATTACAACCTGTCCGTATGTTTCAGACAAATATGTCTTTTGACACAATAAACAGTATCTGAAAACCGGAAATAAACCATTAATTAATAACTAATATCCCCATGTCAAACAATGCCTGAGGTGTGTATGAACCTGGTCTAATTTCCACCCATCTCCACCTGTTTGAGCTGTCACAGAGAAAAACTGCTCCCACACCGTACTTCACAATTTGTAAAAATAACACTTTGAAACATAACTCCTACATAGTGCAGGATTTATATTGTCATGTTGATGTTGCGTTTTGCCGTACTGTTTCATATTTTATCTCTCACTTAACCCATTTTCTTTTCATCATTCTGGCTTTAACCCTTTACCAAATAATGACTATATTTAACCACTTTGTTGTAGACGACTCTTGAAAACATTGTAGGAAAAGGAGAAACTGCTTGCTAAGAGCAATTTCTCCTTTTCCCACAAGGTGTTGTTCTCTATCTGCAGAATATTTTTCATTTTCATCACATTTTAAAATGTCTTCTGCAAACTCTTTCAATTTGGCACAGTCGAAAATTTGTTGTTTGGGAATGGGTCAACACTGTTTGGGTACATGTGGGTACAACCTATCTAAAGTCATGAATAGGGTATTTTATCTGGCTTATTTCCAGACTAAGTTTCACACAAAACCCTTCCCTTGTGGCAATCAATGCTGATCCTTTCCCGCATGTATTATTATGTATTATTATGTATCGACAAAACTAAAACAACTGCAGATGACCCAAAAAAACAATAGTGACAAAGTAAATTGGAGAAATATAAGATGAACAACTTCTCTTATCGAAATGTTTTGTAGATTCTTAGTAACATAAGTATGACAATTTTTATACTTTGATTATTGTCCCTTCTGTTATTTCAGCTTTGACATATATCATAAATTTCATAGCAAGGATAATTGTAAAAATGCATGTTGTTGAATGGGAAAGTCTTACCTGCATTCCAGGCTGATCCTTTTGGTCACAGTGTTAACCCTTTACCATGCACCAACTTTTAGACTGTCTCAAATTGAAAAAGGTTGCAGACGACATTTCAAAATGAGATGAAATTGAAAAATAAACTTCTGATAGGGTAGAAAACCTTGTGGGAAAAGGAGAAATTGCTTGTTACGAGCAATTTCTCCTTTTCCAACAATGTTTTCCAGAGTCGTCTGCAACAAAGTCGCTAAATGTCGTTATTGTTTGGAAATGGGTTGAATATGATTTGGCAAAAGTATATCAAAATGTGGTAGGAGTTTGCTGGATTGTTATCCTGTGTATTATGCATCCAAAGATAACTGTGAGGGAAATATTTTATTCCAATAGTCGTCTTTGTCTATTTGTCAATTTGTTTCCCTTCTCTAATTTTGAAACTGGGCAAACAAAGTCAATTGCAACTGGCCTATGATCTTAACTATTTGCTACTCTGATTATCTTTCCTCATTAAAATTAAGCAGATATTTAAGGTTTTGGAAAGCAGACAACATAAAGATCTATTTTTAGAAAATTACCCAGCATTCTAAGGGTTAACCATATCAAAACTATGGTCATTAATATGTCTTCCTTTGTCTAGAGACTGTACCTAGTTCCAGTGAGTCCAAGGAAAGCCGGAATATAACTGGAAAATTGTCTGTGCAGTGTTAAATCCACGTTCCCCATCAATAAAAGCTTTTTACCATCACTTTCAAATACAACTTTTTGTTTCTGTAAATGGCTGTTGATAAATCATGAGATGGAATGATTTCTCATTTCGTCACATCTGATGATGAAAATTTCAAAAGCTCAGAATGAGCATTTTCTCCTTTTCTCACAGGGGTTATAATCCAAGATCAGTAACAAAATGTATCTTTTTTTCCTTCACTTCAGTTAGTTTCAAATTGGATCAGTCACTATTAGGGGGAATTGTGTAAAAGTTTTCTTCATGATGTTGTCTTTCTATTTTTAAATTTGTCATAACTTCTACTTGTCGACTGTTAAACCAATCATGTACATTATAGATGTTGTAATATCACTCAGATCCCATACATAAAGAATATAAAGGCCATATTATAAAGGTCGACATGAACAGTATGGGGATTGTAGGATAGTTTATCCCCTTACAGAGACCATGAAAGGTATTTCCAGAAGGCAACACTTTAATGAATTGTATCCATAGAAATCTTTCAACATGAGCGAATTCCCCTTTGGTCACAATGCTTTCAATGTGTATGAAACAACAAATAATTGTGTTACTTAGGCATAGATGGACTATTTGATCATGGATTTATTTGCTTAATGCTTAACACTACTCCAAATGTAGAGAACGGGGGAAAATTCCCCTCAATAGTTAGTCATTGAATGATGCAATCTATTTATAGCTACAAATACAACTGAATGGAAGAATTCCACTTGTAGTTTCGTATTCCTTGGCAGAGAGTGGTGGATTTTTACCTTCCTTTTTTTTAGCCCTGGGGTTTTAATTGATCTTGATTTATATAACTTTATTCAAAATTTTCCATTTTCAATTGTTAATATTTGGATAGGATTGAAAACCAAAAAAATATGGTAAGATATTAAGATTTGATTATTGTTTTTATTTTTGATTCTTGTATGATTTCTTCTTTTGTTAGAATTCTGGAGTTGTCTGCTGTATGTGGCATATAATGAATTATGAAGGAACAGTATGTTTCTTTTATATAAGATAAATCAAATTGTTTTGTAAAACGCTGCAGATGAATTCCTTTCTTACAATTAAAATATTGGTCTGCTGTGTTAACCTATTTCTCCATGGTAGACTACATCACTTTAACTTTAACTTTAAAGTGGAGGACAGTGCTCAAGGAATGAGTGTCAATTTCTGGACACAAGGGTTGTGGGTTCGAATCCCGTGAAAAGCGGGATCTGCCTTGCGAACTTTCATTAATCCACATTCGACGCGAGTACTGGTTATGTATCTAGCAAGCAGAATCGAGAGTGATTAATCTAAATTGTAAGAACTTGTTTCACAATGGATGTAAAATAAATAAGTTTAAACTAAACTTTCACTTCATCTGCTATAAAATACTTTAGAAACTACTGCAACTAATATTTACATATATATAAAGTATATGGCTCTTTACCGGAAATTCATACTTTTTTATTGCAATGATTTTTTTGCAATGATTTCTACCTTATACTATAATGAATGATTTAATTTTCATGCCAATATGGGGGACTTAGTAAACTAAACTCCCAATCTGAACTCAAATGAGGTTTATCCAATGAAGACACTTCTTACATGATATGCAAGCAGCCATGTTTCTACTTGCAGGACTACTTTCGTTTTAAAAGGAAATTGTCAAAAGGCATTATCTAAACAGTCAATTATTTGAATAAAGAAACAAAAAAAACCACAGCTTATATTTTCACGCATGAGTTACCTTCCAAGATTTATGGTTTTAAATGATGTTAAACGCTACCATATACATTGAACTTCTCAATTTGGATGCTTATAGGAAATGTGCTGTAAGCAGGGGAGGATTCACCCAAAATTTGTAACCCTACACTTATAATTATGTACATGGTGTATTTCTCAGGTACCAGAAATGCCCAAGTAGTTACAATTGCCTTACACATGCATTTGTCTTTTAGGGCCCAAACAGCAACATGTCGAACAATGGTAGGAAACATCAGCAGAGCTCCAATCTTCCATCCGATGTTGAAGGAGACCATCCCCCCTGTGGCCCCTTTAGTACAACTCGCAATGCCTACTTAAACAGCTACACACCCCACCATCCTATAGCCTTAGGGAGCTCAACCTTTTCACGGGGTCCACCACCCACCAGCCAGGAGTATGATATAGCCCCTAAAGTTGACTTCTATAAAGCATACAAAGAAGAGAGTGCAAGAATTGAAACATTTTATGATTGGCCATCTTTTGCTCGGGTTAAAAAAGACGATTTGGCTCGTAATGGATTCATTTATCTACATGTGGCTGATAGAACTCAATGTGTATTTTGTCGTAGTATTTTATCAAACTGGGAAACAGGGGATATTGTTGAAAATGAGCACAAAAGGAACTGCCCAGAGTGCCCGTTGGCATTTGGTTATGAGTGTGGAAATAAACCCATTGTGAGACAGGTCCGTGGAGAAGAGTTGCATCCTCCCTCCATACCAGTTCCTCAATCCACGTATATCACAACTGTACAGGTACCAACAAATACATACCAACACACATATATGGTCAGAGGAAGTCTCAATGGGGAAGATGAAGTAGGTCACATAGCAAACAATCGTGCAGATGCTTCTGGAAGTTTCCACTCCAATGAAAGTTCTCAAATTGGACAGCTACCATCCATTCCACAACAACAGAGCATCTCTGGTGGAAATGTTTCGATTACGGACGCACCGAAATATCCGCAGTGGAGTAATGAGCAAACTAGATTACAGTCCTTCATTGGATGGCCTGCACAGATGTCCCAGAAACCCAGGGAGCTAGCACAGGCTGGGCTTATCTATATGGGTAGGTTTTGAACCTTTACTAAACGCCAACTTTACAACTGTCCCAAATTGAGAGAGTTTGCAGACGCCATTTAAAATGTGATGAAATTGAAAAATAATCCTTTGATAGGGCAGAAAACATTGTGCGAAAAGGAAAAATTGCCCGTTGAGGTAGTTTCTCCTTTTCCCACCATGTTTTCTAGAGTCATCTGCAACACAGTGGTCAAATGTCATTACTGTTTGTTAATTGGTTCACATGCCTTTATGGGCAGGAGGTTAGAAAGCTGACTTTGAAATCACAGAGCCTTTCTCCATGTGGGTCAAATGAAGGTAGAGGTTACTGTAAGATTTTAATCTACCCTTGCTTACAAATGGAATAATGGTTTACTTAGTATTGACCAGCCTTTATGGTCATTTAAGGTTTGGCCCTTGTTTCATCCATGATGAACAGGGTATTTGAATATACCTGAATGTCATGAGAGTTTTACTTTATGATTATTAGTTATGATATAATATGCATATATATGTTATTGATACAGTAAATAACACAGTTGTTTGATGTGCTTTCTCAGCAACAGGGGACCGGTGCAAGTGTTTTTGGTGTGGTGGGGAACTCTACGAATGGGAACCACTTGATGTACCAATGGAAGAGCATGCAAAATGGTTCCCGAATTGCAACTTTGTTAGGCAGCTAAAGGGTGCCGATTACATACAGTATGTGAAGGACAAACAGGTAAAGTCAACACTAAATGAATGATGAAACTGATTAAGTTCAATGTAAACTTATAACAGTTATGTATAGGACTTGCTAAAGTTTTCCAGTGAATCCTCAAGTGCATACCACTGTATTTTGAGTGCAAAACAATTTAAAACAACTCCTGTTTTATCAATAGAAAGAACCAATATTCTTAATGAATGTTATACCTACTATGTGAATAAGTATATACTCGCCTATCTATTTTTACAAACAAAGAGACAAACCATCTTGATTTTTAAAGAAAAAATACCACTGCTTGCAGTTATTAGTGTAAGCCTTGTAGACAAAAAGAAGAATGTTGTTTTAAACCTACAAATGATTTACAAAAATTCATGAAAAAAAAGAAAAAAAATAAACACCACAAACAAAACAGAATGAAAAAAACAGCCTTTTTCTCTATTATATTGAATGAAAACCATTTGACAAAGGTAAAAACTGCTTATTAGGAGGA
This sequence comes from Cerastoderma edule, assembly GCA_947846245.1. NCBI lineage: Eukaryota > Metazoa > Mollusca > Bivalvia > Cardiida > Cardiidae > Cerastoderma > Cerastoderma edule. The sequence goes on along the minus strand of OX401407.1, from coordinate 39,199,074 downwards.
CTTTATCCATTATTCTCAGTGGTTTCTTGAAACTTTAGAGGATGCACCAAATTGTGTTATTATGGACTAATTGGTTGACCAGATGGCCTATTTCTATATATTTCAGCATGGTTTGATTGTTGAACCAACAGAGTTTATGAGTAAGCCTCACGTGTTGGCAGTTCTCCAAAGTGGTTACACTCATGAACAGGTGCAGGAGGTTGTTAATAGAAATGGTATGTATATTAGATGTTTTTTTTTTTGTAAAAGTCATATCAACTGCTTAGTGCATAACTATAGCAAAACTTTTTTTCAGGTGAAAGACTTCTGATAGTCTTACAGCAAGCGCTTTATCCATTACTCTATAAAACACCCCTTTTCCACATATGCTGAGGAAGACTTTTGAAAACACTATGACAAAAGTATAAATTGCTCAAGCTTCTATCATGAAGTTTTCTACCAGTCACCAATACCTTTATTGGCAATGGGTTAATAGATAAATAAGTAAATAAATAAACACCTCTGCATTAAGTGAGGGGTTCTTATAGCCACCACTATTTAGCTTTTCCTTTGATTGTTGTTTGTTTCTTTCCCATCCAATCATCACATGTTTCATACTTAAAACTTGTCCTTGACTTTGCATATCAAAACCTACTTACTCATCTGACATGTGATTAAAGATGTTGACTGTATTTTGTTTGTTTTGTGTGATCTGATATAACCACAGCTGACAAACTTTGTAATGTCTTACGGATTTTTTTTGTCATTTCTTTTACTACAAGTAACTTTACTGTGCATAGGCATTCCCAAATGTACTGTGTTTTTGTTACCATTTTCTATTTGGGATGATGATAGATTAATGGCCAGGCCAAGTGCCAAGATACAGGGGTTGTCAATGAGGTTGAAATTGTTGTTTCTGAATAGCATTCTGTTGATTTAATCAATTTACTACAAACTTATTAAACAAATTGATAATGGTTTTTTAACATTGAAAGATCTATGACCTATAAATAATTTACTAATGCTGACCAATTTTGAATCATGTGACTACGTTTTGTAGTTCTAGCGACAGTGTTGCATTTAACACGGCATCTATCTTGTGGAGTATTTTATTTAAAGATAAGTATTTGATGCCATGGTGTTTTCCTACAAAAAAGGGTTCTTGGATATGTTAGTCACAAGGCTAAGTGTCATTATTGTTATCCTCTTTATGAATGCAAAAACTTGTCACAAAAGGGTAAGAATTGAACCACAATTGTAAGCTGTCTCAAACGGCAATGTGTTGTTATTTTTTATTCAGGCGTTACTAAACTCGTCAGCGCTAATGATATTATTAGAGCTATTGAGGAGACAAAACAAGAGAGGTTGTTGCTCCAGCAGAGGTACTCAAACAACACTACCCACCATGCAGTGCAACCACAGAGTGCTCCAATAGCGGAGGATGAAGACGTATCCATGGATATTGAAGAAAATGAAGTCAATCAAGAGGAACAGGTAAAGGGAAGTTTTTGTGTTCCTGTCTTGATACATGTGTTTTTGTCATTGATTACATGACTGTATGTAGGATGCCAATTTATCCAAGATGATAAAGGTTTACGATCAGACTGGGATTTAACCCTGGGGCCTCTCAGGCCTGCTTATCTTCAGGTCTGGTCCTAATTTCAGGCTTTGAGATTTTTAATCTTCCTATTTTGTTCATATTGAAGATGTTTGAATTCAGGCTTCAAGTAAACAATAGCAGGCCTACCTCTGTAACTGAGTGATTTCACTTCTATGTAAAGCAGTCTACTTACACATTGATATTTGTCCTATCGCAAGACATTTCAGAGCCCTAGCTTTTTGCTAATGAATACAGGAAAGCCATAACACAACTGAAAAATTGTCTTAGTGTTACAAGCCATACAATTATACCAAATAAGTTTCGACCCATTTCTTAATCCTGCATAGGACCATTTTGTAATGGATGTTGGATGATTTGTTTCAGAGAAACAGATGGGATACAACAAACAGTGGTATGCGTAGAAGAATACAAGCATATGCAGAGGACAAACCCACAAGCGCTTTAACTTCGAAACAAACACCAGATAATGGTAAATCTATTATTAGCTCTTAACTTGCTATATGTTTCCCTTTATGAGATTGTATGACTTTGGTACAAATATGAGGAAGAAAATTTCATCTTCAATACTTGTAAAGTGTCGTCTGTCTGCCAAACTTTTAAATTTGGATCAGTCACAAAAATTTAGGGAATGTAGTGTTAACTCTTTACAAACGACAATTGTTCAACTGTCCTAATTTGAAAGAGTTTGCAGACGTCATTTCAAAATGCAATGAAATTGAAAAATAATCTTCTGATAGGGCAGAAAAAGTTGTGGGAAAACGAGAAATTGCTTGTTACAAGCAATGCCTCCTTTTACCCATTCGTTTTCCTAAGTTGTAAGCACCAAACTGGTATAATGTCATTATTGTTTGGTAATGGGTTAAACCTTTTCCATAGATTACTTAAAACTCTTTCTGTAGTAGATTAAAGTGATGAATATAAAAAAAATCCTCACCACAAGTCTCCTTTTGTCACAATCATTTCGTTGAATACCAATAAGTGTTTACTTGACATTTAAGTGCATTGATGTACTAGTACAAAGATTCTAAACGAGAGAAAGGTTTATAATACAAAGGGGAAACTAAAACTGAAACAAAATCCTTCTGAACCAGGAAGTTGGAATAAATCTTCACAAATCAAAACCCTTACCCTTATCTTACTATTTCTTGTCTTATACGTCCACCCTTCCTTATGTCATTCAATCCAAGGTGTTTTTTAGATGTTTAATTTTAAAGAACATTAAAGGATAAGTGTATATGATGAAAAAAGGATCAGATCTTTCTTGAGTAAGAAGTAATATGACAAAGAAGTGATTCATTGTTAACCCTTTACCAAACAACAAATTTTCGACTGTCCCAAATTGAAAAAGTTTGCAGACGACATTTCAAAATGTGATGAAATTGGAACATAATCTTCTGATAGGACAGAAAACATTGTGGGAAAAGGAATAATTGCTCGTCACGAGCAATTTCTCCTTTTCCCACAATGTTCTCTTAAGTGGTCTGCAACAATGTGGTCAAATGTCGTTATTGTTTGGGAAAGGGTTAATTAATAATTAAATGAAGGTTTTTTTTTCTAAACCTTTCAAACTGAATACAAATTGTTTTTGTTAAGTAAATTCATGAGTAAGTTGTTATAAATTCACCCTTGACTTCTGAATCTGAATTATATGTGTATATATATATATACAATAACTTATTTCAAGCTCTTTCATTAGTATTTGAATAAAGGTTTCAAAAGTGTTTTCAAATGTTGTTTAGAAAAGTGTTTTCAGCTGCTTGGCCTATATTTAAATATCATCAAATTTTAATTGCAGTAATCTTTGTTTTACAGATGTTAATACAGTGTTACAAGAAAATGAGAAATTAAAAGATCAGAAGTTGTGTAAGATCTGTATGGACCGAGATTTGAGTATCACCTTCCTACCTTGCAGCCATCTTGTTACATGTTCTGAATGTTCCGTGAATTTAACCGAATGTCCTGTGTGTCGAAAACAAATCGAACAGAAAGTGAAGGTGTATTGGGGGTAGAGTCGTTATACGATTATGAGATGCATGTTTTTGATGATAAATTGCATGCATTTAAATTAATTCAGATTCCTATATATTTGACAGACATTAAAAAAACGTCTTTAAAGGTCATGGGTTGCCCAGTGGTTAAGGCAGTGGTCTTACAACTTGGGGGTACCAATAGGGCTCAAACTCATCCATATGGTTTTGTAAGGATGTAGCCCATTTACGTTAAAATACATCTTACTTTTTAAATCCGTTATATCGTAAACAATGATTTTTAATGTCCATCTTTAGAAATCATACAAATGTGTAGGAGTGTTCGGGAACCAGATTGCAGAAACCGTCGGCCGTCTTATCATAATATGATGACACTTGAAATGTGTTTGAAAGCGATTCCATAGTTATTTAACTTGATTTTCTTACAAAGCAATGAAATTAAATTCACACATTTTTGATGAAAACTCATGTACAGTGTATTCAGCAAAGATAAAGAAATTTTAAATGATCATTTGTTCGGTGATGAGGATTCATTAAATCATATTTTAATCTTTTAGATAGTCATTTTAAGAACTCCCTTCCCAATTGAAGATTTTTATCAAACCTTTCATTAGAAGTATAAATACATATATATATTCATGTAGAAATCAACCTTTAACAAAATGTGTTTTCATAAAACTGCTTTTGTGAAATGTTCTTCATTAACAAAAAATACTTTTTTTCTTTTGTACAAATTATAATTGTCATAAATTGTAACAAAAGATGCAGCTCTTTGTTCATTTTTTTCAACAAAACAGTATCTTATGAAGTTTGATTCTTATAATTTAACAAAAAGTCTCCTTTTGTCGTAACTGTTCGTTTTAGGATTTTGTAGTTATAAAGAACCATTTATCATTTGCCTCATCAATTTTTTCGTCTTTCCGTTGTAGATGGATAAGACAGATTAGTTATGATGTATCATACAAACCTCTGTCTTTATTATTCCTCACATTAAGCATCTGGTACAAATATATGTATCACAGCCATATATTGCTTCAAATGAGCTATTTCTTAATTCTCAATTATTAGGAAGGTATATTTCTTCAATCTTATTTTTGTAGTTTGATGTTGCTTTCAAATTGGGTCCTGGGTGGCCCAGTGGTTAAAGTGAGGGATTAAAAACTTTGACCTTTGGCTAGTCACTTTAGAGCCCTAGTTGCTTACTTCAGGGTCCAGGAAAGCTGTAACATAACTGAAAAATTGTTAAGACAGCGTTAACACCATGAATAAACAAACAAATTGGACAGGTCACAAAGTGCCATATTTGACAATTTGTGAATGGATGAAAACTGTCCAGAGACGCGAATGATTTTAGTACATAATGTATTGTTATTGTTGTTTTTATGTTTTGTTTTACTGTGATAGTGAACCTATTCACTCATTTTAAATTTGTTAATTCTCCACAAATGGTAATAAGCAGGGGCTTAGCCAGCCGCAAATCAATGTTACCTACTGATAGGGAGGGCCAAATCAACATTACGCCCAGGGGGTCTCCCCTATGAATTTCTTTTGAGTAGAAGTGAAAATGGTGAGATTTGACTTATACATGTCTTTGGCGATTTAGAGCAATGTATTAAATCAATTTTTCCTCTTCGAAAATTGATTTTATGCATGTACATACATGTTTATTGTTAGCTACGCCCCTGATAAGGAAGTTTAGTATATAAGTATCAATTTTTATAAGTAAAAGACAATGTGATGAAATGAAAATCTGCTTGTTAATTTCTCCTTTTGTCCTTATTGTCTCTTCGATTGCCTGCTGTAGCTACAATAAATATTAAGTATTGTTGTTGGATGCCCCATTACATATCTGCTCCTCATTATAGATTTTTCCCTTAAGTTGTCCAAACTTTTACAGGAATCCTTTTCTAAGTTGTGAATCTTCATTTTTCATTATGGTTTGATTAATATGATGTAAGATGTTTGAATCTTTTTCCATATGGAATATATGACACAAAAGAAATGGATGCCTGTCTGATTTTAACACAATTCGAATATAATCATCCCTACCATTAGTTTTGCTTTTAACTTTTATCATACTATTTTATTTATTCTACACTATACTGGAATAATAATGCAAACTTTTTAACATTCTCATCTGCAATGTGCATTTGGAGGAGATACTGCATTCACTTTAATGCCTTCTATCAACCAATTAGCAAACAGTAATGACATTTGACCACTTTATTGCAGGCGACTCTTGAAAACACTGTGGGAAAAGGAGAAATTGCTCTTAACGAGCAATTTCTCATTTTACCACAATGTTTTGTGCCCTATTAGAAGACGTTATGTCATTTGTGGCCAAATCTTACTAACTTGTTGTTTTTATGTACATGTACCTCTTTGTCAGGACCTAATGACCAGATTCTATATTGTGTGAGAGGTCTGAATTGAATGTATAAGTGGGAATCTATTTCTGATTGTTAAAAATTATTTATTTATTTGCGAAATTTAGAAAAGCAAACAATAAATCAGGTTTGATGCAAGACTAAAGTAAGTGCCTCACATTGTGATGGACTTTCTATAGTATTGCACTGAACCTTTGATATTGACAAAATATGTTGTGACATTTATTACAAATTAAACACTCTGTTTGTGTGGTGCAGGCTAGGTGAAAAGTGGGGGATATATTTATGGGTCAAGTTTTCGACATTTTCAAACTAGAGAATGCAACGCAAAAGAGCTCCCAATTGTGTCAACTTATTAATAGAAATTATCAATGGTTTAATGATAAGTTAAAATATAGCGAAGCGGTTTTTATCTAATTGTGTTAAATCTTAAAATAGCTTTGCTACATCTGACTAACATAATTGTTCTCTATTGTTATCTGTCATGGGTGTGTATTTGATAAGACAGAATGAAGTCATGTGATGCATCATGTGACATAAGCTTAATTGCATGTTGATGTTATAACAATGCATAACAATAACTGCATAACAATAACGCCGAGGTTTCCCCTTGTTTTGAAAATTTTTAAACCCTATGGCGAAAGGAATACTTCATTTTAATACTGAATACAACTGGTTTCAACTACAATGCAAGCACAACACTAACACTATTATATGGCTTGTATATCAATATCACAAGTGTAATGGGAAATTGTATTTATTCTCCATAAAGATTATTTCTAGGAATTAAATAATCTGCTTTTGATAAGCAATTTCTTCATTGACTTTACTTCTGTTGAATAAATGCAAGTGCAACTTTTTGAAAAGAAATGTGTTTATCTTCTTATTTCCTTTACATTATAGTAGATGTTCCAGTCAAACCTCATTTCCATATCCATCTCAAAAGCGTAATTTATCTATAACAAATAGTTAGATTATTTGAGGTAAAATATATCGGAAATATTTACTTTTAAAGGTCCTTGTTCACATAATTATATGAGGAAATTTGGAAGTTCATTATTAATTTCTTTTGAACTGCTCAACAGATGTACTGTTGAAAATGAACACACTGAAGAAAATGGAATCAAAATGTATTTTCTTTGAAGTGTGTATACAGAGAATTAACATGTTTTTTTAATCCAAAGGTGTTACATGGCCTTTTAGATCTACCCATATCGACTGTTCATACTTAGATATTTTTTAATGCTGGAGCAATGAGAGAACACAAATAACGAAATGTTAACATGAATGTATCGTGATCATACAGATCAAGTACAAAACTGTGACCAGGCCTTAACCCTTTACAAAACGCAAAGTTTTCACCGGTTCCAAATCGAAACAGTTTGCAAACGACTTTTCAAAATGTGATGAAATTGAAAATTGAGCTTGTGATAGGGCAGAAAACTGCTGGAAAAGGAGAAATTGCTCATTAAGAGCAATTTCTCTTATTCCAGCTAAGTTTTTCAGAGTCATCTGCAATAAAGTGGTTAAATGTCGTTATTGTTTGGTAATGGGTTAAAGAGAGTTGCAGCTTCCATTCTGATGCTCCACCTTCCGTAACAAAACACATTGTAATTTTATCAACTAGCTCTTCTTGGTATGGTTTTGCACAATAAAAACAGACTATAATTGTTTTTTGATGTTTAAATACATGTAGACATACATTTTACCTTGTTATAGGACCTTGATACACTGAGACAGATCATGGTGTTTCGATATCGACCAGTACAGTTAGTGATCAGGTTTATATTATATCCAGGACATTGATAAAAGTCTAGGTCTGGTCGGCTCAAACACTTTTCAAAACTGCAATCTTCAGGTTTCAATTAAGGTACATATTCCAGTTAAAGTTTTCTCTCTATACAACTTGATCGAGTGTTGAAGCAGTAGACATAGCTCAGACCTCGCCTTGAGTGTATCAGTCTGTAGACAATTTAATTATTCAAAGCCTCCGACCGTGGATTCTACTGATGGTCCTTAATGAAAGATTAACGGAGTATTTAAAATACTACTTTATTTGTGTTATATATTTGGGATAGAACGAATATTGGACTATGTAAATGTCCTTTTCAAAATAATACAAAAGATCTCTTTAAATATGATGATAATGTTAATTATCTTTATTGACAACTATATTGGTTTCTCCACAGCCCAAAATAGATAAGAGTAATTATAAAGATCAATTCCCATCTCACCAGACATCTACAGAGTCTATTTAAACATAATTAAATAGAGACCATCGTTGAACATATCAAATGCACTACATGAACTAATGAATGTAGAAATACACGTCTGCCGGACTGACCGACCGACCGACCGTTCGAACGAACGACCGAAAGAACTTATTTTCTCCTAGAGTATGTCCCAGGTGTTATAAATAAGTAATATCGCCGCTTTGCCCCTCTACCGCTTGATTTTAACATTTTATATCGTAACAATTATATATAATAACAAAGTCAAAACCAATATGCATGGATACTATCCTAAACAAACGTACATGTATGCGTGCTATTGTAATGATACATGTCATTGGAGGCATGTCGCAGTGGGAAAGCCTTCTATGACGTGTCACATGACGATATTGTACATTCGTCGAAGTTCTAAACTATCCATGTGATGTTTATCGTTTGACAAACCCGGTTATTCAATGACAAATGTACGCCAGCATTTGGTTCACCATACCTGTAACTATGATACCGTCTGGATGTACATCGGTGTTGTCAGCTGCCATATTAGCATCTGCATTATCTAAATTTACAACGTCGCCATGAAGTCCTTTAAACTCTTCAAGCAATATACGTCGGTACAAATAATGTGTGTAATGGCGGATTCGAGACATGTCAACAGCGTTTCCTCCCTTTATCAAGAATTTAGCACTTTTGTTGAACTTTAGAAACACTTCGATTGCCTGTTTTATGTGGCGTATTCTGTCTCTCCAGATACTGTAATGGTATCGTATGATATGGATATATATAATTATGTACAACAAATATCATGTTCTTCTTGTACATGTAACTTAGCGCATGCTTGCCGATTGACGTACTATAGTTGCGTTTTACATTTCCTGGAAGCGAATGGTAGACCATGTCTAATGTTAGGTTCAAACGGGCTGCATATGCCGAGAAATCCGTAAACCTCACACCTTCCTCTACTATAGATCTTTCAAAACTGTTGGCGTTGCATCTTTGGCGTAGTTCATCAAACCACTGGAGGGTGGTCGAATCCCCAAACAAAACGATATGTTTATCTCTAAGACAGGTAGGATAGGTGTCTTCGGAAGGAGGTTTGCAATGTACAATATGCCATTTGTTTTGCATAAAGTACCCAACCGGAGACGGTAGAAACCAAAGCAGAGCTTTGTTGTACAAGTAGCAGGGTTGTTTCCGATTAGGAGCTTATGTGATGGACATATTTCCTAAAATATAAATGAGAAAAATTGATTTGATAACAATGTACACACAGTATAACCATTTTACAGATAGGTGTCCAAATGTACAATGTCCTTGGACACTACACCCCAATTCATGACACTAAGAATTTATAAACAACTGATACGTCCAACCGAATATCCTGTAAAACAACAACAACAACAGCCACTGTTTATAAGAAGATGCATAAAAATCTTAGCTAATTGGCAAGACAATATAATAGGTATTTGGCGCGGTCATTGGTGACTATTCGTGTTACCTACTGTCACTTTTCTTGTGCGATATGAAAGTAATGAAAAATTCGCACATTTATGACCCAAGAACAAGAAGCATTTTTGTTATTAATGACACTTGGTAGTATGTTATTAATCGCTACTTTGTATGGGAACCGAATACAACCACTGTGTCATTCACCATTCAGGCGTGAGTACTGGTTAAGTATCAAGGAATCAGCCATCAAGAGTGAATTTATTGTGCTTCAAGCTTCCTACACAATCGGTGTAAAGCAATTAAGGTATTATGATGCATGAAACTAATTTATGTTTTCAAACGTTATGACAATGTTTTGGGAATTGTTGCTTTAAGAAATCATGAACGTTCTCTTCAGTTCAAAACTAGCATGTCCTTCGACGGATATGAGAGCCTGTGTCGGATAGTTGTGCCGTTGGAAGAGCATTGGGAGAGTTTGTTCCCGTTGAATACACCACCGCTTCCATTTCAATTTCCCCATTTACCAATAATATATGGACGAACGTCATGACTACAGCTGTATTGGCGCTCAGTATGAGACGCGGATTAGCCGCCAAATTGTTTGATACCGTCGAGATGAGAATTATGTACATGTACACACCAAAATAATGTTTGCTGATATATATATATATGAGATATTCTGAACCCATTGTACGTCCTTACGCACTTATATTGACGTTATTTTTCTGCTTCATTTGTAATCTGTTCAATGACGTTAACATGTTATTCAACATGCTTTCATTAAACGTATTTGAAATGAATTGAGTTTATGTATTTGATTTAACATAAATGGCCCTTTATTTGTTTTGTTGAGCTTCTACATGTAAACAGCTTTGCATATGAAAACTACGACTATCTTACCTCGAACAAATATCTCGCAAGATGAAAAAAAAAACGTTCGATTTCGCTCAATCAGACTGAAGAGGAATTAAATGTCTTGACCTTGATGAAAATGTGGTATCATTACTGTGAAAGGTAAAACCCTAACGCCATGTCAAACTTGAAGAGTGTTCACATAATTAGTACGTCCGAAATTAAAAGAGTTTGCAGACAACATTTCAAAATGTGATTAAATTCGAAAATAATCTTCGGATATGGCAAGAAAAAATTGTGGGAAAAGGAAAACTTTGGTAATGGGTTAAGGAGCTGCACATCTGTACGACTAAGTGATCATAAAACCAAAACGAATGACAACCAATTACAGAAGATGATACAGTCTGAACGAGTTGCATAATGAAAGGCTTTAGCAGTTATTGTGTGTTATATAAGGGATATAATTCAGGGCTGTACAAGAAAGAATTGCAATTCTTTCAATTAATCACCTTTTCATTATTCTATGATATTTCATGTTGTGTATACTTTTGGATAATAAAATCGGGACAAATATCAAACACAACATTGACGGCAAAATACAAAAGATAGTTAATAAAAGAATGATAAACAATGATACTATTTAGTTGGAATATATCTGTTTGCCCCTTAATCTTTGGTCTATAGATTCTTGCCTTTAGACATCTGAAATGACTATAGGTGCATGGACAATTGAAGATTTAACCATGACATGTATACTCCCCGAGTCATAATCGGAACCATGGGCATAATCATGTATAGCTGTATCATTGGCTAAAACAATCAATCAATATACTTTCATTCTTTCATTTCAGAATATTTTTCAAAAAGTTTACTATTTTAGTCTGTAAACAATTTAATATACGTTTATATACATCTTTATAGATTTGCGCGTTAAAGACCTTAGCTTTCGCTGAGCCTTAAAATCCAAAATTCATTCATTCGTTCGTTCGTTCGTTCGTTCGTCTCTTCGTTCGTTTCATGTTTTTAAAGGAAAATAAATAACAATTACCTGCCTTTCAGCTCCCCGACTATTCGGTCATTCAGATTTCCACCTCTGAATATTTTCACATCAAGACATGATGTTCCATTTCCCTCAGGCGCTTGACAAAACCACGACATTCCACCATTGTAATCCGCCATGTTGCAAATAGTTTTGGTTGCGTCGAGATATTGCACAGTCGGTTGGCACGACTGTCTTTCGTTGTTCTTATAGTACATGTAAAGGGTCTTAACATTCTGTTAAATAAAATTCTGTTTAATTGTGTTTTATAGTGACGTTTTTCTTATAACAGCAGACAATTTTGAATAATTTCATTTTCAGATTTGCTCCAAGCGGAATAATGCCAAAACCTACAGATATGATGCCATTTCTGGAATTATTTTTTAACGAACGAGCTTTTGACTGCGTTTCATGTGTCAAAATAATTAGGGAAACTGTGTATCGCCTTACAGCTAACCATTTTGAAAACAACCTAAAACTGCTTCCAGCAAGTGGCTAAGCAACATATTGTTTGAGAGAATATTTTCGTCAAGAGAATATTGATTAATTTTGTCCAACAGGATGCACTTTTGTCATTACTATACCGCCATCTGAGAGGGTCCGTCTTTAAGATTTGACGTTAAGTTCGGTTATCTCCCAAAGTAGCACATTTATTGGCTTTTAGATGTCAAAAATTACAAACGAGACTGCAGGGACTAAGTGAAATAATTCCCAGTTGCATTAAGCTTTGTGTTCTTTTCAACGTTTCTTCAAAAGTATCAAAGTTATATTCTTTTTACAAACTTGATTTTTGGCACTGCAAGTCTTAGTTTTAAGGTTAGTTAATTGTGTTCATTAATTCTTTACTCTGGTTATATGAGCATACTCGAATGGCTGTTTCTCGTTTATAGATCTACGGTCATGCCATTTACAAATGCATACACAAGCTCTACACAAATGCTATTATTTCAGAAAGTGTCTTGCATTTCTCTGACATCGAAAGAAGCAGCGTGCGCTCTTTACTTGTGATTACCTTGTATAGTTGTTCATATAACAGCCGTATAACTTGTCGCGGGAAGTCCAGTGCGATCGAAATTTTGGGATTGCCTCTCCACAAACACTTGACTATAGCGGTATACGTTCCGTTGTCGACTCGTGATCGAGCATATATCCAATAGCGCTAGCTTCCAATGGTTGTTCAAACATTCGAACCATCAAACGGTCTCCACCAGTTTGTCATCTCCTGCCAAAGCCGTCGTATAGTTCTATAGCTATCTTAACTTCATCACCAATACTGTAACTTGGCTTTGGATCTGAAAATTGATATACAGCAAGTGTTTTGTTTCTAAACTGACAAGAAAATACAGAACACTAGGCCTGTGTCTTCTGTTGAATTTGGACTAGATAGTTTTAAAATCTGAACTCATTGGGTTTATCCAATAAAAAGAACATCTTAGATAATATGGAAGCCGTAATTTCTCTTTTTGCAAGTCTACTTTATCTTTCCTTTTGTTTTTATATGAAATTGACAAATACAATATCTACATTTAGATCGTCATCTAATTTGATTAAGGAAACGATTACATAGCTTAGCAGTTCACTGTTATGTATGAGTTACCGAGCGAAATAATAGTTTTATATGATGTGCAACACTTCCACATACACTGAACTACCCAATGTTGACGCGCATAAGCAATGTTTTGTTAGTCGGACCATTTTACATAGAATTTGTAAAACCAACACTAATGCAAGAGGTGCATTTCTCAGGTTACGGAAATATCTACCCGAGTAGTTCCGATTGTGTAGATTTAAGTGTGTCTGTCTGAGTCACTGGTATGTACTTTCTCATTACAAATATTATTTTTCATGGCGCCCATGATAGAATTAGTGGCTTCCAAGGGTACTACACACAATAGTTGGAGGTTTAAAAAGTATCCAAGGCTGTACGAAAATATGTAGTGTTCAATAGATAATCAATGACAGAATTATACATTTTACTCTACATGCATTCCTTGTCCAACGATTCTGAAGAGAAACTCTTTCATAAAACTCAATTTTGACTCGAACTCTGCGTTTCTTTTTAAAAGTTTGGTAACTTCGTGTGTGTTTTTCAATTGTGTGATGTTCTAGTAAACAAACATTTGCTTTAATGATTAGCGGATGACCATTTATAATACGTGTAAGTGGCACTCTTAACGATTAAACAATGATAATAAAAAATACTTTAAAACCTAGTTAAAATCGATTTCTCATTCAAGTTATACGGTGAAAACCTACCGATAATGTGAAATACCGATTTGTTTACATCAGCCATTTCTCTTAGATCTTTTAAAGGTGCGTCACTCATTACAATCTTTTCCTCAAGTACGTCCATTTCAAGTCATGAATGATTCCATTGGTGTCCTCTCTTTAATTTGACCTCATGCGTTATGGTCCTCATGATTATTCACGATGAAGTCCTTACTAATGTTTTCGTTGTAGCTCTGACGAGTATTACGAATTTTTTCGTCGTAGTTCTTTCGATAGTCACAAATGTTTTCGTTGTATTTCTTGTGATTATTTTTCGCGTACTTGTTCCAATTGTCAGCGTCGTAATCCTCACGGTTGCTTGAATTGTCGTTAATTGACAGCTCGACCATTGATGGGCCCCACATATTTTCTTGTGTTTTCTTGTGGGGTGCTTTGGAAGAAAATAATGGAAAATTGACAAAAAACATCCAATCAGAGTACAGTCATTTTGGGTGGGTATAGATATAGGTTTTGCTATTGTATCGTTCTTTGAACGTTCATGCAAATTAGAAACCTAATGCATTGTTGTGGAGAACATGCTGGTGTATATATAGAAAACACAACCGCTCAGTGTACGACAGCGTATTTCACTGATTGGATGTGTTTGTGTCTTTGAGAGGTTCATTTGCTCGGTTCGTTACATTGGTGGCAGCGGAGGGATAAAGACTTCTCCTTCTATCGGTGTTGCCTTCCCCACGTGTTTCCCAAGGGCCAAGACTCGGGACGAGTCTTCTCGGAAATGGGAGTTATGTAACGTTCGTTGAACATTTATGCATTTTTTTTCATATGGGTTTTACATCACATCAACATTATTTCAGTTATGTAGCGATGCCCGACTCTTAATGATGGAGGAAGACCCCATACTCAACTACCCATAAGGGCTGGTCAAGGCGGGTAGAACCATCGGCATTCCGTAAGTCAGTCGGGAGACTGCCTCTCAACGTTTATGCAAATTAGAAACCTAATACACACAAACACGGTTTCGCAGCCATCTTGTTTTGCGAGTAAACAAATAGTCACGTGACAAACGCCCACTGTAATTGCATTGCGTAAAGGGGTTGTTCTACGAAAGATTTCTTCTATAACACCCCAAAAAATAAAGAAATGATAAAGACAGTTATAAAATTGATAATTTTTCTATCATAAAACAGATCTTTTTCCTTATCTTTCATCAAAAATAACGTTGTACATGTTGCATTAATTATTGCACCGTGACACGTTGTAGTTTCCACTACTGACATTTACAAGACGACGGGTCGTGCATTCAGGGCCACATTTAGTCCAAAAGAGCTTCTTACTTCTTAAATTTGAGTTTAGTTTCATCAAATTTTGTTCTTATAAAGAAAGAATTTCCACTGACTCTCATGTGGCTTTACATTTGTTTGTTCAAAATGAATCCTGCAGGTAGATTTATAATGTACGAAATTTTACTACATTTCTACTAGCATAGAAAACTACCAATCCCTTGGGCAACAATTGAATTTTCTGGACTTTTCAAATGAAACCCGAAAGACCGCCTTCATCTAAGCACCAGCCTGGTTTGTTAACAAGCATCACATTTGTTTGTTTACAAACATCACAACATTGCCGATTTTTTAAAGCATTTGCTCCAAACTCAGAAGCTTTCTGCTATCATATATATTCAATGGAAGTTCTTCTGACAAACCAATTACCTACACATGCTTCTGGAATATTTAGAGCCTTATGGCATGGAACAGGCAAATAAATGTTTCAATATAGATGATGAGCAGGTTGCTCATTTTGTCCAGCTAATTGAATTATAATAAGGCAATTGAGGTCTTTGAGAATCATCAAAAGACAGTTCCAATCAAGTGTATTCCCCATATTAGTTTGTTCTGTCCTTTTCAATCCGAATTAGCCTATGTTATATGAACTAAATACTTATTTGACCAAGGAGCAATAAAGAAATATTCTGAAAAAGGTCACAACTTTCATTAACTTATTTCCTTCAAATTTGATTTCGGGCAGATCTAACTAGTAATTACAGACGATAATAATAAAAAAAAAATATGAAAATCTGATTTGTTTGTGGTATTTGATAGAATCCTTATGAGCATTTTCTCAATCTTTAAAAATAATTTCTAAGGCCATCTTCTTATGTACAATGTATCATCAACACGAACAAAACTTTTATTAAACCTGCCACAGAAATTGTTTTATTCCTTCAATTATGTACTAATTTCATATCAAAAATGATACTTCTATCTTTGATTAACCCGTTGTCCCATGTGGGGTTTTGTGAATTATTTAACTTCATATGCAAGAGCAATTACTATTTAAGAAACAACATTTTCCCTCTGATATAAGTTATAAACCATTGTAACAAATGGAGTTATTCTGCATTTTGCCGCTGTGGTTTTCAAAGTCATTTGTGAGTGGTGCGGTAACATGTGGTATAATGGGGTAATGGGTTAGTATTTACACAGATAAAAATATATAAAGCCCTGCCAAATGCTTAAACTTGAAACCCTCTTCAGACAGGACATCAAAATTCATTGAAATCTCGGCACCGAAAGGTGTCCAAACGCTGTATCTAGGAGACACCGATCATTTTGGTACCGTGTAGTACGTCGGAATCGGTTTGTTTACTCGGAAGCCTCGTTTCAAAATAACCTTTATCTTAATTTTTTATTTTTAAATGTTACTATTTTTGGCAAACCGTGTTTGTGTGTATGTATTGTTGTAAAGAACATACTGGTATACATATATACAACACAACCGCTCAGAGTACGACAGCGTATTTCACTGATCGGATGTGTTTGTGTCTTTGAGAGGTTCATTTGCTCGGTTCGTTACACTATTTACGTTTTATATTACCGCTTAAAAAGTACATATTTCACTCTAGATATAAACTACCTCACTGAGAACATATATTTTACACTGTTATTTCTAGACTACATTTTCAAACGATAATGATTCTTAAACACTGGCGTTGTTTATCTGTTGTGTACTATGGCTATGGCTATAGATAGGTATACATAATCAAAAAATGATTTCGTTCTGTTATGTATCAAAGAAATCAAATTGATTTATAAGACATTTTGTAAAGAAAATATGTATAGCTATATACATAGCTAATATGTAAGTATCCAACTCCCTTCCGATATTAAATATACCACAGAAGATAGCTAAACATATCAAGAATTGAACAACTAGCAGGAAGAGGTTAAGATAGGTTTTAAATTGAAAGTATTTTAACCGCAAGGTACGATTTGTCATTTCTATGGTAGAATATACGTGCAGTTGTCACTCAGGATTTCGGACGAACAATCGCCCGGGAATACGCAGAGGTGGTGATTTCTACTCACTCCGCAAGCAACGAGACGCTGAAATGCCGCAGAAATTACAAACAGTTATCGCCCCAAAGTACCTATTAAAAGTTCACTCTCCTATCAAAAGAAATTTATTTTCATTTTGTTACAGGAAATCAACAATTACAGGGAAAGGTACAGCTATACAAGGAATTATGTGCAGTTAGGTCACACTCTGTTTACTCCGATTTTCACGTCCTTGTCGGGAAAATTAAACATTAGTCCTTTATAAACTAAATATTTAATTTACCCACACGTTATTCTAAACCAATAACTTCAGTGCGAATATTGTATAAGTTTACATAGTTGTATTTTGCTAGTATTTGGCTTTCAAAATAAAAAGCACGAATCGGAACGAATCGGTGATCTTTAATATTATAATGTGTTATAAATAAGAAAGGAATTTGCCATGTAGAAACAGGCGCGCTTGTGGTTTTAGACATGAGTGTTAAAAATAAAAAGATTATCAATTTGGTAGATGGAAAAATAGCATAATTCGGTTTTGAATTTCGTTTTAAGGTAAGTTTACCTGATATTTCGGTGTATCCTTTTGATAACATGTAACTCTTTTCATCTTTACTAGTGGTACAACAATTTTCTTAGATGAATATTGAATTATCAATAATAACAAGAGGATAACTCGTTTATTCAAGTAGCGTGTCCTTTTGTCTAGGTGGTTTCTACCAAACGGCTCAATAGATTTTTCATATCTTGTTCTCTTTAAATATTGTCTTTGAATTTCGACCAATACAAATTAAATATAAAGATAATTGGTTTAACCTCTTTATTTAGAAGGGGTTAAAACTTCATCAATTTAATGACACTTTTTGAAATACCATTTAGTTCTGTCTAGTGAAAAGGGACCCTGTCTGTTGGTTTGAGAATAATCATCACTGAAATTTCTGAATCAGGATTAAAAAAAGTAATTTTTTCTTTAGGTTGAGAAGAAGAATTGTTATGTGTTTGTGTCATATACGATATCCTAACCGATTTCACAATTAAAGAAATGAAATTAAATCTTTTCTCTGTGGCTGTTTCTGTTGGTGCTTTGAGATAAGGTAACTTTAACAATTCTGTTTCAGTGTTTTAGATTTAAGGGTCTTGTATAAGTCTTTAACATTCAGTATGTCTAAAACAGATAAACAAATCATTTATGGTTGGAACTCGTCAGGATGGTCTTGTAGAGAGCATTTAAATGAATATAGACAATATAGAGTTTAGAAAAGCATAACAGAAATGAGCTAGGAGAACATACCTCTAATTTGAATTTCTGATTTATGTTTGTGTAAATTAGTTTAGTTTCTTGCCTCAGATGTTTTGAAGGGCTCCATTCTTAGCATAAAGGATACCCTTGGCTCTTAATTGTGCCATTAAGGGGAATCTATGTAAATCACATAAACTCATATGTTTGTCTCTTGCAAAAAGGCGATTTTGAAAGATATTTGGATACCGAGACTGAAGGTATTTATTATTTAAGATGAGTTGTGAATTCTTCTAAACCTTATCACAATACTCCATTTGGGGTTGCGTGACTTTGTTAATTTTAGAGCAACTTAAGGACAAAAACATCACGAATAAAACACTACACTTCTTTACTAGTATTTTGTAGAAACCACTGTAACAAATGGATATTTTGCTTGCATCAAACTTTTAAAGTCCCAAAGTGTGTCGGGCTTTTATAGCAGCAAAGTTTGGAAGATTGTTTTCTTCAACTTTAACAGTCAATATGGATCAATCGCAGAGAGTTTGCTTTGCTGTACTTAAATATATTCATAGTTATTTATCATAACAAGGGGATTTAAGAAACTCCGGTGACAAAGGGGGTGTATGCATGTAATGTGCTTGTAACATGCGTGTTTTAGTTTCTTAAAATGCTTTAAAATAGCCTGAGCAGTTTGAACTTAATTAACTTATTTAAGAAGAAATATTGCATTTGGAATGTCAAGCCCTCGTTATTTTCATTTTGAGTAATATTCATAATTAGGGGTGGCAAAATTAATTGCCCATATTGCCAAGGTTGTCCAAAAAGCCTTAACGACTAAGGTAGCTTTAAATGAAATTTACTATATTGCCATGAATCCTGAAAATAATTTTCTTTGCATTTAGGGACAAGTGAATCAATACATGTATCAGATTTTGCCTCTTCCTTATAATGTTATAGCCAAGAGTTAACATGTTGGTGGTGTCCAGACTTATGCAAACATTTGTTTCTTCTTTCTTTAACCAAATTCTGCTCGTGCCAACTCTTTTGCCAACTTCTTTCATTCGTCTTTCTTAACAAAATCTTGTTGGTCAGAGTCCAGTCTTTTGCATACTTCTTTCTTTCTCCTTTCTTAACCAAATTCTGTTGGTTCCCACTCTTTTGCCAATTTCTTCCTCTCTTGTTTATTATTCAGATTCTTTTCATGCGAATATTTTCAAAACTTCTTTGACTCTTCTTTCTTTGACCAAATTTAATAAGTGACCACTCTTATGTCAACTTCTTTGTCTCTTCTTTCTTAGAATACATCTTTAAGTGCCCACTCGTTTGCCAACTAAATTTCATAGGTGCCCACTTTTCTGCCAACTTCTTTGTCTCTTCTTTCCTTACCAGATTTTAATAATGCCCATTGTTACCGACTTCTTTGTGTTTCGTCTCTTCTTTCTGCCCACTATTCTGCCCAATCTTTGTCATTCCTTTCTTAACCAAATTTTGTTGTGTCCTTTCTTTTCTATTGGTGCCCAATCTTTTGCCAACTTCTTTGTCTCTCACAGTGTTTCCTTTAATTCTCTCTTGCTTTCTATTAAAGTGTATAACATAATGGCTTTAAAACATTTTTCATGCTTGAAATGCAACTTTTATCAATTTTAGATAACCCTTTAAACATTCCAGATTTGGGAGAGGAAGGCTACACACTTGTTGAATGTTAATGGCACTACCCTGATACTAAATTGGCTGATGTGGGGTACACTGAGTTAATTGCTGTTTATGTGTGAAAACCCAAAGCAATCAAACAAGACTTAGATAGAGAAAAAAGAAGTCAAAAAGTCAGGATGGACAACTTTGAGGACAATGACTTTGACTGTGATATAGAATCAACATTTGTTGGAAGGTCACTTGACCTTGAAAAGATTTCCGGTGCATGGAAAAATCACAAGGTATTTGGGGTTTTCGGTATTCGGTCCGTTGGAAAGTCTCGCCTAATCAAGGAGTTTCTTCGGCTACAGAAGCAGAAAAATACAAAACTACAGGAGCTTTATATAGATCTTAAAATACAGACAGATATCCAGTCCATTCATTCGAACATCTGTGCCGGCCTTGAAGTGACACCTGAGATGAATGCGATAGAAAACGGGAAATGGATCAGACAGGTATGCTCAGAAATAGATACCCGGACGGCACATGAACAGGTTGCTATAATTACAGTGTTTGACAATGCAGAAGATATTCTGGAAAGTGAAGAGGGCGACAAACTAAAATCATTGTTTGTCAGTCTGATCACGCAAACCAGATATACGAAGATTTTCATTACATCTACTACAAAAGTACTGTTTGCACAGTATCAACACATCTTCTTCAATTATGAGGTACTGCCACTACCCCACACAGAGTCGCTTGATCTGTTAAAGCGTATTATAGGTGATAAAGTTGATCTTGGTGAATATAGAGACGTCATAGTTCGACTGAGTGAAGGGCTTCCCCTGTTAATTCTGATGATCGGAGGCGAGTTGATGGAAGACAGATGCATGATAACACCAGCAGATATGGTTGAGCTGCTTTGTACTTGCAGACTAAGGACACTTAGCCAGGATTACTATGGGGAAGATAACCGTGTTGGTAAGTGCAGTTATATGTTATTTTCTTAGCTAGACAAGGATGGATTGAAGGGATTTGTGCAAGACCATGGTAAGGTGATTTCTGTTATACTGTAGGTGATTGTCGCCACTTTGTAGGTGGTTTCCGTTACCTTATATGTGATTATTGCTATACTGTAGGTGATTTCTGTCATACGGTAGGTGATTTCTGTCATACTGACGATATCTGTAAAAGACATAATTCTGATTTATTTCAATGACGTCTTTGAGATTTCTGTGAAAGATATGTAAGTCATGATATGAATTTCTTTTATAAACTTGTAACTGATTTCTGTTGTAGACTTGTTGGGGATTTCCGTTGAAGACATGTTGGTGATTTATGTTATACTGTAGGGGATTTCTGTCAAAGACCTTTTGGTTATTTCTGTGAAAGACCCGAAGGTGTCTACTGTTAAAGACTTGGTGTGGATTTCTGTTATAGACTAAATAGTGTAGGCATGTAGCTTTTTCCTGTCAAAAACGTATTGGTGATTTCGGTAATACTGTAGGTAATGTTCGTAATAGACTTAAAATCAGTAGCCTATATATGTAAAAGACCTACTTGGGTTTTCTGTTATACTGTAACCTTGGTGATTTCTGTCACAAAAATAAATCTGAATTCTTTCAAAGACATGTATGTCTATTGTTAAAGACATGCTTGCACTCATTACACTTAAAGTGTGCAAGTTCTAGAATAATTGAAAATGATTTAAGGTATTTTGAATTCCCTTTTACAGAGGAACTGAGATAGTAATACGTTCACCTGATGCTTTTAAAAAA
This sequence comes from Cerastoderma edule, assembly GCA_947846245.1. Classification (NCBI taxonomy): domain Eukaryota; kingdom Metazoa; phylum Mollusca; class Bivalvia; order Cardiida; family Cardiidae; genus Cerastoderma; species Cerastoderma edule. The sequence goes on along the minus strand of OX401407.1, from coordinate 39,177,317 downwards.
TTGGATAAAATAAGGTTTTTTTACGATTAGCGATACTTGAACACCTTGGGCAAGAAAGGTGACCAGAATCCTGAAACGGGAGTAATAGTAGGAGGAAAAAGTTATGTAAATATGTTACGTTCTAAGTTATGTTCTGAGTTAAACAGTTTTTGTTGTTTTTACACTAATGCAGACCAACTGGTCAACAAAATGAACGAGTTTGAAACAAGAGTTAAGGACATGCAACCCGATATCATCGGAATTACAGAAGTAAAGCCAAAGAACAACAGATATGGAGTTAGGAAGGCTGAATTTAATCTAGAGAGTGTCGGTGAATATGAGATGTTTGAAAAGAATATAGAAAGCCAGGCTGGCCGAGGATTATTATTATATGTTGCAAAAAAAGTAATTGCAAAGGAGGTCAAGTTGAACACAGATTTTCAAGAGTTTTTAGCAGTCGAAATACAGAATGGGCTCCAGGAAAAATTTCTAGTATGTTTGGTTTATAGATCTGACAGTGGTAGTATAGAGAATAATGACAGATTATTACAGCTAATTTCAGAGATATCAGAGAAAAACTACTCCCAGCTTTTGATCCTTGGGGACTTCAATTATCCAAACATAAATTGGGAAACATAATGTCCAATGAATATAAGTTTGTGAACTGTATGCTGGACAATTTTCTACATCAACATATACTTGAACCAACCAGATTTCGTGCTAATAACAATCCAAACCTCCTAGACCTGGTATTAACTAAAGAAGAAGGACAGATTCAAAATTTAGAATTGTTGAGTCCACTAGGTAGGAGCGACCACTGTGTGATAAAATTCGAATATCTCTGTCAAACTATAGTTATGCGACCAAAAAGAGAAAAGAAATGTTATGATAAAGCAGATTACTTAAACATCAGAAAGGAGATTCAAGACTATGAATGGGAAACACTATTACCAGATGAATTGGACATAAACTCAAACTGGGGTACATTCATAACCAACTTGAGAAAAATTGAGGATAAATATGTACCAACTCGCACAATAAAATATAATAAGAAGAGGAATAGTGGAATGCCTATTGATAAAAATACAAGGGAGCTTATCAAAAGCAAACATCGACTAGCCAAGAAAGTAGTCAAGTCAAGAAATGATGAAACCCAGAAAGAGTATAGAAAAATTACAAATAAATTTAGGAAGAAAACCCGTTATTTGCGGAAAAACTTTGAAACTAGTTTGGCGAAGGAATCAAAAACAAATCCTAAAGTAATATGGAAATATGTTAAATCAAAATCGAAAACAAAGGAATCTATTGGGAGTTATATAAAAATCCAAACGACATACACTCTGGTAAAGTAGAAACCGACAGAGAGAAGTCGGAGGTTCTGCTGAATTTTTTTGGAAGTGTCTTTGTGAAAGAACCTGAAGGTGAGATTCCAATGCTCCATGACAAGTCACAAACCGCCACGATGGATGAACTTAATATAACAGAAAATTCCATTTTTAAGCTACTCAATCAACTAAAGGTTAACAAGACCCCAGGAGATGATCAAATGCACCCAAAACTTTTTAGAGAGGCAGCTGACGCACTGAAGAGACCACTTAGTATTCTATTTAAACAATCCTTAATACAGTCAAGTCTACCAAACGATTGGAAGAAAGCAAACGTCTCAGCTATCTATAAGAAAGGAGATAAATGTCAAGCCGGGAACTATCGTCCAGTCAGCCTTACTTCAATTGTATGTAAAATTATGGAGTCACTTATAAGAGAGCATATTAATAATTACATGAAACAAAACAATCTTTTCTCCGAGAAACAATTTGGATTTATCGCTGGAAGATCCACCACATCTCAATTATTAAATGTATTGGAAAAATGGACTGATGCTATAGATAACGGACACCAAATAGACTGCATATACATGGATTTCCAGAAGGCATTTGACACGGTACCACATAAGAGGCTTATACAAAAACTGAAGGCGTATAATTTCAATGAGTCAATTATTAAATGGATACAAAGTTTCTTACAAGATCGACAACAAAGAGTAATAATTAACGGAGAAAAATCCCAATGGGCCCCAGTTACATCAGGCATTCCCCAGGGGTCTGTCCTTGGCCCCACACTATTTATACTGTACATCAATGATCTCCCGACGTCAGTCAACTCGGATGCGTTTCTTTTTGCAGATGACACAAAAATGTTCAGAATAGTCACAAACGAGGAAGACTCGGACAACTTACAATCTGATCTAGATCAAATGTCTAAATGGAGTGAAACGTGGCTTTTAAAATTTCATCCAGATAAATGTAAGCATATGCATGTTGGTAGAAAGAATATTGATACAAAATACAATCTCAGAGGAATAGACATAAACAAAACTACATATGAGAAGGATATAGGAGTTATTATTGATGAGAAGTTGGATTTCGAAAAACACATCAGCGAAAAAATAAAGAAAGCTAACAGCACGTTTGCAATTATTAGAAGATCATTTCAGTTTCTCAATGAGGAAACATTCAAACCCCTATATAAAAGTCTCGTAAGAACACATTTAGAATATGCAGGTGCAGCCTGGAGACCATTTAAAGCAATAGATATAGACAGAATTGAGAGTGTACAAAGGCGTGCAACAAAACAAATACCAGGCCTCAAGAACTTGGAATATCCTGAGAGACTTAGAAGATTAAAACTACCGACCTTATCCTATAGAAGATGTAGAGGTGATATGATAGAAGCATACAAATTTATACATAAATTATATGATACTGGGGATACAAACTTATTAAAACTTTGGGATAATTGCTCACTCAGACACAGTCAAAGAAGAAATTGTCTTCAAATTTTTCCACAACATTGTGCATCTAATGTAAGAAAGAACTCCTTTACAATAAGAATTTCGAGAGTCTGGAACAGCCTTCCCGAGGAGATTGTTTCAGCGCCATCAATTAATTCATTCAAGAACAGACTAGATAAACACTGGCATAAACAGGAGGTCCTGTATGATAATCATAAGGCAGTAATAAAAATTAACGGAACCAGAGAACATAATACAAGTAGGATAAATACAATTAATGAAAATAACGAGCCTGGCGAAGAGGACCCTAGAGGACCTGTGCTGGGAACCAACCCTAAGTAAACCCTAAGTAAGTAAGTAATAAGCTCGGCCAAGAAACGTCGGGAACCAATGAAACCTGGGAAATTCTCCCTTTTAAAAGAGTTGTTTACAATCAGCGATAAAACAAGGTCAGTCGAGAAACATCGGGAACCAATGAAACCCGAGAAATTCTATATTGTGAATGTTCACGGTACTCGGATGATCCAAGCTGTAACTGTGTAAGACTGAAATATCTACGTCTGGATCATTCGGACTAATGTTCACGTTATTGGTATTGGAAAAATAACAGTGTTTTATGTCTTTCACGAAGTTTTTTCTAACCAGGTGATCGCCACTCCATAATTCGAGCGCTTCTTCCTATTTTTGATGTTAACCGAATGTTAATATTTAAGTTAAATTGGTCGGTACATATTTTGTCAAAAAAAAGCACATTGAAACATAAATAAAAATTAGTGCAGGCGTTATATTGTCATGATCCTGTGATGTTTCGCTATGTTTCAACATATTCTATCATAATTTACAACTCATTCTACCCAGTGTTGCAGTTTTTCTGAGCGCTAGTATGCTTATAAAGACCTTGCGTGGATTAATTTTATAGACCTCCTGGTAATCTTTGCAACAAACCTGTAGGTGTTTTTAACATGTAGTCCATATCTGATTTCTGTTGACATGTAGCTATGTTATAGACCTGTAAGTTTCTCACGTTTTCTAGAGAAGTGTTGGATATTTCTAATATAGACATGTAGCCTAAAACTGATTTCTGTTTTTGACCTGTAGCTTGTAGACGTTTTCTTTTAATCTGATTGCTAACTTTTGTTATAGAGTAGTATAGTTCACTTTAGATATACTTGTTTGCAACTTCTTTCAAATACCTCTTGGTTACTTCTGTAATAGAGCTGTTTTTAATTTCTTTTAAACATTAGTAGTGTTTTCACTATAAACATATACTTGTAGGTAACGTAATCAATCCTGTCAAAGATATGTTGCTTACTTCTGTTATAAGTTGTTACTCTGTTAATCTGATTCTCCTTTATTATTTCAAAGACACAAGCTTCCTACCTCTTGCAGCAGACAAGTGTCAATGAAAAAAAAATCCATTGTAAATATAGGAGACAATCTTAATAACAAACAATCCCTTCTTATTTACATTATTTTCTACTGTATTGGGGGATCTTTTTTATCTTCTATATCTCTTCATTGTGGTTAACCCCACAAACACAGCTTAAGCCGATTACTTTTGAATGCCTACACAGAAATGATTCACTTCGAATAATTTGGGCATTTTTTTAGCTGATGTCTACACAAGATTTATCAGGAGACTGACAAAGTTTTACACCAGGCGGTTTTCAATTCTAGAGTTCATTCCGGGGTCCTTTAATGCAGCGGAAGCTAGGCAAATGCTGGGTAATGTATAACTAATGTACAACATCATGTTTTAATACTTTGGCCTTTTGGTCTGATGGGATTAAGTCATGCTTATTTTTTATACATTGTAATAATGTCACTTTTAATAATTTATTCTTTTGTTTTTTCAAACATGTAACAAAAGATTTGAGAAACTACATATAAAAAATCGAAATGACTTGTGATGAGCAATATTTCCAATTGTCACTGTAGTTTCTAATAAAGATTACAAAGAAACTGTTGACTTTCCGAATATAGCTTCTGCTTTGGGTTACAATATCCACCTGACATAATTAGAGTGAAGTGATAAAGCATGAAATTGACATCTTGTATGTGATAGTAGGTAGCAATTACTTGAAACTATTGCATAATGTCATAATAGATGAAATACACGTTCCTCATGTTACTTTATTTGCTGCAGAAAGCTTTAGAGAAGACGACTGTGAGGCTGTGACCTGCTATAGGCAATAGCTATGCAGATAGGGGTCTAAACGTTACGCTACTTTTTATCTGCAGAAAACTTGAAAGACCACTGTGAGTCTATGACAGTATGGTAAATAACTATGGGGGAAGTGATTTAAAACCAACACAGATATGCATTGATATAGATCATATCATAGGCGTACATTATATAATGTTATTGGGCACCACCTATGGGTGTTTAGTTAATATTTCTTTTTGTGTTTAAAGATTACAAGAGTGTTGCTCAGGTAAAAGGCCATGTGTTGATACATTTACGGCGCAGATTCATGTTAACCTACGACCCACGGACAAAAAGATTCAACATTCAGGGTATCCTGAGGGAATGTCTCCATACATACTTTGCCTTGAGTAACATTACAGGTGAGTGCTTCATAACAATAACAGGTGAGTGATATTTGCTCATACATACATGTCTTAGACATGTTCCCTGTAGAACCATTTGGAAACATTTCAACAAATGAAGTTGCTCATTATTATCATGACTTGTTTTTGTCTTGATGATTGATTTCATATTGAAGGTTTATTTGCAAGACTATATAAATTCCTTCACAATGGTGGTGGACTTTCAATACTCTCACATCGAACCCTGGGTAAATCTTTGTGACTTTGTATGGGCCTGTCTGCGACTTTATAGGCATAGTATGAGATGACCAATGTTCAAGTGAATAGACTACGGGGAATCACCTGGTACTTTGGGGCAGGCGTTTGTCATTAAACTCAATTTAATATGTATATAGATCTCAAAAAGCAAAAGCAATCCTCAAAAAAGGAATGACAGTACTTTGGCTGTTGAATTTCTTGAGTATTGGTCCTTTGTTCTTTTCATTTCTCAAAAACGCTCTTTTATAAACTGTATTGTAAATATTGAACATACACTGAACCAAATTTCCGAATACGAAATATATAAACTTTTGACATTTGCATATACTTATGACAACCTTTATTCAAAACATATCCAAAATAAGTCATTTGATAAGGATAACCTATATTTGTGATGAAGCAGAAACCAAGTAGCGTTCTTCTTTGTTTAAAATCATTTTGTGGAAAATGGCATGGACTCATTTGCCCCCACTATCCCTATCACACTGTACAATTTCAAGGCTGTCAACGATTCTGTCATTATTCTTTATGACATAAGCAGTTTCTCCTTTCAAAACAATGGTTCTACATGAGATCTGGTGGAGATGAAGTGATTTGCTTGGTATAAGGTATATGAGTATATATGCGTAGAAGTACAAAAAGCTACCAATTTTCCTTGCAAGCTATAGAAATGTGTTACATTTCAACGTTTATTTTCTTAGAGGTTAGAAGGAGATACCACAACACGTTTTCTCGTGTGATGCTCAGTATTTCTGAGAGACTTGGATCAGAGGACTGTGCGAAGGCACTGTCTGAGTTTACCCTCGAGCAAGCCAACCTACAGAAACTGCTTAGGGAGGTTTTCTACACTCGAGAGGACACATACCACTTCTTCATAGAAATTGCATCCACCTGTACCACTCTGATTGAGAATTTTATGGCAGGTATATTAATCAACTCACTCATTGGTGAAGGTTATGGTGGTTAGAGCTATCAGACAAGAAGTTTTTTTTTCAGGACTTGAACAATGTTTTAAGGTTCCTTGTCATTTTGTCTTGCGATTTTGAATTTGAATTTGAAAATTGGCTAAAGGAATGTTATTACCTCACTGATGATGTTTCAATATGAGAACTGTTTGGGTGGTAAGGTTATAAACTCTCTCTACATTTATTTTGAAATGTAAATCAGGTAGAGTTAGCTCAGTTGTACAAAACTAGTTTAGAATGTTGTGGCAGGTAGCATTGTCAACTTTCTTGTAGTTCACAAATTGAGAAATCCTTCAATACTCATACACTTAAATATATGATTGAATTAAGATCATTTTGAAAGAATTGGTTATCAACTTGGTTGCACTGCAGTAACACATAGCAATGAAAACTGAAATGCAAATACCCCCTTATCCTGATATGCCATTGCCTTTTTGATACTATAATTCGTAGCCGGATAACATCATTTTATAGAAATAAACAATTGTAAATTAAGCATATTTCGTCACTAGATATCGGAATTGTGATTTTGCCATTTGTTAACATCCTTACATATAATGGAAGTTGATTGTTGGTAGGTTATTTTCTTTTTCATTTAAATCCCACATATTTAACAATAGCCATGAAGAATGTAGCAAACACATCATCAATATTGTTAACGCACAAAGCATAAAATATCATTAATAAAAACAAACACAAAGTTTTTCTAATCCATTACCAAACAAAATCAAATTCAAGACAGTCGTTGCATACAAATATAAGAGGGGATAGAAAGAAAAAAATGTGAAAGAAAAGGACGAAACTGTTCAAATTTTGAGCAAATTCCCCATTTCTCTCAATGAACTCTTCCTTACCAGAGCTATCACTTTGTCAATTTCTACTTTAATTATCCCCTGTAAACTCTTTCAAATCTGAGCAGTGAAGTATCTATTGTTTCGTATTTTTTGTAAATAGATGTTGTTATGATCTTCAAAACAGTACCATATCGATCTTAGAACACGTTTTTGCATTTCACCCATGATGCTTCAAAATCGATAGACTTATTTGTGCAATATACCTTTCTGTAAGATAAAGGACCTAAGGTGAATATAAAAACAGTCAACAGACGGCATTAAAGATTGCCTTTTCATGGTGCTGTAATATAAATGCAGCTTGGCTTGCCGCAGTAAACAATTAAGGACGTTATTGATGCTTCTATTTTTAAATAGAATTTCTGTTAAATTCCAATCCGGTATATTATTAATGTTACATTTGTCTTGATTATAAGTTAATAATATATTCCAAAACAGTTTGACATTTGGACAAGTCCAAAAGAGATGCAAAATTGTTTCAGGGGCATTGTTACGAAAAACTCAACTGACATCTGCAGTAACGTTCTTTTTTTTTCAACATTGTTTTTGTTGGATGATGTCAGTCATCTAACAAGGCTATAATTACGAAGTCGTTTGGTTACCTTATTACAAAATGAACCGCCGTGGGAGAAACTGACATCTTAACTTTTCCTGCACTCGTCAATATTTTGAAAAGCTGATCATAATATACTGTATGATATGTATTTTTTATTAAAACTTTATAATTGAAAGATAATGGGTGGTCAATCATTAAGTTTTAGAGACACCACAATCATATTTTATAGAAGATGGTATGCACTATTTTTTCCTTGACCGAATATTGCTATTTTTAGGCCCATTAACAAGCCAAATAAGGAAGTCATGTGACATGAGTCGTCCGATCACATGGAAGAAAGACTTGCCTCGTTTCCATCTTACCGCGAGACATATGGGGAAAACCCCATGACGTTACTATCTTAAACGAAAACGTTTCATGCATGACTTGCAACCATTCGGCGACTTAATTTCGTGATTACACATATAATAAATCATGTATCATTTTGATTGAAATTTCCAATCTCGGTCCCCGAAGTTTTAAACACTATCTTACTAAAGTGAGGTGCAATTGACATCGGTCCCGAGTCTTCGAGGTTTCCTGTTCGAAAATATAGCGATGTTGACCTACATATTTCTCTCGGTGTAGTGTTGGACGTCCAATAGAGTTTTCTTCGCATTGTCTTGGAAGGAGCATTGTTTCAAATAAACGATAAGTAAAATGATATTTCATTGATTTGCATCGTTACTTTTGCTTTCATCGTCGAAATCATTGTTAACTTTCTGTTTAAATGCGTTACGAAAATGACCGGAAGTTGTCATCAATGTTTGCTGCTATATTTGTTTAACTCATACATGGTTGCAAATTAATCTAGTCTTCGGCATTCTAGACAAGATACTTGAAATAAATCCAGTCTTCTATACAATAAAGCATACCGTAATTCATTGTGTCACTCCGGTGAGAAGGTATGACGCTTGTAATAAATGCTTGTCTTGAATAATGCCGTTTAGGTCTAAAGATTTTTTTTTTTAGAAAAAAGCCATTGAACATAAAGAGGATAAACTTAGTCATTTCAACAAGTAAGAATATCTTTCACTGGGTCCCCTCTTTCACTGATTTTATTCTGCTTGTAAACATTATGCATTTTTGTAATAAGTAATGAGTCTACGATAAAGTACTCAATGTACTCATTTCTGCAAACATAAAATTAAATAAGGGAAAACAAAACCAGGGGCCTATAGAATCCTAAGGATAATATTTGAACCATGATCACATCTGGCTCAAAAAACTTTATGAACTCTATGATATTGTCATAGCATTTGTAATGAGTACCTGTATAGCTCTTACTCAAAGGGAAGTGACCATTGGATCATTCACCACAGCAAAAAAACCAGTCACAGACAGTGACCAAGTATCTTACCTTCAAATTGTTTATTTTGTAAACAATGATCTTAATTTGAATTATCCATTGGTGGGTGTCGTTTCTAGGGACTAACTCAAAGTGCCGTGATAGTAATATACGGTAATTATTTGATATTAACAATTACTGTCACCAAATCGAAATCATTTTAAATTTCTTTACTTGCTGAAATCTGGTAATTTTGTTGATCCCAAAGATGATCAGACAAACGCGACAACTCACTTTACGTTATTTAACGAAAACACAGGGTTTTAGCATCTTATAAGTAAAGAAATGGAAAAAAGTCTTTGGTTTAGTGACAAGGATTGTCAATACCAATTTTTTGACGTTTGTAACTCCAAATAGACACATCTCTGAGAGAGTATCTTTAACAGCTCAGTAAGAGGTTGCAGTGGAAACTTTGTTACTTGAGTTCAATCCCCACTGTTGCAGCTGGGTTTGGGGGAGGTTAAAACATTTGAAAGATGTCGAAAAATAAGATGAGCTATGCCTTTTTTGTCTAAATTGCTTGAATGTTTATCAATCAAATATAAATGTTCTCAGTAGCATTTTATGCTTTCTTATGCAAATCACTATGAACAATTGATTTCTCTGTTTTATATTGCTCATACCTGATTTTACTGATAAAAGTTTGTCTATTTTATAGGGTGTTATGTTTGAAACTTAGTGCATTTTTTCAATGAAACAAATGTTTAGTCCTTATAGCAGAAAATTATTTTTACATCACAGATAAAAAGCATTGTCTTCTGGAAGATGAAGGGGTCATTCAATACCAGAGTGTATAGTGAAACTAACAGAAACCATGACTTACAGTGAGCAAACAGTGAAGGCAGTATGATACACCACTAATCTACTTCTATTAACAGTTGGATTGGAGAAACAGATGCGGGGGTATATAGAAATCCATTTAATATTTTGATTGCATGACCTGCAAATATTTGTCCTGTCAGTCATACAAATAATGTAAGTTACTTCAGCTTCAAATCGTGAGAAAAAGGAAAACTCAAAGAGGCAATATAAACAATTCTTTAAAGAAACTCATCACTCATTCTCACAAAGGGGTGACAAATGCTGTCATAATGAATTCATCCAATATAAGGGAGATATACATTTACATATTTGTAAAATTTGCTATGGTGACATTTGAAAGTTGCATGGAAAAATGCCTGTCCCGGTAAGATATGTGCTGATTTAGGCATGTATTGACAAAAATAAACCATTTTCTGGAAACAAAATAATGCGTTAATGCGAAGACAGGTATCCCTTGAATATGCGAATCTGAATTTCTTTTAAACAAAGTAAAATTTTGAATTAACCATCATGCCAATCATTAACAAATCCTACACCAAACAGCCACCTAGGTACAGCCGAAGTATGATTTTTTCAATATTCATATGGTTAGTTTACCTAACTAGTTCCCTAGCTGTAGTAAAACTTATATTTCTTTTTCTTAACATTTTCAGATGGTAAGCTAACCTAACTGGTTCTCTACCTAGTTGTAGTATAACTTATATTTATTTTCTTAACATTTCAGATGGTAAGTTTACCCAACTGGTTCCCTATATAGCTGTAGTAAAACTTATCTTTATCTTTCTTACATTTCAGATGGTAAGCTTACCCAACTGGTTTCCTACATAGCTGTAGTAAAACTTATTTTTATCTTTCTAACATTTCAGATGGTAAGCTTACCCAACTGGTTCCCTATATAGCTGTGGTAAAACTTATCTTTATCGTTCTAGCATTACAGATGATAAGCTTACCCAACTGGTTCCCTACATAGCTGTAGTAAAACTTATCTTTATCTTTCTAACATTTCAGATGGTAAGTTTACCCAACTGGTTCCCTACATAGCTGTAGTAAAACCTATCCTTATCTTTCTAACATTTCAGATGGTAAGCTTACCCAACTGGTTCCCTACATAGCTGTAGTAAAACTTTTCTTTATCTTTCTTACATTTCAGATGGTAAGTTTACCTAACTGGTTCCCTAAATAGCTGTAGTAAAACTTATCTTTATCTTTCTAACATTTCAGATGGAAATTTTACCCAACTGGTTCCCTACATAGCTGTAGTAAAACTTGTCTTTATCTTCCTATCATTTCAGATGGTAAGTTTACCTAACTGGTTCCCTACATAGCTGTAGTAAAACTTATCCTTATCTTTCTAACATTTCAGATGGTAAGTTTACCCAACTGGTTCCCCAAGACACTTAGCCAGGCCTCTGGTATTGAGATGGCCATACTATCATATCTGGGACCCATGTTTGCCTGGAATGGTTTTGCTGAGGACAATGTGAGTTTCATTTTTCTTTTTTTCTTTTTATGAAAAATGAAAACTAAGTTTAATTGGATTTTCCCCTCCTTATACACTGTGATATGACTGAGATGTTGTTGAGAAAGCGTTGAGCCCATATGAACATGTTATGGGTTCAATGCAAGACTATAGAAAGTGCTTCATGTTTATTAAGCACTTTCTATAGTAATGCATTGAACCATTGCTGTTCTGCATTGTTATCTAATATCAGAATCACGTCCTTAATCCTTCACTCTATGATACCTCACTTTGTGGTATCTGTTGCAAAAGACCTTTGAAACCATTGAGTCAAAAGTATAAGCTGCTTCTAACGATTGCTCTCAAATCATTAAGAACATATTTGTTTCTTGCCTTTTTCGGCTAATGTGATTATTTTAGCATGTAAAGAAAATTAAAAGATTTACTTAAATCAAGAACCTTAATGTTTTAAAAGACTGCAAGTCATGCTTAGATATTCAACATACACTTTCTGTGTGCCTTGCATCGCAAGCTGGAATTATATTCCGTGTTTATTTGATATTTAATGTGGTTGATGAATTATAGATTGTCCATAGTAAAGGGGAAAAGGATAAATTTGATATCATATATAGTTCCATAGAAGTAGTGGTGACTTACAAGTTGTGCTCCAAAATTGAGCTCTGATATCATTAACAATCAATGATGTTAAACACCTATGCTGTTGGTATTTATATCAGATAATTTATGTTTCAGACGAAGGTTGTATAGAAGCATTTTACAGGCCTGTCCCACCAATTAACCCCAGACAATGTCGGACTGGTGTATTAGTCGCTACAGCATAGAATGCAGTACCTCAGGGTAAGCATGTTTTACACTCAGATCTATATCGGACTTAGCATATAGTGCAATGGAAACTTGTTGATACAATGTATGTCCTATCACATGGACTTACATATGACTTTTGATTTTCTTTTTTTTACAAATTCTCTCATATGGATTTTTATTTAAATACAAATTAAGTATAGAGCCATAACAATGAAAATGAATGAAAAAAAATCTTTAAAATATAAACTTTTGTGAGAAAAGGAGAACTTTGACTTATGAGGCATTTATCATTTTGATGTAAATTATCATGACTGAGTAAATGTGGGATGTTTTGAATCAAGCTGTTATCACCTAATCCAAAGAAATATTATTACCTAATTCAAAGAAATGATAATCGTTTCTAGTGTGACAAGCACTGTCGATCATAAACTCTATTATAAAGATAACCATAAGCGTAATTTTGAATGAATCATTTACGAGTCATCTAGTTTTCAACCATGCTGGACACACTTTGCTGAGGTCATTAGGTATTACCTACCGGGGTAATTTAGAAAAATAAATTGTTGAAAGAATAACATCCAAGACTATCCATAGCAAGAAAAAGAATTCAAGTATTCATTATTTACAAGCCATCATTTCGAGACAGCTCTTGAAAAAATGACACATGAAAAAAAAAACAGCTCATAACTAAAACTTGAAAAAAAAAGACCCAAATTTTTTTTCTCCCCTTAGTGAGAGTGTGTGTGAAACTAAAAAAAACATTTAATTTTTTCGTTTAAAAAATTATGTTTGTTTATATATGTATATGCATTCAGTTAGACTTAATAATAGTTGATGGTATTTGATGTCATGTCTGTTGCACTTCACCATCTAAATTTGAAAAACACTTTCATAGTACATGTAAATAAAACTCTGTATTCTCTACATATACATGGTATAAAGTTTTGATAAAGCACTCTAGTGACCTTTGTAGTCTAATGGTAATGGTGGTTGACTTTTTACCAAGGGATCCTATGCTAAAGCCCCTCTGGTTTTTTGGGTGTGTTCTTTGGCAAGACACTTCAGACCCCATACCTAGTACTGGCTTCGGATATCCATGATATAAATGAAAATTGTTGACATGGCATTTAAAAACTTTAGAAAAAAAAGGTATTCATATCTAAATATTTACATTTATACTCTTTATAGGTGTCCCAAAAACCATCAACAGTAGGAGGACCTTAGCAGTTGAGTGAAATTCAGGGATGATGAAGAAAATACACAGGATTAGGATTGGAGAACCTTAAGGACTGCCATCTTAAAGTGTTGGTCTTGAAAAGATAAATAGTTTTATATCAAAGCCATCTGGTTTTCTTTATCGGTTTTTTATTTGATAGTTTTGTGTTATGTTAAGGACAGCATGGAACAAGAGAATTGCGTTTTTTCCTGGTATCATAGGGTACATGTATTATGAGTTGGCAACAAGCTCTTTGTTTGTTGTTCATAGAAACTGAATGTATAGCTCAGAAGGAATATTTATTTAAAGGAAAGTACAAGAAGTAAAACCATTTAAGTTAGCGTTGTTTGAGAGGTGTTGTTTTGGGTCGTCAATTAAGGTTTTGAGTCTGATTTGTTATCCTATATATAAATATCCTAAACATAATTAATTATTTTGTGAAGTAAGATTTTTTTCAGAATCAGTCTATCATCTTCTTATCATTTTGAAATATGTAACGCTAGGAGAAAGCAAAGGGTGTTTTTTAAATCTTGTAAATGTTAGTCATACGTCAAATATAACTCTGAAGAATACTGCAGAAAGTAAACAAACAATTCTCAATGAATACATAGTATTTGCATTGGTGTCTCCTAATATTGAGAAAAAGTATTCTTTTGAAAATATGACTGGAAAATTTGGATAAGAAAGAATCATGGGAAAAGAAGATATAACAGTTTCATACATGGTAGTTCACACACAAAAAAAACTTTTCGATACTCAAAAGGATGAAGTCAAAACGATGAAACGTCAACCAGAGTCAATTAAACAACCAGACGTCGCAATTAAATAGAGAGACTGCCTTGAATTTCCCAATATAACTGATTCTTTTTTTGATTTTATGAATTTTGACTTGAAATTCTCAGATATCAATTTTGACATGTTACCAAATCATAATATGTAAAAAGTTAAAAAACTAAATTTTGGTCCATAAAACTGATTTCTGCAGTCACTTACACGCATATGTATAAATATGCATAATAAAAACATACATTTTGTAAAACTTGTTATTTTCCAGTCACTTAACAAAACACCTTCACACATGTTTGTCTCTGACTAATAAAAAGAGAAAGCTATTGAAAAATAAATACATTTAAATACTAATAAAACTATCTTTGTTGTATTTGTCTCCTATTTGTTTTCCTATTCATACTCATACAATTTTCTTATAACAAATATTCCAGCAACCAATATGGATGCATTTGGCAACTGTCGTATATTTTGTAGGGTCCTACCTGGCCCAATGTAAAATTCATAACCTTGATGTCCAAAGTCTGAACCTCACTAGCGTTTTTTTCTTGGGATGTCCTTGAGACATTTGAAAGTTTTTAGTTTATTGCTGATGAAAGCAAGCAGTAAAGCAAATGAAATACTGTTGACATTGCTTTTAACCCTTGCAGGATTATCATCCATTTGAATCATGTCATCCAGTGCCTTCAGCACTTTGATTATTCCTAGGAACCTTTGGTTTATTCTTAGTTGGAACCATAGTAGTTTTGCATCATTTGAAAATCAAACATCATTATAATGAATTGATTGTTATATCAAATCCGAAAATGTACGGGGTTAAAATCTTTCTTTTATTTTTGAAAAGTTTTAGAGTAGTCTCCAGTTTATTCATTGTTTTGTAAATAGATCTTCACCCTATTTTGTCTTTGTAGATGATAGAAATTCCAATAGGTGTTAAAGGAACAACGCTTTTAGATATGTGTAGCTTATTAATATCATTTACTTCCAGATGGAGTCTAACAGCTCTTAACACACCATTGAATTCTAAAAAATGGTTATGTTCTGAAAAATAACGAAAATCTTGTTATGAGTTAAAACCTCCATTTGGGCAGACACGACCAGGATGGCTTTGTTGTGGTTACAAATCGTGTAAGAAGCGAGATAAATCATGCAACCTTTCATCAATCCTTAAAGGTCAATATACTGAGTGCTCTTTATTTGCCATACAGGTAATAGTGAGAGGTTTTATGATGGATGTCTCAAATGTGCAGAGATTTATGGAAAACGGAAGGACAAGTCTATAATACATGTTGCTCTTGGAAGTCTGTATACAAATATTATGGTAATATTTAATACCTTTACATAATATTACTTTTTTTGAGACACCTCTAGCTGAAGGTTTTTAGAAACCACTGTGGCAAAAGAAGAGATTGTGAAGTTGATTGACAAATAATTACTCTTTTGGTGACACTAGAATCTACCCTTTATCACAAATAAATACTTATTTGAAGAAAAGGCATATCTTTGCTGAGATCATAGATTTTTGCTTACTGGGTAGTTTTGAAGAAACTATTACGTATATCACATTAATCTTCTAATATCAACAACATAGAAGGACGAAATAAAAATGGCTACAAACTTGGGCAAATGATGAACTATCTATTACAAAATGTACCGGTACATAAAAGGCATCAGTGTCAGAAGATTTTGTCATTTCGGAGAAGTCTTTTGGTCATGGAAGAAGGAGAATCATCAAAGCCATTTATACTTATGACCCAAAATTGTAACAGTATATATATATCTTTAAGAGTGACATCACTCCAAACTGCATGCATATACTGAGGGTTCATTGCAAAACTATAATAAGTCTTATACTTTTTGGAGATCCTACGACAATTTGTAATGACTGCTTGCTATATAAAATCAATCTGTTCTCTACAGGGTGATTATCCCAAGGGAGCCCAGAACCTTAACCAGGCCCTTGAATATCTGGAGACAGGGCCCAGAGATATTCACTTGGCCACGGCATATCAAAGGCTAGGCTGGAACCTTCACAATCAGGGCAGGAATAACGATGCAGTTAGGTAAGTCGGATACTGACAACTGCAACTGTTTAAGGAGTGGGCTTTGATAGGCTTTTGCTCTTTTTACTTATTCACTTTTTTTGATGAGGTTCGCAAACAAAAGCAATTTTTCACATTTTGTATGAGAGAAACCTTCCAATGCACTTTTTCTATTTCCATTAACTTTTGTGTTATTTTTTAAATGTTCCGCTGCAAATAACTTTTCACATGATTGTTTAAAAAGTTATTTTGAAATCAATTGTTGAAATAAACTTAACAATTGGCAAAGACTCAATAGATATCATTTATTGGAAAAGGTGTTTGCTCGTATATGCCAAACAGAAGTAGTAGTCATTTCCTATGGCGATATATCTGATTGTGATTCAGAAATACATCTATTTACATCACTTCACGTTCAGTTCTTTGATATTTAGTTAGAGTGTTGACGTCACTGATCAATCAAATGGCGTAATGCGCCGTATATTATTTGTTAAGCTATATTTGTCATCCAATCGTTTTATTTTGTTTACACGGTAATCTGAATTTATTTGTAGACATGTGTGAATTGTGATCAGTTGCACAACGGACATAAAACATGTATGTTTTTATTTCAGATACTTAGAGGAGTCCCTGGCCATCTCATCTTTACTAGGCAAGCAAGGTGAACTACTCAAACTTCAATCATTTGACAATCTTGGAATTATAAATACTTTGTTAGGTAAGTCTAAAGATCATTTCGGACTTGGTAACAGGTCCAATAGTAGTAATAATAATGATAAAGATCTACATTAGGAAAAAAAGAGATAGCCTCTAAAATGTGACTTTCAAATTCAAATTTTTCATTATACATAGGCAATGGGTCTTTATACACACATTAAATACAATTGCATGATACATACATAACAAAAGTGTTGTCATCTTACGAGGAAAGGTTAGACAATACAAAGGTTCTTTTTTGCATAGCGTAGAAATTGAACATAGGCAGATTTCTAACAAATGTTTTGTCAATGCTTGCCATCAGAACATAAAAGATTATATTAAGATGAGTCTAAAACCATTAAGGATGAATTTTAGACACATATCGTTAACTAAAGTACAAATTAAAACGAGTAAACTCACACCTCACAGTATCTGAGCAGTATAAACCAAATCTTTGTTTATATCTATACCTAGATGCCGTCCCTTTTCAATCATCAGATCCCTGTCTCTTCTATTTTACATATTTCTGTTTCCTTACAACTTATATTATACATTACTATTGTTTATATGAATGAATGAAATATCATTGTATTACTATACTCATATGTCTGATAAATTCAGACGTGAGCGAATAAAAGTTGTTTGAATTGAATTGAATTGAATTGTAGGCAGATGCCCTAAAAGCAACAAGACTTCTTCTGATATTACTAACATCACCTAATGACAACTATGCTTCGACTGTTAACTTTGTTTTAAAACAATGATAATATAATAATTGAGAACTGTTTTCACAATACTCATGCCAAGTCTAAATAAACTGATCACGTAGGCTACATGAATATAATGAAAGGAATTGATGGCTCTCCCAAACTTACCCAAAACCATTCCCTTATAGATTTGATCTAACTTTGGTAACCAAGTTTTATGACCCTTTTCATCTAAGAGTTTAAGCATACAAAAATATCATTTATTAACAAATCGTTCATAAGGCATATTCAATATTTTTAACCAATAGCTTATATATCTCTTTGAAAAGCCTATACTAAGAGGATATCTTCCACAATCACCAAGAATAACATTGTAAACAGAGTTAAATGGAGCATTCATATAGCGCTTAAACGCGTATGTGTGCACCCTTTCAATATATTCAATTTTATCAAGGCCCCAAATTTCGGAATCATAAATCAATATTGAAGCTATTTTAGAAAGACTGTTTTGTGTGTTGAAGGCATAACACTGCAAACTTTTCAATAATTCGATTAATACTTTTTTACTTTCACTGCAATATATTCAGCCATCTTGAAGGTTGACAACTGAGAGGTAAAATAAACACCAACATAAGTAAAGCTATTAACATTATTGACCTGCTAATTATTATAATACCAACGTTCACGTTTGGTATTACGCCCATCATGTTTAAGTATAACTATTTTTGTCTTATGCTGGCAACCTCCAGTTGCCACTCAGTACAAAATGTAGGTAGTACAGCTGCTACTGTAGTCCAACCACTGTTTCTATTATTATTCCTGCCTTCTATTGGAGTTATATGTGGCCAAGATAGAATGTTTATGCAGATTTGAGTGCGAACATAATGTTATAGAGGACATATGTACATGAATAAAGACATCACAAAATCACATCACAATCAGTAAACAACATTATTTTTTTTCAGATGTGTTTGTTGTTTTAAGAGTTCATTTGGTCGGCTTGTCACTTGGTAGGCAATGTTTATCTAAGTGACATTAGCATAGGCCAGATGTGACAAAAGTAATAGACTTACTCTTTACAGTATTCATATAATTTTGGACGCTTACTCGTACATATGTCACAAATAGAATAGTAACTTAAGCCATTAAATACAAATAAGCCCTGAAGAAAAGACCAATGAAATGCGAGTTGGTCAATGAAAATTGAAATCATGCTAGAGGTAACTATCAGTTTACCGCTAAGATATGACTCAACCCTTATTCAATAGGGTTTACCCTTATGAATTCAGATAAACCGACAAAATTAACAGTCAACCTATAGATTTATAGGTTAACATCACTATTAGTATAATTCTATTCTCATATCATAATTCGATCCATTGTTTTAATTACCTACCATATGAATATCCCCCAATTTTATCATTGTCTCATTGTTAATTTAGAAAATGAATAATGTTCCTGATATTCATGATTATGTAGTTCAAAGAAGTTAAGTAAGTATTATTAGAACTATTTGATAATCCTTACCTCGTGCGCTTTTTAAAACGGATCTTAATTAAAAGTATCAGCAAACAACAATTCTTTATATGATGAATATCATTTCTAACTGTTGTTTATTGCTTAGCAACTATTGAGACAAACAGATAAATGTGTTAACACAAGCAATTTCTCTCTTTGTCATATTGTTTTCCGAAAAAGCGTGCAGCTTGTGAATAACATTATGTTTATTTTAATTAAATGTGTTAAAACAACGGATACTATCTTGGTATTTCTTTTTGTGGAAACAGGACATTTCGACAAAGCAAAGACCTATCATTTCCTCTCGTTAGCGATTCGACGAGAGGTTCAGGGTCCCAAACATCCGTCAGTTGGTGCAACCTTGAACAACATCGGCATCTTCTATGATCAGAAGGATGACCCGGAAAATGCTCTAAAATATTTTATAGAAGGACTGGAAATCAAGCACCTTTCCAAGAACACACCACCTATATCTCTCGTTATTTCACTGAACAACAGAGCAGCAGAGCATTCCAGGCTGAAACAGTTTGAAAGAGCACATACGAAACTTGACGAAGCATTACGACTGTTAGATAGCCTGGAAATTTCATCAAAAAAAGGAATTGCTTTGATACACGATACAAGAGGAAAAGTATTTCAAGCAGAGAAAAAATTCAAATTTGCTGTGCAGCAATTTGAAAAGGCAGTAAGCATACGAAGGGAAATAGTTCCAAATGGTTCTACATATGTGGAAAGTTTGATGCATGCTGCAAACAGTTACTGTTCTATGGGAGAGTACCATTCATCGCTTCAAGCTGCCAGTAAAGCGTTAGCTTTACGAGTTAAAGTAGAAGAATCCATGCCGCACAATACCTTTATTTTGGAGTGCTTAGAAGTGATCTGCAAGGTCTATAGATGTACAAACGAAGACAGAAATTACATTCAAACCCTTTGTGAAATAAAGTCTGAACTCATTCGTCTCGAAAGGATTAATATGACAGCTTCAAATTATAGAAAGGCTGACAGAATAAGAGCTCAGCTGACAGATGTGAAGTGTAAACTTGATAATCTTAAATTACGGACGCAGTTTTAGCAGTGAAGGGGGTGGGTTGAGGGTGGGGGTGGTGTTCGGGTGCAACTTTCAGTGGAATCAACTGACTCTATATTGTTCCCAATGAGTTACCTCAAATGGGATTTTACGACCAATCTAAATTGTAAGTTAAGGTAGGCAACCATTTATAAAATATTGAAGTGACTCTTATTTTGTGATGTCAGATAGAACCGCAATCGTAACTACTCGGGCATTTCCGTGATCTAGATTATACACCTCGTATATGAGTGTAGGGTTAAACATTTTGTGTTAAATGTCCCCGGCGAATGACACATATCCTATGAGCGTCCAAGTTGAGTAGTTCAATTTATAACGAGAATCGTTGATCATTGCTATAGATTGTACAGGCTCACTGTCAAGGGCAATACATTTGATTATTATAAGTTTTTACCTGTCTCTTATATCTCTGATAGGGAGGCATTGTACTATAAATTTTAGATTTTAGTTGTGATATGTTTATTAAGTCTATGTACAAATGATGAGACATAAATAAATAAATGAATAGATAAATTAATAAATAAATAAAAACTAACTTAATTGTTTGATATAATGTATTGTAATGGGTAAGTTCCTTCAGCTTTAAATTATGATCAATTATCACCTTATACAAAGGAGGCGGAATCCCCCAAAATGACTCAAATAGTTATATATTGATAAGCCGTTACATACATTGCAGGGCAGGTTTCAGTCTAACATAGGCAGTATCGCGACATCATTTGTTCTCAAAGAGAGCATTAACTATTGTTACGAATCCAAAAGATATTTTCTTGTTTCTTAGAGGCACACCAAGCATTTGATAGTGTATGGCACGATGGTTTGTTTTACAAATTATATATAACCTATATATGGTCCTACACTGTTGCGCGCAGTTAAAGCTATGCATTCCGATATGAATAGTTGCGTGTTGTATAATGGGTTGTACTCAGACTGGTTCCCTATTCTACAGGGTACGAGACAGGGAGGGGTCTGGTCCCCATGTTTGTACCTTGTGTATATCGCGCATGCATAGAACAATTGAATGGCACTTTAATCTGTTTTCAAATCGATGAGTCTATTTTTATGCACCGTCATTTGCAGACGATATGATTCTTCTTGTACTGTTGATTAAGGCCTTTGAGGCAATGATTGACATGTGGTACAGATATTCATGTTTGTGGCGTTTCCATTATAATCCTGCTAAATGTGCAGTGGTTCCTTTATGAATCAAAGCATGCCTCTAACAGACATGCTACGTCATGGTCTGTAGGAAATGATACTACAGACGAGAATGAGGAATTCGGCCATTTGGATATAGTATGAAACAAATATAATAAGTATATCTTGATCGTAGATTAAGAGGTGCCTTTTTTAGTTGATTAAATATGGTTTGTACCTCAATGGCTTAAATACCCTAACTAGTTACAATATATACAAATCAATTGTTCTCTCCATAGCCCTTTTCGGTTGCGAAAAGTTGCCAACACTTTCTTGAACGAAAATGTTAACTATTGAAAGATCATATAGACCTTGTCTCAAGCAGATACAAGGTTTGAATATACGTACAAAAACTGATATTGTCCTTGGACTTATAAGCTGTCTACCTCTTAAAGCTGAAATCGAACTTAGAAAATAGACGTTTCTTGGTCAACTTTGTAGACTAGAGAAAGATTGTGCTGTAAAGCATATGTTTTTATTACGTTTATAATGCTCATTTAATGTTGGTATATCTAAGATCAGCTTTGCAAACGATATCGCATACCTGCCGCGCATTATAATGTGTCTTATGTATTAGACCAACATGTGTCTACTGGAGTTTTCCGAACAAGCATCATTGGAAAATATCATTCGTTCTGAAATCTCAAAGTATTTTATGAATGCGTTGGATGACAGAATAGAACAAAGTCCCCCATTTCAATGTCTATAGGCAGGTCCAACCGCAATTCCAAAATAGTCCATTGTGGAACTGTGCAATGCGCAAACTATACATGTTACGTGCCTGCTTTTCTGTTGTGCAGCTTATTGACGACTTTTTTTGCAGTCTATCAGCCAGGTAGGTTGGGGTGTACCACTCAGGGCGGCAAAGCAACACCTATCTTACTTGATTGTATACTCAATATAAA
This sequence comes from Cerastoderma edule, assembly GCA_947846245.1. Taxonomy (NCBI): domain Eukaryota; kingdom Metazoa; phylum Mollusca; class Bivalvia; order Cardiida; family Cardiidae; genus Cerastoderma; species Cerastoderma edule. The sequence continues at coordinate 39,154,717 of OX401407.1, read as the reverse complement.
GAAACAAAATGTGTGATAATAATCTCAGTTGGGCAGCTATAAGTTATTATTGAGATGTTTCTATGGCAACCGTCAGTCTTTAACTAAATTTCTAGTTTAGCTAGTATAATTCACAAATATTTCTTCAAAATTGGTTCTAGATAAAAAGTTTGGTGTAAAAATGGGAAGTATGATTATTACCTAGAATCTGCATTAAAATATGCAAGTTAGTACATTTGTATATCTATGAATATTAAAAAGATTGCAAGAAAAGTTCTTAAAAACTAGCGCACCTCCAAAATACTACATGCAGTATTTGCGGTTCAATTTCTCCCAGACAGATGGAAGACCATTGGTGTATTTGGTGAGTATTATCCTGTTTTCTCACCACTTATAAAAACAAACCCAATAGCTGAACAGGTTCCAATATTCTTACTAGAGACAATGTCCAAATGGCGACTGACACCATTGGTTACATCCCAACAATTAATTCCCCATCAACTCAGCTCAAATCTGTTCATGAAGTACTGAAATTGTCACTTTAAACTATACATTTACTAGAGTTGGAGAATATTGTGGTTGGTTTTGACCAAGCTTTATATGCCAATGCTACAGACAAGCGTAGTGATTGGTTAAAAAAGTAGTACCTAAAATAGGGGTATTCCATACTATTTGTACTCTCCTTGGTATCATTGGAAAGCGGTTTGCAGACGATGTGTTGGAAGACCGATGTATATAGTCGGCAGTGGTACATTAAATGGCGTGTTGAAAGGGCATGGCAAGATTTTAATGCTAGCTGTATACGAGAAGATGGAAGTTTGAAACAGAAACTATATGAACTGATTTTGAAAGTCAATGGAAATCAGTGTATGCGGAGATGCCTTCGCTAAGTTCCTCGGAGCAAAAGAATTTTCAGATACATTAGAAAAATTCCATCAATATCTTATATCACTCAGAAATGAGGGGGACCTGTTCGCTTTCTTGACGCCACATATTGAGCGGGTACAACTGATGCTGAATTTGATGATAGATAGATAGATGTTTTTTAACTTAAACTTTTACAAGTTTCTCGTTATAACATATACAATATAATATACATTCACATGATCAAGGCATTTCTTAAGTTAACCTCACAACATTGAGAGCGCCAAGAAAAGGTAACTGGAAGTTGGACTTACAGGCTATTCATGACCTCATTCCATTGTGCTACGCATATGACAATATCAACTACACCCGCTATTTATCAACTTACGTTGGAGAGATGCTTCATTTTCATGTTGAAAACCCCTATGTTCAAGTATACGCAATAGGGAGGCTTTTCTGTACAAGCAGAATCGACAAACGCATTTTGGAAAGATTCCAGTTGACCAAACAGTGGAAGAAGCAGTTAATAGTAATACACAGAGGCAATATATGAAGAAATAGATAAGCGTTGGTCTTCCCAAGAAGAAGCTGATACTATATTATTACTACATGCCAAGCACGCATCGTTAAATGAATTAAGCACCATGAAAGTTGTCTCAGAAGATACAGATGTAATAGTTGTATTGCTTGCTCATTTATCAGCTATATGTATCCAGTGTCAACCCTATCAGAAACGGAGCTCAGAGACACGAACAAAGTACATTAATTATTAAAAAGTTTGTATGTTCAGTCTGCCATGTTTTTAGTGCCTTGCCAGGTTTACATTCTTTCACAGGCTATGACACAATCAGTGCATTTGCAGGTCGTGAAAAAGTAGCTAATTTTAAACATATGAAGGCAGTGGGTGGCTTTCAAGATACTTTCAAAGAACTTGGTACCAATTGGCAACTGTCTGGTGTATCATACGAGACTTGAGGAGTTTTCCTGTGTCCTCTATTCATCAAGAGCCCACTACAGTAATGTTAATGAGCTAAGTTACCGCCTTTTCTGTGCTAGAAAGGGTGAAATTGAATGGCAGTTACAACCCTGTGCAGCTCCCTTGAGGGCAAACTACCAGTGTGCGATATGGAGTCATTGTCTTGAGCGAGAACCTTATATACCATCTCCCATAGGAAATGATTGCTGTCTCAACAATGATTCTGATGACCGAGGTAATAAATACATGGCAGTTGAATGGAATGATGTTCCATCTACATCAGAAGCAGTTATGGAAATGTTAATGTGCAGTTGCTCTCGGGAGTGTAAATTGGAAACCTGTCCCTGTATGAAATAAAGACTGAAATGTACAATGATGGGTTAGGCTAAAAATGTTCAGATAAGCAGGAAAATTATGAGCTATATGTGTCAGACTAAGAAGATGTTGAGACTGAAAACTCAGATAATGCAGCTGAATTAATCTTTATCTAACCAGTAATAACAGATGGACGTTGAATGTATACAATGATGATTCATACGGATACTTAAAGAACGCAGTACATGGTGACTTTAGCAACTGACAGTTCCATAGTGGTCCACCCAACTTCACTTGATTTATGTGTGTATGCTGCCTTTTGATTATTGGCGTTTGTCTTGTTAGTGCTTGCTCTGTCTTATTGGTCTTGTTTTTCTGCTTCATGGTTTGATATTAATACTTTATGTGGCATATCCCGCGTCATTCTTCCTCCTTTGATTTGATTTACAGCTTCGACAATACATACAAAAGTATTAAAATGCTTGTTGTTGTTTTTTTCTCATCAAAAGTGAGCCCAGATAATTGTATTTTGCACAAAATCTGCCTACATGTGGTATAAACAGTTACAAGTTCTTATTTATGTTTCCGACATTACAGTTATTAATTATACTGTTTTGTTAACTTGCTAATGTTGTTACAGCGTACACAAAATAAGTCCCTTAATGGCCAAACAATAAGTCCCTTTAATGGCTAAATTGTATTGAATCATATACTTCTAATATAATAATAGTGTTTTTGTTTCTAAATTAATATTTTGTGTACATGTCAGTGCAGTGTGCTTCAGATCATTTGTTAAAGCTATATTTTTCACAATATGTACACACATATATGTCTAACGAACCGAGAAAATGAACGTCTCAAAGACACAAACACATTCGATCGGTAAAAAACACTGTCGTAGACTGAGCGGTATATATAGATCTTAATATATAGAGCATGTTCTCTCAAACAATGCATTAGGTCCATAATTTGCATAAACATTCAACGAACGTTACATAACTCCCACCTCCGAAAAGACAAGTCTTGGCTCGTGGGAAATACATGGGAAAGGCAACTCCGATAGAAGGAGAAGTCTTCATCCCACCTCTGCCACCAATGTAACGAACCGAGCAAATGAACCTTTCAAAGACACAAATACATCCGATCAGTAAAAAACACTGTCATAGACTGAGCGGCTGTATTGTCTTTATATATATATATAGCATGTTCTCTACAACAATGCATTAGGTTCCTAATTTGCATAAACGTTCAACGAACGTTATATAACTCCCACTTCCGAGAAGACTCGTCCCGAGTCTTGGCCCTTGGGAGACACGTGGGGAAGGCAACTCCGATAGAAGGAGAAGTCTTCATCCCACCTCTGCCACCAATGTAACGAACCGAGCAAACGAACCTCTCAAAGACACAAATACATCCGATCAGTAAAAAACACTGTCATAGACTGAGCGGCTGTGTTGTCTTTATATATATATATATAGCATGTTCTCTCAAACAATGCATTAGGTCCATAATTTGCATAAAAATTCAGCGAACGTTACATAACTCCCACCTCCGAAAAGACAAGTCTGTATTTATACATAAACCCTTTTACCGTCACATATGAAACAATCAGTTTCAAGGGATCAAACTAAGTCTTTCCATAAGCAAAAATTGTCATGTACCTTATATAATTGTGTTTTTTCATCATGTATTGAAGACCAAATTGTTCTTTTGCCATTTGATAATAAATAAAGTTATACAGACTCGGTTTCCATGTGTTCTTTCTTGGTTTTGTATCTCCGTAACTTAAAAATATATGAAAATTACGCTTATTGATGCCCCATCTTCCAAGGAGAAAAAATTAACAAAAGCTGCCAGTACCAGACTGTTATCAACCATTTGCATATGCTACAGGCATGTATAGATATATAGGTGTCGTTTTGTCCCCTGACTGGTACACCCTCACCTCAATTTTGGGTACTTGATTGAAGGACTATTGCCCATGTTACAGCGTAAGTGACATAAGCGTTTCTTGTACTGAGCATATAATTACTCAATGCAACATGGTAAATCATTTTACGTCTTCTTTTAAACGATGCACAATCCTCCAATATGGCCATCTAGTTTCTACCGTACTCCATGGGCTCTATGGATGACATTAGATTTGTAATGTCGTTGTTTGGATCAAACCCTCAGCTGGATAATTGATTGGGTTACAATTATGGCCGTCGTGGGTGTTCTTCATTTAATATGGAGACGATACGGGCAGAGTACATACCGCATTGTGTATAATGTTGTATGTATGAAGTTAAAATTAGATATTTTATCCACTATCATACGCTTTTCATTTCGTCTTTGTCAAGCGTATATTGACAGGGGACTCATTTGATCATTAGTTGCATGCTTTGTGTGATAATTTGTAAAAACAGAACTAAACAAAACAGAGAATAAGGACATAGTTAATTACAAAACGTGTTTATATACAAATGTATTTGTTATATTTGATTCATGTATTCATGTATTGATGCGTTTTACCTGTGATCGTAGACCGCCTGCTCTGAATGAAGTATATTGTTTATGAATTGCGGATATAAATGTATATGTGTGTGTAATTGTGAGCACTTGTATTTTAGTGACTCAGTGTGGGTGTTGATGGGCGATAGCTCTTGTGTTGCTTATACGAGCGTGTTTCTTTTATCTTTTCCTTTAAATTAATGTTTAATGTTTTTTTTTGTTTTGTTTTTTTACACATATCCTTATCTTTGTAAATCTTCATTTATTTGGAGGAAATACAAATGATACTAAGTATCGATGCACTAATGGACAAATATAGATAATTCATTACTATGAAACAAAATAACAATAAAACTTGACATTATTTCGTATACAGCTCGAACATAATTTCTAAAGATTGATTGCAAGAGTGTGCTGTTTGCATAACAAGTTTTACACATTAAAGAGCAAGATACAATAGATATCGAATACGAACATTATGTAAGTTTTGCATGTACTTATAACTTACCTGTTCAAGTTGTTTGATTGCTATATAATACACTTAAATTAAACTACATGAAATGAAAAATGATTTACCTGTCAATTCCTGGGACACCGCGGATCACCGCGATCATTGCGGTATCATCGCGGTGTCCAAACGACCGTCGCACACCGGCTCCCCCGTCCCACGTGGGGGATGACCGTGGTGTTCCATCGTGTTCATTCTGACAAGATTGTGGTGTTCTGTCACAGGAAAATCGCGGTGTCAAGGTGAAAATTAGAAGAAACACGTTGCGTGTATTATATATCTGATTGAAAAATACTGTTCATACCAGAAAGTTATCCAGATATGGAAATGCATGTGGACATACATTTTCTATGTTATTGGACCTTAATACACTGGGACAGACCATGGTGTTTCATATCGACCAGTAAAGTTAATGACCAGGTTTATATCAAGGACAATGATAGAGCCTAGATCTGGTCAGTTCAAACGGTTATCAAAGTTAAAATCTTCATGTTTCAATCAGTTACAGATTCTAGTTAAAGGCTGTTCTATATAAGAGTTGATCGAGTTTTGAAGCAATATAAGACATAGTTCAGACCTTGCCTTGAGTTAATCAAATTTGTAGACACTGATCTAATTATTTAACGCTTCCGATCGGCTTGTGTGGATTCTACTATTGATCCTAAATGGAAGATTAGTGGTGTGTTTGAACACTGATTCATTTGTGATATTTTTAGTGAAAGTTGAGAAAGATAGAATTACGGAGTTTATAAAGGTTATTGGGAACATTACAGAAAACATCTCTTTGAAAAATTTAAATCTTATAATAAGATAATTTACCTTTATTGACAACTATATTGGTTTCTCTACACCCCAAAATGGATTAAAGTAATCATAAAGATCAATTCCAATCTCACCAGACATCTACAGAGTCTCTAAATATAATTCAATATATAGAGACTATCATTAAACATATTGAATACACTAAATGAACGAATGATTGTATAAATAGATGACTGTCTGACTGACTGACTCTCAGATTGAATGAACAAACCACCGAATGAACGAACGAATGACCGAACGAACGAACGAACGACCGACCAAACGAATGACCGAACGACCAAACAAACAAACGAATGACCGAACGAACGAACGAATGACCGAACGAACGAACGAATGACCGAACGAACGACCAAACGAACGACCGAACGAACGATCGAACGAACGAACGAATGACCGAACGAACGAACGAATGAACGCCCAAACGAATGACCGAACAAACGACCGAACGAACGACCAAACGAACGAATGAATGAGCGAATGACCGAACGAACGACCAAACGAACGCCCAAACGAATGACCGAACGAACGACCGAACGAACGAACGAACGCACGACCAAACGAATGACCGAACGAACGAACCACTGAACAAATGAACGACCGACCGAACGAATGAACGACCGAACGAACGACCGAACGAACGATCAAACGAACGACCGACCGAACGAACGAAAGAACTTTTTTTTCTCCTAGAGTATGACCAAAGAGAGAATGTGTTATAAGTCAATAATATCGCCCCTCTGTCCTTCAGACCTTTGATTTTAACATTTTGTATCGTAACCATGATATATGATAACAAAGTCAAACAGATTTGCATCGATACTACTATCCTAAACAAACGTACATGTGTACGTGCTATTGTAATGATACATGTCATTGGAGGCATGTCGCAGTGGGAAAGCCTTCTATGACGTGTCACATGACGATATTGTACATTCGTTGAAGTTCTAAACTATCTATGTGATGTTTATCGTTGAATAAATTATTTAATGACAAATGTACGCCAGCATTTGGTTTACCATGCCAGTAACTATGATACCGTCTGGATGTACATCGGTGTTGTCAGCTGCCATATTAGCATCTGCATTATCTAAATAAACAACGTCGCCATGAAGTCCTTTAAACTCTTCAAGCAATATACGTCGGTACAAATAATGTGTGTAATGGCGGATTCGAGACATGTCCACAGCGTTTCCTCCCTTTATCAAGAATTTAGCACTTTTGTTGAACTTTAGAAACACTTCGATTGCCTGTTTTATGTGGCGTATTCTGTCTCTCCAGATACTGTAATGGTATCGTATAATATGGATGTATATATGTACAACAAATATCATGTTCTTCTTGTACATGTAACTTAGCACATGCTTGCCGATTGACGTACTATAGTTGCGTTTTACATTTCCTGGAAGCGAATGGTAGACCATGTCTAGTGTTAGGTTCAAACGGGCTGCATATGCCGAGAAATCCGTAAACCTCACACCTTCCTCTACTATAGATCTTTCAAAACTGTAGGCGTTGAATCTTTGGCGTAGTTCATCAAACCACTGAAGGGTAGTCGAATCGCCAAACAAAACGACATGTTTATCGCTAAGACAGGTATGATATGTGTCTTCAGAAGGGGGGTTGCAATGTACAATATTCCATTCATTGTGCATAAAGTACCCAACCGGGGATGGCAAAAACCACAGGTGAGCTTTGTTGTACAAGTAGCAGGGTAGTTTCCGGTCGGCAGCCTGAGTAAATGACTCATTTCCTATAACATATAAATGAGTAAAATTAAATTGATAACAATTTGCACTCAACCTAAGTATTTTTCAGCTCAGTGTTCTCTGTTCTCTAACAATACCCATGCATCAATGCAGAATAGTTTTGATTGACAATCGGCTGTTATGTCCAAATGTTATCCTAATTCGTGATATTAAACATCTATGAACATTCGATACATCCGCACAAATATCTGGTAAAACAAAAGCTGCCGCTGTTTATAAGAAGATACATAAAGTACTAAGCCAATTGGCACTACCATATAATAGGTATTTCGCGCGGTCATTGGTACCTATTCTTGTTACATACTGTCACCATTCTTGTGCGATATAAAAGTAATAAAAAAATCGCACACTTGAGACCCGATAACAACGGACCATTATTGTTATGAATGATATTTGGTTATGTGTAAGTAATCGCAATTTGTATTAGAGCCGAATACCCCCCCCCCCCCACAACCCCCCCACAACCCCCCCCCTACCACCCACACTGTGCCATTCATAAATGCGAGTACTGGTTAATTATCAAGGAAGCAGTCATTAAGAGTGAATTTATTAATCTTTAAGCTTCATACACAATCGATGTAAAGCAATTAAGGTATTATCATGCATGAAACTATTTTATGTTTTCAAACATTATGACAGTGTTTTTGGGGATTGTTGCTTTAAGAAATCATAAACGTTCTCTTCAGTTCAGAACAAGCATTCCCTTATACGTTTACCTTAGCCTGTGTCGGATTAGCCGAGGCGAAATTTTCGGAACCTAGAAATTTTGAGTAACATGAAGTTTTATTGCTGATTCCTAGTCTATATGGGTCCTGCATTAAATTGAGCGAGGTTGCCACTCTGGCAACTTTGGGCAATTTGCACAATTTGCATAAATTAAAAATAGTGAAAAACACTGTCTAGTCGTACATTGATTAGTTTTCTATTCAGCAAGATATTGGCTATACAAAAGTCATGCTCTATGGTGACTTCTCCTGATAGTCTAATAACTCATGTTCTTTGGCAGAAATATAGTGGTTTTTGACAAACTGTTCTTCTTACATCATTGTATCAAAAGTGTTCAGATTTTATTGGATACATTCAATCAAGTTTATAAAACTTCCACCTTGCAGCCAAACAATGTGATATAACAGAACTGATATAATAATTATCACAGTACCAGGCGCCTCTTGGTTGATGTCTACAATTGACTAGCTGTATACGTTCCAAAAGACCATACTTCTTGTACAGTTGTGTTTAAAATCTTACCCGTCAATGAGAGTAGATGGGAATGCACATATACCACATATACCTGTAATGTTACTGATTTCCTTTCCTATCAGGAGAAGTCACCATAGAGCATGACTTTTGTATAGCCAATATCTTGCTGAAAAGAAAACTAATCAATGCATAGCAATATAACATAAAAAGCTTCTTGCTAGTATTCATGTTAATGTTTGGCTTGGTGAGAATACCACACTAGAGACTTAAGATGATGGAGTATTCCTTCATGGTAAGGCAGATATGAATGTAGTCTCCGATGTCCTGTAGATTTTTAGATCCAGCCAGGGCGTCGTCCATGAGCTTAGTGGTGATATGGATATATTTGCCCTTTTAGTTCATTGTAGTATTCACAACCACTTGCACTGACAAGGGTTCACATGTTAAGTGCATTGAGATTTATACGCAAATATCGGAAGTTCTATTTTATTGTTCTGAGCCCCTAGCATGCTGTCTGTGGATGTGAAACAGCAAATCAAAATGGAAAGGGAACAGTTTAGCACCTTGAACACAGTCTCGTGACATTATCCTGGACTGTCTAATATGTTTGAATGAAAATACTCAAGGTACCAAAGAAGCACCAGATGGTTTGTGAGAGCAGCAAAGTTGTAGATCAATGCTTTATATCACCTTCAAGAAGAGACAAAAATGTAGGCAATTTGTTTCTGACTTTTTACACCGATATAGCAAACCACAAGATAAGGTCTGCCTCTACACATTGAAGTTATTCTATGAAAGCCAAGAGTAAAAGTATTTAAAATCATATGGATGGGAGATAGAGAAGATCAGCGCTGACGATTACTCAGTAGGGGTGGGCAGCCCCATCCAAGCTGTTTTAAATCATCTGCTATAAATGTAGTGCTTATAGGAGGAAAACATATAACAGAGAGTCGTCATAAAGAGCGTCGTCTATGCACCTCATTTACAACCTGTTCTGATGGGAAGGATTGCTACAACATCCCATAAAAACAAACAAACAAACAAACCTATCGATAAAGAAGAAAAGAACCCTTTCATAGAGAAGTTTTAGGGTGGTAAGGAGGACTACGATGCTGGCGATGATAAAGCAAAGGAAATGGTTATTGGTTATGGTGTTGACCTTTTTTTGGATACAGGGGCTAGGGCAATTTATTGAGTTTTATTTTCCTAAGAACGTTTCTTATAACATGAGTATGAGGTATTCTGTGAATAGAAGGCCTTTTGGGGAGCATAAACTGTTATCACTTTTCAGCCTTTATTATGATTTTGTGATAATATTCACATTCAACACTGCAAAAGAATAAAAAAGCAGCAACAACTAAATTCAGTTAACATTCATGATAGCCAGATATAGTTGAAACTGGTCAGACGCCGAACATTGCACACTCAATGATGTTTAATGAGGATATTTGGTATGTAGCTCACAATACGAAACCATTATTCATCCCACACACAAAAATACCCTTTGCCTATTTTTCACTGTATAAAGTTTAAACTTTGATACTGTTATAAAAGGTAGCGGTGTATTGTTTTTATTCATTTTTCACTTCTGTCAGGTTAGACCCGACTTAGATCAAGCAGTCCGTTGACACAACAAGTTTCCATTCTCTGGAACATCAGTTTAAGATCGGCTTCAAACATTCATTTTGTTTAACAATCATAGGAAAATATTTCTAATACATTGGACCTTATGAGATGCTGCTAAAGCAGTTGTTTTATCTTAACTGAATTACTTGATACTTTGCATTACATAATACAATGTAGGTATCCGTTTTGTTTCTTTTTTGCTTTTTCTAGGGATTTTCTTTTCTTTATTTCCTAGAACTGGTGTAAACATTACCAAAACTGATATAGACCCAAATTAGTTTTGAGTAATAGTAAGATGACAATTGGCTTATGGTGCAAAACATTTTCATATATGACAGTATAAGGTAATTATAGTATAAAAATAAAGTGAAATAGATGCACAAAATACAACAAAATTGGCTAAAATCTCATTTCTTTTCTTTCTGAGTGAAAGGAAATACGAACGAACTTCAGAAATCGAATTCCCATACCTTAAAACCCTAAAATACATATATTACATGTCATACTTTATGAAATATCTCTAGCACAAAATTTTCAAAATTACTTCCGGCGGCCATTTTTAATTTATGCAAATTATGCAAAATGCCCAAAGTTGCCAGAGTGGCAACCTCGCTCAATTTAATGTGGAACCCGTATAGACTAAGAATCAACAATAAAACTTCATGTTACTCACAATTTCTAGATTGCCAAATTAAACAAAGAAGGGCTACGGCTCGACTAGATAGTTATGCCGTTGACAGAGCATTGGCGCTTTGTACCGTTCGTTCCTGTTAAATACACCACTATTTCCATCTCACTCTGCTTTCCCATTTACAAAGAATATATGGAAGAACGACATTACTACAGCTGTATTGGCGCTCTGTATGAGACGCGGATCAGTCGTTAAATTGTTTGATACCGTCGAGATGAGAACTATGTACATGTACACACAAAAATAATGTTTGCTAATATACATATATGAGATATTCTGAACCCATTGTACGTCCTCACACACTGATATTGTCGTTATTTTTCTGCTACATCTGTAAGCTGTTCAATAAAGTAATGATGTTAGTCAACATGCCTTCATAAAAGGTATTTGAAATAAATTGAGTTTAGGTATTTGTTTTTAACATAAGTGACCCTTTCATTGTTTTGTTGATTTTATATAAGTGAACAGCTTTGATTACGAAAACTACGACTATCTTACCTTGAACAGCTATCTCGAAAGTTGGAGAAAACGTTCGATTTCGCTCCATCAGACTGAAAAGGAATTAAATGTCTTGGTCTTGATGAAAATATGGTCTCATTATTGTGAAAGATAAAAGCCCATGCATCATGATGAAGTTGAAAAGTGTACACTTCCTTGTTAAGCTGTAATTGATAGTATTTGACATTATGGCATTCTCTGCTTTAACCCTTTACCAAACGCCAAATTTTCGACTGTCCCAAATTGAAAGAGTTTGCAGATGACATTTCAAAATGTGATGAAATTGGAAAATAATCTTCGGATAGGGCAAGAAAGAAATTGTGGGAATAGGAAAAAAATCCTCGTTACGAGCAATTTCTCCTTTTTCCGCAATGCTGCCCAGAGTCGTCTGCAACTCAGTGCTAAATGTCGTTATTGGTAATGGGTTAAGGAAATGCACGTCTGTACGACTAAGCTGTCATAAAACCTAAACGAAAGAAAACCAATTACAGAAGACGTCGGTGATACAGTCTGAACGCGTTGCACAATGAAAGGCTTTGGCATACAAGTTATTAAGTGTTATATCAGGGATATAATTAAGAAATGTACAAGAAAGAATTGCAATTCATTCCAATTTAGCGCCTTTTCATTATCTTATAATATTTAATGTCATGTATGCTTTTGGATAATAAACTTGGGACAAATATCAAATACAACATTGACGGCAAAATACAAAATATAGTTAATAAAAGAATGATAAACAATGATACTATTTAGTTGGAATATATCTGTTTGCCCGTTAATCTTTGGTCTATAGATTCTTGCCTTTAGGCATCTGAAATGACTATAGGTGCATGGACAACCGAAGATTTAACCATGACATGTATACTCCCCGAGTCATAATCGGAGCCATGGGCATAATCATGTACAGCTGTATCATTGGCTAAAACAATAAATCAATATACTTTCATTCATTCATTTCAGAATATTATTAACTTTTCAAAAAGTTAACTATTTAGGTATGTAAACAATTTAATATACGTTTATCTACATCTTTATAGATTTGCGCGTTAAAGATCTTAGCTTTCGCTGAGCCTTAAAACCCAAAATTCATTCATTCATTCGTTCGTTCGTTCGTTCGTTCGTTCGTTCGTTCGTTCGTTCGTTCGTCTGTTCGTTCGTTTCGTGTTTTTAAAGGAAAGTATAGAACAATTACCTGCCTTTCAGCTCCCCGTCTATTTGGTCATTCAGATATCCACCTCTGAATATTTTCACATCTAGACATGATGTTCCATTTCCCTCAGGCGCTTGACAAAACCACGACATTCCACCATTGTAATCCGCCATGTTACAAATAGTTTTGGTTGCGTCGAGATATTGCACAGTCGGTTGGCATGACTGTCTTTCGTTATTCTTATAGTAGATGTAAAGGGTCTTAACATTCTGTTAAATAGAATACATGGTGTTTTATTGTGACGTTTTTCTTATAACAGCAGACAATTTTGAATAATTTCTTTTTCAGATTTGCTCCAAGCGGAATAATGCCAAAACCTGCGGGTATGATGCCATTTCTGGAATTATTTTTTAACGAACGAGCTTTAGACTGCGTTACATGTGTCAAAATAATTAGGGAAACTGTGTATCGACTTACAGCTAACCATTTTGAAAACAACCTAAAACTGCTTCCAGCAAGTGGCTAAGCAACATATTGTTTGAGAGAATATTTTCATCAAGAGCATATTGATTATTTTGTCCAACAGGATGCGCTTTTGTCACTACCATACCGCCATCTGAAAGGATCCGTCTTTAAGATTTGCCTTTAAGTTCAGTTATCTACCAAAGTAGCACATTTATTGGCTTTTAGACGTCAAAAATTACAAACGAGACTGCAGGGACTAAGTGAAATAATTCCCAGTTGCATTAAGCATTGCGTTCTTTTCAACGTTTCTTCAAAAGTATCAAAGTTATATTATTTTTACAAACTTGATTTTTGCTCTGCAAGTGTTATTTTTTAAGGTTAGTTAATTGTGTTCATTTCTTCAATTCTTTACTCTGGTTATATGAACAGACTCGAAGTGCTGTTTCTCGTTTATTTATCTACGGTCATGTCATTTACAAATGCAAACACAAGCTCCACACAAATGCAATTATTTCAGAAAGTGTCTTGCATTTCTCTGACACTGAAAGAAGTAGCGTGCGCCCTTTACTTGTGATTACCTTATATAGTTGCTCATATAACAGCCGTATAACTTGTCGCGGGAAATCCAGTGCGATTGAAATTTTTGGATTGCCTTTCCATAAACACTTGACTATAGCAGTATACGTCCCGTTGTCGTGATCGAGCATATATCCAATAGCGCTAGCTTCCAATGGTTGTTCAAACATTCGAACCATCAAACGGTCTCCACCAGTTTGTCGTCTCCTGCCAAAGCCGTCGTATAGCTCTATAAATATCTTAACTTCATCACCAGTACTGTAACTTGGCTTTGGATCTGAAAATTGATATACAGCAAGTGTTTTGTTTCTAAACTGATAAGAAAGTACAAAACACTAGGCCTATGTCTTCGGTGAAATTTTACAATCTGAACTCATCGGATTTATCCAATAAAGAAACCTCTGAGATAAATGGAAGACGCAATGTTTCTTCTTGCAATACTACTTTATGTATACTTTTGTGTTTTAATGTAATTGACAAACACAATATCTACATGTAGACCATCGTCTTATTTGATTACGGAAACAAAACTACATACCTTATCATTTCACTGATATGTAAGAGTTACCGAGCGAAATAATAGTTTTATATGATCTGCAACACTCCCATATACGTTAAACTACGCAATGTTGACGCCCATAAGCAAGGTTTTATTAGCCGGACCATTTAACACAAAATTGCAAACCCTACAATTATGTAAGAGGCGCATTTCTTAGGTTATGGAAATATACACACGAGTAATTTCGATTGGGTAGTCATATTGTGTCTGGTATGCATTTTTTTATGACCATTTTAATTTTTCATAATAAAAGGAACAGTGGCTTTCAAGTGGACTACACAAATTACTTGGAGGTTTAAAAAGTATCCAATTTTGTACGAAAAGATGTAGTGTCCAATATTAAATCCATGACAAAATTGTGCATTTTAATCTACAGCCCTTCTTTGTCCAGTGATTCTGATGAAACGCAATTTTGACTCGAAGTCTGCGTTTCTTTTTAACTTCGGTCAATTTGTGTGTGTTTGAATGGTTTGGTGTTCTAGTAAGTAATCGCTTGATTAAACAATTAGCGGAAGGCGACTTATTGTTGCATTGTTGCATGTAAGTACCATTCTTAGCAATTAAACAGAAATAAAAAGAATAAAACCCTGCAAAGATCGATTTCTCTTTTAAGCTATACGGTATAAACCTACCGATAATGTTAAATACCGATTTGTGTACATCAGCCATTTCTCTTAGGTCTTTTAATGGTGCGTCACTCATTACAATTTTTTCCTCAAGTACATCCATTTCGGGTGACCAATTCAAGTCATGAATGCTGCCTCTGATGTCCTCCCTGTAACTTGACGCGCTGGAATCTTTACAATTGTTTGCATTGTATTCCTTACGATTGTTTTTGCTGTGATCCTCGTGGCTATCTAAGTTGTGGTCTTTACGATTGTTTTCATTGTGGTTCTCAGGATTGTTTACGACGAAGTCCTTACCACTATTTTCGTTGTAGCTCTGACGAGTATTACCGTTGTTTTCGTTGTAGTTCTTACGATTATTACCGTTGTTTTCTTTGTAGTTCTTACGACCATAACGATTGTTTTCGTTGTAGTTCTTATGTTTATTTTTCATGTAGTCGTTCCCATCGTCAGCATTGTAATACTCGCGGTTGCTTGGGTTGTCGTTATTCTTTGGCTCATCTTGCATATCACCATTCGACATGTTTTCCTGAAGGGTGTAGGGATATTGTATATGCTTGTCAGGAAACCACCGTGTATTGTTAATAGATCGATCATTGATGGGCCCCACGTATTTTCTCGTGTTTTCTTGTGTGGTGCTTTGGAAGAAAATAATGGGAAATTAGCAATACCATAAATTCGGAGTATAACCAATTTAGGTGGGTTAAGATATTTAGGTCTAGCTATGGATGTGTTATATTACCGCATGAAAAATATATGCTTCATTTTAAATATCAACTACTTCACTGAGAACTTATGTTTAAAACTGTTATTTCTAAACTACATGTTTAAACGATAATGATTCTAAAATTCTGGAGTTGTTCATCTATTTTGTAAAATGACAATAGATGTTATGTATACATGATCCAAAAAAACGGCTTTATTCTGTTATGCATCGAAGAAATCAAATTGATTTAAAAGACATCTTTTAAAATTTGATAAAAGAATCAATTCATAATTGTGAAAGATTTGTCGTGAAAATAAAAACGAAAAAGATGGAAGAAAGAGCGTGTCAAACAATATGAGAAACGACACCCATTGTTTTAAGTGGAATAAGTAGGGAGAGGGAGATTTTTAAGAAATATCAAAATAACATTGAAAAAGAACAAGCATGTAAATGAAAGGTCATTCTAAAATGAATATTTCAAAACTTTCAAACAACTGCTCATAGAAATTAAGATATTATGTGAAGCAAAACCACACATAAAAAAAATAAAAAAATGGAAAAAATTAGAGACAGACACTAAATTGCCACAAAATGTAATGGATAACCTAGGATAAGAAACCTCATAAATTGTACAAACGATAAAGCTTGATGTTTTGGTCGTTTTTGCCTTATGAATTTTCTTCATTTTCCATTATGTTGATGTTAGACTCGTCTAAACAATGTGTACATAATCGGTTCTCTCTATACCTCATTATTAATACGACTCCGACAGTAATTACGGCGGTCTGTATAGCAGCAAGTACAGTGACCCAGTGGTGTCGTCGAATAAGTTGTAGCATTGCAATTGTCCCTGAAACGAGCGATCAAACCACCAACATTTATACGATTCAAGGCAGTGCCAAGACAAACTGACGATGAAGGCGAGTAAAAAAGGTCGTTAGTGGAAAGCAAGAAGAAAATAAACGGTAACTGATTTGCAATCGGGATCCTTGTATGAACATTTCTGGGTTTTTTCTATGCAGCATATGTCGACAGGATATCTTTAGGCTAGCAATCAGTGTGCCAATATGTGTTGCTTTCACACACAATCATACAATCAAAAGGCAACCCGCATGACGAAACTCTTCTTCCTTCAATGCGTTCAACTCAGCGTTTGTGTGTCATTTTAGCCTGAGTTTTATAACAAAGAGCTTACTGTATGCACAGGAACGTGTGATTGGTATAAATGGAAAATAATATCAGAAGACAATTATAGGTTATAGAAATAACCTTTTATTTGAGTTTCAATGGCAGAAATAATTCAAAGAAATAAACTTGTAAACTTGTAACAAGAAGTTTTGCAATCGTGTTGTTTGTGTTTTCTGTAGTCTTCTGCCGCGAAAATATTCAATGAGTGTACAGTTTAATTTTGTAAGGGGTCAATATGTGTCATGTGATGAAGTAATCTATTGTAATGACTACTGTAAATTATTTGTAAGCTAATTATCCAGAAAATGCTAATACATGGTTGATGTATCTTTGTGGATCTACATCTAAATCCTTCATCATCATTTACAAGCAAACAGTCTCCTTATCAGAAAATATGAACATATTAATTGTTATTTTATAATCACTGTACGAAATATATACATTGTAGAAATATCTCCATTTGTTTGGAATGAAAACTTGAAGTCTAACGACACTCGTTCAACAATGTGCATGCAAGTGACATGGACTGCCTTGCTCTGGTAGTCCAAGCAAGATCGGCTAACGTGAATAAACTACTTAATGAAGTCATGGAGGTGTCAACGATGGTGGCCTGACATACTGTAGTTTACTACTAGATTGCACAAGTATATGAAGATGGTTGTATGCAACAGAAAATGTGCACACTTAACTTGCACCAGGGTAACTTCCTTTTGTCACAGTGTTATCGGCGGAACATCATACAGAAAATGTATTTTCTTTAACTGTATCGTCGTCGGCAGTTGTTTTCGATTTAGAACCATTTTAAAGATTTCATATTTGGAAACGAAAAAAAAGCAATAAAGACTAGACAAACTCGAAAAACTAAAAAAGAAAGAAAAAAATACGCATCACGTTAAGGGAACAAAATAGTTCTTCAATCTTAAATTTTCTTCTAAATGTAGCAAAGCTGAGCACATAACGAGAGGCATTTGATAACAGACGGGGTTGTTTTAAACACCAAATATATCGCTGTGAAATGACTAATATAAACAGTACACCCTAATATAAAAGATACAATACATTACAGGGGCGACAAAATCTATAGTTTGTTGTCCAGCTTGTCCAAAAGTCAAAACGTACTGATGGAATTTCGCTAAAACCACATTTATATAACCACTAAAAAGGGAAAAGTGTAGAAAAAGATTTGGCATTGACAGAGAAGCAAATTAAAATCGTTCTCGGAAGCTTTTTTCTGCGCATTTCATCTGCGTATTAAATGGAGATAATAAATCCCTCACCGAGGTAGTAGACGGAACAACGTTTAAATTCGGATGAAATACTGAATGTAAAACTTTTCAAATAAAAATCAAATTATCCCTAAAAGTATAACAGGTTATTAACATTATTTTATATTTCTCATGCGTATTCATCCCCTTGCTTCTAATTTCAAGATAAAAGTTATTCAAGTCGTTTTTATTTATGTTTTTTCAAATAACGTTACCATGAAAACCGCGATTTGACAGAAAAACTAGCTTGTCAAAATCTACTCTTTTATTTTGTTTTTTCAAGATTAATCTTACTTCACATACTGAAAAATAAGAAAATTCTATGAAGCTATTTTTTTAACATCTTAATTTTTTTTAATAGGCCTATAGCCTACATATAATTTTTTTTATTTTGAATTGAAAAACTGATTTGTTTTACTTAAATTGTAAGATTGTTACAATTTGATATAACATTGAATCATAAAGTAGTGAATGTATGAATTCGTGTTTGTTGTGTTTATACACCTTCCAGGAATTAACTTTTTTTAACTTTGAAGATAGTATGGTCATTTTGACAGTTTTGCCCCAAACGGTAACCATGAAAACTACCATATCACAAAAAAAAACAAAAAAAAAACAACAACAACAACAACCACGTCGACCTGTATATTTTTCTTTCATTTTTTAATTCATGATAGAATTCTAAATAACATATAAAAAATTAAGAACATTCTATGAAAGGATTATTCTCTTACAAAATTGTAGAAAATTTAAGATCACTTTTCACCACTCTTGCTTTCATCAAGATGATTGAAATAATCAGGAAGCATCGTGAAGAAATAAAAGCTACTTACCTCTCTTGTTGTCTTGAATACCCCGTAGCTGAGATTTATCTACCCGATGTGCTTCCCGTTTATTGGACCCTTTCTTTATGATATCCATTTCATTGGTAGACTACATATGCAAACAGTTACATAAACGTTTAGAAATAACGAACAACGGCAAGGATAATATAAACGCCGTCACAGCTCTTTTACATTTGTATATTGTTTAATTTCGCTGGCAACATCCCGTTACAGTTATTCAACCCTTTACCAAACGCCAAATTTTCGACTGTCCAAAATTGAAAGGGTTTGCAGACGACATTTTAGAATGTGATGAAATCGAAAAATAATCGTCTGATAGGGCAGAAAACATTGTGGGAAAAGGTGAAATTGCTCGTCACGAGCAAGCTCACTTTTTCCCACAATTTTTTCTAAAGTCGTCTGCTACAAAGTGGTCAAATGTCGTTATTATTTGGGAAAGGGTTATATCGAGACGTACTTTTAACCCATTCCCAAACATCAAATTTTCGACTGTCCCAAATTGAGAGAGTTTGCAGACGGCATTTCAAAATGTGATGAAATTGAACAATTTTCTGCAGAGAGAGCAGAAAACCTTGTGGGAAAAGGAAAAATTGCTCATCACCAGCAATTTCTCCTTTTCCCACAATGTTTTCTAAAGCCGTTTGCAACAAAGTGGTCAAGTGTCGTTATTGTTTGGGAAAGGGTTATATCGAGATGTAATTTTAAACACCTTTATGCACCATGTATCTAAACACGACCAGAGCACACACCAATCATTCGGCCGTGTTACAACGGGGTGATGTCAGGGCGACCATTTCTTTCATGCCACTAGTAGTTGTAGGACCGAATCTGGGCTCGATCACATACCCTTTTCCGTGTGGGGAGGGACTGGGGCTTCTATCATTTTGGTTTTAGGGAAAGACTGTTGAATTTTGTTTCATACTTAAAACCCCCAAATCCCTGCATGCTCATTCGTTCGTGTATTAAACACAAGTTCGTTGGTAAAATGAGCTTCATAAACATATACATTAAGGTGAAAGAAGAGAAGAGGGATAGTTGATTGCATGGTAAAATCACACAATGACAGAGATGGGTTTTTCTATTTGACAGATTCTGATCACCTGATCCAGGTAATCGAAGAAGGAATCAACACAAACCAGGAGTATATATTCTATATTACGTACGACAAGTTTATCCTGTATCTGTATCTGTATTACCAAAGTGTTATATTGAACAAACATTAAATTGCGATATGACACTCATTAAGAATGATCAGCATTTGTTATGATACATGTTAATTTGAGCTTTACATCACTCAAAGTATCAAAGTTCAGCAGTGCAGTTACACATGGACCTGTTTTTTCAATTGCTTTAAAATATTCTCAATCTTTATCAAAGTACAGCAGTACAGTTACACATGCGCCATGGTCGTCTAGTGTTTTACAATATTCTGAATCTTTATCAAAAAACAGCTGTACAGTTACACATGGGACCTGTCTTTTCAATTGCTTTACAATATTCTCAGTCTTTATCAAAATACAGTAGTACAGTTACACATGGGACCTGTCTTTTCAATTGCTTTACAATATTCTCAATCTTTATCAAAATACAGCAGTACAGTTACACATGGGACATGTTTTTTTTTTCAATTGCTTTACAATATTCTCAATCTTTATCAAAATACAGCAGTACAGTTACACATACGCAATGGTCGTTCTAGTGTTTTACAATATTCTCAATCTTTATCAAAGTTCAGCAGTACAGTTACACATGCGCCATGTTTTTTCAATTGCTTTACAATATTCTTAATCTTTATCAAAGTACAGCAGTACAGTTACACATGCGTCATGGTTGTTCTAGTGTTTTACAATATTCTCAATCTTTATCAAAATACAGCAGTACAGTTAGACATGGGACCTGTTTTTTCAATTGCTTTACAATATTCTCAATCTTTATCAAAGTTCAGCAGTACAGTTACACATGCGCCATGTTTTTTTCAATTGCTTTACAATATTCTCAATCTTTATCAAAGTTCAGCAGTAGAATTACACATGCGCCATGTTTGTTCTAGTGTTTTACAATATTCTCAATCTTTATCAAAGTATAGCAGTACAGTTACACATGCACCATGGTTGTTCTAGTGTTTTACAATATTCTCAATCTTTATCAAAGTACAGCAGTACAGTTACACACGCACCATGGTTGTTCTAGTGTTTTACAGTATTCTCAATCAGTAAAATACAGCAGTACAGTTACACATGCGCCTTGGTTGTTCTATTGTTTTACAATATTCTCAATCTTAATCAAAATACAGCAGCACCGTAACACATGGGACATGTTTTTTCAATTGCTTTACAATATTCTCAATCTTTATCAAAATACAGCAGTACAGTTACACATGGGACATGTTTCAATTGCTTTACAATATTCTCAATCTCTATCAAAATACAGCAGTACAGTTACACATTGGACCTGTTTTTTCAATTGCTTTACAATATTCTCAATCTTTATCAAAATACAGCAGTACAGTTACACATTGGACCTTTTTTTTCAATTGCTTTACAATATTCTCAATCTTTATCAAAATACAGCAGTACAGTACACATGGGACATGTTTTTTTCAATTGCTTTACAATATTCTCAATCTTTATCAAAATACAGCAGTACAGTTACACATGGGACATGTTTTTTTCAATTGCTTTACAATATTCTCAATCTTTATCAAAATACAGCAGTACAGTTACACATGGGACATGTTTCAATTGCTTTACAATATTCTCAATCTCTATCAAAATACAGCAGTACAGTTACACATTGGACCTGTTTTTTCAATTGCTTTACAATATTCTCAATCTTTATCAAAATACAGCAGTACAGTTACACATTGGACCTGTTTTTCAATTGTTTTACAATATTCTCAATCTTTATCAAAATACAGCAGTACAGTTACACATGGGACATGTTTTTTTCAATTGCTTTACAATATTCTCAATCTTTATCAAAATACAGCAGTACAGTTACACATGGGACATGTTTTTTTCAATTGCTTTACAATATTCTCAATCTTTATCAAAATACAGCAGTACAGTTACACATGGGACATGTTTTTTTCAATTGCTTTACAATATTCTCAATCTTTATCAAAATACAGCAGTACAGTAACACATGGGACCTGTTTTTTCAATTGCTTTACAATATTCCCAATCTTTATCAAAATACAGCAGTACAGTAACACATGGGACATGTTTTTTTCAATTGCTTTACAATATTCTCAATCTTTATCAAAATACAGCAGTACAGTTACACATGGGACATGTTTTTTTCAATTGCTTTACAATATTCTCAATCTTTATCAAAATACAGCAGTACAGTTACACACGGGACATGTTTTTTTTCAATTGCTTGACAATATTCTCAATCTTTATCAAAATACAGCAGTACAGTTAGACATGGGACCTGTTTTTTCAATTGCTTTACAATATTCTCAATCTTTATCAAAGTTCAGCAGTACAGTAACACATGTGCCATGTTTTTTCAATTGCTTTACAATATTCTCAATCTTTATCAAAATACAGCAGTACAGTAACACGTGTGCCATGTCTTTTCAATTGCTTTACAATATTCTCAATCTTTATCAAAATAAAGCAGTACAGTTACACATGGGACCACCGTTTTACAAGAGCTTTACAATTCAAAGTACAGCAGTACAGTTACACATGCGCCATGTTTGTTCTTGTGTTTTACAATATTCTCAATCTTTATCAAAGTACAGCAGTACAGTAACACATGGGACATGTTTTTTTTCAATTGGTTTACAATATTCTCAATCTTTATCAAAATAAAGCAGTACAGTAACACATGGGACATGTTTTTTCAATTGCTTTACAATATTCTCAATCTTTATCAAAATACAGCAGTACAGTTACACATGGGACATTTTACAAGTTTACAATTCAAAGTACAGCAGTACAGTTACACATGCTGTTTGTTCTTGTGTTTTACAATATTCTCAATCTTTATCAAAGTACAGCAGTACAGTAACACATGGGACATGTTTTTTTTCAATTGGTTTACAATATTCTCAATCTTTATCAAAATAAAGCAGTACAGTTACACATGGGACCACCGTTTTACAAGAGCTTTACAATTCAAAGTACAGCAGTACAGTTACACATGCGCCATGTTTGTTCTTGTGTTTTACAATATTCTCAATCTTTATCAAAGTACAGCAGTACAGTAACACATGGGACATGTTTTTTTTCAATTGGTTTACAATATTCTCAATCTTTATCAAAATAAAGCAGTACAGTTACACATGGGACCACCGTTTTACAAGAGCTTTACAATTCAAAGTACAGCAGTACAGTTACACATGCGCCATGTTTGTTCTTGTGTTTTACAATATTCTCAATCTTTATCAAAGTACAGCAGTACAGTTACACATGCGCCATGTTTGTTCTAGTGTTTTACAATACTCTTTCTGAGCCACCGCGGCTGTTTTTGACAACCCAAAAGGAGTTCGTGGAAAGTTGTGTGTAGCAGTCATTGAGAGTGACTCGATAGGCTTGGCTAAGCCTCCTTCACAATCGATGTAAAACAAATCAAACCAAAAAACAAATGTATACAGGTATGTGCTACGGAACCTTTATGTAACGTTCGCGGAACAAAACGATTGATCAATTGACGACAGTGCTTTTTGATTACTTGCTCGATTCGTTCGTTACAATGGTAAGTAGCAGTGGAATGAAGATTTCTCCATATACCAGAGTTGCCTTTCACACGTACTCCCAAGGGCCAAGTTTCGGGACGAGTCTTCGCGGCATTTGGAGTTTTGTAACGTTCGCGAAACGTTCATGTAAATTCCACTTCTTCTTCTACGTTGATACGTTGTTCTGTCATATTTGACAGTTACACAATGGTACGTTCAAGAAAAAGATTAATGATAGGAAAGTTAGAAGTATAGCGGACAAGATAATCTTACCAATAGTAAAGGAAAATAAAAATAGAAAGGGTGTCCAGGCTGCTTTCGCACCATCAGAGAAAGACCAATCCAGCTCGAATTGGGAACTTTGATGTTGGCATCCTTGTATTATGTCACTGTCACAAGTTTTGTTAAACGTTGGAGATAAATGCGCTTCCTTAATCAATTCAGACTAAAAAACACCGTTCGAAGAAATGAAATTAGCCAAACCAATCAGGGACAGAATTTTGCGATACGATGTGAAATTGGGAGAACTCTCACCATTCGCTATTTGATGCAAGATAAGTTCACCCTTTTATTAATGTTAAGTACGCATTTTACCCTTCAGCAAACGCCGAATTTTGAACTGTCCCATATTGAAAGAGTATGCAGACGTCATTTCAAAATGCGATGAAAATTAAAAAATAATCTTCTGATAGGGCAGAAGACATTTTGGGAAAATGGGAAATTGCTCGTTAAGATCAATCTTTCCTTTTCCAACAATGTTTTCTAAAGTCGTCTGAAACAAACTGGTCAAATGCCGTTATTGTTTGGAAATGGATTAATTGAAGAAAACACCGATCGTCAAAGTATTCGAATACACGTGTTCGAATCTATATGTTCACACCTTCATGAACATATCATATACATGTATATGCATGGAACAAATGGGGTCACATACGAAAGGAAATGGGGCCTAAGCTGCATTACGGATAGAGTGCTGAACTTGAAATCACAAAATCCCTCCCCACGTTGGTTCAAATCAATGTGTTTTGTTACATGCAGTACCTTCAGGCTGACTTACGTGATGTTGATCTGCCCTTATGCAATACAACTGGAAAAAATGCTGACACGAAGGAAACAAAGACCAACAAACAAACTTTGATAAGATTTAAGATGCAAGCTGTGCTTGTAAACTTTGATATATTTGTTTCCACATTTGTAAGTAAACGTCACAAACAAATCACAGCTGGTATTAGTGCCCGACTACGGTGGCATAGAGGTGACATGCATGCGATTTTTTTCCCGTTGTTCCAAAAAAATCGAAATAACGAAAAATGAAGTCGTTATTTCGAGTTAGTAAGTCGAAATAACGCGATAACTAAGTCGTTATTTCGACTTACTTTCGTATTATGCGATTTTCAAAAAAAAAAAGTCGAAATAACGAAAAATTAAGTCGTTATTTCGAGTTAGTAGGTTAAAATAACAAGATAGAAACAAATGAAATATATCTTCTTGATAAATTTTGGATATGATCAACATTTTCAAGGTGGTGGATTCACCGGGGTCCCGGGTTCGAGCCCCACCGACACTACTTGTTTCGTGAGAGTGGCCTTTTGGCAAATCACTTCAGAGCCAACAGTACTGGTGGATCCAGGAAGGCCGTAGTCCTGAGTCACAGGCTTAGGTCTTTATTCTGTTCCTTAAAAAAAACGGTAAAACGGTGAACGGTCTAATCATTAATCAATATTTGCTGGTGATTTCATTATAAACTCGTCGAAAAGTAAAGTATTTAAGCAGAAAGCAGATTTTGTTTTAAAATTATATGAATGCCACCAATAATGTTCCTTTTAGGGCGTGGTATTTGGCAAAATAGTAACTTCAATGGTATATTAACCCATTACCAAACAAAAACGACATTTGACCAGTATGTTACAGACGAGTTTTCTGCCCTATCAGAGGATTATTTTTTAATTTCATCACATTTTGAAATGACGTCTACAAACTCTTTCAATTTGGGTCAGTCGAATATTTGGTGTTTGGGATAGGGTTAATGGAGCAATGTGATGGCCCCAATGATTCAGACATAACCATCCACAGCCAAGCATCTATATTGCTTGTCCTCTAGAGGATAAATCGTACCAAAAAGAAAACAATCTTAGTCTTACAATAATTAACATGGCGATTGTTTTTAAAGGTTGTCATGTTTTATGTCAAATTGGTGATCCCTTTAGCGGGTCCATTTTACAGATAAGCACAATTTCATCATAAAATGTAGAGAACTTCCCTTACTTATTCCAGAGACATAGATAACATTTCGCTTGACATCTTCCATGGCAACGGATAAACAGGTACGCACTTTCCTTATCTCGCAGAACCTCGCGGCACGCGAGAGTTTGGCGATAATTCCGGAGTTGCCAATCTCTGTTATCTATGTCTCTGCTTATTCAGTGTAAAATTGCTGTCCCCTGGAACATGGTCAAGTTTGACATTAGAGTCACATTTCGGAGATTGATCTAGTAAATCCCTGGTTAATGCCACTCAATGGGTATGAAAAGGCGTCTTATGATTATAAACTAGAGGTTTAGAAGAAAACAAATATATTCAGAGAGCTGCCCTATGTCGCTCACCTGATCTCTGATGCAAATAAGCCTGACCTAGGTCACATTGATGAACAAACGAGAATAATTTAGGCATACTTTCATCTCTATACCAAACAGGACAAATTGATCACCAACAGGTATGTAAATTTGTGTAATTAAATAAATGTACTGTACATGTAAAAATAGCAAAGGGAACTCCCATGGTTCAACTTGACGAATACATCATTTCAAAAGTTCAGAGAATGTTCTGAAAAGCAGATAAAAACTGGCATTAGTAGAGTGGTAAAAAGAGTTTACTAAGGGTTTTCAAAGTGCCCTACCTTTTTTTACCCTACCTCAAAACAAACCAATAACTCAAGTATCTTCATTTATTTTCAATCCATTTTTTCCACTTTGAATAAAGAGTATGCATAAAGACATTGCTGTTTTAAAATGAAACCAAAATTCATTATAAAAGTAAGGCCAAAGGCAAATAGAGGACTCTGGAAAACATTGTAGGAAAAGGAGAAATTGCTCGTGGTGAGCAATTTTTCCTTTTCCCACAAAGTTTTCTGTCCTATCAGAAGATTATTTTCCAATTTCATCACATTTTGAAATGTCGTCTGCAATCTCTTTCAATTTTAAACAGTCGAAAAATGTTTGTTTGGGAAAGGGTTGAAGCCATAATAGCGCGAATTCATAGTCAAAATGTGTGACTTCAAGAATAATTGAAAAATAACATAAAAATATTTGAAATTCCCTTTTAAAGTGTAACTGCGATGGTACCATGTTGGTTTGTTGCTTTTAAAGGAGTGAGACGATAAGGTTTGTCTACAATAAGTGATAAAGCAAGGTTAGTCAAGAATTGCCATGTTGATTTCGTAAAACGCCAGGGACCAATGAAATCTGTGAAATACAAATACATTGTATGTTCTTAATATTTGTATTATTTGTGTTGGATGTATAACAGAATTTTTATGTACTTCACTTGACTTTTCTAACCATGGCAGGCGCCAGCCACAAGGTTATCGAGGCACCCATTGCTATTTTTAGACTTGACTTGAATGTTAACAATGAAGTAAAATTGTATGCTACACAATTCAAGAAAATAGCACTTTAAACATGGCAAATTAATAATACAGGCTTTATACTGTCATGATAATGTGATGCTATGCTATGTTTTAATATATCAGGGTTTTCCTTGAACCTCAACTAATATAATAAATGACCCGCAATTCATGGATATGACCCTTAAAGATTATTATTTTTCATTCACAACTCCATATATAGGGGGGTAAAATGTCCCCAAAATTAACATAAATTAAGGGCATAAGGGAAAACCCTGACATTTTCGTTTATAATCTATAACTCACTTTACCAAGTTTTGTTGGGTTTTTGGGCAACATTCTGGCTTTAACCCATTACAAAATAATGATGACATTTAACCACATTGTTGTAGACGACGCTGGAAAATATTGTGGGAAAAGGAGATATTGCTCGCTAAGAGCAATTTCTCCTTTTCCCACAATGTTTTCTGCTCTATCTGAAGAATATTTTTCGATTTCATTACAATTTGAAATACTGTCTGCAATCTGCAAACTCTTTCAATTTGGGACAGTTGGTCGTTTGGGAAAGGGTTAAAGTAAATTTGATTCATACCTGTTCATGATATATTCCGAGTTACATTGCATGTTTTGGAAAAATGTTCAGGAATGTTGCTGAAGCCTTTGATTTCGATTACATTTGTAAAAGTATTTACATATTTAATTACATTTCGATTACATTTGTAAAAGTATTTTAGAAAAAATCTTCGTATTCAATTAGACACATAACAACTTAAAAATACTATAAAAAAAGGCAAATATGTCTGAATATGCCCTTATGTCAATTAATGAGTAAAATAATCTTAACTATTAAAAAAATCAAAATATCACAGAGAAAGTTTTAACAGACAACTTTACAATTACTGTGTTTTGTATAATAATCACTTTAAAAAAAATGTGAATTTACACTCCATGATCCAAAAAATTAATCCACCTTATATTGAATTGTGTAGAAACTATTATGACAAAGTTTATATCTTAAAGAGTCCCAATAGCTTCTTTCCAATATGATCTAGAAAAAGTATCCTTTCTTGCTATTTTCTATTGACCGATGTTGCTCTCAATTTGGACAATTTTGCTGAACATTCCTTGTTTTTGCATGGGGTAATTAGTTAATTACCTCAATGATAAAACGGGCTGCCCTATTTTTTTTCAATATTCTTAGTGCATCCCAACTGCCATTATACCTATTTATCTACAAATGAACTACCGGTAATACAGATACATTCACTCACAAGTACTACACACAAAGCAATGTAAGATTATGAAATGTAATATGTCATGGAACCCATCGATAAACAAGAAACTATATATAATTATGCAGTGGCTCTTTCTTGCAAAGCTTTTTTTTAAAATCTTCAGCTTAACCCTTTCCCAAACAATAACGACATTTGACCACTTTGTTGCAGACGACCTTAGAAAACGTTGTGGGAAAGGAGAAATTGCTCATAACAAGCAATTTCTCCTTTTCCCACAGTATTTTCTGCCCTATCAGAAGATTATTTTCCAAATTCATCACCTTTTGAAATGTCGTCTGCAAACACTTACAATTTGGGACAGTCGAAAAGTTGTTCTTTGGGAAAGGGTTAAGGAGTGATGTAAATATCTATATAACCATTTCTCTCTAAAGAAAAAAATTGACTTTGACACATCTGCTGAAGAGGACTTTAGAAATAAACCACAGTGGCAAAAGGATAAGTTGTGCCTGATGAGCATTTATCCTTTTAATGCACTAATCTCAACTCAAAATCATAAAGAATTTATATTTTCTTATTATTATCTGTTGTCATAAACTCTCATAAATTTAAAGGAAGAAGTTTTGGGTGGATTAAAATAAAGAAAACTCTTCTAATAAAAAAAATAGAAAAAGAAATGGAGGAATCATTTCTGAAGAACAATATACTTAACAATACTGTAACAAATTGTTTGAGAAGACTAGCATGTTAAAGCATAATCCGATCTCTCCAAAATAACTTTGTTAAATTAGCATCTACACACAAAACACAAATCCTTGATCCTTTATAAGTCGACATTCTGCCTACAAAACATTAACTCATTCAGAATCAGCATTCTGAATACATGGCACTATCTCATTCAACATTGTGCCTACAAAACATTAACTCATTCAGAATCAGCATTCTGAACACATGGCACTATCTCATTCAACATTCTGCCTACACAACATTAACTCATTCAGAATCAGCATTCTGAATACATGGCACTATCTCATTCAACATTCTGCCTACACAACATTAACTCATTCAGAATCAGCATTCTGAATACATGGCACTATCTCATTCAACATTCTGCCTACATCGTACATTAACTCGTTCAGTATCAGCATTCTGAATACATGGCACTATCTCATTCAACATTCTGCATACACAACATTAACTCATTCAGAATCAGCATTCTGAATACATGGCATTATCTCATTCAACATTCTGCATACACAACATTAACTCATTCAGAATCAGCATTCTGAATACATGGCACTATCTCATTCAACATTCTGCCTACAAAACATTAACACCTCTGACATAATATGAAGCAGCAATATTGCTTCTAGCAAAACTACTTTCATTTTCGAAAGGAAAATGTCAAATGCAATATATAAACATTCATCCAATTTGATTAACGAAACGAAAATATATCACAACTAATAATTTCACTATTATGTGTGAGTTACCGACCAAAAATATTGGTTTTGAATGATGTTCAACACCTCCATATACATTGGATTACCCAATTTGGACGAATATGGAAAATATGTTATTAGCAGGGGACATTTAACACAAAAGGTTGTATCCCTACACTAATGTACAAAATGTTTTTGTCAGGTCATGAAAATGACTGAGTAGTAGTTGCAATTGTGGTCCTATCACACATCACAAAATAATCATTTTCAATACCTTACAAATGGTTGTTTACTCTAATTTACAATTTGGATTGGTCCGTAAAATCCCATTTGAGGTAATTTGTTAGGAATAACCTAATTCTGTGAGTCATTTGATTCAAGTGAAAGTTGCACTTCCCCTCTGCACTGCTGAGACTGGGTCTGTAAAAGATTGTCAAGTTTACACTTCACGTCCGTCAGCTGAGCTCTTATTTTGTCAACCTTTTTATAATTTGAAGCTGCCATATTAACCTTTTCAAGGCGAATAAGTTCAGACTCTATTTCACCAAGGGTTTGAATGTATTTTTTGTCTTTGTTTGTACATCTATAAACCTTGCCAACCACTTCTAAACACTCTGTAATAAAGGTGTTGTGTGGCATGGAATCCTTTGCTTTCTCTCGTATAGCCAATGCTTTGTTG
This sequence comes from Cerastoderma edule, assembly GCA_947846245.1. Lineage (NCBI taxonomy): Eukaryota > Metazoa > Mollusca > Bivalvia > Cardiida > Cardiidae > Cerastoderma > Cerastoderma edule. The sequence continues at coordinate 39,123,934 of OX401407.1, read as the reverse complement.
GCAGCCTGCAGTGATGACTGGTACTCTCCCATAGAACAGTAACTGTTGGCAGCATGAACCAAACTTTCCACATATGTTATACCATTTGGAGCTAGGTCCCTCCGTATTCTTACTGCCTTTTCAAATTGCTGCACAGCCAACTTGAATTTTTTCTCTGCTTGAAATACCTTTCCCCGTGTATCATGCGTCAAAGCAATTCCATCTTTAGATGGAACTTCCTGGCTATTTAACAGTTGTAATGCTTCGTCTAGTTTTTGATGCGCTTCTTCAAACTGTTTCAGCCTGGAATGCTTTGCTGCTATGTTGTTCAGTGAATAAACAATAGATATAACTGGCGTATTCTTGGAAAGACGTTTGATTTCCAGTCCTTCTGTGTAGTACTTCAGAGCATTTTCCGCGTCATCCTTCTGATCATAGAAGATGCCGATGTTGTTCAAGGTGGCACCAACTGACGGATGTTTGGGACCCTGAACTTCTCGTCGAATCGCTAACGAACGGAAATGGTAGGTCTCTGCTTTGTCCAAATGTCCTGTTTAAACAAAAAGAAAGACTAGATGTTATCCGATGTTTTAACCTTTTTATTCAAATAAACGTAATCTAATGGACCTGCTGCAGAGTATTTTGGAAAACAATATGACAAAAGAAAAAATTGCATGTGTTAACATACTTCTCTGTTTGTCTCAATAGTTGCTAAGAAATATCCAACAAAAATGCCATTTATTTTATGAACACTATAATTATTGTCTTCTGTTGCTTTATTTGAGGACCAGTCTAAAACATTCACAATGTATGGATTATAAGATAACCCTAATCATGCATATGTAAATTCTTAGAAGTATATAATCACCAATAATGCTAGATGAAATTGTAATACTTAAAAAAGTAACTTTCTGTTTTCAAAAATGTTTGCAACAAGAATTGTATTGGTTTCTTTTTTTGAGTGAATAAAAATTGTTGACAAAAGATAAAAAAGATTTAAGGCAATAGATTGAAAAAAAGAGCGATGCTGCAAACTCTTTTATTTAGAAGATGAACCTAATCATGACAAATCTCGTTGATTGAATATCTTTTCTATATCCCAGAGGAATACCAATTTAAGTTATCATCTGCAAGTTCTAACACTTTTGGGAAATCATAAAAAGTAAGTCAATTACTTTTATCACACCTGGGGCCCGTTTTACTAAACAGTTTACGCTTAAGATTTGCGTAAGTCTAAAACAACAACTCCTTTTATTTCAATATTTGGCAAAGCAATATTTGCAAAGTAACACATCATTGGAATCGTCTCTCCGAGACGCTTCCAATGACGTGTCACATTGCAATATTGTACTTTCATTGAAGATATCATCCATGTTAATCAATTATGACTTACGCAAACATTTTCCGTAAGTTGTTTAGTAAAACGGTACCCTGGCTCCTAATAATTCACTTATATAAACCTAATGCCTACTATGTGACAAGCAGACCAAAAAAAACTCTTAAAACCACAATCACATTTGTTGAAAAATAGATTTTGGTGTGATATGATGTTGTTATTGATACATTAATGTCCTCTAAAACAATATGTTAGTGCTCAAATCTGCATAAACATTTTATCTATTTCCTTCCTTTGGAGATCTACCCTAGTCACATATTCCTCCAATATAAGTTGGGAGTAATGATACATTTTTAGAAACTATTTTCTTCATATTTTATATCATTTTATCTTCATTTGATACCTATTGAAAACCTATGGGAGCCGTTATTAAGTCCAAAATGATCTTAACCCTTAGAATGCTGGGTAATTTTCTAAAAATAGATATTTGTATCGTCTGCTTTCCAAAATGTTAAAGATCTGCTCAATTTTGATGAGGAAAGATATCAAGAGTAGCCAACAGGCTAGATCACAGGTCAGCCACCAATTCACATGGAGGCTGGCATGTGAACTAACCTGCTTGCATAAGCATGAAGTTGGTTTCAGCACTATAAGGGTTAATGATTCCCACTTACCTAGCAGTGTATTAGTGATTCCAAGACTATTCAATGATTCCCACTTACCTAGCAGTGCATTAGTGATTCCAAGACTATTTAATGATTCCCACTTACCTAGCAGTGTATTAGTGATTCCAAGACTATTTAATGATTCCCACTTACCTAGCAGTGTATTAGTGATTCCAAGACTATTTAATGATTCCCACTTACCTAGCAGTGTATTAGTGATTCCAAAACTATTTAATGATTCCCACTTACCTAGCAGTGTCTTAGTGATTCCAAGACTATTTAATGATTCCCACTTACCTAGCAGTGTATTAGTGATTCCAAAACTATTAAATGATTCCCACTTACCTAGCAGTGTCTTAGTGATTCCAAGACTATTTAATGATTCCCACTTACCTAGCAGTGTATTAGTGATTCCAAGACTATTTAATGATTCCCACTTACCTAGCAGTGTATTAGTGATTCCAAGACTATCTAATGATTCCCACTTACCTAGGAGTGTATTGGTGATTCCAAGACTATTTAATGATTGAAGTTTCAGAAGTTCACCTTGCTTGCCTAGTAAAGATGAGATAGCGAGGGACTTCTCAAAGAATCTGAAATAAACATATATAATCAGATATATTGCCATATGAAGATGACCAACCAATATTTGGTATATCACTGGTATATCACTCAAGAGTTCAATGCAAGACTATAGTTAGTGCTTCATAAACATGAGGCACTTACTATAGTATTGCATTGAACCCTTGATATGAGAAAACACATTTCATTATTAAAGATTTTATTTGAGTCTTGATCAATTGTTAAGTTTTATTTCAACCATTTACATGTATTTAGAAATAAAGTTGGAAAATACCCCTTTGGTAAAATTGAAATTATTCAAATATTCCAATATTTGAAAGTCTTCCAAATACAAAATGTGATTATATAGACTTTTGTCTCCACCTCTCAATGGACAACAAAAGCATCCTTTTCATACTTCATGAGAACCAATCAAAGCCAATTCCTTAACACATTACCAAACAATAACGACATTTGACCAGTTTGTTGCAGGCAACACTAGAAACCATTGTGGGAAAAGGAGAAATTGCTCTAAATGAGCAATTTCTCCTTTTCCCACAGTACTTTCTGCCCTATCAAGAGATTGTATTCCAATTTCATCACATTTTGAAATGTCGTCTGATAACTCTTTCAATTTGTGAGTCGAAAATTTGTCGTTTGGTAAAGGGTTAACTCAAAACACCAACAGAAACAACCACAATGACAAAATTTAATCTCATTTCATTGATGAGTTGGTTTAACCCTTTACCAAACGGCAAATTTTCTACATTTCAAAATTTGATGAAATTGGAAAGCAATCTCTGATACAGTAGAAAATTATTCCTTTTTCTATTTCATCACATTTTGAAATGTCATCTTCAAAATCTTTCAATTTGGGACAGTAAAAAATTTGACGTTTTGTAAAGGGTTAAACAGTAGCAGTTGCTGGTACCCGACTTACCCAACTGCTTCGTTATTTCTGCCCTGACTGTGAAGATTCCAGCCTAGCCTCTGATAGGCCGTGGCCAGGTGAATATCTCTGGGCCCTGTCTCCAGATATTCAAGGGCCTGTTTAAGGTTGTGGGCTCCTTTGGGATAATCACCCTGTAGAGAACAGATTGATTATATATAGCAAGTATTTAACCCATTACAAAACGATAACAGCATTTGACCAGCTTGTGCAGACAACTTTGGAAAACATTGTAGGAAAAGAAGAAATTGCTCTTAACGAGCAATTTCTCCTTTGCCCACAATGTTTTCTGTTCTACAAATTGATACACTTTTTGACAAAAAAAGAAAGAAAATCTGGTCAAAAGCAGAAAAGGCTTGCAACATGGGATTTCTTCTTTGGCAAAAAATTGATGCCTTATACATTATAATCTTTCAGCCATGTTACCCATGATTTGATAATCTGTTGTTTATATCAACAAATAAAATAAGTGTGAAAAATGTTATAGCTTCTTCCAGATTAATCAATTAGCAAAAGCTGAAACATGAGCAAACATTTCCCTTTCATTCAAATGATTAAAAAAATTATAAAGTTCAAAGAATGGCTTCTAACCATAAGACCTTGAGTAATGGGGACAATAAAAAACTGTGGGAAAGCCAGGTATCAAACGAAGTTCTGGTTTGCTTCTAGGAAACATGGCAGATGAACTATTGCTGTGATATAACTGAAATCTTGCTTAATGCAGTACAATTGTTGTAATTGAAGAAATTGCCTTGAGCTTTTTGGAAGAAAATATCCTTTTCGTAAATTCGTAAATTATTGAATGCTTTTTCTCAGCACTCATGTAATGAAGACAAATGTTTAATCTGTTGAATTACATCAAAGGGGTCCTGCATGGCTCAGTGATTAAGGTGGTGGACTCAGAACTCAGGGTTCCCGGGTTCAAGCCCCATCGACACCACTGCTTTCTACGGAGTGGCCTTTGACAAGTTATTCAGTACTGGTGAATCATAGAGTCACAGGCTTAGGCCTTTATCCTGTACCATAACGGTAAACAGTAAACGATGTAAATACTTTAGTAAGGGAATCTAATATGCTTGAGGTATATCAAAGTAAGAAATGCAGAGGGGTTACAGGTTACCTTAACATTTGTATATAGACTTCCAAGAGCAACATGTATTATAGACTTGTCCTTTGGTTTTCCATACATCTCTGTACATTTGAGGCATCCATCATAAAATCTCTCACTGTTACCTGTGTATCAAATGAAAGGCAACAGTGTGTTAAGGACTTGTTATTTGTGGATTAGATAGTTGCAATGGGTATGCTGCTTATCACCGGATCATTTGCACCAACCTTGATATCCAGAGCTTGATTTATCTGCTTAATTTTGATAAGGAAAGATACTTGAAGTAGTAAACAGGTAAGTTCACAGGCCAGTTGGACTGGGATGGGTACTCAAGTATCCGGGTTCAAGCCACTACCTGGGTAGCAAATCACTACCCATTACCCGACATTACTTTTACCTGGATTGCAAATTCACATGAAATGTGTGTATATACCCATCCCAGCTATACAGGCCAGCCACCAATTTACTTGGCGGCTGGCCTGGATCTAACCTGTTTGCATAAGCATGAGGTCTTTTCCAGCTCTATAAGGGTTAATAACCCTACCTTTCATAGAATTGATTGATAAGTGAAGTACAAACTATTTTATAATCCTACAAGTTAAAGAGTCCCTTAATTGGCACTAGCCAATGATAAGGAACCTTATAAAAGCATTCATGCCATAAAACTAAACTTCTGTTCTTATATCATTCTGTAACTCCCATAACATTTACAAATGAGTGAGTTGATTAACATACCTGCCATAAAATTCTCAATCAGAGTGGTACAGGTGGACGCAATCTCTATGAAGAAGTGGTAGGTGTCCTCTCGAGTGTAGAAAACCTCCGTAAGCAGTTTCTGTAGGTTTGCTTGCTCAAGGGTGAACTCAGACAGCGCCTTCGCACAGTCCTCTGATCCAAGTCTCTCCGAAATATTGAGCATCACACGAGAAAACGTGTTGTAGTATTTCCTTCTTACCTCTGGGAAAATGAACGGGAGAAATGTAACAAATAACTCGAGCTGACAAAGAAAAGAGCCTGAGGGATAAATTCTATTTTTGAAATCCTATATTGTTGGTGCTCATAAGAATTATCTTCATGAGACATTTCTTATGAGTCACCACAATATAAAGGATTTACTACTTAACCCTTTACCAAACGCCAAATTTTTGACTGTCCCATAATTATTGAAAGTGTTTGCAGACATCAAAATGTGATGAAATTGAAATTTAATCTTCTGATAGGGCAGAAAAAATTGTGGGATATAGAAAAATTGCTTGTTAATCTCATAGTAAAAGTTCTTTTGTTTTGGCTTTAAAAATAAAACTGTTTGTGTGTTCATTCAATAATCTTCAAATTGTTTGTTTGAAAACAAGGTTTCAGCTTATCTCAGATTCTTAAGTACAAAGCAAATCAAACTATGAAGACAGCAGTCTTGAGTTTAAGACCTAGGCTTTGTCATCATTTCACTGAATAGTTAATGCAGACATTGCAGCATAAATTGCTGGTCTTTTAAGAAAAAAAATACCCACATGTTAGGGGAAATAGTCATAATCTTGCAAAGAATATTTGTGCAGTTTTGGTGAGAGTAGATAAGGACCATGGATTTTCTTATTTATAAACCTATTTGTGCCTATTCATTTCATAAAACCAAACTTATTTTCAGAAAATGAGCGCAATGTTGGTAGGATCTATCTGTAACAAATTTTGAAAACTGCACACAAACCAACTTTAGATTTCAGACTATAGTTTATTTGTTAAATGAGTAAAATAATGTTTGAAATTATCTTTCATTGCACAAAAGGTGCATTCAACCATCATTTTTCCAAAAAATATTGTTTGATATTTACATAACAGTTGGTACATGAGCATCATAAGCTTTGAGACACAAAAAAAACCAAAGGTCAAATATTCCAAAAACAGAAGCCGGAGTACTGTTTAAAACACTTGTTGAGACCTATATACGTTTTTTTGGTCAATATCACCTTTAATGAAAAACCTGTGCTCCAAACATAGTACTGGGTGATGCCTCGTCGCCTTTCCACTTAAACATTGGATATTCAATATTATGTCTCAGACAGACCTATACAATGAGTTACTCCTTTTGTCCAAATGTTTCCAACTGGTTCTAAAGGAAACAGTGACCCATACATGTATGTTAAAGCAAAATCAGTCACCTGTTATGGTTATGAAGCACTCACCTGTAATGTTACTTAAGGCAAAGTATGTATGGAGACATTCCCTCAGGATACCCTGAATGTTGAATCTTTTTGTCCGTTGGTCGTAGGTTAACATGAATCTGCGCCGTAAATGTATCAACACATCACCTTTTACCTGGGCAATACTCTTGTAATCTTAAAACACAAAAAGAAATATTAACTAAAATACCAATAGGTGGTGAGTTGTTGGCCGAAAACATTAACATTAATAGTGCAAGCCCATAAGTTGGCCATAACAATGCATATCAGTGTTTGGTTAAACTCACTAACCCATAGCTATTGACCATAATGTCATAGCGTCACTGTGGTGTCTTAAGTTTTCTGCAGAAAAAAACAGTAACATGAGGTTTTAACACCAAACCCGCATAGATATTATATAAATTTAACCATATTGTCATAGCCTCACTGAGGTCTCTAAAATTTGCTGCAGAAAAAACAGGAACATGAGGTTTTAACTCCTACCCCAATAGATATTGACTATATATAATGTCATAGGTTCACAGTGGTCTCTGCAGCAAATACAGTAACATGAGGTAAATGTATTACATCTATAATGATATATAAAGGCATTGATGTTAGGTAGTTGCTGCTAACTATCACAAACAAGATGTCAATTTAATGCTTTATCACTCCACCTCAATTGTGGCAGGTGGAAATCAAAACCCAAAACAGAAGCTTTATTCTTAAAGTTTACACTATCTTTGTGATTTTGATCAGAAACTATTGTGACAATTGGAAATATTGCTAATCACAAGTCATTTCTACTTTTTTTCTCTGTGTTCTTTAAATCTTTTGTTACATGTTTTAAAAAACAAAAGAATAACAAATCAAAAGTGAATATGATTATGATTCAAGCATCATTGCAATTATGCAAATTTTGAAACATGACTCAAATCCATCAGTTCATAAGGCCGAATATTGACATATGATGTTGTACATATTGAGTATTTATACATTACCCAGCATTTGCTTGGCTTCCGCTGCATTAAAAGACCCCGGAATGAACTCCAGAATTGAAAACCGCCTGGTGTAAAACTTTGTCAGTCTCCCGATAAATCTTGTATAGACATCAGCTTAAATAATAACATGCCCAAATTATTCAAAGTGAATCTATTCTTTGTATGCATCCATTATATGTAATTGGCTTAATTTAACCCTTTCCCAAACAATGACCACATTTGACGACTTTGTTGCAGACGACTGTAGAAAACATTGTGGGAAAAGGAGAAATTGCTTTTTCCTTTTACCACAAGCTTTTATGCTCTTTCTGAGAATATTGTTGAATGTCATCACGTTTTGAAATGTCGTCTGCAAACCCTTTCAATTTGGGACAGTCGAAAATTTGTTGTTTGGGTAGGGTTAACCTGTGTAAGTTGGGCTAACCATAATGAAGAGATGTAAAAGACAAAACAATCCCTAGTAAAGTAGAAAATAATGTATCAAAAGAAGAGATTTGTTATGAGCATTGTCTCCTATTGTTACAATGGCTTTTTATTCATTAATACTCATCTGCTGCAAACAGAAGGAAGGTAGTGCCTTTGAAATAATGAAGGAAAATCAGATCAACAGATCTATTACAAAAATCAACTACAGGGTACCGTTTTACTTAACAACTTAAGGAAAATATTTGCATAAGTCATAACTGATAAACATGTATAGTTTCTTCAATGAAAGTACAATATTGCAATGTGACACGTCATTGGAAGCGTCTTGGAGATGATTCCAATGATGTGTTACTTTGCAATATTGCTTCGCCCAATATTGAAATAAGAGGAATTGTTGTTTTAGACTTACGCACGTCTTAGGGTAAACTGTTTAGTAAAATGGTACCCAGGTTTATAACATATATAAGCAACATACCCATGACAGTAGTTACCTACAAGTACATATTCATAGTGGGAAAAAACCTTAAACGGAAATTACCTACAATTCTATAACACAAGTTAGTAACCAATAGATCTAATATAGAAGTTATCAACAAGTACATCTTAAATGATAGTAAGCTTATCTACTCTATAAAAAAAAAAGTCAGCAGGCGCATAGCTGCCTATAAGCGAGTACACAGCTGAATCCCCATGATTCTGAAAAAAAAAATAGGAATTTTTTAAAATCACAAAAATCTACTTCATTAATGTATAAAACCTTGATGCCTTGATGTATTCTATTTGTCAATACTGTAATATAATACTACATTAACGACCCTGAAATCGCCTAGAATGCACCAGATTGCGCCATTATTTTCGAACTCCAGGGGAGAATGCCCCCAAAACCCACCTAGTTAAATCCTGAATCCACATCAATGGAGGGCTAGCTGCGCGCCTGGTCAACTAAAGCTTTGGCTTACATGCCAATAACAGAAACCAACTATTGGCTCCAGGTTGATAACAGGAGACTGCTACTGGTTAATAATAGATATCACTTATAGGCTATAACATATAGCAGAAATAACCAACAAGTCTTTGATAGAAATAAACTACAGGTCAATAAAATAAATCAGCTACAGGTATGTTATAGAAATAAGCTACAGGCCACAGGTCTATAATAGAAATCAGTTATAGGCTACAGGTCTATAATAGAAATCAGCAAAAGGCCACAGGTCTATAACAGAAATCAGCTAAAGGCTACAGGTTTATAACTGAAATCAGTGAAAGGCCTCAGGTCTATAACAGAAATCAGCTAAAGCTAGGCTACAGGTCTATAACAGAAATCAGCTAAAGGCTACAGGTCTATAATAGAAATCAGCAAAAGGCCACAGGTCTATAACAGAAATCAGCTAAAGGCTACAGGTCTATAACAGAAATCAGCTAAAGGCTACAGGTCTATTACAGAAATCAGCTAAAGGCTACAGGTCTATAACAGAAATCAGCTAAAGGCTACAGGTCTATAACAGAAATCAGCAAAAGGCCACAGGTCTATAACAGAAATCAGCTAAAGGCTACAGGTCTATAACAAAAATCAGCGAAAGGCCACAGTTCTATAACAGAAATCAGCTTAAGGCAGCAGGTCTATAACAGAAATCAGCGAAAGGCCACAGGTCTATAACAGAAATCAGCTAAAAGCTACAGGTCTATAACAGAAATCAGCTAAAGGCTACAGGTCTATAACAGAAGACACCTTCAGGTCTATAACAGAAATAACCAAGATAAGTTAAAGACAACTTTCACAGAAATCACCGATCAGGTCTTTTACCGAAATCAGGTTTATGTAAATGACAAAAATTACCTACAGTCTAACAATCGCAAACTAGTACAGTACAGAAATCATTTACATGTCCTTTACAGAAGTAAATTACAAGTCTATAACAGATTTAAGATAACCATCCATCCATGTACAACAAACACCTCTTGCAATTCAAAACTAAATAAGCTGATTTGCCTTGTAATGAGTTCATGGGTACAAGTTATGCGTAAGAAGAGAATTTAATGCATGACAAAAGAAAGTCCTTCCAGTTTTGGGAAGCTTAGACTTGCTAAAGTGCTTCATGGATCTATTATTGTCTAGATCATAAGAATATAACAAATAATTAGACTTACCAACACGGTCATCTTCCCCATAGTATTCCTGGCTAAGTGTCCTTAGTCTGTAATTACTAAGTAGCTCAACCATATCTGCTGGTGTTATCATGTCTTCCATCAACTCGCCTCCGATCATCAGAATTAACAGGGGAAGCCCTTCACTCAGTCGGACTATGACGTCTCTATATTCACCAAGATCAACCTCATCGCCTATAATAGACTTCAACAGGGCAAGCGACTCTGTGGGTGGTAGTGGCAGTACCTCATAGTTGAAGAAGATGTGTTGATACTGTGCAAACAGTACTTTTGTAGTAGATGTAATCAAAATCTTCGTATATCTGGTTTGCGTGATCAGACTGGCAAACAATGATTTTAGTTTGTCGCCCTCTTCACTTTCCAGAATATCTTCTGCATTGTCAAAAACTGTAACCATGGAAACCTGTCCATGTGCCGTCCGGGTAGCTATTTCTGAGCATATCTGTCTGATCCATTTTCCGTTTTCTATTGCGTTCACCTCAGGTGTAACTTCAAGGCCGGCACATATGTTCGAATGAATGGACTGGATATCTGTTTGTATTTTAAGATCTATATAAAGCTCTTGTAGTTTTGTATTTTTCTGCTTCTGCAGCCGAAGAAACTCCTTGATGAGGCGAGATTTTCCAACAGACCGAATACCGAAAACCCCAAATACCTTGTGATTTCTCCATGCACCAGAAAGCTTTTCAAGGTCATGTGACCTTCCAACAAATGCTGATTCTATCTCACAATCAAAGTCGTTCTCTTCAAAGTTGTCGAAATCCATTCTGACTTTTTGACTTCTCTTTTCTCTGTCTAAGTTTTGTTTGATTGATTTGGGTTCTCACACATTAACAGTAAATAATTCAGCGTACCATACCCAACATCAGCCAATCAAGTATCAGGGTGGGACCATCAACATTCCACCAATCTGGGACCTTCCTCTCACAAATCTGGAATGATTAAAGGGTTATCTAAAATTAATAAAAATATGACATATCAACCCTGAAAAAAATATTAAAATGCATAATATCATACACTTTAATGAGAATGCATGAGACAATTTAAAGAAACCCTGACATAGGAGTTACCAATTTCAAATTTTGGTATAGGTTTTTTTTAAATATCACAATGTTAGCAAAGGAATGAACACCAAAAAGATTTTAGTATAGAAAAAAGAATACAAAAATGGCCAAAGATTGAACATCAATAGAAATTGAGTTTAAAAAAGGCAAAAACATGGGCATGGACAAAATTGGGTTAAGGACATTCTCGGTAGCTTTTTCTGCGCACTGCATCTGCGCATCAAAGGGAGATAATAATCTGTTACAAAAGAGGTATTTGCATAGTATTTGGATAAACGTTTTAATTCGGATGAAATTTACTGTATGCGATTATTTTTCAAAGAATAATCATACTATCCTTAAAACTCTAAAAGACTATTTACAATATCACATATTTCTAATGCATATGAAGCCCTCAGCTTCTATTTTTCAAGTTTAAAGTTAATTTGGTCATTTTTATAAATGTTTTTCAAATACGGTTACCATGGAAACTGTCATTTTACAGAAAAAGTAACTCGTCAACATATACTGGTATGCAAAAAGAAGTTGGCAAAAGAGTGTGCACCAACAAAATGTGGTTATGAAAGAAGAAACAAAGAAGTTGGCAAAAGAGTGTGCACCAACAGAATTTGGTCATGAAAGAAGAAACAATCTTTATACCTCCCTTAAAAGCTTGCTACAAGCAAAAAATATCCTTTTTATCACAGTGGTTTTTACATAATACCAGGTAGAAAGTGTAGTCTTTCATTCTTGGTGATTTTTTCTTGCATTTGCTATAAAATTTACAAAGTCACACAATCACAAAATAAATGGAGTACTGTGATAAGGTATATATTTTTCTACATTTATTTTTCTACATATAACTCAAACTTACTTAAATAATCAATACCTTAAGTCTTATTGTCCAAAGATCTTTTAAAATCACCATCTTGCCAGAGACAAACATATGAGTTTATGTGATCCACATAGATTTCCCTTTAATGGCACAATTTAGTTCCTGGAAGACCATTTATGCCACAAATGAGTCATTCAAATTACCTGCTCAAGCAGGTAACCAAACCAATGTACACAAACATAAATCAGAGATAAAAAAAGAGGTGTGTTCTCCTGGCTTATATATTCATTTATTGATTTTCTAAACTCTACAATGTCTATATACTGGTTAAAATGGTCTCTACAAGACCATTCTGACGAGTACCACCCATATAGGATCCCCTCCCCCCCCTTTTTTTTATTCCAAATTCAGCTATTTTTCTTGATATATTTTCTTAAATCAACAAACAATGCCTCTTCCAATTTGAGAGAGGCGGAGATTGGGAGAGACCTAAATGGTAAAAAAAAACTTCTCATTAAAAATGATGAAGTTTGAACTCCCTATTTATATAGAGGCGAAACTGATTCCAAAAATATTTATGTTGTATTGATGGAAGTTCAAAGAAAGTGTAAACATTATTTAAAAAGAACAAGATATAAGATATCCATTGTGATGGAATGGTTACTGAACCCCCTAAACAGAAGGAAAAGCTCCTTAAAACAACAATTTCTCCTTTTGTCATTTTAGTTGATTCATATTCATCTGATGCAGTTGTCATAACACTAGTAAATATGATTAAAAGGGTTACATGTTATTGAGTGGAGCCAGGTGAACTTTACTTACCTTATCACCAAATATCAAAACCAAAAATGCTATTTTACACTATAGCAAAATTGATAATCAAATTCCAAAATGGCTTCCATTCAATCCTGTACATATAATAACCCTGAACACATAACATGCAATATTTACCCTTCCTCTTTTACATCATACACTATAAAACATATTTCTGTAACAAGGTTAAACAAATACGTATGTCTTAACCCATTACCAAACAATTATGACAATCTACCAGTTGTATGCAGAAGACTCTGGAAAATGTGGTGGAAAAAGGAGAAATTGCTCTTAATGAGCAATTTATCCTTTTCCCACAATGTTTTCAGCCCTATCAGAAGATTGTTTTTCAATATTATCACACTTTGAAATGTCGTCTGCAAACTCTTTCAATTTGGCATTTAATTTTAAAAGGGTTGGACAAAGTGAATGGTGTGTTACTCATGTGGAACACAACTATATCATCTATCTCTAACATTTATCATAACAATTACCATTTTACATGTTTGATTGATATCTAAATGACCCAAATAGGTTTAAAAAGAACAATGAAAGAGATATAACATGGCAATAGTACAAAAAATAAAAAAAGTATTCCCTTTTCATTCTTAAATCTTTTCCTTTGTATCCTATTCAAAATTCAACGGTTATGTATACATCTAGAGTGTAGCTCACAGAGACATCTTTAAATCATGCAAACAGCATAAACAGAATCAAATTTAACCCTTTACCAAACGCCAATTTTTCGATTGTCCCAAATTGAAAGAGTTTGCAGACGACAATTCATATTGTGATGAAATTGAAAAAAAAATCTTCTGATAGGGCTTGAAACATTGTGGGAAAAGGAAAAATTGCTCATAACAAACAATTTCTCCTTTTCCCAAAATATTTTCAAGAAACATCTAAAACAAACTGGTCAAATGCCACTATTGTTTGGTAATGGATTAAAAGGCAAGGGAGAGTAATATGTCTGTCACTTATTTATCTAGGATCTCAACTATTTCTGCGAAGGTTAATGATTTATGGGTCATGGTATCTATAAAGCAAACTTGAACAAGTTTTACAAATATTCCAATATTCTGCAGTTGCCTCCATTTAACCCTTTCCCAAACAATAACGACATTTGATCACTTTGTTGCAGACAACTTTAGAAAACATTGTGGGAAAAGGAGAAATTGCTTGTAACAAGCAACTTTTCCTTTTCCCACAAGGTTTTCTGCTCTATCAGAAGAACATTTTTCAATTTCATCTCATTCTGAAATGTTGTCTGCAAACTCTTTAAATTTGGGACAGTCCAAAACTGGTTGTTTGGGAAAGGGTTGAGGGCAGATGGGTCATATCAAATTGCCTGTGTGAAAGCAATATCTGTGAATATTCACTGCAAACAGTGGTTAAGGTGGTGGACTCAGAACTTGGGGGCCCAAGGTTCGAGCCCCACCGAGACCACTGGTTTCATGGAAGTGACCTTTGGCAAGTCACTTCAGAGCCCTAGCCTAGTACTGGTGCATCCGGGAAAGCTGTTACAAAACTGAAAAATTATGGCACGGTACTGACAAAGAGGACACATATTGGACCTGTGTCAGTGAATTACTATAAATACATGTATAACAATAACTAATATCAAATTTGTCTGGTTGTAAGCAATATCCCTGAATATTCAGTGCAAACAGTTGTGAATGGGTAACTCATCAACAATATTCCCATATATGATAATTTGAGACTGGACCAAATTCAAACAACTAGCAGCAACAAAAAATGGCATGAAAATATATATAATATCTACTTTGATGTAGGATTGAAAAAAGAAAAAGAAAAGGATTTGTTGTTACAGTACAGTAGTACAGTAGTTTCTAAAATCTTGTGCAGCAGATACAGTAAAATGAAGTGTAATGGAGTCTTGTTTAAACATGTCTAACGCTTTACCAAACGCCAAATTTTCATGAGTCCCAAATTCAAAGATTTTGCAGATGATATTTCAAAATGAGATGAAAATTAAAAAAACAATGTTCTCATAGGGCAGAAAACATTGTGGGAAAAGTAGAAATTGCAATGTTTTCCAGAGTTGACTGCAAAACTGGTCAAATGCCGTTATTGTTTAGTAATGGGTTAAATCAGTTATACAAAAAGGAAATTGCTGATTAATTGCAAATTCTATTTTTGTTACATCAATTTCAAATACTGCCATCAGCATTGTAATTCGTCTGGCCAGGGAAAAGGGCTCATCAATTCCCACATATCCACCATATAGGGTTTTTGTAAAGAGGTACATGGTTATTGTCTGATAAAATTCTTATTTCCATGGGCCTCCCCCCCTTATCTGAGTCCATGTTATCTGGATTTGCACTTGTCTGTCAATCATTGCTCATGCAAAGATACTCAGAGTAGCAAACAGGTTGGATCCAGCCTGTTTACATAAGCATGAAGTTGGTTCAAGCACCTTAAGGGTTAACCCTTTACCAAACGCCAAATTTGCGACTGTCTCAAATTGAAAGAGTTTGCAGACAACATTTTAAAATGTGATTAATTGAAAAAAAATCTTCTGGTAGGGCATAATACATCTTGGGAAAAGGAGAAATTGCTCATTTAGAGCAATTTCTCCTTTTTCCACAAAATTTTCCAGAGTTGCCTGCAACAAACTGGTCAAATGCTGTTATTGTTTGGTAAGGGGTTAAGGCTATTGCAGATAACAGGTACACCTGCAAAATGCTGTTATCAGCAAAAGCATGTTCTGTGTCACATTTTCAATGTAAGTGCATGCACTTTATCTAATAACGCATTTTATAAATCCTATATGAAGAATACAAAATATGTTAAATACAATATCTAAAGGAAAGTACTTTTAAGATTATGCATTTTTTGGTATGATAAAAATAGGGTCTACTTGAGCTAAAACGGAAATTTTTCTAAATTGTTTACAAAATTAATGTTGTTTTGTAACTTTTTCAAACCTGTACCAAACAAAATCAGGATTTTGGAGTCTACTATGGATGAGTTTTTCCAATTATTGTCATAGATACTCTTTTCTATAAATTCTTAAAGAAGAATTATTTTTTCTAAAAAGCAATTCGTCATGAAGTTTTCTACACATTATCAATTTGCAAAAATATCATGACCTGATTTCAATAAAGATGAGTCTCAGTATGTTATATTTAATCTTCTTTGAAAAAGAAAAAGTAAATTCTACTTACATGTATTTTGTTATAAAACTTTTGATTGGCTACCTGCCATAATGAAAGCCATTTTCTAGGTCTGGCCATAGGATACCAATGATTGTAAGGAAGTCTCATCAGTGTTAGATAAAGAAAAGATAATATATAATTTGGTGTTTTGTTATTTTTAATTTTAATCAAATTCTTTTAATTTTTATCATTGATTGTCATTACACCTTTTTGTTATTTTACAAAGCAAGAGCTTATATTCCAAATATCAGCCAATTATTAAAAGTATACATGTAAATGATTATAGTTTATTAACAAACATCTTACTATTCATTAAATATGATCCAGGTAAGCATACCTGCAGTAGAGTTAAAAATCTAGGAGAAGATTTGTACATGTGTATGTGTAACCTGTTTCCTTATAAGGGGTTACTTAACCCATTTCCAAACAATAACGACATTTGATCAGTTTGTTGCAGACGACTTTGGAAACACTGTAGGAAAAGGAGCAATTTCTCCTTTTCCAAAAATGTATTCTGCTCTATTAGAAGATTATTTTTCAATTTCATCCCATTTTAAAATGTTGTCTGCAAATTCTTTCAATTTGGGAGAGTCAAAAATATGGCTTTTGGGAAAGGGTTAATGTAATTCATGACTAGTCCAAAAGGAAAGCAGCAGCAGATATAAAATATATAAGTTATGGAATATGAGATGTTCTCTTTTCATTTGTGTAAATTGGAAAAACCCATTATCCCTTTCCCTAACAAAATATTTTCGACTGTCCCATATTGAAAGAGTTTGCAGACCACATTTCAACATGTGATGAAATTGAAAAATATTCTTCAGATAGAGCAGAAAACCTTGTGGGAAAAGGAAAAATTGCTTGTTATGAGCAATTTCTCCTTTTCCGACAATGTTTTTTAACGTTGCTGCAACAAAGTGGTCAAATGTCGTTATTGTTTGGGAAAGGGTTATCACATCATTATTATGTCTACAACTCACAACTATAGCTAAAATGTTCTTTTTCAGATGCCAGAAGTCATGTATAAATGAGGGATAAAGGAAAGATCCCCCTGTATGGCTGACCATCTGTCCCTATCTTTCTGTATCTCTCTTTAGCTATGTCTCTTTCTTTAGCTCTGTCTCTCTCTTTAGCTCTGTCTCTCTCTTTAGCTCTATCTCTCTCTTTAGCTATGTCTCTTTCTTTAGCTCTGTCTCTCTCTTTAGCTCTGTCTCTCTCTTTAGCTCTATCTCTCTCTTTAGCTCTATCTCTCTCTTTAGCTATGTCTCTTTCTTTAGCTCTGTCTCTCTCTTTAGCTCTGTCTCTCTCTTTAGCTCTATCTCTCTCTTTAGCTATGTCTCTTTCTTTAGCTCTGTCTCTCTCTTTAGCTCTGTCTCTCTCTTTAGCTATATCTCTCTCTTTAGCTCTGTCTCTCTCTTTAGCTCTGTCTCTCTCTTTAGCTCTGTCTCTCTCTTTAGCTCTGTCTCTCTCTTTAGCTCTGTCTCTCTCTTTAGCTCTATCTCTCTCTTTAGCTCTGTCTCTCTCTTTAGCTCTGTTTCTCTCTTTAGCTCTGTCTCTCTCTTTAGCTCAGTCTCTATCTCTCTATCTCTTCATCTCCCTGTACGTCTCTCATGCACTCACTTACGCATTCATTCAAATGAGTTTATTCAAAAAATTAATTTTCTAATCAAGTTTTTCGTGAGACTTGTTTTACAGATTTTTGTCTGACACTCATGTAACTCACTACATTAATGTGATCAAATGCGTGTAGCAATCTAACAACATAAGACATTGAGTAAAAGAGAAAATCCGCTACATGATTAATTTCTCAATTTTTGAATCATATATGCTAACTTTTTGGAAGGAGGGGGGTGGGGGGTGGGGGGGTGGGGGTGGGGAAGGGAATGGGAAGGAAATAGTCAAACTAATTTGATGTGATCAGATCTCCCATTTGATTGTCCCATCAGAAAATAAAAGACAATCTTCACGATGAATTATATTGACTAACCAATACCATGAAATATTAACATATAAAGAAAACTGTTCCGATGTAGTTAATGATAAATAAACAATCAAACTTACCAAAAACTTTGATGAGCAGTATTGCAGCTAGACACGGTGTCGAATCGTATTGTCGCTGTGTCGTGTTCACCCACGTGTCTGAGATCATCAATGACACAAGTTATATAGTTATATTAAATTCTCTGTTCCGGCCAGTTTGAATCAATCTACAGCGTTATAAGCGTTAACACGCCTGTGTACAAACAATTTATGTCAGGTTACAGTACTGTACACACTTGCTCAACTGAATGTGACGTACGTCATCATGCATATAGCCTTCGGTTTAAATAACACACCTGAAGCAAATCTTTATCAACTAACTGACAAAAGGTAAATACTATTAAATACTATGATGCTCTTAACTCAGCAATAGCTCTTTTTGTCAAAACCAAACTTATCAAAGAACATAGCCCTCAAATCTTTTATTTCCTGTTATCACCACCTTCACTTGTTCTTTAGAACATTTGGACAAGTAACAAAATCGCAAAGGAGGAAATTGTATTTGCACCAATCCTCTCTTCAAAAGTACACGTAGCCTATGAGTAAACAAAATATGCTGACGTATTTTCTATAATTAGACCATTCGGTATTTCCGTAATGTCATTTGAGTTATATTTAGATTTGGGAAAACCTATTTGAGGCAAGGCGCAATGCACCTGTCGCAGGAGATCCACTAAAGTTCATGCAAGTAAACTCCAGCAGACGAATTCAACCCATTTAACCTTTACCAAACGCTAAATTTTCGACTTTCCCAAATTGAAAGAGTTTGCAGACGACATTTTAAAATGTGATTAAATTGAAAAACAATCTTCTAATAGGGCAGAAAACATTGAGGGAAAAGGAGAAATTGCTCGTTACGAGCAATTTCTCATTTTCCCACAATGTTTTTCAGGGATGTCTTCAACAAACTCGTCAAATGTCGTTATTGTTTGGTAATGGGTTAATCCATTAAACCCTACTTTGGTGTACCTTCTGTAAAGAAATTTAAAATCTGTATGACAAAATGAACTCCTTCAATTTCAATGAGCTAATGACATTTCCACCACCACAGGGATCTGTAGTTGTCCTACAGGCAGACCTTTTAGTTATTCTTAGTTGAATTTACCTTATTTGTTTTTTTACATCGATTGTGAAGGAAGCTTAAAGCTTTTTCAAAGCTACCCTCCATGACTGCTTCCTGAACATTAAACCAGTTCTCGCGCCTATTTGTGGGCTAGTCCCAATTGTGTACGACAGGTGCGCTTTGTACCATAAACGAGTAGCTTTGGCCTTGAACTTTAGATGGAAGATCTTCCCAGAGCATCTTCATGTTTGTGAAGCACTTACTAAAAATCTTGCATTGAACCCTCGATATCCAGTCGTAAGGCAAAACGTGTTTCACTGTGACATGGATGGAACCATTTCTTATGATTCTTGTATTGTTTTTACTGAGTCAGGAAATCATTACTAAGTTCGTTATTAATAATTTTGTTACTATTATTAATTCAAAGACAACTTTAGGTTGTTAGAGTTATTTTTAAAAGCTTTATATCTTTGTACACGTAGCAGAGAACGTTCAGTCACTAAGTTCACAGACATTTGTAAATAAAATTTGGAGACCTCTGTAGCCTTTGTGAGCTACAATACTATACACGTGTCTGGATTGGAAATGCTGCAGAACCTTTACATTGGAACCACGTTGAATGAATCTATTATTACTTTTCAGTAGATAATTTAAGACGTGATCAATGTTAACGATATAAAACAGATTGCAAATGGCGGCGCCCATGAATGAGCAACTATTTATGCATTTTTTAGCGGATCACCCCGCTGTTTATAATTTGATAGAATACGGATACGAATGCTTTATTCAGATGTAAACTTACAAACTTGTCATTACAATTAACAAACAAACAAACGTACTAACACTACACGGTTGAAATGAATGATGGCGTGTGGTTTATATCGACAAACTTACAAATATATTGTTCTGTATCAAAATCTTCCATTATTGAAACTGCACATTCTTTTTCAAAAAGATAACCTAATGGTCACAATCAAAGCCGAATATTCGTAATGAAGTAGATTTCATCTTAAAATTGTCTTATCTGTTGAAAACGATTGATAGCTTTCTAACACGGCTGATGAACGCTCTAGCGCACCGCCGAGTTGCTGACGAAATTGGGTGCGCAACTTCCGGTTTAGCGAATTTATCGAGGGAAACTTTAGTCCGAATGATCCAGACGTAGATATTTCAGTCACGCAGTTACAGCTTGGATCATCCGAGTTAGGCGCCTCCAAGCTGTCACGCAGTTACAGCTTGGATCATCCGAGTTAGGGAAACTTACGAAATCTCAGCCATTTCAAGGAGTTCAAAACTGAAACTTTACCTAAAAGCGGTTTGTTTCAATAAGGGTTGAATTATGTTTTTGGACTTTTGATTACTTATCTTTAAATGCAGAAAAATAGCAAAAGACTACCCTAAAAACGCTAAACCTGAAGAAGTTGCACAAACGATTTCGTCGTCAGTACTATGCTGGTGCGACAGAGCGTTCACCAGACGAGTCTAAGAGGAATGTTATATAATGTGCACATTTACATATAAGACATACACTAATGGAGGAAGAACAAATATATAGATAAAAACTGGCATTGGATCAGGCAGGTGGTCACTTGTGTAATTTAATGGCCTTTTTCAAATACTTGCTGAACCTTTTTTTACAGAAACTTAATTAGTTTTTAGTAATAGAATGAGTTTATGGTCTTCAATACTAAAATTTGCTTGATTCATTAGAACACATTAACATAAAATGGGCTTCATCTTTAGCTTCAAAAACTTCAACAACCTGTCTACTCTTTAATTTGAATATCGACCTGTTCCTACCCTTAACTGGTGGGGAAAACATCTAAATTTCGAGGTTACACTTCTTCTTAATTTAACATGCTATCTTATTGAACCAACGTTGTTTAAATACATCCACAGCTGTTGCATTGAATACATAATGTCTTCTAATCAACACAATGCAGAATGGACGATATATATGAAAACTAATACATATCAAATAAATCTTTGAAATAAAATGAACATTTTTTAACGTTTCTTAGGACAATTCAGTATTAAATCATAAATTTGTAAAATAAGAATATTATCAGAATTAACAATCGTACACCAATACTTTATAATAACGGACACAGAGATTAAGAAATAAAGGATGTCGACCTCATTCGCCATACACGCTCATAATAGACATGGAACATCTAAATTCCAATAGTGATTTTCAAAGTATTCGTTGAACTCTTTCGATCGTTTTCAATTTTACAAAGCCTGTTATATAACACCCGTAACTGAGTATTGAACCCAGCAATGCGTTGAGCAGCTGGCACATTATAGATGGTTGAAATTAAAAAATCATGTCATAGTGCCGCACACAGTACCACTCCAACTCCTACTTTCCCAGGACAATGAGGCTTTAGAACAGCCTACTTCATAGGCGTAGGCGCGTTTTCAACATCGGGGGTGGGGGGTGGGGGGGGGGCTTTTTCATGACTATTCATGCATTCACAAATTCAATAACATTTTAAGAATTAAAAGAAAGCATATGAAAATGCGTATCTTTAATAAAAAAAAGAGAAGAAAATGCCAGGTCTCACGCCAGATCTCACGCGGAAATCAAATGTATTGATCTAAACAAAAAGTGGCAGCGACCAGGCTTTCACAGCCACGGATTCACCTATATCAAATAGTCACAGAATTCAATTATTTTTTATGCTTGAGCTAACAATTGAAGACAATATTGAGTCTGACTCCTTAAGAACACGTTTTACACCACTGTTTTCGTCAATCAACACTTTCCGGTTATTTTTGTGAGCTGAGTATTCATTGGATAAACCCGATGCGTTCAGATTGCCATTTGCGATGATGACGTCAACAAGATTTTGGTTATTGTTCGTAACAAAAGGCGAATTGGTATTAGATAAAGCACAAAAATGAACATTTATTTTTATTCTGCTGTTAAACTTCGTTTCTTTCATTTTTCTTTTCAAATATCTTCATTTGCCATTGTGAATATTGGGGGACAAAGTATACTCTGGCCCTCCCGGTCTGGATATTGGAGGGGGGCCCTGGCACCCCCTTAATTGCTCCTATGCCTATGTACTTATCTCTGTACAGCGTAGCCCCAGTCTTGAAAATCTAACGCAAAGACTGGCCACTGTACCCCTAGTGTAAATAAATAATTGTTCTTAAACTTAGCATCTGTAGATCTTTTTTAACAATTTCCCGATGATTGCGGTGTTCCCTTACAATCACAAATCGTTAACGGTTGTTGGGAATATATCGTAGAAGTAGTTTTAATGGGTTAAGGACATTTTCTACAGTTTTATAACTAAATAATCCTTTCATGGAAATTTCTAAATATTTGATATGTTATTTAAAATTTTATTGTGAATTCAAAAACGAAAAGAAAAATACAGGTTGACGAGATAGTTTTTTTGGAAAATGGCAATTTCCATGGCAACCGTTTGGGGCAAAAATGTCAAAATGACTATACCATCTTCAAAGGTGATAAGATTATTTCTGGAAGGTTTATTAACACGAAAATTATGTATTCATACATTCAATACTTTATAATTCAATGTAATTTTGAAATGGTACAATCTAAACATTTTTTGTAATCCAAATCGGTTTTTCAAATGTTTGTATTCGGCAAAAAACAATGAAACTTTATGTCTATATTACATAAAAATGAAGATATTTAAAAATTCCTTCCATAGAATTTTCTTATTTTTCAGTATGTGAAGTAAAATTCAATCTTGAAAAAAAAAATGCAAAAAAAGTACATGTTGACGGGTTAGTTTTTCTGTAAAATGACAGTTTCTATGGTAACCGTTTTTGAAAAATATTTATGAAAACTACTAATATAACTTTAAACTTGAAAAATAGAAGCTGGGGACTTAATATACATGAGAAATATATAACATCTTTAATAAACAATTATTGTTTTTTGGATAATATGATTATTTTTTGAAAAAAAAATGCATACAGCAAGGCTTCATCCGAATAAAACGTTTATCCGACTACTATGCAATAACCTCTTCGGTAACAGATTATTATCTCCCTTGGCTGCGCAGAAGACGTGCGCAGAAAAACTACCGAGAACGTCCTTAAGACTTTCCATACACAAGGCGAACCCTCATGGCTTCTCGGCATGGCTTTGAAAATTGTAACCATTAACAGGAGGTATCAATGATTTGTCGTGATTCATTTTATTATGATGATGAGGTGATGTCACTGAGATAAAACAATAAATTGCTTATCATAACTAGTAATTCCGCGTTTTGTTAGAAATTTCTCGAATCGCCTTTTATTGATGCGTTAAATCGAGCCTCTACGATAGATTAGTATTTTGATTGATGTATAACCAACATTTAAAGTTGGCGCAGAGAAGACATTTCTGCTTAATTGCAATTAAGATACAACACGAAAAAAGTGTTGTTAATTAGCCTTTTACATGATGTCGGCAGAAACGTTTCCGCCTCTTGAAATGTATCATGGAACCCAATCAGAGTTATTGCGAAATTTCAATAGTTCTGGCTGAACCCGTCGGTGAAATTTTGGTTTCAATTTATTAATTTGACGTTGGCCTTTGACGTACGGTAGTCAATGGCAACGACGTCATTGTTTCTGTTCGGACGTGAAGCATAGCATTTGTTCAACAATTCAGGGAAAGCGATAAGATGTAATGATTACAGGGCTTCCAAGTGGCTGAGAATGCCATTATGTGGAACACCAAACTCGATTGCCCCAGTTGGCATTGCAACGGAACCGAACGTTCAGCGGGTGAAATGTTTTCTCAAAGAAAATCCTGTTCTTTTGGAGGAGTATCTTAACAATTGTGTCAGTACAGACTTTCTCATACGTGCTGTGCAAAAGAAAAAACGAATTCCCGATACTAACGCCGCTTCACACATCATGGATGGTACCATTTCCGGTTCAGATAGCACGACGGGTATAACTGATGTTCAACTATATCACCATCTGTATAACATTGTTGTTCAAATAGCCCGGGCCATACGGGCGGACGTGTTCTACATGTATGTTATATGCGAGGACGGCCTCGGTGTGTATGACCCGGATAAACACGTCCAGCTTGCGGAACATCTCGGTCCTGTACCCACGTTTGTTGCCATGAGTAAAATGGCGGTTAATGTCAGCGCACTGCGAATGAAGCACGACCCACGATTCAACAAAGGGGTGGATCCAAAGACGGGCTCTTTAAAACTCTGCCATACCATCGCTGTGCCTATCGTCACGGAATCGCTCGCGGTGTTTTCTATCGTGCAGTTCGAGAGACCGCGAGAGTTCGACAGCTTTTCGCGGGAAGATTTCGACCTTGTGAGCGGTGTTTTGGGTTGGGTAACCGCGTGTGTCCAGGAAATGAAAACAAACAGTGTATGTAGAATTTACTGTTCCCTTGGTAGCAAACGAATTTTTTTTTACCATATCATAAAACGTTAAACAAATTATTATCTGCATGTATTTTAGTATAAATCGCCCCTAACGGGATTTGAACACACGACCCTTATGTCCAGAGTCCGACGCTCTACCACTGTGTCACCACTGTCTTCACAATAATGCAAGAGATGCGAGTGTAGTTTTGAGCAACGAACTGTTTGCCATGTGATGTGTTGTATGTTTGTTGTCAATTATATTTGTTGTTGAATTGTTAAATAACCAATTTCACACTATTTTACCTTTTTATTAGATTATGGGAATAGGGAATATTTTTACAATACATTGCTTGGACAACAATATTAAAGAAAGTTAATGTTGGGCTCGAATTGAAAATGTCAGAAAACGTTAAGACATCATGAGTGAATTGATCTGACAAAACCATAGCAATGATGGAAGATTTCGACAGTGCAGATAATATCCCAAATATTTAAAGAATATAAAACATATTTACTGTTTCAGCATCTACGAATGTATAACATCTTGAATGAGTTCACGGTGCAACTGCTACATGCCCTCTTTGAAAACGTCCTTGATGTTGATGACCTCAGAGCGAATATTGTGACCGTTGTCAAGGAGATTGTGCCTTGTGATAGGTGTTCCTTGGACTTTCTGGGCAACAACAGGTAGTATATTAAGACAACATCTCTACACCCTACCAACGTTCCACTTTCTCCTTGCAATAGGCGACATAGCATTGGGTTCTGTGTACCGTTATGCTAAACAACTTAAGGAAAATATTGCGTAAGTCAAAACTGATACACATGAATAGTTTCTTCAATGAAAATACAATATTGTAATGTGACACGTCATTGGAAGTGTCTCGTAGAGACGTTCCAATGATGTGTTACTTTGTTATATTGCTTCGCCCAATATTGAAATATAAGGAATTGTTGGTTTAGACTTACGCAAATCTTAAGCGTAAACTGTTTAGTAAAACGGTACCCCATAGGCAGGGTTTACGCTAGGGCCGGAACCACAGGCTACAGGCTACACTGAGGTAATTATCCAAGTATAAACAGCAACACATCTGCACTATATCGTCAACAATAGATTGACACTACAATCATTGTTATGGTCTTTGAGAAATATGTATTGTATTTCGGAAAAATTAAATTCATTTTTTCCAAACATATCGGACACTATTCACCCCGTACAAACTGTCTGTCCATCAGCCGAACCGAAGGTCATTTATCACAGCATACCACTGGCAAAAGACTTGTCTTGTGACTAGCATTTTCGTCGATTTTCACTGTTTTTTTTTTTAAATTAAGATGCTGTTTAATTTATATCATACATGTAGCCTGTTGATATCATTTTGATAGAAATACGTTGACAACTCAATCGCACATTATCAAATACATACGTAGGTTTCCGGTTTGGTTTTGTATTGTGGGCTTATTGCAAACTCAAAGTCTTGTGGTGCTATGGGTTTAACTTAGCACTTTTTTGAAACAGTTACACCTTTGATCGGTTTATTGCATCGCAAGTCAAATAATTGATTTATCTTTAATCTCACATTACGTACTTTTCAGGCCCACCCAAGTGAATTTTGATGGTGTTTGGGCCGTGGACGAAGATAAGCTCAATAATAACAAGGTTGGTATGATATTGGCCAATATTTACGCAATTGTTTCATTAGAGAAAACAAAATATTGATTTAATTTGTTGATCACTCAAAGAGAACCGTTTTCATTCAAGTTTTAGTAGGTTTTAAAGATGTTCGCAGATAAACTTACAAAAGCCTTTTAAAGCTACTAGTGTTAATAACATGCACAAAGTATTCATTTTGACAGAAGCCTAAGATCGAGAAATGATCGGCTGAATTTTATTTTCTTGTGAATCGTACGTGAGATGTGGATTAAATACTTTACCATCTTAACCAATATTCATGTCTGCAGGCGTGTTAAATTGGGTTTTGTCCTTTAGTGGATTGGTTTCAAACCCAATGTATTCCATACATTTTAAGAGACTATGAAATTCGTTAATTTCTCTTCTTTCATGTCCAATTAGACTCCATAAGGCTTTATTGTAGGCTATATATTTTCATTTAGCCTTTGTTTTCACATTCCAAGTGATCAGTTCTACAATCTAGGTATGCCCGCTATTTCAAGCAAAGTGTTAACGCATGTAAATCTGTACAGAGATAAAAAACAAAAAACAAAACCTAGATCAGGGATTATATTTATATATGTACTTTTAATCAATGGTATAGCACCTCTGTACCTCGTACATAGTCACCTGACCGCAAAGTTTGTAGGGGCATTAGAGTTCATTTCAGATCAGTCACATCTTTTAACCCTTTACCAAACGCCAATTTTTGTACTGTTCCAAGTTCAAAGAGTTTGCAGACGACATTTCAAATTGCGATGAAATTCAAAAATGATATCGTTAATGGACAGAAAACATTGTTTGAAAAGTAGAAATTGCTCGTTAAGGACAGTTTCTCCTTCTCTCACATTGTTTTCCAGAGTCGTCTGTATCAAACTGGTCAAAAGATGTGGGTTTTTTTTTGTAAATGGGTTAATACGAGACTCGCTGGTGATTTTACTTCCGGAAATTTCGACACTATTTCACGGATTCTACTGTAATATTCTAGACTAATATTTCCCCTTATAGCCTATGTTATCGGACTTCCGTTATGAAGAACAGCTTATCATTGGATTATATTTTGTCCATTTTGGGGCTTACCCTCACGATCTCTTCCGCTCCCATAAACAAGATAAAGGAGGAAAATCCTGTCTATCTATAAGTTATAAACCCCCGTTAGTGTTGTGTATGTTTTAGGATAAAACACGGTTTTAACATTATTTTTCTATATCCTTTGGTCTTACTGACTTAAGGTAGAATACCTATAATCTTCCATTTTGAAATTAATTCTTTCGTCGGATTACTTCGGTCGTTCTCGGTCAACATCGGTCGTGGCCGGAGACATTCGGCGTAAAGCGGGAATAAAGATTTAATAACTCTCCTTATATAGCATACAGTTTGAAATCAATTTAAAAACTATCGTGAGAACTTTTTTTTGACAAAATGAGATATTGCATATTTAAAAGGTAATTTCTCTTTTTGTAAAAACGTTGTATTCAACACAAAACGAAGACAATATGAATTCAACTCGTACTTTATCATTTCCTTCTAATGTTTCAATTTGATCCTGATAAAAGGTCTATTATGACAGGATGGGTAAAAGAGAACTTCGTTGTTCGCTATATTTTAGGTACACAACGCTAAGAAAGTGGTAACCAGCAACGTGTCGACCCACAGTACGATTGGCCGCAACGCTGGGACAAATGTCGTGACCCCAAAACTTAGTGTACCAATAGTTGGTGGGGGAAAGCTTTTAGCAGTTCTCAGAATGACAAAGAGGTATGTTTATTTGTGGTTAAACGTCATTTTCAACAAACGTAATTTATAACATGACTTTCCCGCTATCTTAACCAGCTATTACAGCATTATTTGTGTAGATGGGATATTGTAGGATACAGCTGAAGCTTTGTGATGACCTGCCTCTTTCCGTCTTCACAAGGGGTTATTAGCTCATTTCGCTGAGAACTACCTTTTTCTCATTTCAAGAAAAAGAAGGCATGATGAATTTCCCACAACATTAGAGAACAGTCTGACGAGTGGGCGCCGTGCATGGCCTTTTAACCAGCATGCTATTCTATGGAACATTCCAGATCTTTCAAATATAGATAAGAGCTGAAACTTAATGATTTAATACCAGTATCATGGATAGAAGTAGTTGTTTACAGCCTATTTAAACCCCGCATCCTGTTTGATGTTCACATCAGATGAGATACATTTTGATCCTAATACAGCCCCAACCTTTTTGACCGATGATAAGGTTACCCTTACAAACGCAAAATCTTCTCAATTAGTCTATATAGAGTTAAGATGGGGGTAGACATAGCTACCATTGCCATCTTTCTTAGTCTACAATCGGCACTAATGTCAAACCTTCAATCTCCCAACAACGAGTTCAATAATACACCTTTAAGTCACGCGTGTGAGATTAAAAAGATCTTTTCTTTTTTCATATACTTTACAACTGACGAAAATGAAATAAATCATAGAAAAAAGATTAATTGATTTAAGGAAGACACGTGATTTGTGAGAGATTGAGTGCGCAATGTTAGCAGCTTTCCATTTTGTAGCATTGTTTTCAATTGTTGTCTGTTCAAGAGACATACAGTTTATTTTATGTAATAGCAGAGTTGGCGAAAAGAATAATACTTTCTTTTTATATTTAATGAAGCTTTTATACCCAGATCCTTTCATCAACATTTTATATAGTTCTATAACGTTATATCATTATGTGGGTGTGTAGTCAATTAAGCATATGAGTAAATGATAACACAAAACATAGAGACAGAAAAGAAGTGGTCTTACAAAGCAATATATTTTGTCACAATGTTTTGTTATATTATCGTTATTATCATCATTTTAACTATCTTTTATTTTAGCTTTAAGTGGGCGACAGTGGTACAGAGGTAGAACGTCAGCCTCTAGTACCGAGGTTGCCGGGTTCGAATCCCCGTTAGACGAGGTGAAAATTTCCGAGAATAACCCACAAGTCGGCGCGAGTACTGGTTTAGTATCCAGGAATCAGTCATCGAGAGTGGCTTTAAACAAGTTTAAGCTTCCTTCACAATCGATGTAAAACAAATGTGGGATACTAACTAACCAACTAAGTAATTGAAATATCATTTTATCAAAACTTAACTTCTAAGAAAAAGACTTTGTATCCAATGAGTTATTTACATTGTCTTACATCCTTGTTTCCACAGACAAGACGATGGCCAGTTTACGTCGGACGAGAAAGGGGTAATACAACAGATGGCCGTTTATTGTTCTCTCGCACTCGAGAGTCATAATACTTATGATAGACTGGTTCAGAAAGAGGCAAAATTACAGGTAGGGCATATCTTGTTGTGTTCCATTAACCTTACGTGGAATCTTACTACAAGCCCGAATTGAAAGCAACAATAGGTAGCATTGATGATTTAAAAGAAAATGGCATTTCCTTTTTTATTGAGAATTAACGTATGTGACAAAGAGGGGATGTTCACCAATAGCATAAACAACAGTGTTTTTTCATGTTATTAACTGTTGAAATTGGGCCATCGTGATTTAATGGTTAAACATTAAGATATTGTTGAAGCAAGGGACAATCCGAACGAATATGTGCCATTTGCTCAATCTCAATTTTGCCTCAAACCCTTTACCAAACGGCAAATTTTCGACTTCCCCAAATTGCAGATGACATTTCAAAATGTGGTGAACTGAAAACGATCTTCTGATAGGGCAGAAAACATTGTGTCGTTAAGAGCAATTTCCCACAATGTTTTCGAGAGTCGTCTACAAACTGGCTCAAAGTCGTTATTGTTTGTAATGGGCTTTATGGGGGGGTGGGGGTGGGAGGGTTACCCTGATCTGCATTAAGAAGTAACGTAGGAATAACTCAATAACTACCATAACATTATGCATTAGAAAAAAATCAACCAAGCAATTAAGAATTGCCATTCTATTTTTTTTTCCAAAATAGACAGCGATTGAGCTTCTGGAAGAGGAACCCGTTTGTGTGACCAATAACGAAGATGCTTTCGAAGTACCCCCGTATTCAACAGATGAAGAAGTGCTGCCGTATTTTGATAGGGACCTCGGTTGTTTTGACTTCGACACAATACCAAGCGTCCCAAGCACCAAGGATTGCAAAACTGTGTTCAAACTTTTGTCAGAAAGCGACATTGACACTGAAAAATTGGAGATGTCTTCAAGCGCAAAAGTAGATGAACTTGATGAGTGTCAATAGATCTTGAAGAATTTGAAACTATTGCTATTGGTGTTTCTAGTATCTAGTAGTTAATGCTAATGATCCAATTCACATGGCATTGGACGTATAGTAATTGGTATTATTCCCTTTTATCTTCATTTTTATTCCATCATACCCTCGTGAATTAGGGGTTTGCCTTTAAACAGGATCTTGCCTGTTTAACAGTTTATAATGAGACGACCAAAGTCACTATATATCATCAAGTCTGACAAACCTTTTTATACTTTTCTTTTTTCCTTTGTGCATTTGTTTTCACTTAACAATTCCAAAGCCCTCATTGTAAGTGTTACATACTTCGCCAACAACTACACTATTCAATGTTATATGTATGCTAATCTGCTCACATGCCTTGTGAAGAAAATAAAAGAATATTGTATTGTATTGTATTGTATTGTTGGACATTTAAAACTGCAACTTCCACTTAATCTTACTTACATGCCGGTTGTCGAGGATTGAGAGGAATCGTATGGATTAAAGAAATAATTGCAAATGACGACCAATATCTCCACTTTGTTACGTTGTTATTCGGTTATTTATTTCAATTTAAAGATGCTGATATATGTGTGCTTCAATTATTGCTGCTTTCACATAATATCCATCACAAAGAACTCAATACTAGGTGGTACTAATTGATTTATTGGCCTGCAATCGAGATTTCTTATCTTTTTTCCTGTCTGTTAAAGTTGATTAAATATCATCGGAAATATGTTATTTGTTTTTTTAAACATGAAAAGAAACATACATGTACTAAGATGTGTTAGAATTTTCGTCAAGTGATAAATGATTTTTTATATCTTTTAGGGGAAGGCAAACTTTTGTGACAATGATATTTTGATTATTCTTAATAATAACTAACCAAAATTATGATGACCATTATAACCCTATATACATGTATAAAATGGTGTGGTAATGTTGGTGTTATATCTGAACTCAACCATAAATAGGTGGTATGTGTCAGTGTGGACTCTACCAGTAAATTATTTCAGGGTTCTTCCAGTGACGTAGATTTTGGTGTTACAATTGTGGGCGACAATAGCAGAGTGGTAGAGTGTCAGATTACTGTACCGAGGATCCCGAGTTCGAATCTCCGTAGGGCGAGGTGAAAACTGCTGGGACTAACCCACAAACCGGCGCGATTACTGCATAATTGTTCAGGAAGCAGTCATCGAGAGTGACACGATGGACTTTATTAAGTCTCCTTCACATTCGATGTAAAACAAATTAGGCAGACAAACAAACAAACATGTAGTCTTATCAATTGTTTCAGTGCGAAAATGTGTTTCAGTGCTGGCTCTACTGAAACAGTGCGAGCTCTACCTATTCAATGTCCTGTGTATCAGTGAGTTGGTTTAAGAATGCGGATCAACTCGTGTCATAATCTTAGTCTCACTCATTGCGATGTTGTGGGTTTCTACCATGTTTTCGTCTTGGGACTGGCACATTGATGTTGTAGTTTATCTGTGGTCATGTTGGTTTATGTAGTTTTATGTTCTAGAGGTTGTGCAGTGTTATGTTGTTGTTCGTTAGACACGGGACTTGTTCATTGTTGTTGTTGGTTTTAATCTGGCCTCTACTAATCAAATACCCCGATCAATTTGAAAAGTTACCCATCTTATATTTCGGGTTTCATCCAATGCTGTTGGTTTTAGTGTTGGCATTAACAATAAGCTGAATGGGTTTCAGTGTTTTCTCAGTTTCAATCTGGGCTTTACTGTTTTAATGATCTTCTGTCTTCTCCCATGGTGTATCCCAGGTTTCAGTTTGGGCTTTCAAAACCGATGAATCTCTTTTGTAACTTAATTTAACCTTAATATATATATATATCCATTTCAATTCACTGTTACGAAGTTCCAAATATTGAATACTTACCCTGCCCATTATCCTCTTGGGGTAGTCAGAAGTATATCCGATAGGATATTTCTAAACGCCATCAGATCCATGGCTGCCGATCTAGGGAAACGTACATCCAGTACAGCTTTCACTGTGATAATTCGATTGTTGTTGGATAAAGACATTCGAACAGTACTATATGTTTTGATTTCTATGAATATATGAATAAAACAACGTATTTGATGAAGATGTATTTTGTTTCCGATTACAGATCACGTGATCAACGGAAATTGCACGTGATCTCTGGGGATCAAGCCTATTGATTTCACGTGTTTAATATATCCCAAATTTGGGAACAAGCACTCCGCATGAGTTGAACTGATGACAGCGTTATACATGTCTAACACTCGGCAGAAAGCAGTCGGTTTTTGACTGCGATTTCCCTGCCGAGTGCAAAGCGTTCTAGACGTAACGCCATTATTTATAAAAGAACGGGTTATTTTGAAACAACAATGAAAAGTGTCCAACAAAATGTGCCTCCATCTTTCTAAAGACATATTATTTCTTTCTTTCTTTCTTATAGTGAAATTCAAAGAGCACATTAAATGAAAGGGAACATTTCTACATCACGACAGAGACCTATGTCTCTGATGACGAATTCATTTAACAGGCAATAAAGATAACTGCAGTATCCCTGCCGACAAGAGTTATTGTATATCAACGAAACGGCATCTGGAATAAATCCCATTGTTTGTATGGTGTTTAACGCCATATCAACATTTTTTTCAATTATGTAACGACTTTCCTTGGGCTGGGTTGTTAGGGATAGCTTCATGAGGTATCTCTGCACGGGATGTTGTATAAGTACGATAGGGGAGGTAACTGCTGTACTGTGGTAGGATTATTGCATCCCG
Source organism: Cerastoderma edule (assembly GCA_947846245.1). NCBI lineage: Eukaryota > Metazoa > Mollusca > Bivalvia > Cardiida > Cardiidae > Cerastoderma > Cerastoderma edule. The sequence goes on along the minus strand of OX401407.1, from coordinate 39,090,610 downwards.
TTCCTCTTCTAATGGCCTTGCGATTAATCCCGGCAATATCACGACTGACGTGCTCGAAAAGACACTTCGGATTGAATTTACTTCCGATTACAACCAGCTTTTGCATTATCGAACAACGACAGTTACACAGGGTATTTATATACTTGTTTTCCTATCTTTTCTATTTGGCTGCATCTGGTATAGTGATGCAGTTGCGTACCATCAAAGATTCGCTCCCAGAATAGTTAATTGGACGTACCTGTTTATGAACTCCTGTTTACTGCAACACATTGAGGCCCGCATATTTGTTTCATCTTATATCTGTATGTTTGAACGTTCCTTTACATTTTTGCTATATGGTTCTTATTTCCAGCTCTTTACTATACAACAGTTTTGCAGTTTTAATTGAATTCACTTTAACTTCCAAATTTCTTGTATGTGAACAAAAATCTTTTACTGTGAGGATCAATGTTTCATTGCTTTCATCAATGTCTGACCGCTTACCACAACAATATGTTACTGTTTATTCTTAGAATCATGTTTCCAGCCGTCAACAATATGTCACTGCTATTGTCAATTTTGCTCTTTTTGCAACAGTGTGTCCGTACTTGCTACAATTTATAACAACTCAAAACAATTTGTCACTACTTGCAACATGGTTTCACTATTTGCAAAAATGTGACACAATTTTTCAACTATTTGTAACTACTTGCAATGATTTGTCACTACTTGCAACAATTTTTCACCACTGTATTTGCTAAAATGTGACACAATTTTTCAACTATTTGTAACAACTTGCAACAATTTATGGAGGACAGTGGTCCAGGGGTTGAGTGTCAGCTTCTGGACACGAGGGTCGTGGTTGCAAATCCGGTGAAAAGCTGGATCTGCCTTGCAAACTTTCATTAATCAACATTCGGCGCGATTACTGGTTATGTATCCAGGAAGCAGAATCGAGAGTGATTGATCTAAGTTGTAAGAACTTGTTTCACAATCGATGTAAAATAAATAAGTTTGAACTAACAATTTGTCACTACATACAACGATTTTCAATGACTTGCAATAATGTAAAATGACTTGCAATCATTTGTAACAACTTGCAACAATTTGTAACAACTTAAAATAATTTGAAACCTCTTGTAACCGTTTGTAAAGACTTGCAGCAATATGTCTCTCAGACTCTGCTAGCATGGATTGGTCACCACTAGCCTCTAAGTGTAATTGTTGGCATCAGAGTGTAACTAGAAGCCTCAAATTGTCACTGCAATTAACCACTCAACATGTCATGATCAATATGTCACTTCCAGTCAAAACAATGTTAAAATCATAATGTCATTGTTATTATGTGATTGTGTCTGGGAGGTTAATTTGTTGCACTTACAAACAATACAATACAATGAATGTATATATGTAAAGCCAGAGTTCAAGATAGTAAACATGATGAATTTTTTATCATGGCAAAGCCCTGCACTGTTTATACTTACAAAAAAAGTTCTTCAAGGCAATTCATATGAGGGTCAACAAAAAAAGATTTATTGAAGAGGATTTTTAAACCTTTACCAAACGCCAAATTGTTGACGGTGCCAATTAGAAGAGTTTCCAGACAACATTTCAAAATGCGATGCAATTGGAAAATAATCCTCTGATAGGGCAAAAAACATTGGCCGAAAAGGAAAAATTGCTCGTTTTGAGCAATTTCTCCTTTTCCCACAATGATTTCCAGAGTCGTCTGCAAAAAAGTCATTATTGTTTGGTAATGAGTTAAAAGACTGCTTTCAGAGAACTTAAATATACCTTTGTCTTTTACAGAACAGAATAATGACCCAGAAGTACCTGCTAGATGTGGACACAGGTGTTGACGATGCCCAGGCGATCATGCTAGCCCTGTCCAAACCTGATATACAAGTTATCGGGATCACATGTGTAGCGGGCAATTGTAACGTAGACCAAGTGTGCCTCAATACCCTCAAAGTGCTGACTGTCTGTGACAGACTAGATGTAAGCTTTAGTGAATATTTATGCTCTGTATTTATTTGATCCTTTACCAAATTGTATGTTTTCTGTCGCTCTCAATTGAAAATCTTTCTTGAAAACAATAAGAAATATTGTTAGTTAAAGGGTATGTTCTCTGTCATTCTTTGGGCGAAGTCCGCCTCAAATCATTGTTACACACCAACATTGGAAGGTTAGAGAGGGGTACCCCTCCTTCTGGGGGTCCAGGGCCCTCCCAGTGAAACTTTTTAATTAGATGTAAAAATGGGGCGATTTGGCGTATATTCAGGGATTTAGAACAATGCATATTTCAAATTATGTGATTGAAATTTGATAGGTTTTATCACTTTTGAAATTGATGTTACGCATGTGGGTATTGCTGACTTCACCCCTGATACTAAGTTCAAAATATTATTGGATGACAAAAAGAAAATATTTTTGGAAAAGGGAGAAATTATTTACCACTATAATTACTATCAAGGGCTCTGAAGCATACACCTGGTACAAATTGAAGGTTCTATGCAATAATATAGCAACTCTCTTACAAAAGTCAAGGATTTGCTTTAGTTTTGCACTTAATTCTCAAAATGTATGATCAATTATTGATATTTCTAGTGGAGTTATGACCATTTGTTAATTATCTTATTCATAGGAAATATACCAGTATATCCATTTCTCCTATATTTAGAAAAAAGACTTAGACCAAAAATTCCCTGAGAGGTTTCAAGGTACACTCATGCTTGTTTTAATTACTAAATATTCAATAGGAAGCATCTTTAAAAGCACTAATAGCACTTCTTACTTTGTTCATGACTGCCAATGAACTTGTTTTTGTAAAATGGTTAAATTTGTATTGTTTCTATAGTATGTGGGATGTTAGGCATATTATTTCAGAATAATGTTATCTATCTATCTATAATAGGATCAAGTTAAATATTTACAGGAGCAATGGTTGTTTATTTTCTGTGTGCATAATTGAAAAAAATCCCTGTGATATTATCTGTTCAGAATTAAAAACCAGGTATTATGATTGGCACTAACTGATGATTATCTTCATCCATTTTTCTACAATCTGTACGTAGATACCTGTATACAAAGGTGCCAGTACAGCTCTTGTTGGAGAAGGACTAGAGGCCACACATTATCATGGATCAGATGGACTGGGAGATGCTAATCTCGACATACCTGTCTCCATGGATCAATTACAGAAAGAGACCGCTTCAAATGCCTTAGTCAGAATTGTAAATGAGCACCCAGGTAAGACAAGTTTTTATATCTACCTCAAATATATCACTTTTGTATAGTCATAAAGATCAGAGCAAGGGTCGAGTGGAAGAGAATATTAAGTCCTTCAGTTTTTGTGAAGGACTTACTGTAGTCTTGCACTCAACCCTTTACACAGATTCAAGTCTGTTTTACTAAGCAACATTATCAATGATTCCAGCTTCAGAATGATCAAGGTGAGTCAGTTCAAAACTGACCAATTAGAGACCATGGGCCCTTTTATTCACAATAGTAAGTGCGATTTTCTGTCTTAAGTCAGCTTTTCTTTCTTAGGGGCATTTCATCAATTTTCCTTATTAAATGTTAAGAGGGTAAAACGCTCTTAGCTTTAAATGAGGTCCGGTGCTCTCTTATTTAAGTGTAAAATGACGTCAAAATCTGGGGGCTATTTTTCTTGTAATGTAATGATTTGCCACAATAACGACCTTCTACAATAACAACTTGCCACAATGATAACGATTCACCACAAGCCAATTAGCGATTCACCATTAGTTACTTTTATTTGGAGCAGTCACATTCAGCAAGATGGGAATAAAATGATTCAATAAGGAGAGGAAATTTATATCATTTTAGCTTTTGTCACAAGTTGTTTGTAATATATATAATGATGTTTCTTTCTTGAATAAAATATGGTTTGACTAAATGATTCAATTTCCTATTTGATTCATATTTTAGGGGAAATAACTCTTGTAGCCCTGGCCCCACTCACAAACATTGCCTTGGCCATCAGACAAGATCCTGAGTTTGGTAAAAAGTTAAAAAGTATGACTGTCATGGGGGGAAATGTGGAAGGTATGTAGTCTTGTCTTTTACAGCCGCTTTTCTAACATTACATATGAAAATTTCAAATTTGCATTTGGCACAATTCAGATGTTTCCCTATATGCCTAATTTACCTTGCAATGATCAAACAAATAACTTTGTAAACAGTCCAAATTTAAAGCTTCTGTAAATGACATTTCAAAGTCGTTTCTGTTGCCCTTCTACACATCGCTTCATTGTAACAACATTTATAATGGTTATGATGTTTGTCCTTGGCCTAAGCCCAATGCCTAAAACATTTTTTTTTTAATTGATCAAATTGATCACATCAGTAGTTGATATTCATTAAATAGGAAAAATACATATACAAATAATGAGTAAAGTCAAAATGAAGGTAGATTTCCGTATGACGGGGTTTATGATTCCAGCGACTGGTAGATACGCAATGTGCGCAGACTTTAATTTCTACTCAGACCCGGAAGCCGCATGCATAGTCCTTCAGAGCATATCAGGTGTAAGGTTGATACCGTACGAAAACAAAGGAGGACAACCCTGGGTAGAATGTTTTTCACACACCCTGTTTAACCCTTATAGTGCTGGACCCGACTCCATGCTTATACAAACAGGTTAGATCAAGGCCAGTTGCCAGGTAATTTGGGGGCTGTTCTGTGATCTAGCCTATTTGCTTCTCTGGGTATCTTTCCTCATCAAAATTAAGCAGATATTTATGGTTTGGGAAAACAGACAACACAAAAATCTATTTTTGGAAAAGTTACCCAGCATTTTAAGGGTTAATGTCTAGCACTAACCTTTCACAAGCTAATCAATATACAGAGGTCTAGAAAAGAGATGTTTCAGAGTCATGATTTTGTATTGTAATATATACATGTAGTTGTTAAATTCTTTTCTGTTTGTACTTATTGGAATAATTTCAATTTGTACCCATAGGTTCAACCATTTCTCTCATGTTTGCATTGCAGGGCAATTTTTGTCAACTGATTTATGAAAGCATTTGGATCAAAGTTGGAAATTTGTGCTTAATGTTTTTGCCATATATATGATACAAACTTAGATTTTTTGATTTTCTCATTTTTTTTTATTTGTGTTAATTTAGACCATTTACAGGATCACACTTAACCCTTTACCTAATGCCAAGTTGTTGACTACGCCAAATTTTTGACTGTCACAAATTGAAAGAGTTTGCACACGACATATCAAAATGTGATGATATTGAAAAATAATAATCTGATAGGGCAGGAAACATTGTGGGAAAATTAGAAAATGCTTGTTAAGAGCAATTTCTCCTTTTCCCACAATGTTTTCCAGAGTCATCTCAAACAAAATGTTGTTATTGTTTGGTAATGAGTTAAAGCAAAGTTTTAAGAGAATTGATCTTGTGAAAATGGCCTCTTCTCTAGACATCTAAGTAAAAATAGAACTCACAGTAGATAGATTGTTGTTTGATTTTGTTTTTCCTTTAGTTATATAATTATTGAAACAGTGTAGAAAGAAATACATCAGTGGATTACACCAGTAAAACAGTAAAAAAACCACGTAAGATTTCAGAGAAAGATTCTCTTCAAATAAAGTAAGCATGTTAAGACTTCAGTATTGGATTCTATTCTAATAAAATGAAATCATAAAAAGAGTCGTGTTAAGAACATATTCAAATAAATGTACACATGAAAAGATTTCAGTATTGGATTCTATTCTATAAAATGAAATCATAAAACGATTTTGCTCTAAGAATCTATTCAAATAAATGTACACATGAAAAGATTTCACAGTAAGATTCTCTTCAAATGGACATAAATATAAATAAGATTTCAACGTAGGATTCTATTTGAATAAAAAGAAATCATGAAAAGATCTAACTATAAAATTCTATTCAAATAAAAGTAAACATGAAAAGACTGGTGAAACCCAGAAAAGCCATAGTAAAATTGAAATTACTGTAGACATAACATTAAAGCCCATATAGCAAATCTTAATTAAACCAATAAATTTGTCTTCGAGGAGTTTTTCTTACGTTAGACTGGTAACATAATTTGTTGTGAGGTATTGAGTTTAGAAGAGTATGTAGGTTCTAGCAGGAAATGAAATATTTACCCATCACCAAACAATAACGACATTTAACCACTTTGTTGCAGACGACTCTGGAAAATATTGTTGGAAAAGGAGAAATTGCTCGTGACGAGCAATTTTTCCTTTACCCACAATGTTTTCTGCCCTATCAGAAGACTATTTTCCAATTTCATCACATTTTGAAATGCAAACTCTTTCAATTTGGGACAGTTGGAAATTTGGGGTTTGGTAAAGGGTTAACCTTCATCTCTAGAACTCAATGCAAGCCTTTTATTGAACCCTTACTGTGCATGAGGATATCAAATTTCAATTGACAGACTAATATCACCAGGGCATCTTTAACTTTGTTGTTATTTCCTCTTAACCTTCAAATCATCCACGAAAGCTTTAATTTGCAAGGGCATTTTGGGCTATCCTATAAATTGAAAGCAACAGTAGAATGCCAGGATAGTTTTAACCCTTTCCCAAACAACAAATTCTCGACTGTCCCAAATTGAAAGAGTTTGCAGAAGACATTTCAATATGTGATGAAATTGGAAAATAATCTTCTGATAGGACAGAAAAAATTGTTGGAAAAGGAAAAATTGCTCGTTTCGAGCAATTTCTCCTTTTTCCGCAATGTTTTCTTAAGTCGTCTGCAACAAAGTGGTCAAATGTTGTTCTTGTCTGGGAAGGGGTTAAGATATTATTGTGTTGTATGAACATTTTCATTGTCATAATGGTATTAAAAAAGATCATTGTGATAAAGGAGAAATTACTCTTCGTAAGAATTCTATCCTGATTGCAGTTTTTTACATCAAATGTGTGAATTAAAATATTATATCGTATGAGATAAATATAAAGAAAAAGTTTAAAGACAATTTTTGTTCACCTAATTGACAAAATAGGACTTATGACTAAAGTTTCAGCTTCTTTCCCTCTCCACCCAACAACACATTTTTACAATTCAATAAAAGTGCAGACATCATCTCTTTTATTAAACTATCTCTCCCTTCTTTGTTCAGGAGCTGAAATATCTTGAAAATAAAAGTGGTAGAAGAAGGTAAAAGTGAATTCGTTTCAAAGCCATTTTCTACCTCACAGTTGATACTTCGACTAAATCAAATTGAAATTGGGATCTTTCGAAATTATTCACAATTCATATTCTTATCTATAGCCCTTTCCCAAACAATAATGACATTTGACCACTTTGTTGCAGACGACTTTAGAAAACATTGTGGGAAAAGGAGAAATTGCTCGTGACGAGCAATTTTTTCTTTTCCCACAATGTTTTCTCGCCTATCAGAATATTTTTTCCATTTTCATCACATTTTGAAATGTCATCTGCAAACTCTTTCAATTTGGGACAGTTGGAAATTTGGTGTTTTGTGAAGGGATAGACTATTGTTGGATACCCATTAGCAGTCTGGTAATAATGCTTGGACTAAAGCAGACATTGGTGAGAGTACTGGCTATGTTTCAAGGAAGTAGTCATTGAGGGAGAAATCAAATAGCTTCATGCTTCCATCACAATCAATGGGTAATGAATAAGTTTAACTTAAACTATTGTTTTTTTGTGGTCAGTCAGTACGAATGTCCATTACAGGACTAAAGCAACCCCATCACAAACGTGAAAGACTTGTGTTAGTATTGCATTTGCATTGGACCCTCAATTTGTTGTTTGATAAAATGTTTACATGTATTGACATGTATCTAGTACCATTGACTCTTCTTTGTTTTTCACATAAATGCACCTTTTCTTTTTACATAAATGCACCTTTTCTGTAAAATACACAGTGCCAAAATAAAGGGGTCCAAACAAGTGGACTTTGTCCTCTGCTCATTCATTTTCTCCTCAGTGAGTCCTTAATTGTGAGTAAATAATGAGATGATTTTAATGAGTGCCTTCAAAATACAATGTATTGAATAGGATCCTGCATGGCCCAGTGGTTGCTGATTATGAAGTCAAAGTGAGAAATGCATGATGCTGTGGTCTGTTAGAGAGGGTCCTTGGGCCAAGCACCTCTCTCTAGGTTTTCTGTCGGTGTAACCTCCACTTCCTTTAAGCTCCTGACCAAAAGATCTACCTTTGGAGCATAGGGGCTTTTTGCCCATAACTGGGGGTCTGCTCATTGACAGGCGGGTTTTGGGTCTGGCATGCCGCATGTTTAGGGGCAGACCTCCTCAGAGTCCATGCAGTTCTGCTAGACGTTTCATTTTCTCAATTTCCCTACACCACCACATGGAAGTACTGCATTGGGTTTGACTGTGAGAGGCTATTTACTGGCAGAGAAGTCTTATGAACAAAGTCTGCTTTCCTTTTCACTAAATACAAGGCTAGCCAGTGGTGGGGTCTGAAAGCGGAAGGTGAAAAGCACGCAACACACCACACTTCGCATCGCATACCTTTGGCGCACAGCTCAGTGGTCAAATTGGCTGACTTAGAAATCGACCCCCACCATCACCTCTAGTATCTTGGGAGTGACCTATGGCAAAGCAGGTCAGAACCGTAGACCGGTACTGGTGGATCAATGAAAATTGTTAACTAACTGAAAAATTGTTGATATTGCATTAAACACCATGAAGTTCTTAATGCAAATTTTTAAAAAACTGCATGGAAAAGATTTTGATATGTGCCATTAAATGGTCCTTTTTACCCTGAAAAAAAACCCAAAAAACATGAACAATCACGGGTTATTGTTTATAGCTTGGATCATCCAAGCTAAGAGAGGGTGACACGTTTTTATCACACAGTGCTGAGTTACCCTGAAAATAGGACATAGAACTAACTTTGGGTTATTGTACATTTAAGGTAAAGGGAACAGTACAGTGTGTGGGGAATTCAATTTCGCCTCAGATCCCGATGCTGCCTTCGTTGTTTTAAATGAAATCGGTATAAGAATAGATCTGCACCCTTGGGAAATCAATTTAACTGCAGCGACAGGGCAACCTTGGGTATGATATAATTTCTCTATCTTCTTAACCCTTAGAATGCTGGGTAATTTTCTAAAAATATATTTTTGTGTCATTTTCTTTTCAAAACCTTCAATATTTGCTTAATTTTGTGGAGCAGAGATACTCAGAGTAGCAAACAGGATAGATCACAGGTCAGCTGCCAATTTCCTTGGCGGCTGGTCTCCATCTAACCTGCTTGCATAAGCATGAAGTCGGTTCCAGCACTATAAGGTTAATACAATCTTGTTTCTACTTTGTGGTTATGTGATTATCGTGCCAGACTAATTAATATGTCTTCTAGGATCCAATTTCACAACATAAACCATCAATGTTACAAGGAAAAGGATTTATTATTATTTTGAAATAATGCTTGAAAAGCATGGTACATAATGAGGTTTGCCTGTAAAGACTTACTCAGGGAGTTGTGCTCTGGTTGAATAAACATTAAAGGATCCAATTTTATTTACCTCTAAAGTTCTGAAATCCTGTGTTTTCGTTTTATAATTTGAGGTGAGCCTTCGCACATGTCGGCCTTTGCTAGCATCACATGACAAGACTAGCTAGAGCAGTTAAATGTTTCCGAAGACCCTTGTGATGATGGTATCTAAAAAAAAACACCTCTTATTCTAAGTTATTGCAAAGTAGCACATCATTGACTCTCCAAGAATGCTCCTCATCTGTATGTGTATTAAATTGAGTCTGTTAGCGATAGTGGTTTAACCCATTTCACAGTCTGTGCACTTTGACTCCTCCAAATTGAAAACAGCTCAAGACGACAATAATAGCAATGAAAAAAAGATCACATTTCTTTGTAATTGAGGGTAGACCATTAAGACAAATGGATAAAACGCTCATTAGTATAAATAAGTTTATCCTTTAAACCCTGTGATTCCATAAGCCTTCTGAAGCAGATGTTGTAATATTGAGTTTGTGTTAAACATAACACTAAATGAGTCAATTAAACAGTTTGTTATGTTGCTAAAGCATTAACCACAATTATGTGCTCATATCTTTCATTGTTATTCCATTAATCTAATTGTTTTGATACTACTCTTAAAAATAAGAATCATGGCTATTGCCAAGTTTTTGGCCTCCAGCGGATGCCAAAGTGTTATTGAAATACAACACAAAAATACTATTTTTTTCTTATTAGGTTTAAAGAACTCTCATAGAATGTTCCATGAGTGTAACAGTTTGTAAAAAGATGATTTAAATAATCCTTAACCCTACATGAATGTGTATTTCCAATAACTGCATATTAAAGATGCTGAATACCAGTGCTTTCATTAAAAAAAAGGGAAACAAGCTATAGGTTCTTCAGTGCTTTGATTGAATATGAATAGAAATGGGATGCTCTTGGAAGCACCTTGCTAGCATCATGTGCTTAGAGAATCAACCAATTTTATAATGTGGGTCCAAAACGCTATCACTCATTTCGATTGTTATGTAGTTCAGAATAAAAAAGATCATTGTTTTAAAAAGTAAACTGTTTAAACAGTTTACTAAATCTGCAACATAAATGTTCTATATAGCCACTTCATGGTTATGAAAGGTGATGAAATATTGTGTGAACTTATTACTGCAATGTACATCATCAATATTATTGACTGTATATATGTCCTTCATTATTTCTGTTGTGGAAATATACTCACAGCAGGTTCCTTTTAAAGACCTAAAACCAGAGAGAATATTTCTGGGAAGAATCTCCTTATAATTAGGAATATGACAAAGGAAGAGATATTGCCCAAGGAAATGATATTAGAGCTATGAATAAAAGCACCATTCATTTCATACTTACTTCCTGTTGAAACCTCTCTGCTTTAGGGGACATTAACCTTTAGAATGTTGGGTAATTTTCTAAAAATAGTTTGTTATGTCGTCTCCTTTCGAAAACCTTAAATATCTGTTAATTTTGTTGAGGAAAGATACTCAGAGTAGCAAACATGTTAGATCACAGGGCAGCGCCAATATACTTGGACTTGTTTTCATAAGCATGAAGTCTGTTCCAGCACTATAAGGGTTAATAGTTGTAAAATTGGCACAGAAAAACCCAGGAAAATATTGATCATTAGAATGTTTTGTTGAATTGTCATTATTACAGAAATATTTGCTGAATTAGGGTTTTTCTCACATTTTTTGTTCCTCATTATTTTAAGGAAATTTTCTTGTCATCTGACGGTTACAACGTTTGTTGCATATATGACTTGAAACACTAGGGTCCGTTGTTCAAGGTCCTTTTCAGCTGCAATACTTTTTTCTACACTTAATGAAATAAATGCGTAACAATTCGTTTGTCTTACCACTGATCAATAAAGTTCTGTTGGAAACCAGTTGGTGGCTTTGAAAGTATTGGACAGTAGTGGTGATGGTTGAACCAGGATCATGAAAAGCTGTGCTGCCCATCACAATAAAACTATTAATCTGTTGAAATTGGTGTCAATGCCCCATCCATATTTTGATTAAACCTTTTAGTGCTGGAACTGACCTTATGCTAATGCAGACATGTTGGATCCACGCCTGTCGCCTAGTAAATTGGCAGCTGGCCTGTGATCTAACCTGTTTACTTCTCTGAATATCTTTCCTAAAAGAATTAATATATTCAATAGTTGATACATGTATTTATACTTAATATTGTTAATTTTGCTTACAAGGTAATGGATGTCACTTGATACACAGTCTTACAAGCAATAACCACATAAGGTGTTTGTCTTTGCATGATGTTGTACTAGCATGTTGCCTTTACCCCTTTGGGCCCTTTCCCTTACTAAAACAGGGGTGGCGAGATCTAATTTTGATTTACTTTTAAATTCACTGGTCTGTTAACCCTTTTCTGAACGCCAAATTTTCGACTCTCTCAAATTGAAAGAGTTTGAAGACCACATTTCAAAATGTAACGGCATTGAAAAAATGATCTTCTTGTAGGGCAAAAGGGCAGAAAACATTGTGGGAAAAGGAGAAATTGCTCATTAAGAGTAATTTCTCCTTTTCCTACAAGTTTTTCTAGAGCCATCTGTAACAAAGTGGTCAAATGGCGTTATTGTTTGGTAATGGGTTAAGGCTTTTGGACAAGCTGGGCAATACAAACAATTGATTTTGCCACTCCTGTTACAAATTTGTGAATGCGCTGATATTAAAAACAGCCACAGAAAACACTAATAAGATAGACAAACGCTTTTTTAAATTTTTTATCATTTGGCAAAACCGTTGAAGTGTTCCAAAAAATTATAATTTTGAGCTATGGCTGCTTTGTCATTATTGTCACATCTGGCTTCTATAGCAAAGGTCTGAAATATATATTATCCTTTAGGTAATGGCTTAAAAAGGACTATGTTAACTTTAAGTTGTTTTTTTACATAAGAAATATTTGCTTACTGTTTCTTGGTAATGAAATGTTATACAATTATCTTCTAAGAGACTGTTTTAAATATAACAAACATTTTAAATAGGAAAATAAAAATACTTTAAAAGGATGTGTGTCATCAAGAAAACAACAGACGATGCTTTCTCTGTATTTTCATCCTGTATAACTATAACTGTAACGTCTGCGGAAGGGGTATCAACTTAGGGAACCCAATGCATTGTTATAGAGAACATGTATGTTTATAGATAAACAGCACAACTGATCAGTGGACAACAGTGTTTTTCATTGATCGGATTTTATTGTGTCTTTGAGGTCTACTTGCTCGGTTTGTTACAAAACAATGGTATAAATGTATTCCACCATGTATATGTGTATATATATGAAAGTTGTTCAGTCAGCAAAATGCCTCAAAATGAATATTTGTATTGTTTTAAACAATAAAAGATTATACAAACCTAAACAAACTACATGTAAACATCCTTTTTAACTATTACAGGACTGGTTTGACAAATGGATCAACACTGATACTCCAAAGGGAAGATTTAACAAAGCCATCTCCCAAGTGGCTGTCCACAAACAGCGTGAGGTCCGCAAGATGCCGATATTCAGGTCATGTGATCTAAACGCCATGGTGACTGTAGTTGACCCTGATGTTGTATCAGAAACGTTTGAGGAGTTTGCAACGGTAGAGTTACAGGGAAAATACACCCGTGGGATGATGGTGGTAGATTGGTATGGTAAACTAGGGAAACCGCACAATGTTAAAATAATGAGACAATTGGATACAACCAAGGCCAGAGTGCATTTTGACGGAATGTTGAAATAAAGGACAAGCTTAAATATCTTCATTGAAATTTGTTTAAATCATTTCCCCTTATAACGGCAAATGATGAGGCAATTTCAGCAAGCAAGATCTGAAATCGTTGTAAGTCACCAACGATGAATTTGCTACTGTTATCCCAATGATTTTATAGATCATTGTTCTATAACCAGTTTTTCATGGATTTAGTTTTATATTTAGTCCTTTTCCTTTCCATATCTGTGTTTAGATGCAGAGATGATCTAGGGTTTTGATTAGCAGAAGACTTTCTACAAGCTTCATGTTTCATTCTTAACCCTTTACCAAACGCTAAATTTTCAACATTCCCAAATTGAAAGGGTATGCAGCCAACAATTCAAAATGGGATGAAAATGAAAAATAGTATGCTGATAGGGCAGAAAACTTTGTGGGAAAAGGAGAAATTGCTCGTTTAGAGCAATCTCTCCTTATCCCACAACTTTTTTTTAAAATTGTCTGCAACAAACTGGTCAAATGTTGTTATTGTTTGGTAATGGGTTATGACAGCACTAAAGGGATACCGACAATTACAAAATTTCTATAACATTCGGTCCATTGTCCTGTTAAGCAAAAAGAGTTGCACCTTTGAGTTTGCGTTCTATCTCTGATGTACTTGCGTATCATAAACATTTAGTCAATTCCTCTATAAAATCAGGACTTGTGTGATACATATTTTCAGGAAGCCAGATGTGATACAAAGATTTATCTTTGATCACTTTTTCTAATATATTATAGTGTATTTTATAAATGTCTTATCAGAACAAAACTCTTTCACTTCAATAGATTTTTGGTAATAGCATTCTTTCTTAAAACTTTGATTTTAAAAAAATGAAACAAAGAGTATTGCTTCAGGTGAGTGGTAAGGAGATTTGTTTGTATGGATGACGGAAACATCCACATAATCAAGGGCCCAGATTAGCATCCATATTGAAGGCTTTACATTGTATGTTTCAAAAACGCCATTTTAAAGGTATATATTAAAATCGTCTCAATTTTAATGAGCACCCACAGTACAGAAGTTAGAGCAGACATACGAAAATAGGCAAAGCTAAAACAGTAGAACCTTTGTGTGATGTGCATACAGGATTTGATACAAAATAAATGCAATGTGATGTTTATTTTACGATCAAGTTTTGACTAATGCATTGATTCAGCTTCCAACAGTTTATTTCTTCATCGGTTGTCTAAAAATTGCTATTTATTAACATGAATACAAGGCAATAAATCACATCAAATGAAAAGCTTTTGTTTTGTTATCATCTGATTAATGGTATTTCTTTTGTCCAAAGGCCATCAGAGTCGATATGTTGCATTCAGGGATAAAGCTCTGTATGCACCGGTAACATTGTACTGGTAAGAAACCCCATAACACAATTATAATTATAAATTTTTAACTTACAGGTATATGTCTAGTTTAAGATTGAAGTATTGGATGTTGTGTTTACCTCTTCATAATAACATGGGATGCTTGTCCACATTGTCTCAGAGATGTTCGATGTTTGTCCACCTTGTCTCAGAGATATGGGATTTTTGTTTACCTTGTCTCAAAGATATTTGATGTTTTTCCATCTCGCCTCAGAGATATGGGACGTTTGTTCACCTTGTCTCAAGGATATTGGATGTTTGTCCACCTTGCCTAGAGATATGGGATGTTTGTCCATCTTTTGTCAGGTATATTGGATGTTTATCCACATTGTCTCAGAGATATGGGATGTTTGTCCACCTTGTCTCAGAGATATTGGTTGTTTGTCCACATTGTCTCAGGGATATGGGATGTTTGTCCGCATTGTCTCAGAGATATGGGATGTTTGTCCACCTTGTCTCAGAGATATTGGATGTTTGTCCACATTGTCTCTGAGATATTGGATGTTTGTCCACATTGTCTCAGAGATATGGGATGTTTGTCCACATTGTCTCAGAGATATGGGATGTTTGTCCACATTGTCTCAGAGATATGGGATGTTTGTCCACATTGTCTCTGAGATATTGGATGTTTGTCCACATTGTCTCAGAGATATGGGATGTTTGTCCACATTGTCTCAGAGATATGGGATGTTTGTCGATCTTTTGTCAGGTATATTGGATGTTTGTCCACCTTGTCTCAGAGATATGAGATGTTTGTCCACATTGTCTCAGAGATATGGGATGTTTGTCCATCTTTTTTTGGAGATAATGGAATTTTGACCATATTGTCTCAGAGATATTGGATGTCTGTTTTCATTGTCTCAGAGATACAGGATGTTTGTCCACATTGTCTCAGAGATATTGGATTTTTGTCAACATTGTCTCAGACATATGGGATGTTTGTCCAACTTGTCATAGAGATATGGGATGTTTGTCCACCTTGTCTCAGAGATAATGGATTTTTGTCCACACTGTCTCAGAGATATGGGATGTTTGTTCACCTTGTCTCAGAGATATTGGATGTTAGTCCACATTGTGTCAGAGATATGGGATTTTTGTCCACATTTTCTCAAAGATTTGGGATGTTTGTCCACATTGTTTCAAAGACATGGGATGTTTGTCCACATTGGCTCAGAGATAATGGATTCTTATCCCCATTGTCTCAGAGATATTGAATGTTTTTCCACTTTGTCTCAGAGATATTGGATGTTTGTCCACATTTTCTCAAAGATATTGGATGTTTGTCCACATTGTCTCAAAGACATGGGATGTTTGTCCCCATTGTCTCAGAGACATGGGATGTTTGTCCACCTTGTCTCAGAGACATTGAATGTTTGTCCACATTGTATCAGAGATATGGGATGTTTGTCCACATTGTCTCAGAGATATGGAGTGTTTGTCCACATTGTCTCAGAGATATGGGATGTTTGTCAACATTTCCTCAAAGATATTGGATGTTTGTCCACATTGTCTCAGAGATATTGGATGTCTGTCTTCATTGTGTCAGAGATATGGAATGTGTGTCCACACTGTCTCAGAGATATTGGATGTTTGTCCACATTGTCTTAAAGACATGGGATGTTTGTCCACATTTTCTCAGAGACATGGGATGTTTGTCCACCTTGTCTCAGAGACATTGAATGTTTTCCCACATTGTCTCAGAGATATGGGATGTTTGTTCACATTGTCTCAGAGATATGGAGTGTTTGTCCATCTTTGGCTCAGAGACATGGAATTTCTGTTCATCTTAGCTTCAGAGACATTCAATGTTTCTCCACCTTAGCCTCAGAGACATGGAATGTTTGTCTTTCTTAGCCTCAGAGACATGGGATGTTTGTCCATCTTAGCCTCACAAACATGGGTTGTTCGTACATCTTAGCCTCATAGACATGAGGTGTTTTTCCATCTTAGCCTCAGAAACATGGGGTGTTTTTTTTCCATCTTAGCTTCATAGACATGGGGTGTTTGTCCTTCTTAGCCTCACAGACATGGAATGTTTGTTCATCTAAGCCTCATAGACATGAGGTGTTTTTCCATCTAAGCCTCAGAGACATGGGGTGTTTGTCCATCTTAGCCTCATAGACATTGGGTGTTTGTCCATCTTAGCCTCAGAGACATGGGGTGTTTGTCCATATTATCCTCAGAGACATGGGACGTCTGTCCGTCCTAGCCTCGGAGACATGGGACGTTTGTCCATCTTAACCTCAGAGACATGGGATGTTTGTTTTACATTATATTGTGTATGGCTTCCCACGGAGCAAGATGCTTCCGTTGTCAAGTTGGTAGAGTAAATAATTAGATTGAGTTTGATAAAAACAATTCTTCAGGCACAATGAGTCTTCGTGACCAAATGGTCTGAATGGAGAACTCGATTGAGATTGACAATATTCGAAAGGCACAATGATTTATGATATTCATTTGTTCTATCACGAGGGCAATTTACTTCGGCTCACCAGCCGGATAATATTCCTACGCCTTGCTAACATTTCCAATTCACGACACCAACCATATATTCTCTCTATATAATTAATGATTCTTTGGTACTCGACTGTTGACTGCTATTGCTTTCAGTTTGGGTCAGTCAAACAATGCTCTATGAAGGATTGTGTTAAGCCTTTACCAAACGCCAAACTTTCGACTGTCCTAAATTGGAAGAGTTTGCAGACGACATTTCAAAATGGGATGAAATTGAAAAAAGAATCTTCAGAGAGGGCAGAAGACATTGTGGGAAAAGGCGAAATTGATCGCTAAGAGCAGTTTTTCTTTTTCCCACAATGTTTTCCAGAGTCGTCTGCAACTGGTCAAATGTCGTTATTCGTTGGTAATTGGTTAAACAAATGTGATGAAACATGCTACCTATTGTCGAGGCTGTATTGCCTTTTTAAACGCATAATAAACAATACCACCTCGGGCAATCGTGGTTTTATGAAGTTGTTCGGTATAAATGACACTGCTTTAGGGCTTACTACCGTCCTTCACTCTATATTAAGCTTGTTTCCAACACATTTGTTAATATAAGCTTATATAAGAGTTCAAATGTCAGTTATAAAATGTGTCGCTTATAAAACGATAATTAATTCTACTTATATTGTACTAAAGAACATCTGTCTAACTTCAAAGCAACATCAGATGACAAAAAATCCAGAAAAACACAAGATAGTCCATCATAGCCTGCATCTGTAAGGGGGGGGTAGAATCAATCGGAACACCTCGGCCATTTCTTAAAATAACTACCGACTTGTGACGGGGATTGCCGAGTTGATACGATTGGGGGTAGAATATTAGACGATCACCGTAAGAATGAAACGAAGCGAACGATTTTAAACGCGTAAAATATGAGTACAAGTTGCATTATTCCACACTTTTTACAGATATTGCCTTTCACACACATTTCTAGAAATTCGTTTCTTAGGCGGGGGTCATCACTCGACCAATAATTATGAAAAAATGACCAAACAAGATTGCCACGCCACAGGTATATATGCTTTTTTCAGCATATTACTTTAGTTTTTCACTATTTTATGTACGCTATATTCCTACCACCAACTTTCCGGTTCTGGTTGTATATGATAATACATGGCTTATAACGGCGTTTCGTCTAACACTCGGTAGAGAAATCCCAGTCGATGTGTGATGTTTTAGGTCATTCGCATCCCTCGACTCGAAATTCTCTGCAGGGTGTTGGAGTGAACGGCACGGCCAAAATGGGGACACCATTCACCGGCGGTTGCGGAAAATTGATCGGCGGAACATGGCGTACAGAGGCGTATATGAAATAGTGGCAAACAAAAGTAATCTGCTGAAAAAATGCATAAATACCTGCTCATTCATGAGCACAGCCATTTGCAATCTGCTTTATGTCATACACATTGATCACCTGATCAACCCGCCTGTTTCTTATTGTAATATTTCTAAAAAATGTATCAATACGATGAAGTGAATGTTTGCTTGTCACGTTTGTATGACGTCATATATCTCCGTTTCCAAAAACTGGAAATGATGGGAACAATTTGTGAGTTCTATTTCGGTTTTTTTTGACGGATTGATTACTTTTGGCTAAAAGATGGATATATTTGTCGAGGAAACTGATCTTTTGCGAATTTGTTATGCTTTTTCAATGCAAACAATAGTTTCAAAAGAATCAAAATAGTGTGAATGATTTGAAGATCACAAATAAAAAGGTAAAGGTAGGGTTTATGTAAATATATAGCTTAACTGTCTCTTTTTTCTGAAGATGTACATAGGTATACATACATATTGAACATATAGATTTTCAAAGGTATTCATAAGAATTAAACACATACAACGTGAAAAAGTTACTTCATGTAATTGGGTCAGAGCGCATCAGTTAGTTAAGCATATACATCTTTAAGAAATTGTCCACATACCATCATAAATAAAAGTTACAGTTCTAGTTTAAAGTACCACGTTAGTCTATTGTCAATTTTTCCGAGCATGTAGGTAATGAGTTGCATATGTATGTCGCCAAGATTATCACTAAATGAGTTGAGGGTAATGTATAACTTATTACAGAATCTATCCCTCTCAACATTTGGACACTCGTATATTAAATGTATGACTTCCCATTGGTACACGTGCAGACAACACGGACACACTAGTGGTTAAACTGATAGCTGTTTAAAACATGGTGGCTAAATGTTCATTATGGGCAGCGAGATTGGGTGTGTTTTGGCCATTCTCCAGATGTTTGATTCACAAAGGCGTAGATGACATTGCCGGAATATAAAGAAGTCGTCAGAGCCGTTCACCTTTTCTGTCCATAACGCCTCTTAACCTTTCTACTCTAAACGCAATCTGAACACATCGGGTTTATCCAATGAAAACACATCTAAAATAAAAGGGATGACGCCATATTGTTTCCCACGGAATGACGTCACGCCCCTTTCGTTTTCAAAAATAGATCTTAAATATGAAATCTAAAAAGTCGTTTAATTTGATTAAGGAAACAACCATATATGTCACAACTTATAATTTCGCCATTTCGTATGAGTTACCGATAAAAAATGATTTAAAAGGATATCCAACACTTCCATACACATTGAACTACTTAACGTGAACGCTTAGTATAGGTGTTATACGCCGGGGCTGATTTACCCGAAAAATTGTAGCCCTACACTTATATCCGAGGTGTACTTAACAGCTCACGGAAATATCCGAGTAGTTCCGATTGCTCTAGACGATGTCTAAATAGTTATTTGCATTAGGAGGAAATGACATTTCGAACAATTTCCCCCTATTATGAAATGTGTGGATTTTCTAAGTGAGTAAGTATCACATTCATAGTCTGAAAGTTTCTTTATGTCTACATAACTTGGCAGGAGGCTCCTTGATGATTGTTGGTCATCTGTAAACACGTTAACCTTTCTACTATAGACGAAGTCTAAATAGTTATTCACAAAAGAATTAAATCGACTTTCTGGCTACTTCGTACTTCCACCCAAATGTTTTTCCCCCGATTAAGTAATCGGCTATTCCGTAAAGATACTCAGAGTAGCAAACACATAGAACACAGGGCAGCCGCCAATTTACTTGAGGGCAGGCCTGGATCCAACCTGTTTACATAAGCATGAAGTCGGTTCCAGCACTATAAGGGTTAATCAACTGTTGGCTTTTGGTCAATTACATTCATTCTATTGTAAAGCGATGAAGAGTGAGGATCTTACAACTCTCTTTGGTGTTTACATACTTCATAATCGTGATGTGGGAGTTGCCAAAAAGGGAGAGCCAAATGTCCGGAAAGGGGGCACACAAAGATCGGTTTTGTCTGAAGGCCATAGCCTTTATATTATGTCGCTAATACTCTCTTATAACTTTTGACAGACTGGAATTATCTGAACATTATGATATATAATCACGATCATATCAAAGAGAAGAAGATTTAAAGACTTTGTTTGTACGAAGAAGGCGACTTGTGAACATTGGCGTTGCTTTAACACATTACTCCATATCTTACTTTACCACATCTGGGGCCCGTTTTACTAAACAACTTAATGAAAATGTTTGCGTAAGTCATAATTAGTAAACATGGATAGTATCTTCAATGAAAGTACAATGTTGCAATGTGGCACTTCATTGGAAGCGTCACTTTGCAATATTGCTTCGTCCAATATTGAAATAAGAGGAATTGTTGTTTTAGACTTACGCAAATCTTAAGCGTAAACTGTTTAGTAAAACGGTACCCTGCTGCAGAATGACTTAAATTTATGTATGTTCCTGCCAATTTGATTGGACAGAATCTTGTATCAACAAATAGATTCGAGACTAACTTTAACATATTTAAGTGCAGATGTCCTTCCATAATTGTTTGTCCCACGTTGTTCATTATTCCACCATTTTGTATGCAAATGGAGACATTTATAAGAGTTTGGATCTGATGCCATGCGGCTCGTTTATGTGATATATGAGTAGGCACCTTGTGAGACATCAAGGATCGGATTTATTCGCAAAGTCTCGTCTGCTTTCAAATGTATTAAAGGTGCATGTTCAGAGAAGGGGAACTTTGAAAGTCAAAATAAAATGTCGTTGAAACAATGCTGTTTTTGTAAAAGTGGTTGATATACAATTAAAGGTGGTTATTGAAAGCATGATTAATTCAGGAAGCGCCATTTTATCTAAGTGTGTACAGTCTGTAGGGGGTCTGTCTCAAAAGGGGTGCCACGCTTTTGGATTAATACTCACTTTTAAGAATTAAAAACGAGCTAATGTGGCGCCAATTTACTACTCTTCACTTCGTTACACCAAAAGCATGCTAGCGTTCGGAAAGAAAGTGTAAAACGAAATGGGTAAAATGACTCATAAATTATGATAGAATATGTTGAAACATAGCGAAACACCAGATGATCATGACAATATAACGACTGCACTATTTATTATCTATGTTTCAAAGTGCTGTTTTCACAAATTATGTACCCACAACTTTAACTTCATTGATTACATCCGAGTAACATCTGAAATAGCAATAAACGCTCGGATAAACGAATGGCGATCACATGGTTAGAAGAATCACGTGAAACACATAAAAATACTGTCATTTATCCGCAATTAACAACGTGAACATTCATAATTGAAAATTTCTCGGGTTTCACTGGTTCCCAACGTTTGTCGGCTGACGTTGTTTTATGGCTTATTGTAATTAAACCTTATCATGTCTACTCTTTTAAAAGCTACACATGAACGTGTTACCGTCTAAGCCCCCTATAAAAGGGAATTTAAAGTGATTTTAAGTTAATTTTCAATTATTCTAGAATTTTAAACAACTTAAGTGTATATGAGCGCAAGTATGACAGTACAGCTGCTGTTTCAAAGTATTTGGGTTGTAACTTCTAAATTTCCTCAAATCTGTGAACACGCACCTTTAAATCTTCTCATTTTTCACATGAATGTTGATTCCTTTGCAGCTAAAACATGAATCCCTTATCCCATAATACCTAACTTTTCTGCATCTGCTGCCGACGACTTTAGAATCAAATGTTTCAAAAAAATAAATTGCTTCTTATGAGCAATTTATTTTTTTGTCACAATTGTTTCTGTCGATCATTATGAAACATGTGTTTAATGCCCCCATTTATCATTTACTGCTGCTTTCATCTTAAAATGTTCTCAGTTCAAATCGGTGAATGGGTTAAAGGTTAAAATATTTTTGGGGAAAAAGAACACCTTCATTTTTGGTTTATTCTTCTATTCGGTCCCAATGGTTATAGGTACATGTTTTGCGCAATCATATGAATAATTGAATAGTTCATTTGTTTAAATTGTCATGATGAATGATATTGGTAAAAATATGTTTTTCTCTGCAGACATCTACAACATTTTCTTTTTTAAGATTTAGAATTATGGCTGTTCTGTTTAACCCTCACTCTAATTACAAATGCGGCTGTTTTTTGTGGGGACAATCCCCATTCATCGTACAGCCAACCCATACACTAAAGACAGCATTTATACAAATGACAACATTTTGAAAATAAAAAAAGACTATGAGTGGAGTGTCCAAAAGGAAATTAACAAATTATTTCTGAGAACCTAGAAATGAACAATGTAATTATAAAAATGAAAGCAGCAATGAAAATCCAAACGATCTCTTCTAACCAAGCTTCTCGTGATACGTCTATTTCGCTTTCAATACACCTTACAACAATCATGTCTCGGGACTACAAGAAAAAGAAACTCATCCTCAATTTATTTTTCAAGTTAATTAGGCGGTGGACTCATATGACCAATGTTTACCATAGTATGTCCGAACAAGATGGTTGTGCCTGTGTATTGTTGTTTTTTCTTCCTACTTTTGAAGAGAAATAACAGTCGGCGGGCGCGCATGTCCAAAACTGTCGGTCTTCGACTGCAATTTCTCTTCCGAGTGCTTTAATTAATGCTGTTATAAAGCATGGATTATCATATACCGCCAGAACCGACAAGTTGATGGTCAAATCATGCGGGGTACACACTGTGGCTATCATTGGCAAACGTAGATGAAAAAAAAAGCAAAAAATACTTGGGCGCGGCTATCTTCTTCGGACAAGATCCTAAACATTGGTCACGCGAATGGTCGTTAGGCAAGTATACATTCTATTTAACGTATTGTTGCTTGACATTATTCTCGCTAGATGGTAAGACGAAATGAATAAATAAAACCGCGCTGTCTGAACGAATATCGTGTATCACTTAACCCTTTCCTAAACAACAGATTTTCGACTGTCCCAAATTGAAGGAGTTTGCAGACGACATTTCAAAATGTGATGAAATTAGAATAATCTTCTGATAGTGCAGAAAACATTGTGGGAAAAGGGAAATTGCTCGACACGAGCAATTTCGCCTTTTCCAACATGTTTTCTAAAGTCGTCTACAACAAAGTGGTCAAATGTCGTTATTGTTCGGTAATGGGTTAAGGCGAGACTTATCTCCTCATTTCGTTCATGATTTGTTCTACTTAATCACTTCGCGGACTAGATCTAGCTGTTAACTACGTCTTGTGACGTGGTTCTTCTTGTTCGTCAAATTCGTTGATACATGCACTAATCAATGGCATAGCGGGTCTATATGAATTATTTTTGAACTTATTTTGAACCCACTCACAGATAAAACGAATAGTCATGAGCTACTTAATGGCAATGCGGGTTTGTTTATTCATATGAACCTATTTAAAGGTGCTTGTTCACAGATATTACGACATGTGATAGTTGAAATCGTATTTCTTAACAACTGCACTGTTATATGATACGCACTGAAGAATAGTCATTGAAAGTAAAATCAGATCGTTTTTAACTTTTTAAAGTGTGTCCACCAAGAATTAACATGTATTTTAATCCAAGAGAGTAACATCGCATTTAAGATCTACTGCATTTAAACTGTTCATACTTAGATTGTTGCTTTCTGAAAAGAGTTTGCTTTTAATAGCCACTTTTAATTGTAAATCAAAAGGAAATTTAAAAAAAAAAGTTTATTTTTCATCATCGACATTTTGTATTTAATTTCATAGTTTTCTTTCCTGTGAAGACCACCATTAACCTTCACATATACAAACGGATTGTAACTAGTATATTATTTACTGGCATAGTACACTGGTACAAAGGTCCATGTGTTCTCTATGAATTCGTTTTAAATCTACACAGGGACATACAGCATGTGATTCTACCCAGTTTGACACAACTTGTTTGACAATAACTATACATGGGGCCTCATGCATTAACCGAGCATTGAACATCGGTAAAAACTTCTCAAGCGATGTACAAATACAACAAATATTTTCTCCTTTTGCCACAGTGCTTTTTGAGAATCGTCTGCTGCAAGAAGCAAAATTTGGCATTAGGTGGTAATGTGTTAAGCAAATGTTTCCCTCTGTCATAACAATTTCTATACGATACCATTCTGTCTTGTTCATATTACCTTATCACGTGTGCTGACAGTGCTCTCAATATAAACACGTCACGATATTCAATATAGGGGAAATGGTACATAAGATGCACATACAACCAGCTGTACGCATTTCTCCAATATCAGAAGCAGGTGCGGATATCTCAACAGATAGATAGACGCAGTTTGGTTATTCAAGTCATGGAAAACCTGACACATTCACAGATGGTGTGGAATGAGTCTATGAACAAAAACGACAGTAAACTTGGATTTGAACCAAACCCAGATGACTTGGCTCTGTATTTCCGTGTACCGTCCTGGACATTGTCGGCTGCGAAGATTTCAATCTTGGTGTTATTTTTAATCGGAATTGTCGGTAACTCCTTGCTGATAGCAGGTCTGCGCAGGAAGAAAGAGAACGGATCGACGGATGTGTACACCATTTGGAAAGCCGTGACGGACATCATTACACTTGTTATAAACGGCCCCGTGGATTATCTGCGCTATACGCCCGAGTTATGGAGTGTTGTTGGGGCCGACTGGTTGTGTCGGCTACATTTCTACCTTCTTCACGCTGCCGTCCTCGTGTCCACACTGCTGGTGTTCGGTATAGGGGTGGATCGGTACTGGAGGGTATTTAAGCCACACTCGTCCGTCAATCTGTATAGGGTGTCCATAAGAGTGTGCCTTGCCGTGTCTGGCGTGACGGGCGTGTACTCTACCGTCTTTATCGTCACGGCGCACCAGGACCATAACGGACAATGTATTCTCCATCGGGGCTACAAACTAGTCAATTCCATAGCTTATGGTACTATAGCGTTGCTAATGCTGATCGCAACTATCGTTCTCGCCTGGATCTATTTCAAAATCGCGATTTTTCTCAGAAACCGCGAAAGGTCTAAGCTATCCAAACAGGCGGGATTAACGAATCTCGCTGCTTTATCGCAGGGCAAAATAAACGGGGCGGACCAAATAATCAAACAGGACTCTGTATGTTCCTTGCCTTCGACATCACATGGTACAACCTGCTCTAGAATCACAACACTGTCGGCCCCAAAAACCGGTACGACCAATTGTAACGATTGTAATGGTCCAATATGCATGAGACGTTCGGAAAATCCTACAGAACAGCCTAATTATCAAACTCGCCCAACCTCTGACAGTAATAACGGGATTAATGAACAAATGAAAAGTGATTCTACGCTAGTTGCCCGAAACAGCACAAGCGACGTACGGGATGTCTCACCGAGTCAAGTTATTATTTCGTCTACCTCAAACCATATTCTGATACCAAATGAAGAACGTCGTCCCGAGAATTTCCCATACCATAATACCGATGAGGAGCCCATGAACGTCAATTCACCAAGCCAAACTATGGTACAAGACACCAATGGGGATTTTATCCAGAGAAGTGACTGCTACGATAACAAACCCAAAGAGCAAAGCGCGGGAAATGATTCATTCCAGCCACCAATCAGCGTAATCTCGCCGGGTCCAGTTTTGATGAATGGGGCCAGCAGCCAGCCAGCCAAAACAAGCAATACCAGTCGAGCCCCGGGTAGTCACGTGGATGGCATGAAGCGAATAGCCAGAACGACTCTAACCATGTCGTTGGTAACCGTGGTTTTCTGTCTATCCACCGTTCTGCCAGGTATAGGCCTGTGTCTACTGTCATTGATGGACGGCGGGTCGGAGCTTGTGTCCATCTTCATACTGTTGTCGCTAAGGCTGCCGATGTTTGGTAATGTGGCAAACCCGATCCTGTTTGCGATGAGCAGTTCGGAGTTTCGGGGTATTATCGTCAGTCTGTTTAAGGCAGATTGTAAGTAATGCTCAATCAACTCGCGGTATCTTTAATAAATAGAACTACAATTACAGGAACAAAAGGTTTATTTAAAGTAATTATGCCTCCAACCTATGTTACAATTATACAAGTCAATAATAATTGAAATAAAACTAAATTGAGTGTGAATCTCATACTGCTTCTAGAAGATGTTTTACATAAATTGAAAGCATTCGCATAACAAATTGTTTATCATTTTGGAGAATAGTGTATATATTATGCCTATCAGGATGAGCTGTAAACTATCAATGGATAAAAACGTATTTTTGAACGTTTGAATAGATGTCAAAAGAATTTCAAGATACTTAATGTGTTAAGAGACCTGGTGGCTAACGTTTGATTTTCGAAAGCGACACAGTATTTACCATGAAATGTTCTTTGGAGTGACAACTCTTCCTCGCCTCGTTTTGGGATGTTACAGGACCCAGGGTCTTCGTATCCTGCGACCGATGCTGCACCTAGTAACACCTCTGTGACCTCTGTGGTCAAGTAATGCGTCTGAAATATTGTGGGATTTAATTAGATTAGTTATGCCAATATAAAAGGGACTCGTATCTCATATACTTCGTTTTATGAGTCAAAAATGTTTAAAAGGCGAATTAATCAATCATCATCCTAACTAAGCGATTATTTCAATTGTTCGACTGCAGACTTGTAGAACTGTATTAAAGAAATTTCAAAACGAACACCCCGTCTTTAAGCGCTTTGAATTGAAACTTAAAGTACATAAAAGGAGATAAGTACAAATAAATTACTGAAAAAATGTATCGAGTTCTTTAATTATATTCATACTAGTCATGACAATGCATTTACCAATGCATTGAGACCCTATTAAATAGACTCCTTTAACATAAGTTATTTTGTACTTGAAATATAGATGTCTCGAATTCAATCATGTTTATCAACAACCAGTTTGTTTACATATTCAAAATAACGAATTCTTATTGGTCGGTTCAAAAAATTGTGTATCAACTGTCAAGGTTAGAGGTGAAGAATCACACAATCTGAACTATTAAACTTGCTAATCTGGGTTATTTCCGGTTGACTTTCATGTTTAAGTTTTACCGGTGTTTTTTTTGTGTGTGATAACTATTGGAATCAGACCAAATGTTTACCAAATAATGTAGTTTGATATAGCATTAATCTGCTTTTATGAGGCTTTAAGTTTAAAGATAGCATTGTATTTTCTCTCTGACGCAGCTTACAAGCGTCACGCGATTAGAGGATCAACCAATTTCCTGGTATGTGCCCAAGACGCCCTGGCCCCTTTCGATGGTTAAGCAGGGCCGAAATAAATGATGGGTGTTTGCAAAATAAACCGTTTAACACTTTACAAAAATCTGCAAGGCAATTGTGTAATATCCTAACCAAACAGTTATGAACGGAATTTATGCAAAAATAATATAGTTCCGTGTGACTTTATTAATTCATTTTGTAATTTATCTGTGGCGGATATTTCTTTCTAAACGATTTGAATCTCAATCTATGCGATTGTCAATTTATGGTAAAACATGTTTTATTGTTCAGCAAAGCTTTTTAATGTTAAATTGTTTGCGAAGAAAGCGTGGTCGCTAAAATTCAGTATATAGGTCCAGGGGTGGCCAAAAAGAAGTTGAAATTCGAATGTACTTTAAAATCCATCTCATATTGATTTCCGATACCGCATATGACTATTATTTGATAAAATGTAGCTCTTTGATGCATCATGTTGTCTGTTTTGTTACTAGCAGGTGCCAAAGCCGAAGACATGCAACATATTTTTTGAAAGTTTTAACAAATAGTTTGTAAAAGTATACTTTGTAAATGAGCATTAAAAAAACAGATACATATATTTATGTGTAATAATTTCTCATTTTAACAAGAACAAAGATAAGGGAACGTAAAAATATATTTGTCACTCCAACCGTGCTTTGTCGAAAAATTCCATGCTACCTTTTTTAATAAGTTCAGTAAATCTATGTTTCTTTATATGTGGTATTCAATTTTATCGCCACATTGGAAACAAATTTCCAAAGGTATAAGCAAAGAAATACACAGATATTTTTTTTGAAAATATAATCACTGTAGACCGCTTTTAGAAAAAAATGAAATTACAATTCCACACTACATAAACTTTGGCCTCACTGGATATTTGAAACCATCTCGAACATTGTAACGGAAATTTCAGCATATTTTGCTAACACATTCTGGGAAATAAAGTACAAGGAAATCATGTTTTGTACAAATTATCTTTATAAAACTTTGAACAGAAACAAACTCAAACTACTTTACCAACATAATTATGGTAAAATGTCGATGATGAACGAACGGTATGTATCTTTGAAACAGTTTACATATGCATCTACTATTTGGATTGACATATTTGTCACTTAAGACTCTGTAAATATCTATGGTTTTACATGAATTATAGCATTAAGGCTAAAGAAAGTATCAGGACACGATATATCATTAAATCCCATACCTTGGATACACCATGAATATAAAGAAAACAACGTGTAACGGAAATTTGCAATGTAACGGAAATTTTAAAACTCAGTTAATCCTAACCAAATCCTAACTAAATTACAACTGCTTACTCTTCTGAATATATACTTATCATGTAAGATATTGAAATCACCTCTTTTGAAACTGATTTTGGAATTACACTAAATATCCTCACTGAATATAACAATGCTGGGAACATGGTTTTGTTTGTTTTAAGATTAAGCTTCTTTCCGACATTGTTTGATATGATAATTTCAGACTTGTTCATATAACTTCAAACGTTTATTTATAGGTTGGAGATGCTTTCCCATTCGGGAACTTTAAACATTCTCTCAGAGCGTCCAGTTGGTACTGGGTCCTGAACTTTACGGATTATTTGGTCTTTCTTTATCCACAGTGCGTCCTTCTGTCTTGGCCACTGAAATAAATCTCGTTTGGCTTCCATGAAATTAATCTCGTATTCTTCCTCATCTTCATCGATAATACAGCCAATGTAAACATCAGCCTCATACAGCACTGCTGCAAAATCACCGCTCTTTAAAGTGGGTTCTGTGAGTGGATCAACATTTGCTGGCTCAATATTACTTGGAGTTTCGTCTGCTGTTTCTTCTACAACTTGTAACAATTCACCACTCTCTGTTCTGTCTTGGCGATTCTTGATGGATTTTTGTCTTGATCTGGTTGATGTCTTGGTCCACTGATAACACATTCTGCCTGTAAGACATTTGTCGTTGCAGCAACAGCTGACATTGTTTAAGAATAAACCTTCATCAATTCCAGCAACTGCATGCACTTTCATTGTGCCATTTACTGGCATTAGTGCCAACTTTTCGAATTCGTGGAACTTTCTTTAACACGTGTCTGTGCTGACAAATCTGACGGTGACGTTTGAATTGCTTGATTTTACTGCCCACTCATAAAATGAACTTGCATCTTGAAAAATGGCTTTCCCACAGCGACTAGCCTCGTCCGCCATCCTTTTACAAGTGCCACCCAGGCCATCGCACGGCCCCTTGCCATGGCCCGATTCGAAATAATTCCATATTGCTGTGACGCCGAATTATTCCTGATGGTGTTGTACAAAATGAAACATTAACTTGTTTCTATATTGGCTGGATGGCGAGTCACTCCAGTGGTGAATGCAGGTCAGATTTGTATCGACTTTCTTTAATTCGGGCATCAAATCTTCTATGAAGGCTACAACAGTGGATGCTCTATGTGAAGGTTCATTTGAAACCGTAATATAACTCTTGTGGGCTAACTCGCCGTCTTCTGAAAGGTAGTATACTACACAAGGGTGGAGTGTCACTGATGTTTTATTGAAGTAAGCACTTTGTACCTCTTCTACACTTCGGCAAAAGTAGTTCTCTGCAAAATCTAGTTGCACTATGATATTGTGTTCAGTTAAGTTAAGTTTCAGATGTTTCAACTGCTTATACTGGTTAACCATTCTCTCCACGTGACCTTTGAATTCTTCCATTTGTTTCGTTGTGTACTCTATCATCTTTTCTGGTCTCATGTTTTCCTCTACAATTCTTGTGACACACTTTTTTCTTCCCCTTTCTTCGACTTCGACTCTTTTCCATTGGCGTAGCCTAGTATCTTCTACTATTTTTTCAGCTAATACTGCAGGTGGTGGTATATCTTTAAGTGCTGATTCTGGGTTGGTAGGTAAATCAATGCCAATGCTTTTTAATGTTTTCACAGTGAAGGCTGCATTCTGATGCTTAGTTAGTGCACAGACAGCACATTCTGCTCGTAAAGGACGCTTTAAGTACATACATTGGCCTACACCGTATAAACGTTGTCAGCGAGATATCAAAGGCTTGGTTTTCTGCCAGAAATTTTAGGTGAAGATTTTTCAGGTAGTCAGTTAAAGCATATGTTTGAATTTTCTGACCCTTCTTCAATCTTGTGGCATCTTTCTTTCCCGGTAGTGTACGACTGTTATCTTCCCGCTTAAGAAAGTTCACGACTTTGTCTTCAAATGCCAGTAACTTGCTTCTACGCCTCTTTGTTTCATTCAAATTCATTTTCTGTCCTACTTTACTCATGACATGCCTACAGAGCCCCGTTCTTGTATTAACTGAATTCAAGCACCTGTATCTCTTCAGAATCCGGCCTGCCACTATGGAATGAAGGTCTTTCACTTTTCCTCTCGGTGCGGCTTTCCTGGCTTCGGCTATTTCTTTAGTCAAAGCGTTTCCTGTCAAAAGATGCTTCCTTATCTTACTTTTCTGTGTATCAGTGAGACCTGCTTCATTCATCATCTTTTCGGTTTCTTTCCTAGGTGTCAAATCGTTTTCTTGTGTATTTTCAATAGATGTACATGATTTTTCCATTTTGGCATTTAGTCTCTGCACTTTTCTCTGGGTTGTTTTTACTTTAGTGACCAATTTATCCCGTTCTTGTTCGAGAACTCTTATTCTTGAATAAGCCTCGGAAACATTTCGTTTCCATCTCTTCAATGCAGCCTTCGTCTTCCTGGGAAATTCATTCGGATTGGCATTCGCCCTCTATTTGTTTCATTGTTAGACTGTACTTCTGCACTCTCATAACCACTTGTCTCTGTTTCATTGCTCGCTCTTGTACGTTCCGCCTTCTTCTTCTGATAAAACCGACGGAGGTTTTCCAAGTTTCTCTTTCTCCGTTTCTCGCGGTCGTTTTCGGCCAGCTGAGCGGTTGGTACATAATATCCCCTTTTCCTTTCTCTCTCGTGCTTTAAATATTCTTCTTTGTTCTTTTCCTTCAGGCGGTCACGATAGGCCTTCTGTATTTCTGCTCGGGATTTGCCCATCTTTTACAAATTCGGGTCTGAAAAAATAAAAATTTCCGTTACTAACGTGAATTTTCCGTTATATCTTTTGTTGGACGCTCTGAACGTTCATACCTGATGTAATGGATATAAAGAGTGTGTATTTTAGAAGAAACATGTACGGTGAGTATTATAAATACTCAAATAAATTACTCTTGCGATTTACAATTTGATAAATTTGTCATTTTTGAGATAAACTTGAGCTTCTTACAACTTACACTATATTTCTTAAAATAACCGTTCCATTGATCATAATTTTTCCACATATTGCGTTTCAATATAAGTAGACCCTCTACTTCTCTTTGATTCATAATAATTTACGTATTTTGACATTTCCATAATTGGTATTATTGAGTTTTAACCCGAAAAAGCTTCATAAAATTTCCGTTACCTACTGGTCACGGAAATTTTATTTGGTTTAGACTTGCAAAATATCCTCGGGGTCCCAAACTTCGATGATGTAAGCGCGTCGCGAAAACCGATCAAATAAAAACACAATAACAGTAACTGAAACACAATAAAGATGTACTGACCTCATAAAACAATGTTTTTCCTTTACTAAAATCCCATTTCTACGAAGTCAATCCACCAAAAGTAGCTAAACAGGGTCGTTTAACACCACCGAAAATTCACTGTCGGAATTGTCCGCCATTTTTAGCTGGTACCTTGATTCGCAATCGTATCTACTCGGCAATCCCCGTAACAAGTCGGTAGATATACCTCGTAGGCAGTACCAATCGGAACTACTCGGGTATTTCCGTGAGCTGTGAAATACACCTCGGATATCAATCGGAACTACTCGGGTATTTCCGTGAGCTGTGAAATACACCTCGGATATAAGTGTAGGGTTACAATTTTTCGGGTAAATCGGCATCCGCCAATTAACACATTTTCTAAGCGTGCACGTTAAGTAGTTCAATGTGTATGGAAGTGTTCGACATCCTTTTTAATCACTTTTGATCAGTAACTCATACCAAATGGCGAACTTGTTGTTGTGACATGTATACTTGTTTCCTCAATAAAATTTAACGACTTTTTTGAATTTACATTCAAGATCTATTTTTAGAAACGAAAGAAAGTGACGTCATTCTCGCGGGAAACAATATGGCGTCATCCCTATTATTTCAGAGGTGTTTTTATTGGATAAACCCGATGTGTTCAGATTGCTCGGATATAAGTGTAGGGTTACAATTTTTCGGGTAAATCGGCATCCGCCAATGGACACCTTTTCTAAGCGTGCATGTTAAGTAGTTCAATGTGTATGGAAGTGTTGGACATCCTTTTTAATCACTTTTGATCAGTAACTCATACCAAATGGCGAACTTGTTGTTGTGACATGTATACTTGTTTCCTCAATCAAATTTAACGACTTTTTGGATTTTACATTCAAGATCTATTTTTAGAAACGAAAGAAAGTGACGTCATTCTCGCGGAAAACATTATGGCGTCATCCCTATTATTTCAGAGGTGTTTTCTATTGGATAAACCCGATGTGCTCAGATTGAGGCAGTACATGAATACACCAGAAATCCTGGGGTAATTCGCCTTATTTCCGGCGGATAACGCAAAATGCACACAGGCACTAAATATGTTATTGAATACACACAAATTGGTTATATATCACAATATGAATGGGTTTTTTACCCTTTTCATTAAAGATGATCATATCAACACGTCTTTGTTTCATATTTTGTCAATCGGCTCTTTTCGGCAATCCCCGGCTTGTTACGGGGATTGCCGAGTAGATACGATTGGCCCTTCGTTGCTGACCTACTTTCAAAAATGGCTCCCCATTACCTCCGAGGTTATTTTAAGAAATGGCCGAGGTGTTCCGAATGCTTGATTCGATGACGTCATTGTTTGTTAACAAAAGTGTATTCATGAGTTAGGCACAATAGAAATATATGTTGGGTTTTCAGCCAGGTTAAAAGTGGTCCTATTTAAACAATGTTAGATTTTGGAAATAACTGAATTTGAAAGGATAACTTTTTTGAAACAATGTCAAACCAACAAACAGATAAATAAATTTGATTCTATTTACACCAATATTGTCAAGCAAAGTCTAATTTTCATCTGTACAGTGAGGGCATAAAAATATATCCCCTCTCCTTACAACCCTGACTTTAGTACAGAATTGTAAATGAACCCAATGTTTACAAGGCAACCCATTTTGTATCCCATCACACTGTACCCATTTAACTATTACAAGAGGAATGCTTTTCCTCATTTCCTCTAGACTCCTCCTATCACAAACACAGCAAAGCTCTTCATCACTATCATCCTCATCAGTTAAAGTAAGTGAGGATTCATTGTCTGAAACTAAATTGATATGAGAAGGCCCTGGTAACTGACTTTCTATAGGTATATGCTTTTGTTTAACTACATTTTTTCCACACATTTTATGTCTAGTTTTGTCTTTGTTTTCTTGCTCTTTCATTATTTCACAACTTTTCCTTACTTTTTTATGTTTGTTTTCATGTACCACCATCTGTTCTATGACACTCTCTGAAATTTCCTTTCCCGCAACTATCTTACTTACAGTGTCTCTTTGCTTGCCTTTGATTTCACCTTTGACTTTCTTTAAATCTTTTTCCCTTCTTTCAAAAATATTTAACTCTTCACCACCTTCCACTGTGGCTTGACTGTCATTGTCAGAATCCGAATGTTTATTGTACACAGTGGATGGCAACAAATATTCACATGGAATAGATGAAGGGTTCAGTGGATGGATTCCGGTACGTCTGAAACCAGAGATGATATTGTCTGGTGACAAAGCCTTGATGTAGGTCCTGCAGGCAAGGTCACAAACTTCATATCTGGTTATTCCAGCGTATGTTGACCGTATGGCTTTGTGACATAGAGCGTTATATATGTTTTGGAAGGGACCATAACAAGAGACATCCATTGGTTGTAGTATATGGCTTGTGTGTGGTGGCAGAATAAATATTACAAGATTGTGATTTTGGGCCCACTCAGATAATCCAACGGAGACATGAGATTTATGTCCATCAAGTAGAAGCAATATTTTCTGGTTTGGATGGTTAGGAACAAACTTCAAGAAATGGTTTTCAATGTACTGCCTGAAAATGACACCATTGGACCAACCCGATTCCGACATAGTTCCATCAGCTCCTGGAGAGGCTCCCTTTAGTAAATCATGTTGCATCCGCTTTCCCGGAAAAACAAAAAGGGTGGAATTGCAAACCCGGCAGCATTCCCTCCACCTAGAATCGTAACTGTCTTCCCTCTCCCTGAAGTCACAGCAGACGGACAGTATGCCGAACTGGCAACAATGTGGGGTGGTTTATGTTCAACAGAAATACCCTTCTCATCAACATTATAGATTAAATGTGGTTTGTCAGTTAAACCATGCCTTTGAAAGCATTGTTTCAGACTTCTGAAATATTCATCTACAGTTGCTACGGATGCCATTTTAGCACGAGCTAACTCCAGTGACCTGGGTTTTAGAACCTTTAACTCTGGCCATCTTTTAATAAAACCTTTCATCCATTTTATAGTTAATGGCTCTGAATGTTCCCTTTTTCCAAGTTGCACAGCATAGTCTGAAGCTGCTCCAACACACTCCCTTTTTGAGTATCCATAACCCAATTCAGCCATATTTTTGAAGTGTTTTACAAGGCATGCTTCTTCATATTGTGTGAAGAGGGGTGCCTTTCCAACGGTAACAGTGTCAGGGTGAATGTTACCCAACACCCTGTCCCTTAATGTTGTTTCTGGGACTCCATGGTTATGTGCAGCCTTCCTGACAGAAACCTTTTCCTCCCTTACAAACTTGTAGGCATTTGTAAGGGCTGTTGGGGAATAGTTTCTGTATGGCTTTTTTGCTTTCTCCAATCTAGTCTGAAATATTTAATAAATCATTGTCAAATATTCAGAAGAAAGCTTGGTAAAATGAGCTTAGTTTATATTCACAATACAAGAAAGGTGGATGAGAAACCAAACGTAAAATATGTTTGGCCTAACCTACTGAGGATTGTGGGTATGACCTCGTCCATTGAAACAGGATAAACAACGCAGACGCTCTATTGTAAAAAAAATAAAAAAATATTTTAAGGGGATAAAAAGGGCACAGAAAAAGGGGTAAGTTTGGGAATAAGGGTTTTGTTGATTTTTCAGGGTGTTGATATGTTTTCATAGTGAACTTACCTTTGGAAACCGTATTTTGAGTGTTTAATGATCTTGACGTATTTTTACGCATATCGTAAGTTTTTTCCCACGGTCGGTCTCGTCGCGTGAGTAAATCTCGTCTCGCGCGCGATCAAAATAGAAAATCATCGAAGTTCGGGACCCATCAAGTTAGGGACCTACACGATACTAGAATGACACATACCAACTATCGCAAATATGCATGGACAATGACAACATATATCATTGAAGAGGAATGACCGCAGAGACTTTCGTATTGTGAGAAGGACACACTTGCATAAACAAAATGAAAAGTCACATACCTATTTGTCCAAAACCTAACATCGTCTCAAAACGGTAAACATAAAACTGAATAAGCAAGATGGCGAAGGTCGCTGCATGGTTCATACGTAATGTATGACATCATCCATGACGTAAATCAAATGACGCACTCGATTTTTATTAGGCTGAAATTTGTATCGGAAATTTCGTAACGGAAAATTAAATATTTGGTACATACTTGGTATGTAGGTTTTTACATTCAGTTATTCTTTATTTGAACAAATAGCATTGCTATTACCTAAACATGCAATTTAAGAACATTTCAAGGATGACCAATGCATAGAAAGGTCGTATATTGTGTCACGGAAATTTTGTATTATTACTTTTGTCATGGATAATCTGCATTTAGTGGTTAATAATTACTTCCCTTCTTATACAACGAACGTTGGACGTTATCTGTGTATATATCAATGGTTTGATTTAAGTGTTAGTACAGAAACGGCAATACATTTCCAAACAAATTTCATTTAAAATAACTGCCATCTGTATGTATCGGAAATTTTATTCGAATTAGAAAATCCGGCGACACTTATTTCATAGGCGTAGGAGCGTTTTCAACATTGGGGGGGCCAACTTCAGATGAGGACCGGTCTAAGAATAAATGTTCCTAAACTTTTTCATGACTATTCATGCATGTACAAATTCAATAACATTATAAGAATTAAAAGAAAGCGTATGAAAACATGTATCTTTAATATAAAAAAAGAAGAAAAAAAAAAAAAGGATATGCCAGGTCTCGATCTCACGCGGAAATCAGTTGTATTGAACTAAATAAAAAGTAGCAGCGACCAGACTGTCACAGCCACGGACCCAACTATATGCAATAGTCAAACAATTATTTTATTCTTTAAGCTTTAGCTAACAATTAAAGACAATATAGAGTCTGACACCTTTTAAAGAACATGTTTTGCACCACTGTTTCCGTCGATCAAAACTTCCCGGGTATTTTAGTGAGCTGAGTTTTCATTGGATAAACCCGATGTGTTCAGATTGCCATTTTCGATGATGACTTCAAAAAGATTTTGAATTATTGTCCGTAACAAAAGGCGAATTGGTATTAAATAGAGCACAAAAATACACATTTATTTTTGTTCTGCTGTTAAATATCGTTTCTTTCATTTTTCTATACAAATATCTTCATTTACCACTGTGAATATTGGGGGGGCCAAAGTATACTCTGGCCCCCCCAGTCTAGATATTGGGGGGGGGCGGGCCCCCCCTGGCCCCCCCTGCTCCTACGCCTATGTTACAGATGTGTAACTTTGTGTTCATTTGAGACTTAGGATTAAGGTAAGCGATTTTAAAGAACGACATGTCCTTGGTTCTTTTTGAAGCTGATAATGCAGTAGTAAATGCTTTAAAATTCATGAAATCTAGGCAACATTTCTGTCTTATAAGTATGGCGACATAACGGAAATTTGAAATAACAAAACATTTTTTAATCTGTGTGACATATACATCGACTGATTTAGTTGAAATTTTGCACATAATTACTATTCCACCTATACTTATTCAACATACAAGTAAACTCTTCATTTGGTACTTTTCTACACAATAGATACGAGGGGAATACATAAAATAATCCTGGACCTATATACTGAATTTTAGCGGGTGTCTAGATAATTCTCTAGTTATTACACAATTACAATTACACAATTGTAAGAGTGGGGGGGATACCAATACTCTGATTTTTTTTTTTTATTTTAATGGGTTAAGACGCAGTGTCGACATTTTCCCAGTCATGTTTCTACTTTCTTGGATTCACCATCACTAAGCTTAGCCTCTGAAGTGTCTCGCCAAAGGACACTACCAGGAAACCAGAGGTATTAGCGGAGTTCGAACCCGGGACCCCGATTTCTTCAGAACGCCACCTTAACCACTGGTCCATGCAATACCCCAGAGCCGATGAGTTCATCGTTTACGGACTGATCAACATCGAGGATTTATATATAAAAAAATCTATCTCTATCGGAAATGGACGCCAGGTTATCAAGTCTAAATCCTCGTCATTATATATAAAAAAATCTATCTCTATCGGAAATGGACAAGATACTCTATACCAGCGTATTCTAGGAAATACCTCACTGAGCAAGAATAAGTGGGGTGTCGCTTCAATTTAACTGATTGATTGTTGAACGTTGTTAAACCCATAGAATGAACATATTTGTGTTGGTGCCGACACACCTATCATGAATGCGATTACAATGATCTGACTCCGGAAAATAAGTTGTTTCCGTGTACAATTAAAATTTGTTCGATGAAGAATGTTAGAAAAAATGGAGACAACGTGCCAAACATTTTTAGATATGACATCACAAAGTGTATTTTGAATTGGTAAACGTACCAAATTTGCAAAAGAAATATCCTGAACGTAAGAACATTTTATTTTCGTCATCTATTCTTAGCCGACAAAAACTATTTGAAATCATGAACATTTTTTTTTATCAAACCTCAAGTAAATACTTGTCCAATATAATTAAATATCACCAGCAAAAGGTTTTCAGCATCATTTTCGGCGTTCAGTTTTAATTGTGTAAATTACTTAAGTTATCGCAGAGAAGACTTTGCTCATGTTTATATGGAACTTCGATAGACTATAATTCAGCAATAAAACTCATACTTTATGGAATGACAATAAAAAGAAGGGCTACAACTGGACTATTGGAAAGATGAGCAATTACACTATTTAAGACACCTAACTAAATAAAACATGTAATAGTTTTACGCATATATATCTTGTAGCGCTGGAGCTCTGTTGACATGATGTGATATGAACACTTTTTAAGATAGGTGTATCCTGTTGTTAGTGTGACTTTTTTTTGTATTGTTAAATAAAAATAATTGGTGTATTTTTTTTATTCTTTTTATTTTTAAAAGAATTACATTAAACCACATATAATTCCATTCCAATGTACTTACACTAAATGAGACAGACACTTTCCCCTCATAGTATATTGTCTGACACATAATTTACAGAAGAGACATTTAGGTATAATTATGGCAAGAGAAGACTGGCTTGAAATAAGTTGTTCCTTTTTTTGACACTATGGGCCAAATACTGAATCACAGCAATGATGTTTGTTTGGTTATCTCCATATGGTGGTTCTTTTAATAAAAACAAACCAAAAATTCAAAATGTAGGTCGTGGGTCAATTATCAAGGATGAAACAATTCGAAATTGTCAGCATTGTTTATATATAGAATTACCTCCCTTCCATGACAAGGAGCATTGTTTTGGAGCTCCGATAAAAACTAAGTTTAACAGTCTAAAAACATCTTTTCGGATACTAAATTTTACACCTGACGATAGAGGAATAACCAGTCTTCATGCCACCAAAGCAGAAAAAAGAAAAGAAGCAGGAACCAAAGAACAAAAAGGAAAAAAAGAGAAAGGAAATTTCACCATTAGAAGTAAACTACAAAAACAACACAGAAACCGGTTCTTCCAGTTCGACAGCCGGACAAAACAATAACAATGACAACGACAACAACAACGAATCTAACCGAGTGAGTACTAGTAACCAAAACAAACGATCTAAAACACAGACCAATCAGTTTAAACTTTGATACGCCCACGATCGACAGAGTAATGGCTAATAATGTTCACACACCCCAACCTGGTCAGCCAATGCAGTCCGTTCAGACCACTCCCGGCCCGTACGTGCAATCTCCGCCATATCATTACGCCAAACAATATTTGCCGTCACCACAACAGAGTAACACTCAGTTCTTCGACCAACCACCCAGTCAACCCCCTCCGTGGGCTACAGGTCTAATCGAAGATATCGAAGACATCAAGGAACGCATGCGAAAAGTCGATAACATTGAGAAAATCGTCAACTCAATGAATGTGAAACTGTGCGACTTGGATGTAAAAGTAAAGAACCTTGAATCAAGAGTTGATACATGCAAGTTCATTCATAAGCGATGCATACGAAAAACAATCAACAGCACTTAAACAAGCCCAGGAAAAGGTGAAAAATCTCCAAATGTCATGTGAAGCTCTAAACAAAACAGTGACGGAACTGGACGCGAACCAGGGTGTTTTGAAGTGCAGAATCCTTGATGGGGAGTTCATGAACATGAGAGATAACCTCATATTCTACGGAATCCCAGAAGTTGCGAATGAAGCAACAGAACCATCATCAAGTGTTTTTTTTAATGAAAGTGATAGGCTTGTGAAGAAATTCATCTCTGATAAGTTAGGGTTGGGTCCAAATGAAAAGGAAGTCGAGCGAGCCCACCGCTTAGTGAATCCGTCTACATCGAGGAGGCCGCGACCAATTATTGTGAAATTCCTCCGCTATACACACCGTGAACGAGTCAGACAGGCAGCGTACACTCGCAAACAAGATCTTCGGAAACAAGACCTTGTAGTAGGTGTCCAGATCCCAAAGGAGTGGCGAGAGGCTCTGAAGAACCTCAACCAAGTCTACATTGAAGAAAAAGCTAAAGGTAGCACTCTCAAATTCGTGGGAGAAAAACTGTACATCAATGGAAGAGAATTTAAGAACAATAGCCGCCCATCAGTATAGGGATGTCAAGAAGAGCAAATCGACCAATAATTGAACTTTCCAGGACAATATGTGATCCAGACTTCATAGATATAATCAAACAACACGATGTAATAATACTGACTGAAACTTGGGTATCACAGAAAACATTTTACAATCTCAACATAGAAAACTATTGTGTTAAACACTTGTATGGAAATAAATCTAGAAATACTAACAAAGGACGGTTTTCTGGTGGAATCTCAATTTACTTTAAATCACATTTAAACGACAAAATTGAATTTCTAGAAATAAATCTAATAAACACAGATAAGCTACTCCCCATAGGTAAAGACCGAACTCCTTTAACATCTCGTGGAGGATGAGAATCCGGGAGACTGCGAGACTTCCTAATCTTGTCGACACTGAAGTGTGTCTGCCAGCTAGACGATGTAAACGAAGGTTGAATAAAGTGTCAAAACTAACGTTTATTTTGTTAATTATTCGATGGTTTTAACAGTCCTTTATAAGTGTGTTGTTTATGTTAATAATTGCATATGAGACAATTGATTTCCTTTAATCACTGGTGAAACACGTGTTTTAGAATGTGTATCATAAATAGAACCGAAAGTGCTATATGTCTGGAATTGAATGGGAAGGTAGAGTTTTTGTAAAACTCCTCGGAAACAAAAACAACATATGGGTTGATTTAGACAAACTTCGATTCATTACACATATTTTTATCGACCAACGGAAGATCAAGAACTCTTTCACATTTTTGTGATGTTGAGAGGAATTTAAATTCTCTTATCTGGTCTTGGTTTTTTGAAATCGTATGGTTGCATGTTTAGTAGTAGAGCAATAGTTTTTGTCTAACTCCTCGGAAACAAAAACAAAATATGGGTTGATTTAGACAAACTTCGATTCATTACACATGTTTTTATCGACCAAGGGAAGATCAAAAACCTTTTCAGATCTTTGTGATGTTGAGAGGCATTTAATTTCTCTTATCTGGTCATGGTTTTTTGAAATCATATGGTTGCGTGTTTTAGTAGTAGAGCGATATTTTTTTCTAACTCCTCGGAAACAAAAACAAAATATGGGTTGCTTTAGAAAACCTTTTCACATTTTTGTGATGTTGGGAAGCAATTAAATTCTCTTATCTGGTCTTGGTTTTTTTAAATTTGAATGTATGCTTAGTACTCTCTTATTGCATAGAAACTGTATACGAGGTAGATGTAACGATGTGTTCTGTTTGGTTCAGCTAGAAATAATTGCCATGCATAGAAAGTGTTAAATTTGCCGCTAATGACAGCCTGTTTGAGTGCGTTGGAAGTGTATGACATCAACATGCTGCAAATGAAGAGATAAAAAGCAGACCCTGCGCATATTTGAGCACAGAAGTATATGGCTCTAGCTGAGCAGACAGTCGAAAAAGATCTAATTCCAAATGCAATTTTAAAGTTAGCCTAGTCTTCGGAATGTCTGTTTTCTTAATCCCCACGGGGTAACCTAAGTCCCCAGTTGACAATACTGTACAATGGTATGGTGCAAGCTTCCTGTATATCACTTGATAAACAATGGGCACATCAACCCTTCTTTTTCGAATTATCTAGAATTTTGATAAGGGAAAAAATGTAGTTCAAGTTTTCATTTATTGAAAACAATTGTTTGTATGCTTAATATTTCTGTCAACAAATTCGTATAATTATTCCATGTATATCACATGTAAGGTTGCTTTTTGAGGTTAGGTACCCAAGTCTGTTTCTCTTTTAAAA
This sequence comes from Cerastoderma edule, assembly GCA_947846245.1. Taxonomy (NCBI): domain Eukaryota; kingdom Metazoa; phylum Mollusca; class Bivalvia; order Cardiida; family Cardiidae; genus Cerastoderma; species Cerastoderma edule. The sequence goes on along the minus strand of OX401407.1, from coordinate 39,048,204 downwards.
AAAAAGGTCAAGCATAAGTTCTTTCTTGTGCCGAGTTGTTTTAGAAATCTGACTACCCTTCTCTGGAATGAGAATGTTTCACGTGACCATGATCTACTGACAGAAAATTTCCAGAAACCTTTAGCTAGTTGTTGTTTGATATTATAATTTTAACACTGTTGATGATGGTGCTGCTGCAGATGGTGATGATTATGGTATTGAGTATATTCTTCAAAGAAGATATAACATTCCCCATTACGAATTAATATTTCATAGGATATTGTACATGATATGCCGTAAAAACGACAATTCCTTTTTAGAGACCCATTCCACAAAAGTATAGATTTAAGCTAATATTTCAACAGTAAATTTTGCTGCTGAAATTACCTCCATCATAAAATTTGGTTAAACATTTCAGTTTGGCACAGTGCAATATTACAACAAGTTATAATCCCCGGTAATTATCACAGCAGGGCATCACAGCTGGTGGCCATCTGTTTATTGTATTTTGGGATTGGGAGGGTCAATAAAAGGGCTACCATAGCTGATCAGCGACGGCAGACGCTTTGATTAACAAAATAAAGCGTCTGTATTTACAGGAAGCCAAAATCTCGCAAACGAGATGTCAACGCGAGAAAGAACGGTATTTTGCAGAGTTGCTTATCTGTGTTTATTAGGTCTTTGAATAAATCAATGTGGTATAATTTGGTTAAAGCTATGTAAAACTATGTTTCATTATGATTTAGATGTTTATATATATGTTGTGTCTATATACCTCCTCGTGATTTAAAAATATTGAATGGCCAGGTTATCGACCCATTCAGTATTCTTGAAAGACAAGTTGAGAACACCAACTTCTTGGAAAAGTACTGGTAACAGGCGATTTTAACAATCGAACTTCAAATGAAAGTGATTTTACTGTATTTGATAGATATTTAGATAGTAACTCAGGTTTACAACCATTTGTTTACGTTGAACCAAGAGTGAGTAAAGACCACGTGATTGACCAATTTGAACTACGTCTCAATGAATTATGTAAAACAACAGGTTTATTAATAGCAAACGGTCGTCTGCTTGATGATCACTTGTTAGGAGAATTTACATTTGTCAACCATAATGGTATGGGTGTTGTCGATTACTTATTGTTAAACTATTATGACTTTGAATTATTATTGAAATTTGAGATTATGCATGTTGATAGCCTTTCAGATCATAGTGCAAATCATTTTATATAATACAGACAATTCACGTGCATCAAATCACACACGACAGAAAAAATCCCGTATTACACCATTCGGAACACCTCGGCCATTTCTTAAAAAAACCTCGGAGGTAATGGGGAGCCATTTTTGAAAGTAGGTCAGCAACGAAGGGCATGTCCGTTTGCAATCGTATCTACTCGGAAATCCCCGGCACAAGCCGGGGATTGCCGAAAAGAGCCGATTGACAAAATATGAAACAAAGATGTGTTGATATGATCATCTTTTATGAAAAGGGTAATAAAAACCTTCACTTGTGATATATAACCAATTTGTGTGTATCTAAATACATAGTTAGTGCCTGTGTGCATTTTGCGTTATCCGCCGGAAATAAGGCGAATTACCCCAGGATCAATCGGAACTACTCGGGTATTTCCGTGAGCTGTGAAATACACCTCGGATATAAGTGTAGTGTTACAATTTTTCGGGTAAATCGGCATCCGCCAATTAACACATTTTCTAAGCGTGCAAGTTAAGTAGTTCAATGTGTATGGAAGGATTGGACATCCTTTTAGATAATCTTTTTTTCAGTAACTCGTACCAAATGGCAAAATTGTGGTTGTGACATGTAAAGCTGTTTCCTCAATCAAATTTAACGACTTTTTGGATTTCACATTTAAGAGCTATTTTTAAACACGAAAGTGAAGTGACGTCATTCGGCTGGGAACCAATATGGCGTCATCCCTATTATTTCAGAGGTGTTTTCATTTGATAAACCCGATGTGTTCAGATTGCCCCAGGATTTCTGGTGTATTCATGTACTGCTTACGAGGTATATCTACCGACTTGTTACGGGGATTGCCGAGTAGATACGATTGGTATTACACTGGAGTGTTTTCCGGCTTTCTATTTTTAGATATTTCGTAATTTTCAAGCCACGCCCCCTAAAAGAACTACTTTTTTGCTACCCAATTATTGTTTGCGGTGACATAGTATGCTATGATATCTAAAACATTATCATGTAAAAAGAGGCTATATACTGCCTTTCTAGATTGGGAGAAAATGTTCGACAAGATAGATAGAACTTTATAATGGCAAAAATTACTTTGCAGATATAAGTACCAAATTTATTGATGCTATCAAATTATTGTATAAAACAGTAAAATCTTCTCTTTTACTATAATTCAATGAAGTCTGAGCCTATCATTTCGAATATTGGAGTTAAGCAAGACGATCCCTGCAGTAACATCTTATGTCTTCTATCTAAACGACATATTGCAAAATATTAATCATGACATCCCTGGACTTGTTACCTATGGCGATATCAAACTTTTCTTATTACTGTTTGCAGACGACGCGGTCGTTTTTGCCACCAATCCTCGATCACTTCAATCGATCTTAAACGATATCGAAAATTATTGTATTAGATGTACCCTTAAACTTTATATAGATAAAACAAAGATAACGATATTTGAAAAGGGTCGACATACATCATACGACTTTTTTTTGAGTAACAGTAAAATTGAAATTGTAGAATCTTTTAAATACCTTGGAACGCACCTTTTTAAAAATGGGAAATGGAACCGTACTAAAAAAAATAATTGCACAGCGCGCATCGTCTTCAATGCATAACTTATTTACTGTGTTTAATCAGTTAGATCTTCCCATTACTAATAAGCTTAAATTGTTTGACTCCTTAATTATGCCAATTCTTAATTTTTCTGCAGAGGTGTGGGGTAGCAAACCATATCAAAATATTGAATCATGATTTTCAAAATTTTGTAGGAGAGTACTACATGTAAATAATTCAACAAATCTTAATGCATTATATGGAGAACTTGGGCGAATCCCAATGAATGAACATAGAAAATGTATTTTGATAAGATTTTGGATAAAGATCCTGAATTCGAATGAACAAACACTTTTATACAAAACATACATAATGTTAAAAAACGATGTTGATAATGGTAACATTTATCAGGGTGAAAATTGGGCGTATAATACAAAAACAATTTTAGATGAAATAGGTTTATGGTATTTGTTGGAAAACCAACTCTACTTAATAATCAATTTTAATCCAATTAACAAAGAATAAATGACATATTCCAACAGCACTGGTATGCATCTATCAATAACTCATCTCGCTTAAAAACATACAGTTTATTTAAACATTCATTCATTATTGAAAAGTACTTAGACTGTATCAAAGAGGCAAAATATAGAAACGCTTTAATTGAAATACGTACGTCCACACATACTCTTCACATTGAAGTCGGGCGTCATAATAACATACCACAAGATCAACGAATTTGTACAAATTGTACTTCTGGATTAGTGGAAAACGAGTATCATTTCTTACTTATATGCTCAAAGTTTACAGATCTTAAGAAAGAAATACATAAAAAGTTATTATCATACATGGCCGTCAATACAAAAATTTATTAATCTTATGTCTTCAAATTCTCCTATCATATTGAATAATTTGGCAAAATTCATCTTCTTTGCAGGTAAACAAAACAACTAACACTAGTAATTTATTTTCAAAGGAATTTAATGTCTTATGAAAATGAATCATTAGTTTAAATTCCCTTCCTATTTTTGTTCTTCAGCTAACATCTATGCTTTTATATGTTCTCTTATATGTTCTTTGTCATGGAATGTTGTATAATATGAAAATTGCTATAAACTGTAACTGTTTTTTGCAATAAAGAATAATGTAATGTAATGTTTATAGGTTAAAGATGATGCGTAAGATTTCGATCCGCAGTATCGCAGAAGCTAGGGTTACGGGTTAGTGCCTTGACTTACAGGGTCGATATCCGACAACGCCAATTATTTCGTTGTTGGGTGCCCTGGGGCTAGACACCATTATCTAGCATCGTACGGAAGCTCCATTAAACTGAACAAAACCAGCAAAAAAAAAACTTGAATATTGTTTTATCTAGACAATGCAGGAACTATAAAAAAACTACCTTCTGATGCATCAATGATAAAACGTCGTATATCTAAAACATTACTAAGGCATTGCTTTGATGAATGTTTTGAAACCAAATACAAAAGCAAATCCCTGGACATTGTCTGTACTTTTGATAACTCCTTATTGCTATAAAATATATTATGACAATAATGCGACCGAATGCATAAGAAAAACCCATTTGACAAATATGATAAATCTTTCTCAAAGATTCACAAATTTATAATAATCGAATGGATTAACACTACTCTCGCAACAATATCAAAATGACTATCTAATAGATTGGGATTTCAACGTTTTAAAATAAAATAAAGTTTCTTCTACCGATATAATGATATAGATAGATCTCTAAGGAAATATTAGGCTAGACTGTTGACAGCTTCCGATCCCCATTTATAAATGTCAGAAAAGATAGAAATCGTTTGTATTGCAAATATGACGAATATTTTTAAAGTCATGTGGGTCTTCGGAAAAGTTTCACCACTCTTTTCTCTTGACGTTAGTAAGGCGCACGAGAAGGAATTCCTGCATCCATCTATAAACAGTTTTTTTCCCATAGAAACGTTGATAGGTGCGGAGTCTTACTTCACATCGTAGCTTTTACCATTTGGTACAAAGTAAAGCCCAAGTATGTGACTCCTATGGATTTCCTGGATCAACCAGTACTAGGCTTGGGCTCTGAAATGATTTGCCAAATGCCACTCCCAGTTCTAAGTTCACCACTTAAAAACTGAGCAAATCAGTATCCTAATCTAACGAAATCACGGAGTTTCAGCAACTTAAAAGAAAACAAATTGATAACAGTGTTTGATCTATTGACAACGGTTGTTAAAATATATTTTTTAACGTTTAGTACTCCCAGAGGCCACGTTGTTTAGTTAGCCTTATTTTAATCCCAGGGTATCATCGTTAAGAAAATGTGTTTGCTTTGTATAGACAATCCCTTAATAATCTCGAAGGCAATTGTCCTTTAGCTTCTGTTTGATGTGGTATTAGAAATACCAGCATTTATCAAACAGCTCGACGATATTTCTATGTTATTAAAGATAATCGCATACTTTCCCATCTGAAACACGTATTTAGAGGCCGTCGCAGAAGTAGACTTTAACCCGTCACCAAACAATAACGACATTTGACTAGTTTATTGCAGATGACTCAAGAAAACATTGTGGGAAAAGGAGAAATTGCTCTTAACGAGCAATTTTTCCTTTCCCCACAATGCTTTCTGCCCTATCAGAAGATTATTTTTTCAATTTCATCACATTTTGAAATGTCTCCATCAACTTCTTTCAATTTGGGACCGTACAAAAAAGCGTTTGGTAAAGGGTTAATCAACATAGCGACAAAAGGACAATTTACTCACCATGAACAAACCATCCATTTGTCACAATGAATTGAATTTGTAACAGCCAATGATTCGGTTCTATTTCTTGTTTTGAAGCGTATTTTTATACATCTGTCACTGAGGATATTTTTTCTCTTACAATTGATTTTGTTGATGTTAGATGCACATTATTCTACAAGGGTGAATGCTTTTAACGATTACAAGCACACGCAAATAATCCATTCTAAGTGGTCTGGCGATGTCATTAATCTAAAGAAATTTTCTTAAGTAATCTTTAGAATTAAAGCATGCATAGAGAGAATATGAAAAAAACCTGTTATTGAGCGAATTTAAGGTTGGGTGCGTGTTTTTTCTTGTAAAATGAATAGGCGGCTGGTCTGTGATCTAACATGCTTGCTACTCTGAGTGTCTTTCATCAAAATTAAGCAGATATTTAATGTTTTGGAAAACAGAAGACACAAAAGATATCTTTAGAAAATTACCCAGTATTCTAAGGGTTAAGGCTACCTTGCACACAGAGTCCAAGTGACTGATATCACGTGTTAACGCCCACATACATACACATCGTATTGCACAATGGTTGGCTATTTCACAATGGTCATTTCAGCTTAGATAGTGAATCTTTTGTGGTTAAACTACGTCACAGATTAAGATTTTATGCTTTTTTTAGTGTCTTTTTATAATTAAATGACAGATATATTCAGTAACAGAAACTCGATCATATATATCCATTTCTCACCTCGTTCCATTACCGTATTGTCAAGACAAAGCCGTTTTATGCTTTAAATCGGGTGAACCGTTCAAATAACTCATTTTATAAACAATCGCCTTTTATTTCCCGTCTTAAGAAATGGTTCAGATGGGTAAGCGTTTCTGAGATTATGAAATGTGTCGACAATCTAATCAAGTGTCACGAGCAAGGTGCGCCCATGAGCAGCCCATTACTGTTTATAAACTAAGTTTTTTTAATCACAGCACTAACTACCATGATGCTTTTTTTTTTTTACAATTGTTCAATGAAAACAAAATGCTTAGCATCTTTAAACTGTAGGTAAAAAGAAAATTGTCATCTAGAGATTGGGATTGGGCGAATTATCTTTTTAACTCACACAACACATTACGTGTACATGTATATTAGGCTGAATTCAGCCATAGTTATATTTTATTACGGAAGCCCGTTTAGCAGTCAAGGTATATTTTGGCAGTGTGATAGAAACCAGTCATTAAATACTACCACTACTTGGACAATAACAACACATTATATCACGCTGAATTCAGCCATACTTATATTTTATTACGAAAGTCCGTTTAGCAAGGAATAATTTGGGAGTATCATAGAAACCAGAAATGAAATACTTCCACTACTTGGACAATAACAACGAATTATTAAGAAAATTAATGAATGGCCATTATATTTCCCAATTTGAATTTATCATACGTCAGAAAAAACTTGAATGGCCTTGTCGCTTTACGAACGAGCGACCAGCCAGGACCGTGGGATTAATCGTTGGCACAGAGTCAGTATACCAATTCCAGCATGGAACTTGTCGTAATTGAACAATACATCTGCAGGCAATAAAGTATAGCATAACACAAATACATTTTGATTGTAACATTTTGGATGAAGACATTGAAACAAACGACCATTCATTTATGTGTACTTCAACCTTTTATCAGGATAATTTATCAAAGACATAGACATATTGTCTCTGTATTTATGTAGTATTCTGCAGTAGAACATCAACATGGGGTATAAGGCACTCAGGGATTAAGCCGACCTAAGCCGAAGTGCAATGCCTTAGATCTCCACAGAACTCGACGAAAATAATTCAAGGATTACAGTTATACCCTCAATATCGGCTTGCTATCAATTGCTCTCAATGCTATCAATTATGTTCTTATCTCTCTTCCTTTATTATTTATTGGGATGATACGGTCTCAATCACGGCTACAAATCTGTAAAACATAGGGCAGAGAAAAACAAACAGAAATCCTCTACTCAAACACAAATTGGCTTAAAATAAAAAAACGAGAAAAAAACGACAACACACACCAAAATACATCGTATGACGGTTAAAGCCGAAAAGCAGGAAACAAACGATCTCCACCGACACCAGCGGAAGTCTTAAATGAGGATGCCAAAGATCACACCAGCAAGTAGAACATCAGTCCTGCGTAAGGGTCTGAAAGGCATCATCAGAGAGCAGGTGTTGGACCACATGATTAACACAACCCGTCAGGTGTCTTTATGAATGGACCGAACTACTCGACCAAGGTGACCTATTGAATATGATATACCTCGACAAAAAAATGACATTCGATACAGCCCCGACCGACGTCTAATCGACAGCTATGATATAAAATGTGAAATCAAGATCTGGATCCCCAGCTTCCTATGGGATCACTCTCATCGTGTATCAGATAATTGAAGTCAATTTTGGCTGTTTTTTTTTCTCGCGGGATTCAACAGGGCAGCGTTTTAGAATCAGCGTTATTTGTGACCTGAATAAATGACGTGCCGGAAGCTGTTTGCAGTGTGTTATGCATCTTTGCAACTGACACCAAGATGTTTGACAAGGTATCTTCGGATGTGAATACACCTGCTGTAGAAGGCGGTATCTACAATGTCTCCAAATGGTCTAAAGATTGGCAGCTGCAGTTCAATACAGAAATTGCATCGTGTTGCTGTCAGACCTCAGCATTAATGATACCTTATAGCATGAAAGACAACACGGGATCTAACAGGTACTTCATGGAATCCAACGTCAAAATGGATCTGCGAGTATTTGTTGATAACGTCTTTTCACAACCATCTCAAAGAAGCCGTTAAGATAGCCAACCATGCATTGAGTTTGATGAAGAATTTCTTTTATATGTATAGACAAGCTGGTCATCAAGAAAGTTTACACAAATAAAGTTTACACAACTCTAGGACGGTTCATCTGGAAATACGGCAATGCAGCACGAACCCATCATTCTTCTTTATAATAATTTTTTTAATGTTGACAATTTGGAAAGACTTCAGCGGTGGGGAGCGATACTGTGCTCATGTCTAAGGGACTGCTGTTGTGGTTTGTACTTTCCCTCCAAGACAAGACTTGGAAAGGAATCTATTTAGTTCATAGAAGGCTGTTTTCGTACGAAGGTCAATTCACGGTCAAAGAAAGGTGGTGGAGAAGTTGCTGTTTATTTTTAGAACGGTCTAAGTAGGCATACTCTTTTGATATTCATTCTTACCTTAATAAAGCATACTGTTTTAATTATCTGACTTCATTTCGCATTTATTTTGTTCACGATGTGTATATCTGTGTTTGATATATTTCTCCAATCGATTCTACGGGGTGGGTATACGTACAGATCATATTTTATGATCATTTGATAGTACCGTATAATGTATATAGAGCGGTAGTGCAGGGGTTCATTCTATTCGGTTGAAAATATTGATGGTTCAAATTGGTTTATGTAAATGCCAAGTCAATCATGGAAAGGCTGTCGTCTAAGGGCATTGGTCTGGCAAATGTGTTTGTTCTCAACACCGATGGTGCTTCAGTCGTGGTCGGTCACACCTCTGGTGTTGTAACTTAGCTTAATGATGACGTCCTTTATGTTATGGAAACCCACTACATTGTTCATCGACCATCGTTTAGCTGTTTCACAAGTGCATATGCTATTCCGTACCTGGTTAGCTTTCAAGAGATCATAAACAGTGTGTTAAAGTACTTATCAATTCCTCAAAGAAAATGTCCTGTCTGCAATCTGCACAGTCCCATTCTCAATCCTCCACGCCAAGCATCTAGGTTCAAACCGTGTTTCATACTAGGTGTATTAGTTTTGAAGTATCTGTAGATGCCAAGGTTAAAATCAAAAGTTCCCTGGTATCGGTGTTTCTGGAGGAAAAGTCTGACAGAGCTCTTTCTCTACTTAAGTAAATCAATTGCTACAAGTTCCTCAATATTTTAACCTCTGCCAATATTGTCAGAGATGTATCAGCAGGACTTGGATTTATGTGAGGCCACTCCCTGCTAGAGTCAACAATCAGTACTCTACAGTCCATCAAGACACCCCGGTCAGTCTCTTGATCAGATTTTGTAGAAGGTTCCCACAGAGCCCATCACATACGCCGATGGTTTGGTAACATTTGTTTTTCGATGGTCACACTGTCCTTGGTAGCATCAAACAGAGGTAAGAAACTGTGGCTATTTGTGATAAGTTTGTCACCGGCATGATTAGAAGTCTGAATGATAGGTTAACTTCAAACTCAGATGGTTCTGTACTTGCAGCATTGAGAAACTTATTCAACATCGGTCTTGGTGTTTGAGGATGAGTTAAAAGGTTTAAAGGTAGTTTCAGAGTATCTAGCAACTATTGGTAGGCCTGGTTACCTGGAGGAACTTTGAAGCTTTCTTGGGATTGATTGCCAATATCAGCAGGGCTGGTGGCAACAAACCCGTCAAATATACGAGGGATGTTGCCGACTTTAAAGCACATGAACGTATATCCGACTTTAGCTGAGGCTGATGCAAGGCCTTTGGTTGACCCATGTCCATTTAGGAATGTTAGCATTGATTTAGTTGGTAGAACGTTGTAACAGCTAGTCTAAAGAACTTTATGTCTCTGTCAGATTTTAATGTCCTTATGCTAATCTTCATTGAGGGCACTCGTCTCCAAACACTGAATATTAAGAACGTAATCAGATCTGGACAGAGGCGAAGACTAAGATTCTGTAGTAATCAGTTAATATTAAAGACATATTCAGAAAGATGCTATGTGAAAGTAATGTAAAAAGTGTTTGTACAAAATTTAAAAAGGTGGAGTATTTTATGCGTATCAGTTCAAAAGCACCAGTGAAACCTTTTTATTACATTTAATCTGCACAACTAAATCTATATGGCAAATGAGTTTCATCTTTCTTGTACAATTCACAGGTACATACAGATAACCCTTGATGTATCTTTAAATAAATCATTTGAATTGATAATCTTACATTAATGAACTGCTGTAGACTTAAAGCTTTATAATGAAATATATACTCTTCTTACTACTAACTTCCGGCTTATTATCGACCAAACTTCTATTCAAAATTGGCTCAAACTTTAGCTCCACTTTCTCAAATCTAGCTCAAAATATGTATCTTAGCCACTTGTTTGGGGACAAGCAATTGCTCACGGATATCATTCGGATACTTCTGCAAACAATGCGAACAATTACTCGCCCGAGAAATTGGGTGACAGAAGGACGGGAGTATATAACCTTTATCTGAAAGATGAAGCTTGGGTTCCCTTCCCATGGCTTTTACAAACCCTCTTTGTATGTCCAATTTGATAGCCGCACAGCGTGAGTCTCTCGTCATTCATGCACTATAATGGTTAAATAAGTCATCTATATCGCTTGCTAAGTGCAAGGGTTCTAATGAAAGATTATAACACATAAACTGTGAAATAATTGTCCTTGTTTAGCAAGGCTTTTGGTTTTAATACTTGTACCCATAATATATCTCACTCTGACGACTAAAATAACTACTGTTATAGATTGAAATCAGAAATTATTTTGTTTATTATCATTTTTTATTATTATTTCTAGCAATTTTCTACTCTCTCAGTAACCATTGTTGCGGACAAACAATGTTTTTGCAAAAGTTTTATCCTTCGTTAAGCTGGTATTTTATAAACTGGAGCATTCACAGCTTCCCAAGTGAAGGTGAGGGTCAAGACACCGTATAATGATAGGTTATCTTGTATATACGATAGCAAGTCGACATCTGTGTTCATATAACTGTAAACGGTCACAATTAACACATCAAGGCTCCAACTTTCATTCAGAACGGTAAGACTTTTCACTAACCCTTATAGTGTTGGAACCGACTTCATGCTTATATAAACAGGTTAGAGTAGACTGGCGGCCGATCTGTGATCTAACTTGTTTGCTACTCTAAATATCTTTTCTCATCGAAATAAAACAGATATTTAAGGTTTTGGAAAGCACAAAAATATATATTTTAAGAAAAGAATCCAGCATTCTATAGTCCCAGGAATTAGCTATTTTTCCCTCGGGATGGTTAATAGATTAAAAATTCCTTCTTAATTTATAGGTCCAGTAACTCGCCTTAAAAAGATTTTTAGAATAGCATATACATGTTTATTTTACTCCTTTGTCAGAGAATTTACGAACAGAAGACTTTCAAGGGCGTACATTCCTTTAGGCCTTGTAGGCCGCAGTCTAAAGATTGTTTCTGAAATTCCAAAAAATAAAAAAGTCTAAAAACCCCATACTGGTTCAATTAATGTGTGTGTGGTTTTTTTTATTATTGTTTAGTTTTGTTCTTACTTTAGATGTACTACAAATTGCATTTCTGGCGCTCTGTAATAGGAGAATCTGAGGGAAGGATTTGGCCAAAACACACAAACAACGTCCTTGGCTTTACTGGAAATGTACATTACAGAATGTACCCTGATGCAGCTGCATTATTTATTTAGGGGTTTTGATTGTCTGACGTTTCTTGCCTTTTTTAAAGCTAAAGGTTCATTTATATCAAGGAGTTAATATATACTCAACAAAACAAGTAAAATGTCACATAGGTCGGGTAAAAACAAATATATAAACTCAATTTATTTCAAATAAATTTAATATAGGTGTGTTGAATAACATGTTTACTTCATTGAACAGTATAGAAATGTAACAGAAAAATAACAACAGTAATCGTTTAAACACACACAACCTTAACATCAGAACATAAGCGTTTATCAATGAGGATAGATTATTCATTGGTTATCACGTGATCAAATATGGCGGACGTGTTTTTGTTCAGCTCGTTCGATATCTAATTATTTTAAGAAAGTTACTGTTTTTTGACTACTTTAAGCATACATTTCGGTTGCTAATGCTTATCTAGGTTAGTTGGTGACTTTCGTATGCGTGATGTGCTTCTTGTTGGACTATAGCGTGTTTGTTACGTGTTTGATAAAGTTGTGACAATGTGGCGCCATTTTCTTTCTTTGTTCTGTATTCACAATGGGGAGGAAAAGTGTTAAAAAGAGGACTAAATCAGAGGCTTCACCAAACACAGTGAGTGATCAACCCGATAAACGCCCTACAATGTCTTCTTCCAACCCACCACCTAATCCACAGGCCACCCCACAACCAATCCAACATTCGAACATACAATCCCCGTCAGGAAGTTTCCTATCACAAATCTCGCCATACCCGGGTAACTACTATGCATCAAGTCCAATGCAACAATACCATCAACAACAACCAAATATCCCCCAGTACAGCCAGAACCCGAATTCACAAAGTGTGCCTTGTGCGTACAACGACCAGTCTCTAAACAAGGCTATACTGGATAGATTGGATGCAATGGACTCTAAACTAAAGAAACTCGACACAATCGAAACCCGAATAAAAGAAATGTCCCAGAAATTGACCAACATGGACACAAGGGTAAGCTCTTTAGAAAATAAAGTCGACGAATCCAATCGCAAAATTTCGGACATTGAAGCAAGCAGACATTTTGACAGCCAGGTATGTGAGGAAATAAGAGTTAAACAACTTTCTATTGATAAATCTATTTCGGCGGAAAAGTCCAGGTCCGAACAGGTCTCGAATGGCATTGATCAATTGAAGAGAGAAAACAAACGTCTTTCGGAGGAAATGCTAGACATACAGTCCAGATCCATGAGAGACAACCTCCTTTTTTCAATTTCCCCGAGCCCAAATCGCCTGACGAAAGGAGGAAAGAGGACTGCAACGAAAAGATTCTAGACTTTTGTCAAAACACTCTACAGGTAGGCGATGTGAGATCCACCGTTAAAATCGACCGTGCTCATCGAATTGGGAGCTACGTTAGCGGAAAAGTGCGTCCTATAGTTGTCAAATTCAATTATTTCCAGGACAAACTCCTTATAAAGCGTTGTGTACAGGACAAACGAGACGATACGGGGATTCGAGTCAGTGATCAGTATCCAAAAGCCATCCAGGAGAGACGGAAACCACTAATAAATGAACTGGTTAAGGCCAAAAGTGAAGGGAAAAATGCCATCCTATCCTATGATAAACTTTTCATTGACGGCAAGCGGTTTGTGCCTACGGAGTCGACGCGTTGAGGGGACGCCGGCAACCAGCTCACGTTTTTGTCATGGAACGTTCAGGGCCTTGTCAGTAAATTGAATGACTGTGATTTTTTAGATGTAATTAATAAATATGACATTCTTTGCTTTACTGAAACATGGTGCTCTAGGCTCACAAACGTTGATCTCAATGGATATTGTCATTTTAACTGTCCAAGACCTAAATCGAATAAAAAAGCCAAACGTTTTAGCGGTGGTATCATTATTTATTATAAAAAGTGTTTGTTTAATAAAATTGAATTGGTAAATAATAACAGTCACGGTATTGTCTGGATACGATTAAAGCAAGAATCTTTCGGCGGTGTGAGCGACGTGTATATTTGCACGTGCTACATACCGCCTGAAGACTCTAGCGTCTATAAAAACCAATCGTCTTTTCTTTATGAGTTTGATTTCTTTGATCAACTTAATACTGATATAATACGGTATAGTTCTCTTGGGGAAGTGTTTTTAAATGGTGATTTTAACTCTAGAGTAGGTCAATGTGCGGACTATGTTGAAAACATTAATCTCGACCGTTATGTGTCGATGCCCTTCACTGATCACGAGTCACTTAGTTTGATCCCTCCACGTGCTTCTCAAGATAGTAACGTGAATCGTTTTGGTAACAGATTGCTCTCCCTTTGTAAGGAAAATAGTTTGTCTATTGTTAACGGGCGTCTCGAACCGGGGAACTATACCAGTTTTAATACAATCAAAAATAACAGAGCATCCAGTGTTGTTGATTATTTAATAACGAACCATGTCAATTTTGCTGTTATTTCTTTTATGAATATTATTGATCTTACTGAATTTTCAGATCATTGCCCTATTGAATTTGCACTTAATTACGAGCAAAGTGTGTTTTACCATTCCGATGTACTAACTTACGACAAAATCTTTTGGGAGGATTCAGACCCTTCTTTATTGCTTGATTCATTAGATAAGAATAAACATTTATTTGATGACTTGTCGAATAAGCTCATTTCTAACGAGATTGACATAGATACGTTTGTTGATGATTTTTCATGTATTGTGTATGATATTTCTTTTAAATTACACGGTAAATCATGTAGAAATGGACCACGATTACCCAAATGTCGTAAGTCTGAATGGTTTGATAAAGACTGTAAGAAAAGCAAAACAGTATTTTTAGAAAGTAAAAGAGTCTTTAGATCAGTGAGATCAGATGAAAACAGAAATGTTTTCCTTGAAAACAGAAAAGCTTTCTGCAAAATCAAGCGCAATGCAAAACATAAGTATTATATTAGCGAAAAGTGTAAAATGTCTAAGTTGAGTAAGAAGAATCCACGCAAATTTTGGAAATATATTAACAAATTTAAAAAGAAACACTCTGAAACAGCTGACGGCCTATCCTTGAATGATTTTGTTGACCATTTCAAGAATATTTCTAATACTACGCAAGGCCATTACGTGCCAAACGATAATTCGTCTGCTAGGTCTGACCCTTTACTTATTGATGAACTAGATAAGCCTTTTACTTTTTTTGAAATAGCCAAAACATTAAGGTCTCTTCAGAGACATAAAAGCTCCGATTTCAGTAACAATGTTGCTGACTTTTTTATTGAATCATCTGACTTTATATCCCCTTACTTAACTACTATTTTCAACAAAATATTTGAAACAGGAATCTATCCTGAAGCTTGGTGTAAAGGTGTGATTGTCCCAATACATAAAAAGGGTGACACACTAAATGCATCCAACTATCGGGGCATTACTCTTATTAACGTCATGGCGAAGATATTTTCTCTGCTTCTTCGAAATAGATTGAATAAGTGGTGTGAAAACAATGAAGTTTTTAGCGATGCCCAGTTTGGATTTCGAGATAATCGAAGTACTACTGACTGTGTCTTTTTATTACATTCTATTATTCAAAATATCCTTAACAAAAAATGTAAATTGTATTGTGCTTTCATTGATTTTCAGATGGCATTTGATACCGTTATAAGAGATGCACTTTGGGTAAAGCTTTTAGATACAGAGATTAGCTGTAAAATGATAAACATACTCAAATCTATTTATAGTAAAGTAAAATCTTGTGTCAAACTAACAGCTGGCACGAACTTCTCAGAGTTTTTTGATGTCACACTTGGCTTGAAACAAGGGGAACCACTCTCCCCAATACTTTTTATATTGTTTATCAACGATATCAACAATAATATCGATATAAATCATTTAAGTGAAAATGATTTAAATTTTTTATCAATGTATATGCTACTTTTTGCTGATGATATTGCACTTTTTACGACAGACCCAATTAGTTTACAAGCTCAGCTAGATACAATTTCTAATTATTCAAATAAATGGGGTTTGAAAATAAATGTTTCTAAAACAAAAGTTTGTATTTTTGAAAAAAGAAAAAGCACCCATAACATTGATTGGTTTATCAATGGAGAACTAATTGAAGTTGTAGATCATTTTAAGTACCTTGGAGTAGATTTTAAGTATACTGGTAATATGAAAAATGCTGTTGAAGTTTTGTCTGAACAAGCTTTAAGAGCCTACAATTCTGTTTTAACTTTATTTTCCCGCATTACAATTGATGTAAAAACAAAATTATCTATATTTGACTCTATGGTTGTTCCAATAATATTGTATTGTTCGGATGTTTGGGGAATATATGATTATAAAGAAATTGATAGACTCCACTTAAAATTTTGTAAGCATATTTTGGGTGTGCGGAAACAAACTCCCAATATAGCTGTGTATGGTGAACTTGGGAGATTTCCGCTTTCGGTTATTTGTAAGGAGAGAACTTTAAAATATTGGGTAAAAATAATGAGTAATGAAAATTCTCCTATGCATCAAATACTACTAGAACAGATCAACGGTAATAGTAAAAGTTGCTGGGCCATGAGTATTAAACAATTGTTAAGCAATCTTGGTTTTAACGATATTTTCACAAATTTTGATAAGAACGTTAACTATTTTCCTCTATTAAAACAAAGAATTAGAGACCAGTATATCCAAAACTGGCATAGTTCACTACAAACTTCACCAAAGCTAGATTTTTATAAAATGTATAAGACTGATTTCTGTTTTGAGAAATATATTGATCTTTTAAAAGGAGATAGTTTAAGAAAGCAGATGACATGTTTTAGATTAAGTTCCCACTCTTTAGATATTGAAACAGGTAGATTTAATGGAATTGATAGAAGTGATCGAATATGTAGACTTTGCTCTCTAAATCAGATTGAATCTGAATACCATTTTTTATTGTGCTGTCCGGCCTATGCAAATATTCGTAATAAATATTTTGGACATCTACCATGGCCAAACACTTATACATTTGTTAACATCTTATCTTCAAAACGTCATTGTATTCTAACTAAAACTGCATACTATCTAAAAGAGAGCTTTAAATGTCGAAATGAAATTATTTAATGTATTTACCTTTATTATATACCAGTATGTGATAGATCAACTAAATTCTTGACTTGTATGTTTTCGTAATTTGATAATCTTTGTTATTTCTTTCTTTGTATATATTAACATGTTTACGTATATTATATATATGTCTGTACCATATTTGTAAATGTTGTCTTGGCCAAAGGCATTTATATGCTGGTTTTTGCCAAATAAAGAATTGAATTGAATTGAATTGAATTCAAGGAAAATGGATTCTTCACGCATGATCAACACATCAATTAGTCTGCTATGAATTTCAAATGTCTGTTGTTCTAAGAGTATGAATGTTATTGCGCTAAATATAGCTTTGTTAATTTGATAGTTCACGTATATGTGTTTATGAAGAAAAAACAAATGTTTTCGTGACAAGGGAATTAAATATACCGTGTACTTAAAAGTCGTCTTTTGTGAAAATTAATATCCACACGAAATGTCAATGGTTTTTTGAAGCAGAATATGTCATCGGCAAAACTGTCATTGATTTATCTTTCAAAATAGCCTTTTGGAAATTTTCTATATTCATAAAAAAAAAGATTCCATCAAAATCTTTTTCCTGATAAATCGTACATTTTTGTTGTAAAGCTTATTTCAGATAACATATGTCGAATGGGGAGCAGTTTGCTAAATCGTTCAGAATGACACCTTTCCATCATGACAAAATATAATTGTTCTTATACTGTAACTGTTTTGCCCGATGTTGCAGTTGAAAACTCAGCAAAGATGCAAAGTGTTGAGAAGACATAGGCTTATGGAAGCATTAAGACATTAATTGAAAAGAATTGTCTAGTCAAGGAACCGTTACTTGAAGCCCGGAAACTGAAAGTTTCCCGTTGCAGTCGAGAGAGCATGGGCATACAAGATGTGTCTATCTACTATAATCACTAATCCCACACTGTAGTAAGCCACAATCGATCAAATCAATACTTTAGAGAAAGGGACAGCTAAAATGTTCTTGTAATAATACATAGGTAGTGATTCACCGAAGAAAAGCTACTGTGACAAAAAATAAATAAATACTTCCTGCGTGAATTTTCTGCATATGTTGTAATAATGCCTCTTATACATAAAGATAAGTAGGACTAGATTAATGACTTTTTTTAGCAGACATTTTCTTGAAAGAAAATGAAACGTAGGAATTTATTTAAATGCGGTATGCCTTAAGATGGGAACTGGTTTCGCCTGTGACTCTAAATTCTTATATTATTGAAATAAATGTGCATTGTCGATGTCAGGTTGGCTAAAAATTGCTCATAACTTTACGAACAATGACACACACACACACCACCCACCCAACCGTGCCCCAACACAAATATCTCATACTCTTAAGCAAAGTGTTGAAAACGACGTAAAGCTGAAAATAAACGATGATATCATTGATAAATAACACCGTTTATCATATTCTCTTTTGTTTGTCACATTAGATTATATTTAAGCATTGGCGAGGTTTGTTGGCTAGAAAAGCACCGTACCCCTTTCGACACAAGTCCTTCTCTTCATTTCTGATGTGAGTAGATTAAAACACTATTCAATTGCAAAAAAAGTTGAATTATCGCGAACAGTCTACATCGTTCATTATAATATTGTTGATGATTTTTAAACAAACCTTCTGGTTTTAACTCATAACCAAACAATTACGACATTTGTCCAGTTTGTTGCGGACAACTCCGGAAAACGTTATGGGAAAAGGAGAAATTGCTCGTTAGGAGCAATTTCTCCTTTTCCCACAATGTGTTTTGCCCTTGCAGGAGATTATTTTTCAATTTCATCACATTTTGAAATGTCGTCTGCAAACTCTTTCAATTTGGGACAGTCGAAAATTTGGCGCTTGGGAAAGGGTTTATACAGTTTGGTACAGTTCGCATGTCTATATGTTGATTAAATATTGAACGGACATTTCGTTTCAATGATACAAGTAGAACCCATTGGCCTGGTAGACACCATAAGCTGATTAGTTCGAGTATCCGTAGGGTCATGCAGATGTAAGTCATCGAAATCTCAACAACGTCCACCCCCTTGTTATCTTGATACTCTACTCCCTTATATCAACATTGTGTGCCAAACTTAGATTGACACCATCACCATTTAGCAGTTTTGACTCTTGAAATATTGTCTTCAAATTCGATTATGGTGTAGGGAAAGAACTCGTGTCGAGCATTTTATTTCATTAAACAATTGTTTGGAAAATCGCCATTTGCGTCTGCATTTTTTTTGCGTAAGGGAAAGTTTGTCCAGAAAAACAAAAGACTCAAGAAAACATCGTAACGAAAACCGAAATTGTTTGTGACTGTCAATTTCGTCTTAAGTTACGATTGTTTCTACTTGTACAATTTTTGTTGTCTGCTCATGCTCATTTGATGACCCAGTTTTACCTCTCACATCTTGAAACTAACGACATTCACAAGCAGGACTACTGGAAAGACATGATTAGGAAACATTTACTTTTGGTTTCCTTGAGTAGTGAGAGATTAACACTAGCAAACAGTTCTAGTTTCTTCCTAAATAGCACGGTCACTTTTAAGGTATCCAAGAAGCCAAACCGGGATAAATCAATATAAGTTGTAAGAAATAATTTCTAAATCGATAGGAATAAGTTAAAGGAAGCTGCAGCTTATCGATTGGATTAATGGATCTGAGTCAGGGCTTGCCTTGAAATGACTAGATATATCATGTTCGATTCATAATGATTCTAACATCTTTTTAAAAATTTTCAAACAAAAAACCGGTATGTCAGTAAGACCAATTATACATAATGGTATTTTTCTTGGATGTTTATTACGCGTGTCCTTAAGGGCCTATGATCTTTTGTATCAACAAAGCTTTTTTCTATCAAGATAAAACCATCCATCCCATCGATCATGATGAGAAAACAGGTTCATTGTTATCGGTTTTGAAACAAAGGTAAACAGTGTAATTTTCCAAAAGGTCGCTAGTTCTGAGGGAACTTTGCTTTATCTTCTAACACCCGCCTCTTTCGGTGTGTTAGATTTGGACAGATAGTTTTTATCGGGGTTATTTAGCTCAATTACCCAGTATATTATCCTCCAAAAGTAAAAACATCTGATCATTCAGGAAATCATTGTACCAAATGGAGAAATTGTTGAAAAACCGCATGAGTAAACCATTTGCGTTCGGACACCGGGACCGATTTGTCGAGTCATAGACTCAACATATAATCCCACTAAGTCCAAAGTATGAACTGATATGACTTGAATGAGTTAACCCATTCCCTCACTTGGACATTGGTTACTTCCCAAAACCGACAATAGACGAGAGGTAATGTTTTAAATATACTCTATGTGTTAATGAATCGAAAACAGTGTTGTGTAAGGAGAATTTCTGGTCTCGAGTTATATTTGAAATCCTCAAAGTGTTTTCTTTTAAACCTTTTATTTCAATTACAAACGCACCATTACAAAAGAAGCGTAGGCTAAAATGTAGCTGATAACCTTAACAACGAGTGGGCTAAAAATAGAAATCGTTTGATACAAGCAACTCCTCACAGAGCGACAATTGATCAAGCTCGATTTCAGCACATGAGTTAATCATTTGCATTGGTACACCGTAACCGATTTGTCGAGTCATATACTCAAGATATTATCTCACTAAGTCCAAAGTATGAACTGATATGGCTTGGATAGATTAGCCCATCCCCTCACATTGAAATTTGTTACATTTCAAAATCGACAGTACTGTAGAGTGGGACTGAGAAGGTGATCACAAAAGACACATTTTCTGCATTATTGAATCGAAACCAGTGTCGTGAAAGGAAAAAAAGACCATAGTGATAAGATCCTCTGGGGTTTTCTTTTAACCCTTTACCAAACGTTATCTTTTCGACTGTCCTTAATTGAAAAAGTTTGCAGACGACATTTCAAAATTTGATGAAATTGTAAAAATAATCTTCTGATAGGGCAGAAAACATTTTGGTAAAAGGAGAAATTGCTCGTTAAGAGCAATGTTTCCAGAGTCGTCTGCAACACACTGGTCAAATATCGTTATTGTTTGGAAATAGGTCAAACCATTCGTGTCTCATGCAGACAACCATTATGAATGAAGTTTAGGATTAACACAGTACTCAATCGGTGGCCATATTAACGGAGCAGTAACAGAGGATATAGACACAAGGCCTGGAGCTTTTGATTTACAATATATTTGCTCGTAAACAAAGGGCTCATGCCGTCATTTTAGTCGCAAACTAGCCTGGAACCTTGTGTACTTTCTATTTAGTTCATACTTATTTATTTTACAAGGATTGTGAAAAGCAAGCTCTAACAACTCATATTAATCATTCATCTTTGCTTCCTGAATACACAGCAGTACTCAAGTCGAATGTACTTTAACACATTACCACCTATCGCAACAGTTTTTTGTCTTTCAGCAGACGACTTTAAAAAAGCATTATTGTAAAACGAGAAATTGCTTGTCACAAGTAATTCCTCCTTTTCTCAAAATTCTTTTTCAGTTATACACATAGCAAAACAGCAGAGCTGAAAAGTGTTCACATGTTTAGAAAGCTTTTCTAAAGTAGTCTGCTTCAAGTAGAAAAATGTCGTCTGCAGGCGGTAAAGAGTTAATAAGAGGTCACAAAGAAGACTCTCATGTTCGTACAAGATTAGAACCATGACCCTCTTGTCTAAGTGCCTTTGCTGTACCCTTAGACCACTGTCCTCCGCATTTATCGTGCTCTCTAGTTTTAATGATGCATATGGTGGTAAGGTTAAAGCACTAGAAAATCGCGAGCTCCCTATCGACATGTTTGATTCCCGTTACAGACAGGTCCCTCCATTTAACCCTTTCCCAAACATCAAATTTTCGACTTTCCCAAATTCAAAGAGTTTGCAGACGACATTTCAAAAAGTGATGAAATTGTAAGATAATCTTCTGGTGGGGAAGAAACATTGTGGGAAGAGGAGAAATTGCTCGTTAAGAGCAATTTCTCCTTTCCCACAATTTTTTCCAGAGTAGTCTGCAACAAACTGGTCAAATGCCGTTATTGTTTGGTAAGGGGTTAAGAGATATTTTATCCCTTCTGCATAGTGCAGCCGCATTTGGTATTTTTTGGTGTGTGACTTTTGTTTATCGAATATGAGCCGATTATCGCATTATAACTGAATTACTGTTTGCGTGATGTTAACACACGAACAAGACTGCTTCAGTGATGGCTTTGATCTGATTTGAACTAATCACAACAATCCGGAAAGGTTAACGAGCTTTATTTCCATCCTGAGTAAAGCTTTATCATCAGGGGTAGGCTTATGACTAATCGGATTTCGTTCTCAGATCTACAAGGTCGTTGTTTGAACGGATTACTGTGTCAAATCACTATCGTGATATTGTGTTAACCCTTTACCAAACACCAAATTTCTGACCGTCCCCAATTGAAAGAGTTTGCAGACGACATTCCAAAATGTGAAGAAATTTGAAAATAATATTCTGATACGGCAGAACACATTGTGGGAAAAGCAAAAATTGCTCGTTTTCCAGTGTCGTCTGCAACAGAGTGGTCAAATGATGTTATTGTTTGGTAATGGGTTAATTTTTCTTGGTATCTGCATAGAATGGATACTATTTTGCCTCTTTTATTCTTGTAATTTAAGATTGTACAGATGTAAAATTTGAAATACCCATTGTGGCTGTGTATGGATGGCTGTGTCATACACGGCTTAACGTAATACTTGCGCTCAGTTACAGTAAAAAGTCGTGTAAGCTCTAGAATAGATGACATTTAACATAGAAATACTTTTAATTTGTTTTAAAGTGTAGCTGTTACGGTGACATACTTATTTGCTGCTTTTAAAAGACGGTACGACGGACAAATAAAATCAAACAAACCATTGTCTGGAGTAGTTCCGGTTCCATTCAGTTATGGCGGATTAAATTGGAGCTAAATAACGCATCAAAAGAATATTTCATACGTTAAAAAGCAAAGTTTAGTCAGATGACAAAAGAAAACCTGTTCATAAATTGGTTGGTGTAAAGAAGGAATGAACAAAACACACATTGAATAATGTAATTCGTTACATTTGATTATCAAAAACGAGCCTTAAATACTGTTCAATGGTGTTAGAGTACCTGTTTTTCCAGTTGATATGGATTATCTTTGAATTGAATTTTGAATATCGGGAAAACCGTACGTGTTGCTAAGGTGTAATACACGAATATAACAACCAACCAGGAAACCACTAATGACCCATTGGATACAAAAGAGTAAAAGAGTATTTATCAAGTTAATTTGAATGGGGAGATGTTTTTGTGAAACATCATAATATTATATTGATGAAATGTAATTATATGAGGACGGTCCTTATACCGATACCGCTTTACTTAGCCTTGCCTTTCTATCTAAACAATAATTAGCACATGTTAAAAATTCTCACAAATTAAAATGACACACTGAACTCAAAGCTTTTCTTTGATTTGCAAAAAATACACATTTAAGTAATTTGCTTACAGCATCGTTGTTGACGGTGTAAGAAACAGCTCCAAAGGAAGCCCATTTTGGTACAGCCGTAACTATGAATCTCTTATTCAAGAATTATGTCCCTTTGTTTTCGCTCCGAGCAATTATATTGACAAGCAAATTTACTTTCAAATGTTTAAAACGAATACATAATTTATACTTTATCTTGCCGTCAAACGGATTGATGTTTCACATTTTCTGCAAATTAGAAACGGAACATTTTTTTGTATAATCATTTTCTGGATATTTCAAGCCTTGTTAGTCAAAAGAATGTGTATATTAAACTATATTTTGACTGCTGTGGTGAAATCTTAAGTCTAACATTGCATTTCCTTTCCTTATCTAAAATAACTTAAATCACTTGTAAATACCCCTGCACTCCGGTTTTCTCTGTACATATCTAAACCAACATAAGAACACACGAACTAATCAATCCAATAAACATGAGTTCACTTGACAATGAACGACAGCTTCTCAAAGAACAAACAAAACCATTCAGGCAACATTTATCCTTTTATTTCAGGAACCACGCCTAAACAAGTAACAAAATGGCCGTCACAGTACAACCTGGCTCCATGGGAATGATGATCGGTACAGTAGATGGGCACAGGGAGTGGTCCACTGGACTCTTCGACTGTTTCAGTGATATGAAATCGTGTAAGTAGGCATTTTGGGCGACAGCGGTGCTGTGGTAAAGCGCCGGTCTCTTGTACCGAGGGTCCCGAGATCGAATTCCCACAAAGCGAGGTTAACATTACAGGGAATAACCCGCGACTGTTCTAGAATCCAGGAAGCAGTCATCGAGAGAAATTAAATAAGCTTCAAGCTTCAGTCATAAACGCAAAATCGATTTAAAATAAATGAGTTTAAACTAAGAAGGCACTGTAGCCGTGTTTACAACATGTGAATGGAGGAATGGTCGAGTATCCATAATTTGCTTCATATTTGATGATAAAAAAACATGTTGGTTTTTAGAATCGTTTTTCCTCGGCTTGTTCTATATAGTTGAGTTGCAATACTTTATGAGTTACATTGAGGTTTTAACCCTTATAGTGCTAGAACCGACTTCATGTGTATGCAAACAGGTTAGATTCAGGCGACCCGCAAGGAAAATTGGCGGCTGATCTGTAATCTAACCTGTTTGCTACTCTGAGTAGCATTCCTCATCAAAATTAAGCAGACATTTAAGGTTTTGGAAAGTAGACGACACAAACATCTATAGAAAAATACCAAGCATTGTAAGAGTAAATGTTTTCATGCCTAATTGGGTATATAACCGATTTCAGGCCTAATGGGTTATTTTTGTTTACCGTGTACGATGTGCGACATTGCGACGAGACAAGGGGACTGTGCCTGTATGCCGTTCTGTGTGACCGGATCTGCGCTAGTCCTTAGGACCAGGATACGGACACTAGGAGGAATTAGGGTAAAACAAGCTTGTTTATAGAGTATTTGATTAGTAAATTATGTCTCTACCCTTTTCTATCCCTTTCCCAAACAACAAATGTTCGACTGTCCCAAATTCAAAGAGTTTGCAGACGACATTTCAAAATGTGATGAAATTGGGAAATAATCTTCTGATAGGACAGAAAACATTGTGGGAAAAGGAAGAATTGCTCGTCACGAGAAATTTCTCCCTTTCCCACAATGCTTTCTTAAGTCGTCTGCAACAAAGTGGTCAAATGTCGTTATTGTTTGGGAAAGGGCTATATACATCCATATGTAGATCGTCCTCTTAATTCCAGTAATAGGATATCCGCCTTTATTGTATCAATTATTATTATTTCTTGTATTAAAGATAATTTTCCTAAACACATATTGTTCAACATCATCCGTTTCAATACAATTCAGTTTGGCTTTTTAGAGCAGTATAAAGCATTTTGATATGTTCGCAGAACTAGCAAATTTGATCGTGGCATGATAACAATTTGCTTCTCTGTGTAATCTAACCCATTTGAACAACTGATGATTTATAAATGACTGGATTAAAACCACACGAAAAACAATTCTAATGTATGATAGGTAAAAATAACAACTATTTAGGAATATTGGGATGGGTTATTTATTTTCTTTGCCCATAAAGGTTGGTTTGTTGAATATTGCTGGTTCTACCAAGCTTTAATAAAGAGAGATTTTAGTTTGCATCGATAGCTATCGGCGCGTTTTTTTTCTATTCAACTTGAAGACAACACTTTATCACAGTTCACTTTAAAATCTAACTTACATCCGTTATAAACAGGGCTTCACAGTGCAATGAAACACTTTTGACACGATGGTAAAACCAAACTGTTAACTCTCCCTTCCAGGGTACGATCTGTAACGATTGTATGGTAGCTGCGTGCTGTGGTCCATGTGCAGTGTGCCAGATGCAGCGGGAATTGGACAACATGGGGCTTTAACTCATTCACGCCATGAACAATACAAACATCGCAGACGACAGTAGAAGACAGCAGACATAACTAAATATAGAAATGCCGATTTCTTTTTGGTTGTTTCGTAAAAAATAGATTAGATCGACAGATGCAAACGGAATATAACAGACGAGATGTGATAAAAAGGAAATTTGCTGCTGATAAAAAAACATTCATATTGTCATAAATGATCACAGTTTTAAGATGGTGTTTTTTTTAGCACTAAAGCTGTTTATAATATAAGAAAGGTTTTATTGCGCAATTTTTTAAAAATCTTTGCAATGATTTAGATATTAGCCAATGTGTGCAACCATTCTATCGTAAATGTAAAATATAACTTAGTGCAATATTTACCCTTTTTATATACAGAGTATTAAAATCACTGTGTATTTTTGCATTATTTACGAGTTTCTATTAATATGATAACCTTTTCAATTTCGCTCGCTGGAATAGAAATTGCAAATAATTATGATTTCATGCATTCCGTTTCTATGGACAACTGTGACTATTACTTTTTGATTTTTGATATTTGATGTAACCTTGCGTTGTGTTGTGCTGTCCCGACCCTTTAATCTTTCAAATACGATTGTGGCACACATTTCTATCAGACTTGGGACCGGTTTCTCGTCTATCGAATATAGAAACCGGGGTACCTTTTTACTAAAAACCTTAAGGAAAATATATGCGTAAGTCATAACTGATACACATGAATATTATCTTCAATGAAAGTACAATATTGCAATGTGACACGTCATTGGAAGCGTCTCGAAGAGTCGATTCCAATGATGTGTTACTTTGCAATATTGCTTCGTTCAATATAAATAAATAAGAGCAATTGTTGTTTTAGACTTACGCAAATCTTAACCGAAAACCGTTTATTAAAACGGTACCCTGTACTGTACAAATCTACCATTGGGTTCAGGCAGAATTCGAATAGATATCGGAAGGAACGAAAACAGCATACTGTCCATAGTGATGATCATTTGTCGATCAAAATTAAACACTTGGGTTGCCGTGAGACAATGTTTCCTTTACATTAATGGTGGTCAAAACGATCTGAAATGAGGTTTTAACAATATTTTTGATATAAATCAGTGTGCATTTGTATGTTTAAAGTCTGATTACGGGCTATCTGCTTTGAGTATCGCGAAACAATGGTAAAGGGGAAACAACTGTGTATATTACAGCTTCTTGTTGTTGAATAAAGGATCGTCGTATTCTGACATCAAATTGCTCAGCTTTTGAAGGCTTCCATTGTCTATCTTGTGGAACAAAGTTGAACCAGTAAACAGTGGGGAACCAG
Source organism: Cerastoderma edule (assembly GCA_947846245.1). Lineage (NCBI taxonomy): Eukaryota > Metazoa > Mollusca > Bivalvia > Cardiida > Cardiidae > Cerastoderma > Cerastoderma edule. The sequence goes on along the minus strand of OX401407.1, from coordinate 39,021,002 downwards.
TTTACCATCCTGTAAACCACCTTGTTGGTTCGTAGTCGATATAAATTCATGTGTCGCATAAATAATCTTCTTGTTGCTTCCAATAACTCATAATGGTTGTGGCTTCATCACAATCCAAAGGATGTTTAGGCAATTCTCTAGAGATGTACCGCATACAAAGTTTTAAGAAGCCATACAATGAATGATATTTTCTATTTCTTCCCACATAATATAGTCGATATTTGCATTTAGTGTCCGTCTTAGCAGAGAAACAAACGTAGTTTATGACTTCATACTGAATACTGAGAGCTAATTGAGTAAATACACGATGCCAGGCGATTCATTAAAGGTCCATGAAAGGGGATTAAGTCTATATCAAACTATATCATGGTAAATTGTTGGTCAGAATCAAATAGTTATCTAAAATAAAATAATAATAAAAAAAAAGGACCAATCAGAATTCGTTATTTTGAATATGTAAACAAACAGATTGTTGATAAACATGATTGAATTGGAGACAACTCTATTTCAAGCACAAAATAACTCATGTTACACAAAAAATGATTTGAACAAAGTACAGAGTTGTACTAGATCTATGTCCAAGGACAAGCCATTTATATTGAGGTTTAACAAACTTATTAGTGAAAATACTTTGGGTTTTAAAGACAAAGTCACCCGATATATTCTGAAGTCTTATCTCCTTCCTGTATTAATCCTTAGAGTGCTGGGTAATATTCTAAAAAACGGGTTTGTTTGTCGTCTGCTTTCGAATACCTTAAAAGCATAGGCCTGGTAGCGCTCATAGAACTGCAAAACTTGGTACAATGAGTTAAAAACTATGATATAATATGTTGAAACATAGTGAAAAAAACACAGGGCCATGACAATATAACGTCTTCACTATCTATTATCTGTTTTTTTCAAAGTGCTCTTTCACGAACCCAGTGCCCCCCAAATTAACTTCATTGTTTACATTCGAGTATATCACTAAAATAGCAAGGAGCGCTCGGATTAATGAGTGGTTAGAAGAAACACGTAAAAGACATTAAAACTACTGTCATTTAGCCAATATTAATAAAGTGAACATTCAAAATGGAGAATCTTAGGGAGTTTATTGGTTCCCAACGTTTATCGGCTGAACTTGTTTTATCGATAACTGTAAACAAACTTTATAGTATTCACTCTTTTCAAAGCATAATTTTCAATTGTTCCAAAACTTTTACAATTTAAGTGAAGGGCCTAAATGAGCGCAAGTTGGGCTTTAAATATATGCTTTATTTTGATGAGGAAAGAAACTCAGATGAACAAACAGGTTAGATCACAGGCCAGCCACTAATTTACTTGGCGACTGGCCTGGATCTAACCTGTTTGGGTAAGCATGAAGTAGGTAAGGACAGCACTATAATGGTTAAATTTGATCTAAAAAATCACTTTGTGTCAGCGTTGACCACAATGGTGGCTCTGAGAAGAGTGTTGGCCTAGACTGAAACCAGTCTCTTCTCAATTGAACTTCAACCTCTACCCGAAGTTCTTTGCTCTCTTCATCGTCATTGTGCTTGAATGGAATATGGAACCATTGGTAGATATTGGTGGATATGAAAACATACAATATAGATGAGCAGTGGCTAACCATTTTTAAAGTGTCCACCCTTTGTGTGGAGGACTCGTTTTCAATTCCAGTCGATTAGTCCGTTAATGTGTAGTAGGCTATTCGTTAGTAGGTCAAAAGTAGTGCGATCGCAACAGCCCTTTCAGAGCAAAAAAAAAAAAAAAAAAAAAGAAAAAAAAGAGAAAGAATTTGTGTCAGGCAACGCAGAATTAACATAACCAATATATTTTGAAAAATCAATAAAAAATAATTTTCTTACTGCTTAGATCTTCTTGTAATGTACAGCGCTCGGTAGCCTATTGAACATTAAAGTAGGCCTACATGTTTCGTGGAAGACCTATCAGTAGCCTACTAGTATAACGAACTGAGCAAGTGAACCTCGCAAAGACACAAACACATCCGATCAGTGAAAAACACTGTCGTACACTGAGAGGTTGTGTTGTTTATATATATTTAATACCAGCATGTTTTCTAAAACAATGCATGAGGTCCCTAATTTGCATAAACGTCCAACGAACGTTACATAACTCCCAATTCCGAGAGGACTCGTCCCGAGTCTTGGCCCGTGGGAAACACATGGGGAAGGCAACTCCGATAGAAGGAGGAGTCTAAATCCCACTGCTGCCACCATTGTAACGAACCGAGCAGATAACCTCTCAAAGACACAAACACATTCGATCAGTGAAAAACAATGTCTTTCACTGAGCGGTTGGGTGGTCTATATAATATACACCAGCATGTTCTCTCAAACAATGTATTAGGTTCCTAATTTTCATAAACGTTCAACGAACGTAACACTAGTCTAGCCAAAGAACACTCCATCCCGAAAATAGATGAGCGCCACTCGAGGACCGAACCCGGGCTAGCTGGCCTTTAGTTTCCAACGCTAACCATTTCACCATCGCAGATCCTTTCTGTTCACAACGATGACGTCATGAGTTAATTAATGACGTGATGTAATAAAGAATAGATGACGTCATCTTGTTTATATTTGAATATATTCAATTTTGCAAGCTGTGTCGACGTAGAAAACCGTTTCAGGTTTGTTGAAATCAGTTATGCTTCGTTAAATCTTTCTATATTGTAATCAGTGATTATTTTCTAAGTTAAACCAATGGGCTTTTTGACCAAAACTTGAAAATCAATGGGTTTTTCTATAGAAAAATGATAAAATGAATGAAAGTAATGAGATTTGGGGAAATTTTATGAGATTTTGGGGCCAAAAATTATCACTGTGTAATGCGCTATGAGAATGCAGTTTGTTGAATTCATCAATTTAGCTTTATGTTTTATGTCAGATTCAGAGCAGACAGAAGAATAACTTTTCTGTTTAAGAGATTTTCGAACAATCCCATGGCATTAAAAATCAAATGAAGGTCCTCTCCGATACCGCAGTAGATAATTTTATCGCTATATTGTGACAACTTTTGATAAATAAAAACCTTCTAACTAAAATGAACATACACATGTAATCTTTCTTTCCATAAGCATAAGATTTATACAGTTACCTTTCAAGATTGTTTATATTTATCGTAATAATCATGGCTGTCACCCAGTGCCCCAAGGGATTTTATTTCTGGTACCGCGTCAACTTTGTATGGAGCTAATATTTTACTTACTTAGGGTTGGTTCCCAGCACAGGTCCTCTAGGGTCCTCTTCGCCAGGCTCGTTATTTTCGTTAATTGTATTTATTCTACATGTATTACGTTCTCCGGTTCCGTTAATTTTTATTTCTGCCCTATGATTATCATACAGGACCTCCTGTTTATGCCAGTGTTTATCTAGTCTGTTCTTAAATGAATTAATTGATGGCGCTGAAAAACAACCTCCTCGGGAAGGCTGTTCCAGACGCTCGAAATTCTTATTGTAAAGGAGTTCTTTCTTATATAAGATGCACAATATTGTGGAAAAAATTTGAAGACAATTTCTTCTTTGACTGTGTCTGAGTGAGCAATTATCCCAAAGTTTTGATAAGGTTGTATCCCCAGTATCATATAATTTATGTGTAAATTTGTATGCTTCTATCATGTCACCTCTATATCTTCTATAGGATAAGGTTGGTAGTTTTAATCAAGTCTCTCAGGATATTCCAAGTTCTTGAAGCCTGGTAGTTGTTTTGTTGCACGCCTTTGTACACTCTCAACTCTGTCTATATCTATTGCTTTAAGTAGTCTCCAGGCTGCGACTGCATATTCTAAATGTGTTCTAACGAGACTTTTATATAGGGGTTTGAATGTTTCCTCATTGAGAAACTGAAATAATCTTCTAATAATTGCAAAGTGCTGTTAGCTTTCTTTATTTTTTCGCTGATGTGTTTTTCGAAATCCAACTTCTCGTCAATAATAACTCCTACGTCCTTCTCATATGTAGTTTTGTTTATGTCTATTCCTCTGAGATTGTATTTTGTATCAATATTCTTTCTACCAACATGCATATGCTTACATTTATCTGGATGAAATTTTAAAAGCCACGTTTCACTCCATTTAGACATTTGATCTAGATCAGATTGTAAGTTGTCAGAGTCTTCCTCGTTTGTGACAATTTTGAACATTTTTGTGTCATCCGCAAAAAGAAACGCAGCCGAGTTGACTGACGTCGGAAGATCATTGATGTACAGTATAAATAGTGTGGGGCCAAGGACAGACCCTTGGGGAATGCCTGATGTAACTGGGCCCATTAGGATTTTTCTCCGTTAATTTTTACTCTTTGTTGTCGATCTTGTAAGAAACGTTGTATCCATTTAATAATTGACTCATTGAAATTATACGCCTTCAGTTTTTGTATAAGCCTCTTATGTGGTACCGTGTCAAATGCCTTCTGGAAATCCATGTATATGCAGTCTATTTGGTGTCCGTTATCTATAGCATCATATTGATAGTACGATGTCCAATATAGGTTATCAATATTATGCTCCTTGTACCGGTGCACTAAATTTGAACGAAATATAAGAGCAGTAACAATAATGCTAATGTTGATTAACTTACTCATACAAGATAAAAAAAACATCTTGTCTTTCATTGAACAGCTTTAAAACAGTTAAAAAAAATTGCCGTTCACCAGTTATTTTGGTCTATTTTAAGGCATGTACACATCAAGGTCAAAGTGTAGTCATAAAACATCCCCTCTGCTAAAAAGTCCCAATGACAATATCGTTGATGTCAAGTTATTTCAATAGTCTTATGTGTTTTCATGTAATTCTCACAAAATTTAGATCTATTTAACAAAAGAATGTTAATAATATCACATTTTAATTATGCCTATCTTGAATATTTTTAACAATATGATCAACATTTGGAACACTAACAGTTTATTTTTATTGGCTTAGACCATTGTTTGAGTGTCACAATTGGGCAAAGAAACTGTGATCCTCGTCTTAAAACCTTTACTTTTGTGCAATACTGTACACCATTGCCATTGCCCACATCTGTCACAACTAGCCCACTTTGCAAACTCGATTACAAATGCGAGCTTGACTGAAGGTGGCATCCTCACGTCACAAACACAACACAGGTCTTCATCTTTATCCGTTGGTGAAATGTCTGAATCTGACTCTGTAATTGCAGGAGAAAAATTTTCCTTAGAGCAGCTTGGCTTTAGGGACATTTGTTTTGTTTGATTTTTTTAGGCTTTGGTGTTTCTTAGAAGGATTTGGCTGGTGTGTCTGATTTTTTAGAAAAGGCATTTTTGGAGGATGACAACTTCCCTTGGATAAATTGGGGAAACAAACTTCCTTTTTTTAGACTCCTGAACTTTGACAGGAGTTATTTTTCGATTTTGAAGAAAGTCTTTTGCAAGCCCTTGTCTTTCTTCATTTTTATTCCCCCCCCCCCTTTGGTATATTACAGAAGGCATAACCTTGGCGTGACTGATTTCATTTCTGCAAAGTGGAAAGATTCCAGTCTTCCTGAATGCACTAATTAGATTGCTTGGACAAAAAGCTTTTAGATATGCTCTGAAGAGAGCTCCCCAACAGCATATCTGTCAACTTTTTGACCAGGGTATCATGTAAGTTTGGCACTCTTTGTTATACATGGCTTTGAGGGGCCCGAAGCATCCAACATCTAAAGGTTGGGATACATGTGATGTATTTGATGGCAATATATAAAATTCAATGCCTGCTCTTTCCCCCAGTTTGTAAGGGAAAAAGAGACATGAGATTTGTGGCCATCAAAGATGATCAAATAGGTTTGGCCATCTTTGATGTTCACGAATTTCAGGAAATAGTCAGAGAGGTAGTTTTTAAACGTTATGGAGTCCAACCACCCTGTCTCACTCATCTTTCCATTAGCACCAGAACAAGTGTTATTTAAAAGATCCTCACACCACTTCTTGCGAGGGAACACATAATATGGTGGTATCATTTGATCCTGCTGCATTACCACAGCCGATTAGTGTCACATTTTTGCCCCTGGGAGAGGTGATGGCTTGTGGGGTGATGCCTTTGTGACAAAGAACTTTTGGAGGGGTATGCTCCATCATAATTCCCGACTCGTCAATGTTCCAAACTCTCTCTGGATGGTTATGTATCGAAAGATTGTAATAAGTCTCTGTAAGTTCTTGGAAGTGACTGTCCATGGCCTCATTCGATGTGACCTTTGCCCTTACAATGCCTAGCGTCTCTGGCTTTGCAGGGGGACATCTGGCCAGCGCTTTATGACTCCTTGGTACCAAGACCCTTTGAATGTAGGATCACCTTCACTTTTCTTTCCAAAGATGTCTGCAAATTCGAAGGCAAAGTCTCAGGGCTTTTTACGTTATATAACAGACTCGCATAAAAGGCACATTCCCAATTGGAAATTTCTTGAAAATAATGCAGTTTTCCAAAAAACTCAAAGTCATACCAGCTTTAAGGCTTCCTAATTCTTTTATTTCAGTGATAAAATTTCCAAAATTCAACAGGCTTGGGCCTTATCTCATTTGAAGGAAAAAAACCCTGCCTTGCTTAAGAAGGACCGGGGAGCTTTCTTCGGGTAGGAATATGCATGCTTAGAACTGCTCCATACGACCCTAAGTTGTCAATACAAGAGCCGCCAGTGAACACAACTGCATCACTCACTCCACAGCTCTCTAGCATTCCTCTGATCACTCTCTTGAAAGGGCTTTATGGTCTGATGTTCTAGATTTGGAGGAGCCTAGAAAATGCCAATCTAGATGGCTGCAATGCTTCCAGATAATGCAGCTCCTTTTCTAAACTGAGGGGGGCATAGGTTTGTATTTGCCTCTTCACCAGCTACCTGGAGGCTCATTTTTCCAAACTGGTTCTTCATCTTCTATAAAAGTGTCCCAGCTTGATTTTAGTAAAGATATTTCAATCTTCATCATTATTCGTGCAGCTTGTACAAATCTCTTCACGCCTGATTTCTAACGGCTGGACCCCTGCCTCTAGTACAACAGCTTCCAAACCAGCTGTTCCTGGTAGTCAAAGACACATTGATAGTCCTTTCCTTTGGATTTTGTTCAAAATGTCACAGTTCCCTACTTGTCAGTGTAAAGGGTTTTCCTGATTTGATCAAACCTGATCTACTTTGGATGAGTTCTGTGTCTCTTAATTGACTGGGTTTCTGTAATCTTCTTTTGGCTGATTGTTTCATGATTTCAATGTTTTTGTTTTTCATCAAATTACCAGCAAGGAAGGGTGTGGTAAATCAACTTCTAAAGGTGGTTTAACAATAACATTTGAAATAGTTTTTTTAGCAAAACATGTCTGTGAAGTCTTTATTGGATATCTATTTGTTTCAACGTATTTTGAAGGGACGTGTTCAGACTATGCAAATGAAAAACAGAATTTACCAGACTGTTGGTCTGGTAATTTTGATAAACTTACAGGACCAAATGGATTTTTACCAGACCAAAAAATATCGTGCTTTGAACGATGAACAATGAGCATTTTTGGCATAAATAAGGTATACCTACCGGATATCAGTCATTTAATTTATTTCAATTTTCCCTTGCATATGCTAACATATTTTTTCAGAGATCATCTTCATTTCTGAAGTCTTTCTGAAGTCAATTTCTTTTTCAATTATATTAATGAAATCCACTGCGTCTTCATCCTCTGTCCCACTCAGCGTTTCGTCATCCAGGGCTTCATTCTCTGGATGGTATCGGTCACTGGTTGGCATTCGGGTTCTAGTGGTGGTTGCCCGGGTGTAAGTAAGCCTCCTTGGCTTCAGGGAGGACTCCTAGAAAAAATGTATACTTAAATGCTTTTTTGTTTATTTAAATAATGGTAGTGATTAAGCATTTTCAAAACAGATCTCATATCTACAAGAAAATCATGAATAGGGTTCTGATTACCATTCAGTGATTGATAGCAGAGTCAGGGTTGAACTTAAGGATGTCCTCTGATTCTAGTTTAACAAGCAGAAGACCATTGAGTGTCTTCCATTGAGCCTGGTCCTTCTACTGGTCTTTATCTGTTTCATCTGGGAGAATGTGGTCTCACAGGAGACACTAGTTGGAGGGATGGCGAGCATCAGGTTGATGACGAGGCTTGCATTACTCAACTCTGGGTCTGGTAAAACCTGAGCCCATGCAGTAGAGAAAAGCTTGTCACCAAATCTGCAAAATATTTTTATATAGAGTATTAAATTTCATATACCTGAAAAATTAATCCTAAATTCGCTTATATTGACATTATTTATATTCCCAAATATAGTATTCAAAACATTTTATACCAACCGCTTGCTAACATCTCTTTTCAGAAGCATCCATTCCCTTAATGCATCCTCCACATTGAACTCTGGGTCAGCCCTAGCCTATGTCTGCTGGAAGTGTTCTGCGAACAACTGAAGCTCCTTCTCTCCATATGCTAGGAAGTCAAAAGAATAAATAAAAATTATGAAAATCATAGAAATAATATTGTCTTCTTTAATAAGTTTGGAGTATTTTTTTTTATTTCACAATTCTATTCAAAATATCTGGAACATCATTACAAATTAAATAAATGACAACTATTTCATTCAGGATCTTCATTTACATGATCGAGAATGATCAAGATCTGAATTTAATAATAATTTTGATTAGTATTTCTATACCCGCATGCCCTTTTTAAAAATGCATAGGTCTTCAAATTTGCATAAACGTTCCGCGAACGTTACATAACTCCCACTTCCGAGAAGACGCTGCTCGTCAAAGAGACAATCAGCTAGAGTGGTGGACTGATGAAAAAGGGTTGACCGTCCTTCAAGCTTTCCCCCAGAATATTGGACACTTTATAGGGTTCAAGAGCGGCTAAATTCAGTCTGTGTCCATATGCCATCAAATCGTAGCCATCCCAGTAGCTACTATATTGCCTTCCTTTCATTTGTGGCGTTGTCAGTCACCACTGTCGGCTGCTGTGACAGACCCCACTTTGACACAGTCTATGTGGTTAGAGAATAAAATCAAGCTTTGGTCGTGACTTTGATCAATTTGAGTTTGAACTCTTTTTCTTTTTTCAAAAATGAGTTATTAAACTTGCTCTGAAAATGTTATGCTGAAATTCAGCAGCCGATTATTTCGACTCAATCAGCCTTCGCCCATATAGTTATTTTTTCTTCAGGTTTAATAACATACCTAAGAAGCACAACAGAGGTGTGTAATGCGTTTGTTTTAGTTGGTGCTTTGAATCAAGTTCTTACCTTATCAGTGACTTTTTTCTAAATTAAATCAATGGGCTTTTTTGACTAAAAATTAAAAAATCAATGAGTTTTTATATAGAAAAATGATTAAAATGAGTGAAAGTAATGAGATTTTTGGAAATTTTATGAGATTTTTGGGGCCAAAAATTGTCACTGCTTATTAATAATTGAATTTACAGATCTTAAAGAAAAGAAGGGTACACACTCTTAAGGTACGTTTCAAACGATTGTGTAATTCTATTCACCATGTTCTATCCTGCTTTAGTGCCAGTTGAATTAAGATGAGCGCAGTTACAACACAACCTACAGGGAATTCTGCGCAAGGCGCCCTCATCAATGGAAACAGGGACTGGAACAGCTCCCTCTACTCCTGCTGTGAGGACATAAGCACGAGTAAGTTGGCGATTTAACTCTTTACCAAACAATAACCACATTTAACCACTGTTTTGCAGACGACTCTGGAAAACAATGTGGAAAAAGGAGAAATTGCTCGCTCCTTTTCCCACGATAGTTTCTGCCCTAGCGGAAGATTATTTTTCAATTTCATCACATTTTTGAAATGTCGTCTGCAAACTCGTTCAATTTGGGACCGTCGAAAATTTGGCGTTTGGTGAAGGGTTAACACACATTTCAATAGTTTCCGACTTCTACTGCGGCGATTCCGGGACCGAACCAAACCAGTACCACTCTTATTATTTTCCTAGAAATAATTTGGAAGTTAATGCTGCTTGACATGGTGCTATGGATGGAAGTCATCCTAGAGCTTCAGATTCTGTGCAGAAAAAGGGACCCATTGTGCAAAAAAAGAAGAAAATAAAGATCACCGAAGCCACTAGCGCATTACCCCACACTCTAAAACTCTTTTCCTCCTGCAGATGACTTTTTTTTTTTACTTAAAGCAGACGACTTAAGAAAAGCTTTGTAAACATGTAAACAACTTCTCAGTTCTGCTGTTGCGATATGTGAGTAGATTGAAAAAGCATTTTGTCAAAAGCAATTTCTTCATTTGCCACGATGCTTTTTGAAAATCGTCTGCTGCAAGACGCTAACATGTGGCGTTCGGTGGAATATCCTTTTCATAACATTCCAAAAGTTTCTCTGGAAGTATTTTTTTCTTCTCATAGTATTTTAAAGAAACGTTATATTAATGAATATGATGAAGTGAATCTTTAATTGACAGGTGCTCATGAAGTCATTTATCCACGATGCCAAAACCTTTTGCAGAATGAGTTATGAATTCTATTTCGTACTTTTGTTGGGTTTGACTAGCTTGTAGCTATTAACGGATAGTCGAGAATTATTATCGTTCACGTATTTTATTTGCTATTGGACGACAACATGTGTACGTGTAAATTCGTGAGAACCAGGGTAACATTTTACTAAACGACGTCAGAAAAATATTTGCGTTAGTCAAAACTGACAAACATGGATAGTTCTTTAAATGAGATTATAATATTGAAATATGACACAGCATTGGAAGCGAGCGTCTCGGAGATGTTGCACTTTGCAATATTGCTTTGTCCAATATCGTAATAAGAGGGATTGTTGTTCAGAAGCGTTATCCATTAAATTGATAAAGCTTTCACAATCTGGAAAGCACAAGAATACGATTATTATTATTTTCAACTCCTAAAGGAAATTAGTCTGAACAAGATTCATTTCTTTCAATAAAATGAGAAACGCTGTGTATGGATTTAAAAATATTGAATATAATAATCATGGGCCACGTCACGGGAAAAGGGGCACTCGGACATAGCAAACAGTGTAGCCCCAGACCAGCCGCCACGTCACTGACGTGGCGGCTGGTCTGGGGTTACACTGTTTGCCATCTTAGGGGACATCAAGTTCTACCTTTAAATAAATACAAATGATAACTGTCGTGACTAGATGCTGGAATAATAGCGCTAAGAAAGAGCTGAGTCAGTGGTTTTTATTTATGTCCGAGTGCCCCTTTTCGCGTGACGCGGCTCGTATATAAGAATATTGCACTTACCATTCCATTTTACTTGAATGGTTCAACAGTTTTTGAACTATTTCGCAATGCCATTCTCATTTTCAATGGAGAAAGACAGTCCGTTAGGAATGTGCCAAGTTGAGTAGAACCCTCGGGTAAACCACCAGAAGGCATACTACTTCATTAAACATAAAAATCAAAATGCGCTTGCTCTTCTTAATTCAAACCATATGCATAAGTTTAACATCTAATGACCCGATCCTATGTTAGTACTTTTTCTGCCTTATATTAAACAGGGTCCTATACAAGTCGTCTTGAAAATTAAAACTTTCATTAAATCCGTGCAGATTTCAAAAAACAAAAAGAGGAAAGCCACACCTTCTTTTAGGTTTCTCCAGTACAGCAAATTCAGTAATGTTTCTTCCCGAAAAAAAACCCAGGTCTATACCTCTTTAAAATCTAGGAAAAAAGGTCATGTATGAACCCTCTGTCCGAGATTTCAACGAATGCAACAATTCAGACGATCGGAACTACTCGGGCATTTCCGTGAGCTAAGAAAAACATGATACAATGTGTTCAGATTGCAATTCAGAGTGAAGGTGAGGGTCCTGGCCCATGCATACCCACATTACCCTAATGCGGGTGTACATGGGCCAGGACCTGAGGCTATCCAGAGTGGCCAAGCAAGTTACCTGCCTTGTTTATTTCAGCCTGTTACATGTGTTGGTGCCAGCCCTTTGCCCTGTGTAACATGGCCAAACGGTTGGGCGAGACCTGTTCGTGTATGCCGTTGTGTGTACCAAACGGTGCGGTCACCATGAGGGCTAAAATAAGGACAGTGGGAGGAATTCGGGTAAGTATTGTAACGTTTATGCACCCAACACATTGTTATAAAGAACATGCGGGTATATTTTATCATATAAGTAGACAGCATAACAATTAAGTAAACGACAATGTTTTCCCTCCTTTTATCGAAGTTACATTTCCCATATATTTCTTAAGTTTCAAGACTTGGAACTCAGAACGAATCTTCTTGGGAAGTATGCAGTTTGTAAAACGATGCAACTTTGGGTACCCAACGAATTGTTGTAGAGAACATACGGGTTAAAAAATAGGCAACTGATCAGTAGATAACGAAGTTTTTCACCGATTGCAGATTACAAAGATTTCACCGATTGGATGTTACTGTATCTTTCAGAGGTATTTTTGATCGGTTCGATACAGTGACATAATGCAGAGAACATTTCATCGTACTTCGTCGAAGGCCATAGATTAATGCACGAGATCGCTTCGGTTTACGCGTAAGCAACAAAGGGCAGGTGAAACGAGTTTTTACGTGAAAACCAAAGTACAAATGACTGTGCATTATTCCACACTCTTAATCCTTTACCAAACGCCAAATTTTCGACAGTCCCATATTGAAAGAGTTTGGATACGATATTTCAAAATGTGATGGAATTGAAATTACTACATAGTAATGACTCCTGGATAACTTCAGACCCCTATGTATAATACTGTATATATATACGATTGTTTTTAATTTCAGGGTACTGTTTGTGATGACTGTGTTACAATGTCTTTCTGCTCCTTATGCGCCTTAGTCCAGATGTCCCGGGAGATGGATGCTATGGGCTTGTAAACCCATGTCTCTGTACTTTCTGAATCAATCCAGTTCATGCAGTTTGAAAAAAGTTGTAAATTTGAATGTAATATGGTTTATATTAAATTTGCATTAAATCTTATGAAAACTTTTATCAGTTTTAATTCATTATCTAGGTTCTATTAAGACCATGAAACATACTTATAGAACAGCGTGTTTTTTTCCAGCTGGGATCCACTTTGGGAGTTATTCCCTTGATATAACCAGAGGCATAGATAACATGTTATCTGTCTCTGATATTACATAAATGGATAATTGCATACAGATTTTGATTTCAAGATAGATACATATTTGATTTATAGTCACTTATTGTATTTTGTTGTTTTGTTGCAAGTGGTTTTGAAAGTTTTCATCTTTCCAACATCATGGTATGAAAGGTAAAGTTATAAGTTTATAATAACACTATTTCGCTTATTTGGCAATGCCCTACTATTTATTATGGAAGAAGACCCCCTGATAATGGCTGATCAAATCGGGTAGAACTATCAGTACTCCGTAAGTCAGTCAGGATTTGGGAGTAAAGGTCTTGTGAAAATTAAAATGCCGTCATCAGGAACGTTGTTGGTTAAAATGCATCACAAATGGTCAAAGCCCATATATGCTTATAGGTTTTACATACAATTGGGTAGGGAGGCTTTGGGCTACTGATTTGTCATTGAAAATGCTAAATTGGCAAACCAAAAGTAGGGTGTACTTTCATAGTTAGGAGAAGCTTGCAAGATAATCATGAGGGACATGTGTGTGAAGTTTCAATCAATTTCCTTCAACAATAACACGGAGATAACAGCTAACATGCAAAACTTAACACGGTCATTTGCACCAACAAATGGATGAGTACATACCAAGCTCTCCTTATTCTATAAATACAGGTCATGCTTAAACACAATGTCAAAATCAAAGCTTAAATTGAAGGCTAAAGTAAGTGCTTCATGTTTGTGGAGCACTAACAATAAACGTGCATTGAACTCTCAAAGTGCCAAACTCTCCCGTCAGGACACTGATTTCATCAATTTCAAAATGAAAAAGGATATTACTGATGATCAAAGGTGATCATACATTGGTTTTTAAATATAAAGCAACTACATAATTATGATTCAATATCAGTGGGACATACTGTTAGTGAATGCATGACTCAATATCTCAATATTTGAGATGTCGTCTAATCATAACATAAGGATTTACATAATCAACTCTAACAAATTCTTAAGTGAAATTTGGCAATATTTATTCAATTTCTTCCTGCTTTATCAATTAACAAATATAGAGAGAGGCATGTTATGGGTCCTAATGTACTCACAGGCCAAAAGCTACAACAAATTAACCATTTCCTTTAAACATGCACTTGTTAAATAACCTGCATCAAAGCCTTTCTGAAGCAACACTGTGAAAATGAGAAATTGCATGATAAGAAACAATTTCTCCATTTGTTACACTAGATTATATACTCAATTTCACAATTACTTCCATGGCATATTTTTTAAATAAAACTTGTTTATACCAAATATCGAGGGTTCAATGCAATACTTTACTAGTAAGTGGTTCATGAATGTGCAGCACTAATTGTAGTTTTGCATTGAACACTCAATATGTGTTGTCTACAATTCCTTTGATTTAAAACAATTACAATTCCAATAAGGGTATTGATTGAATAATAAAAAAAAGGAAATCCTATGTGAAGATTGAATTTCCCTCGAGAGTCCTACTCATATTGCACACCTAAATCAGACTCTAAAACTTATTGTGAAAAAAAGAAAACACAGGACACAATATTTGTGAAAAACAATATCTCCTCTTGTACCACCAATTTCTTCTTTATTGATGAACAGAATTTCATTGGTAATAATCCTGACTTATCATTTTCTTTGAATTTCGATCAATCTCATTATTTTATCATAAAAATCATGGTTAAAGGAGCATTTATCAGTGTTCTTTATAGGAAAAGGGCCCATGCCAAAATGACCACTTCAAATTATGTTTTGGTAGGTACAAATTCGCGGAGATGTTAAGAACCCCTATGGACCCTTCTCCAAGTGGCCTGTTCAGATTCTGTTTTGGCCTGTTCAACCAATTCTTATTGAGAACACTGTTTATGCAACATCAGGCTCTAACAGCATGTTTGGCCATGAAGCAAGCATAAAACACAAATAACTTGGTGCTGTTGAGACTAGAGATCCAAAGTCCATTTTAAATATACAAACTTTCACGCACTGAGTACAGTTCTACAATATGATTTAATTCTTCATCAGCCTTTGGGCTCTCCTGAAAAATACAAGAATGAAATAGGTAAGAATGATATACATGGCCCCTCCCTGCATACTACAAAGTGCATCTAAATATCTTCATATCAGCCACAATATTCCACTATGTAGCTGACCTGTAGAATCACATATTTATAAAATATATCCTCATATCTCAAAAGAGAAAAGTGATGTGATTCAGTTTAATATCATGGTGTCACAGTTCAAGTGAGCGTGTTAAGCTAAAAAGCAAAATGTGGCTGAATTCCTTGATGCACTAGTGCATGAAAAAAACCTCTAGTGTCTTGCTTAAAGACACGTCCACGTACCAAAGGTATCTGTGTGATACGAATACAGGACCCCCGAGGTCTAAGACCTCCAACTTAACTACTGGACCTCTTCAAATGCACTAATTATTATCTCCCCTTCCTGATGATGATATAAAGTAATAGTGATACAATTATACAACAGTAGACAAAGGATGAATTGCCGCTTAAAGGGACTTTTTCACAGATTGGGTACTGTATGGAACAGACATTTAGTCTTAGATGGTGGTTTAACTCTACCACCTACAGACAACATTTTTTTACTTGAAGCGGAAAACTTAAGAAAGGTTTTGTAAACATGTTAAAAAAACGTTCAGTTTTGCTGTTGTGATATGGGAAAAGATTGAAAAAGCATTGTGACAAAAGGAGAAATTGCTTTTGAAAAGCAATTTCTCTTTTTGCCCTAATGCTTTTTGAAAGGCATCTGCTGCAAGACGCAAAAATGTGGCGTTAGGTGGTAATGTGTTAATTAATCCTCCTAACTAAAAATACTATTTTTAATTTCCTCATTAAAAAGTTGCTGAACATCTGTGTTTCAATTTAGAAAGCAAACAAAAAACAATCAATCAGCGCTGAAGGAGTAAGGTGCGTTAAAAGTAAAGCAAGATGATTGAGGATACATTTGAAAATTTCTTTGGGCAACATCTCGAGGAAAACTACTGCTCCTTTTACCACCATTACTATAATTATTATTTCTATGAACAGAGACTGAACAATAGTCTATTTTTCGACCATCAGGATGATTTCCCATGAGGCAACAATTATAATAATATAGAGCAAAACAAAGTGAGTAAATCCGGACTACATTCCTAGTTCCAAGAAGGTATTAGTCCGCACAGTGATGGCGGATGTTTAATGAGTAATTGGGGTCAGACCCCTGTTTGTGTATCGATAAAGTACCATCCCTCAAAAAGTGGTATGTACATTCAATGGACTAAGGTGCTGACGCACCCTTAGTCCAAAAACAGGCTTCCATGTCTTTTGATGCCTTGTATTTAATGCATGGTAAAGTCTACCCAGAAGAAGAGGAGCACATCTAGGTAACAAAGAAAAATGATTAAACATTAATAATCATACCCTAAGGACATCTTTGATTGGTGTTGACTTTAATAATGGGTAAAACACTTTCATGGATGCATGGTCGAGATATATTGAGTCAGTATAGCAGATATATAACACAGCTCTCATGTCTCTCATCTGGCAGTATGTTAACACTGAAAATAAAGAGAAGCAAAATGTGTTCTAGAAAAAAAATTGCTTTGGAAAGGCTTTTTGTTTTGTACCCATATTTGTATTTATTTCACATCGATTGCGACAAAAGATATAAGCTTACTAATTAACTCTCCATGACTGTTTTCTGGATACATGATCGGGACATGCACCTATTTGTGGATTAGTCACGGCATTTTTACCTCGCTGCTGACAGGGATTGAACCCAGGACCCTCTGTACCATAGACAGGCGTTCTACTGTTGCATCACTGTCAGGCACAAAATTGGAATCCATAGGTTTAAGCCTTTTAAAAGGTTTATGCTTTGATATTCACTCTGATTATTTTGGCAAGACACTGCTTTTAACAATCTTTTATCTATATGAATCTCATGTTGTATGTTCATTTACATTTATATAGGTTTTACAAGAGGTCAACATTATTTCAGCTGTGTTATACTGG
Source organism: Cerastoderma edule (assembly GCA_947846245.1). Lineage (NCBI taxonomy): Eukaryota > Metazoa > Mollusca > Bivalvia > Cardiida > Cardiidae > Cerastoderma > Cerastoderma edule. The sequence continues at coordinate 39,003,943 of OX401407.1, read as the reverse complement.
TGGAGAAAGACCAAAAACATAACTGCCCATTAGGGCTAGTCATTCCATGTCAAATCATCTGAATTCCATAAGTCTATCGGACGATTGCCTCTATTGAAAATCTAAATGTTATCACTCAAATTTAATCCCATATGGAGAGGAGCCATTTCATTTGAAGTTCTGTATTCCAACCTACCAAGCCCCATTCGACAATCTTACAAGTAAACTAAGACATGAAGCAATAAATCTGTAAGATGGTTCCCTAACTTACACTGAGCTGGGAGACCGGACACAAGGTTTGGCTGTTCTAGATATGGGCAAAGAGGGGTACCAGCAAACTTGGTGGTTTTCAGTGCACGTAAAAACGGAGGCTGCATGTCTGACGTTGGGATTTCACTCTTGTATTCGCTGGTCATGTATGTACACAGAATCGATACATAGATGTCTTTTTTGGTGCTTATACTGGAAAATAGCTGAAATGTAGAAGAGAAATTGAGTCTCTGTTACTGTATAATATAAGATCTGCCCCCTCTGCTTTAACAAAAATGATTATCGAGGGATAAATTATTCATCCATTTTTTACAATGATTTTTAAATGATATAATTAAGAATAATGTTTTCTTCTATGCAAGAGCTTGTGTGTTAGTTTAGTTAAAACTTATATACATCAATTGTGTAACAAGTTCTTAAAATTCTCACAGGATTCGAACAAACACCCCTTGTGTCCTGAGGCCAAGGCTCTACTCCTGGACCACTGTTTTAGTGTGTGTTGATGCTTCCTATTCAGACAGTTTATAAATAACCCAATAGCAACATACAACATAGTTTTAGTTATATACTCTAAATCATTAAGCCCCAAAAGCTCAGTCAGTAGTTAATCTGACTTGAATTATGAGGATTTTCAGTTCTAATTCATATAAATTAATTCATGTCTTATCATCAAGTTTGATTTTTATGTGGGAGACCAACCAGTAACTTTGGACAAACATTGTATAGTACCAATGAATGTGTAAGATGATGAATAGATTGCATTGTCCTTCATGACCAAACTAAAATACTGCTGCAAATGACATTACTGAAAACCAAGTACTCTATGCACTAGACTATTGAAGTCTCATACTTCAAAATTCCAATACAAAGCTAAAAAATCACAGGTATTGCTTCTTTACTTCATTTGATCTTTAAGTCTTATATTGCTGGTACTCATCAAAGAGTTTAAGACTCATTTGAACATTATAATACATACTAAACAGTATCCGAGTACCAATGATCCAAGCTATAAGATCATGTCAAATAGTACAACACTTGTTATTAATGATAATCTTAGCTTAAATGACTCAAAACAATGCAGATTCGATAGAAAGATTATGATGTTTAGTACATTGTAAACATTACTTGTGCTGATGAGAATGCTTCCGGCTGGACACATATCTTTTGAAATGATGTGTCCTCAGCAATTTTAATGTGTATATGACGCAGGACGCCGAGGTAAAATTATCACTGCTAAGGAAATGAGACTTATCAAATACTTTGTAAAGCAGTGTGACATAAAAAGCTTGATTGCATTTTCTCAATCAAATCTTAACCTCTGCAAAATAACACTAAAATTATACAATTTGATAAAATTATTTATCCATACCTGATCTGTCCATGAATATGCTTGTTCAGCATCTACATCTGTCTTACATAAACACAAAAACATATCCGGGACTCGCCTTGATCTGTATATGTAACATGTTTTATCTGATGGGGAGTTTTGATCGAATGTGTTAAAGTCTTCCTCCATCAACCCACTGAATATAGCACCAACCACATAGAAATCATCAGTAATAATGTAGGCCTGTGCAAATCCTGAATAAAGGAAATATGAGAACAAATAGTTACTTGTCATATTGTTTATTTTATTAGAATAGACCATTATATTACATCAATAGTATTTTAGGTTTGTGTCCATATACTGCTTATAATCGACAGTGAAACCCCCCAAACTATAGGTTAAGTAAAGCTAGATAGAACCATTCACATTCAGTTTTTCAGCAAGGAGATTACCCCTTTTTTTACAAAATGTTGGGTAAAGGAGTATTGTACCCAGATAATTGAAAAAGAAATAAAAAACATATTATAATTAAAGGTGCTTATTCACAGAAGAGAAAATGTCAAAGATAAAATAAAATGTTTTTGAAACAAAATAGATTTTATATTGTTGTTTGATATACAAGATGCTATTAAAAGCTTTTTTTTTTCACACTAGTCATTGTTGTCTTCTGTTGCTTTCAATTTAAACCAGTCTATAAGTTCCTCTAAGGATAAATTTGTTATCAATCTTTTACCTGAAGCTGCTGGACCAATGGCCACAATGAGGTTCTGACATGGTAATCTCTTGTCAGGTTGATTAAGAACTTCTGCTCGTACAAGGGGCGACCATCGAACAGATGTACTGAAATGAAATTGTATAAAATGATTCAATATGGTTAATTAAAACTTACAAACATCTTTTCATACTGATGGTTCAGTGCAAGACTTCGATGGAGTTACTTTAGTCTTCCACTGAACCCTATATAGGACAATGATAAAATGTTTGAAAGTGCCTCATGGACAGAGTGATGGGCATCTGGAGGCGTCCCTGTCTGAAGTAAACTTAAAGAAATGTTTACCAAAGCTAAACCAGTGAAAGAGTTCAAGCACAAGTTAGAAAAAATCTGGCAACACTTTGCCCATTTCCTATACTCATTTAGAAGGAGTTTTGTCTGATTGTTTGTGAAAAGTGAAGAGAAAGTCCCTGAGATAGAGCATTCAACTTGGAAAAAAGTCAGGTATCAACTTTGAGCATTAGTCATTAAATACATATGATGAAACTAAGTGGGTGACATTGGTGCAGGGGTAAAGCTCTTGTGCCGAGGGTCCCGGGTTCAAATCCATGTTAGTCGGAAGGAAAATTTCCGAGACTAACCCACAAAACCGGCACAATTACTGGTATAGTATCCAGGAAGCAGTCATCGAGAGTGGCTTTGAACAAGCTGTAAGCTTCCTTCACAATCGATGTTAAACAAATACGGTGAATACAGTGAATAAGCATGATACAACCGTTGCAGTAATTATTGAGTACGAATGAAGCTAGAAGCAAGTGGTTTCTCGATAACTGTTAGATCTCGGATTAAGATTGATTACAGATAGAACATCCAACCTGGAAAAACGTACCAAAGCCAAGTATCGATTATGTTTGAGCTTTAATCACGAAATACATATGATGAAACTAAGCATGGCACAGTCGTTACGATAATTATTGCGTACGAATGAAGCTGGAAGCAAGTGGTTTCTCGTAAACTTTGAGATCTTGGATTACGACTGCCGATACAATCGATGAAAAAATTACATTGAAGTCTCTACATCATCTATATTGTCTTCATCTTCATCGTCATCTTCGTCAAATGCTCTAGAACTGATAGGATTAACGTCGCCAAAATATGCCATTGTAATGTTGTTTTGTGTGTGTTTGGTTCGAATTTAGGAGGACGTCATTCTAAGTTCAAACAAATTAACCGAATCAAAATAAACCCATCCTTGGCGAACATATCTGCAAGTACTGCGGGACAAATACACGGATTCCGCTTTGATAGGTGTCTAGCAGAAAGTATGATGCACCCAGTATTTGGTATATGCTTTTAAACGGCATCTATAGTTTAAGAAGACAGTTGTAATTTTCTTAAAATACAGCAAAAAGCGCTGGTCGGCTATACAATTTTCCTTGGGGGAGCAAATGTAATCCCAATGATCCAGACGTATACAGTTCATTCTATGAAACACTGTTACACTTGGATCATCCGATTTGGGGAGCAATGCTTTTACTACCTTGTGACATGTTTGCGCTCTCATGAAATTAAATAAAACAAAACTATTGGACATATTAGGGAATATTCTTTGGAACGTAGCGTATTTCTAATACCTTCCTGTTCAATACTGATTAATAGGCATATTTACATGTGTATTACCTTGTTTACCTTGTCAATTCTAGGCTGAGCCTCTCTGATCCGTATTGGATTGTTGTTTTTGGATTCCGCTTCCGGTCCATAGAAATCCGGTAAAAACTTGATTGTGGATGATTTCCATACATTGTTTAAACTGTTTTTAAAACTATTTACACTTGATGACTCTACAACACTAGCTGGAAGACTGTTCCAGGTATCTACGATCCTCTGGCTGAAGCTGGATTTTCTGATGTTTAGACGAGAATGATTCTTCTTTATTTTGAATTTGTGTCCTCTTTTGATTGTTGTATTCATGGGTAGCATTTCATTGTTGATTTTGTCGAAGTTGTTGATAATTTTGTATGTTTCGATCATATCTGCCCTTAGTCTTCTGTACTGAAGTGATGGTAATCCAAGTGCCTTTAATCGGTCTCGGTAGCTGAGATTATGGAGTGATATAACAAGCTTTGTGGCTCTACGTTGGACGTTTTCTAATGCGATTGCTTCTTTCTTATGTATAATTGGCCATACTGTACTGCCATATTCGAGATGTGGTCTTACTAGGCTTTTATAAAGTGTGAGGAACATCTCTTTATCCATGTAGGAAAATGATCTTTTTATTAGTCCAAGCATACGATTGGCTTTTAAAACTTGAGCGTTTATATGTTTTTGAAATTTTAAGGACTTATCCACCAGAATACCTAGATCTTTTTCTTCGTTTGTTTGTTGGATATGCGATCCTCCCATTGTATAGCATGAATCCTTCTGTTGGCCAAGTTGTATATGTTTGCATTTAGATCTATTAAATTTTAAGAGCCATTTGTCTGACCAGCATAAAAGACTGTCTATGTCGGACTGAAGTGATAATCGATCAGTATTGTTATTTACTTTTGCATATATTTTGGTATCATCTGCAAACAATTTTGTTATATTTTTAACGACGTCTGGCAGATCGTTTATATAGATGGGGAAAAGAACAGGTCCCAAAACGCTACCTTGAGGGATACCGCTCGTAACTGGTTTCCAGTCAGAATGAGAGCCATTGAGGACTACTCTTTGACTTCTCACGGTTAGGAAGTCCGAAATCCAGTTGATGAGTTTTCCATTAATTCCATAGCCTTTAAGCTTTGATATCAATCTCTTGTGAGGCACTGTGTCAAAAGCTTTCTGGAAATCTAAATAAATACAGTCGATTGTATTTGAGTTGTCAAGGTCCTTTGTCCAGTCTTCTAGGACTTCAGTTAATTGTGTGACGCATGATCGCCATTTTCTGAAACCATGTTGGTGTGGAGTGAAGAGATTATTTATTTCCATGTGGTTCATTAGTTCGTCCCTAACGAATTTTTCCAGTACTTTGCAGTATAATAATACCCCTTGACAAATTGCCTTTCTCTTGGATTTTCTCAAAGTCCTCCGCATTGAACCAAGTCACGTTGCACTATGTACAGTAACCGCTAGCTGTCATCATAATTAACATCACGTACTGGCCGGGTCCTGCGGTTAAGGTGGCGGTGTTGAAACTCGAATGTCCCGGGTACGTGTGCCATCGGAGTGTCCTTTGGCAAGACCATTCAGGTCCCCAACGTAGCTAGTACTTGAGAATCCTGGAAAGCTGTAATATAATTAAAAATGTATTGATACGGTGTTTAAACACATATTTAAACGTCACGTATCAGTTCAACATAGCGAAAATGAATAGGCACTATTTTTAGTTTCAGATCCTCTGTGACCAAGTGACTAAGCTTCATGGCTCTCACCCCGAAACCCTTAACTTGAACTTATAAATCATTAAACCTCACTTTGACACATATGTTGCAAAACTATTCACTCTTTATTAGCCACAAGTTTTGAAACTATTACAAGATGATACGTTATTCAAAGTGAGCAAAACATCTTTTTATCACAGTGAGATCTTCAAAAGAAAAAAACAAACCCACACAAGATAACAGAGGTAGAGATATATGGAAGATAGAAATAAGGATAGGTATCGCAATTACTGTCAGCATAGGAACGGAGTAAACATGTGACGAAATCAAGCTAGACATTATCGACTAGCTTGTTTTCTTGTTGACCATCTTTGAAGCTATTTCATGAAAAGTGGGTTTCTGTGAAGTGTCTGTTTCGGAAGCCGTCCTGGCTGTCGATCAGGGTGATATAGTGGTCAACTAGTTGTTGCTATGAACTAGATGTTCCGACACATTTTGGGATACTGTTATGTAATCATACGCTTGGTGTCTGTCTTCTTTCTTGAATAAGGGAACTATTGACGGGTCAAGCTAATCCTGGGGTACATCTCCTACATGTAGGTTCAAGAAGTGGTACAGTTTGGCAAGAGCGGGGATTTTTCAGTGGCTGCTGCTTTCAGGATAAATGGTGGTATGTCGTCTGGCTCTATGGCTTTCTTTGTTTTAAGGTTGGTGTGGAGCTTATTGATACCCTTCAAGACAACAGTAATGTTTAGCATTGACGGAATGGAGATCGGTCCCAAGACATGTGTGCTGTTGTTGTTTTCGCGTGTGAAAGCTGGGATAAGTTGGTTGTTAATGATATTTGCTCTTGTTTTGTTTCCATTCGTGAGAGAAAAATAGTGTTGTTAATGGCGTTACACCAATAGCTTAGACTTGCCCATTGCTTTTGACGTAGACCCATAACGTCTTGATGTTTTCTTTGTATTATATGTTGACCGTGTCTACGAGGTATAGTCTCTATTGGCCTCACGGATATAATACTGTACATATTTTTGTATTCTTTTTTATCTGTCTCTGTCACGCTATCAGATTATCATGTTTGTGTGTTTGTAAGTCCTTTACCTTTTTCTTTTCAGGCGTTTGATATATATTGCGTGGTCATCGATGGGCTGCCGTGTGTCGTGAAATGGTCATTTTGGATGGTACTCTTTTATCAAAAGTGTTGTGGATAACGGATTTGAAGATAGTCCACAAATTCAACGAAATAACATGGGCGTTTTTTTTTTATGAATTTAAGTCGAAACCAGTGTGTAATTTTAATGCGCCTCTTTTGAAAAAGAAATCGCCATTCAGGGCATCAGGTGTATTAGCTGTCTTGTCGATCAGAGTCAATCAACATGCAATCTGCATCAATAGAAAACCCGTAGACTATTCCAGACGTAGATATTTCATTCTAACACACTTACAGCATGGATTATCCGAGTTGCTATATGATTAAAAGATATGGGCATGTTAACAATATGCGTTGTGTATGTAGCCACTTATGTAAGTGTAGCCCGGCATTTCGAAGGAAAATGAGTAAAGAGTTAAAGCAAATAAGTTGGACCACGCAAAATTGAGCCGGATTGAAAATTATCAGAAGGCTGATAATTCAAAATACAAAGAGTTGTATGCATAGAAAGTTTTCAGTTTGCTAAGAATCTGTGTATGCTTGATTTCTGAAATATTCGATTATACTCTTATCTGCTTGAGTTATAAATTTAAAAACTACAAACCAATTGAGCTCCGTAACGCGCATGCGCAAACAAGCTTAAACATTCCGATTTTTGGCATTACAGAGCAACAGTGTAAACTAACTATTTTTGCAGTGTTTTGTGCTTTAAAAACGCCACAGAGGTTTTTCTTGAACGGTCAGTTTGTTATTTATTCCAAGTTCTAGTCAATGTTATCATTTTCAAAGACATTGAAACGATGGCATTGGAATAAATGTCGAAACTAATGTTGACGTGATTTTGACAGATTGACCATTCAGCTTATTTCCGAAGTTAATGAAATATTAATGAAGCGTTATACTATGATCTCTAAAGCTAGTGTCTTAAAGAATATGTACCTAAATAGAAATGGCTCTAAATTGTCTTACAATACTGACCTATCACAAAGTCGTAGGGTCTCCAACACTTGTTCGACAGGGACAAATCAAGTTAAAAAACCTGTGGTCCACAGGTAGACACAAAGGTCGTGGTTTCGAATCTTGTGAGAATCGGGTTCTACCTTGGCCCCATTCACTGATCAAAATTTCAGCATGAGTTCTGGTTATGATACAGAAAGAAGAATTGAGAGTGATTAAATCTAAATTTTAAGAAATTGTTTCACAATCATTGTCTTCTTCTGGTTAAGTACAGTCAACTCGACAGTTTCGGATCATCGACAGTTCCGGATCATCTTATGTTTGTTGTCAAATTTCTATGAATGCGAAGAAATTCTGGCCTTAAAAACTTAACAGTCATTCAGCATATTCATTAAGCTCTTGACAAAACCAATATGACATTTCCACGTCTGGTAAAGCGATCAAAATCAATTTGGAACGGTTAATTGAGACTGAGACAAGTCACCGGAAGTTGACCTAATTTCAACGATATTTTTTTTCGGCGATTTAGACGCTCATTTAAAAAGATAATATGCACTAAACATTGATATCATTTGTAAGAAAAATTATAATAGATTGTATTTATGCAGAACTTTCACGCTTAAACGGGTCTGGGATTTTAAAATTGCATGATGAACGAAGGCAGGTGAACTCGACAGTTTCGGATCACCTATTTAATTTTATAGGGGTCGTCTCAACATTACTTCCGGTCATTCTCGTACCCTCTTTAAAGGAAAAAGTAAAATAATTCTTTAACGGGAAATCGCACAAGCCATGTGTTTGATGAAAATAAAGTATTAAATGATGATTTTATTTTCTATTCTTATTGTCTCTTTGTGAAATTAACCCTTTTTACCATAAATGATATGACAATTTACGTGATTCGGAACTGTCACATTTGATCCGAAACTGTCGCGATGACCCCGATCTTGTTTTCTTCAAAAACTGAAAAATGGTAAATACAAGCGGTAAATCATTGGTATTAATGGACAGAGGAAGAATTTTTCGTTAAATTCATGTGTTGATTTCTACAGTAAATTGGTTAATACAAGAAAAAACGATCTTTTATCTATTAGTGATCCGGAACTGTCGAGTTGACTGTAATTGACTCAATAGAGAGCGTTATACTACGGTGTGGATTAAAAGCCCACAGGGCAATATTTACTATTAAAAACTAGGTTCCAGTTATGTCTTCTGGAACTGAGTAACCAGAATACTACTCAAAACCCCCTTAAATTCTTCCAGGGAACAAGCTGCTGCAGCTGGCGGAGGCAAGCTGTGTCACTCTCTGATTGTTCTTGGGAAGAATTAGTACTTGTATATAATACATCCCAGTTAGTTGTCGGTACCTGGTATGTGTGTTGACCTCTTGTTCTTAAGTCTGAAGGTTTGAGGTAGCTGTCTGCTGGGATGGCAACTATTGCATGTTGGATTTTGAATAGTAGAAGGAGGCAGATCTTTACTTAATAGTAAGTTGAACCATATTTTTTCAATTCCACAGACTATCAGAGAATGTCTTGAGAGGTAAGGAACTCACAGCAGGTTGCCATGGATCCCAGTCCACCCCAGCCTCCCAGAAAACCTAAAGAAAATCGTCCTTTTTACGCGCCGCCAGCAGATAAACCACTTGCAGTACAGATCATAAATGAAGCTCGGTCTTCTCTGAAGAACATAAAAACAAATAGACCATACACACCTAGAGATGACAGAAGAACATTATTTGGACCTCGACCACTGAATACTTCAGACAACAGACCACCAAGTGCCTTTAGGTATTTGGTTTAGGACACTTGCTTTTATCTGATAAGTTAATTATCATTTTAAATTTTATTATTGATATCAGTGGGTATATTTTCCAATAACAATTTGTTCCCAATGCATATCAATCGTAATAATGAAAGGAGTTTCATTTTTTCATTGTCCCAGATTGTCATTGGTGTCAACTTTTTCGCAGTTATGAAGAAAACCTTGTTGTATGCAAAGTCATATTACTTCTCATTCAATCAATACATATTTTTGCACAGAATTTCTAGTGGTTTTCAGTTGATATCTGTACATATTGATTGATAATGGACCATTTGTTTGAAGTTTAATTCCCATGATACTGTATTAAAAAGCCATTGTAACTTGTAAAATAGATTTTGTTCATTACAGATTCACCAGCTTTTTCTCATATTGAATGATGTCCCCTTTTTTTTTATCAATTAATATTACTTTTTTTATGGATATTATTCATCTTTTTGATATTTTTTTCTGTTTCAAATCAAGAAATAATTCATAAAATGTATTGATGCTGTTAAGAGTAGTTTTTAAACTAGGAAATATAGTATGGCAGTTCACAAACTGACTGTGTAACTGAGTTTTTAGATGTGTGTGATGTCAGTGACACATACGTTTACCTATGATTTTGAACCAAAACTTTGACTCTTTTTAAGATTAATCTATTAGATTTAGAAGACAGAGGTTACAGGTGAAGGAATCTGTCAATTCCAAATCTGTTAACAATTTCAACATTGGTAAATATTGTGCAACTACCAGCAATTGTTCAAAGCACTTTACGCTATGAATAAAAAAAATTCTGTTTATCTAATTTTAGTTTAGATTCCCGCCACTTTGACCCAGAATCCCGTCCAGTGTCTGGTACTCGACTGAGTCCTCTTGATCATGTAAGTGTCCTGTTTCCTTCTTCAAAATACAAAATATTGAGGGGCAGGGGTTGGGTGTTGAAAGCAACAATCAGGTGATCTTTCTCATATATGATACAAAATGTTGACTTTTTGACATTGAAAACAAAATGACAAAAGACAAGTTTGCTCATTTAATGGAATTTGAGTTCTTTTGTCAAAGATTCATTGTGGTTTCTCTGAATGCTTTGCTAAATGTGCCAAGTTATTTATTTTGTTATAAAGGATAAAATTTTAAAAATATTCATATTTGTGCATACCTTTTTCATTATATCAAGGTTTTTAAAATTGTGAGAAATCTTAAAGCTTTTTTTTTACGATTGTACAGTGTGTAAAGCAGAAAGCTGAGCTCAGTTAGTAGATACATGTATAATGTTTGCCATATTAAACTGTAGTTGTAAAGGACATTTTAAGTCAATTTAAGATGATTGATAAATACAAAATTGACTGTGCGTCAATAAGAAATGAAAGCAATGTATATCTTACTTCGAAACTGAAAACTATTTCTTTCAAAGCATCCTTTAATTGTTTACTTGTGTGGTCATTATGGACCAAGCAATAGAACTGACGTGTTATCGTTTCGTGAAATCACAAAAGTAATTTTAAACCCCAAAACAGGACTTCAAAATGAATCCTTATTGAAATGCATTCCTTGAACCGTATAAGCTTCCTTTTAGAATTGCTTCTTTCATGCTTGTGCCAAGCAGCACAATTCAAATATTGCCCCATTCCTTCTAAAAAGCGTTTAGAAGAGTTTAATATATATATATTTATTAAAAGTGATTTAGAACACTTCATTGTTGATAAACATTGTTTGAAGTGAAAGTTAAAAAATCTGCTCATTATGAACAAATTTTCCTCATCACTCACAATGGTAGCAAAACAAATATACATTAAATTAAAAGCCATTAATAGATACATATACGTTAAATTAAGTGATTTGTACCTCAGAAAGAGATCTACATGGTGCTTTTTGAGGTTTGTTGTTTCCTCTATTCCAAATCCCTATGTTAATTGTCTTATTTCAGAAACCATCACTTACTTCAAAACCTGAGGATGTAAGAATATATGTAGTATACATGTTTTATGTTAACATCACATTTATTGTGAGGGTGTGCCCAGCTCTCTTGCTATCATTCATTCTTTAAGGATGATATGTTGGATCTAGATTTTATCTTCCTTTTTTCCTTTATTTGGGTGTTAGTGACTTGTTCAAATAATAAAAAATAAAAAACAGTGGACAACAAAAATACCATGTCGAAAAAGACATTTTTTCTGTACACTTGTTTCAACATTCAGTAGAGGCAGTTTGACCTTTGTTACAATGTTTTCCTGAATCCTCTGCAGCAGATGTGTCAAAGTTAGGTATTATGGAGTTAGGGGCTATGCTTTTCCTTCCAAAAGATTATCCTTTTGCAGCTAAAATAAGTGCCTTAGTTCTGAATTAGAGTGGTTATTTAAGTGATGCATTCTATTTTCAAGGCATTAACATGGCAAGGGTTTCCCTTGACCCCTTGTATTTGGAATTGTGAATGGAAAAACATAATCTTTAGGAGTGATATCCAGAAATGGGGGATCATTTAGTATATGGTATGAAGATTAAGGACAACCCTATATTATTGTAATCTCATTAGGCAGCACATGATTCCTGGAGTAAAAGATCTCATAGTTCTGTTCATTTACTTTACTTTCTATCCCCTAGCTAATAATTGATGCTAGTTGGTACACCTATTCTGTGTTTTAGATGCATGATGCACAAATAAGGCTAAAGGGAGGCTGAGAGCGGATTTGAAATCATTTGGACAATATATTTATCATTATACCAGTACTCATCTTTTTCATGTTTTGGTTGTTATAAATTTTTAAAAAGTTCACAATGCAACAATTGTCGTCATGTCATAATTATTCCAAACTTGTTGGATTTTCTTTACGGAATTGACAAAAAAGTTTACACTTTAAGTTCACACAAAATCATTTCAAATTTACCATTTAAATTAAATCTGTAGCCATCAACTATAATGCACAAATGCTTTTGAAGTAGATCCTTATGAAGTAGATGGATTGATTACTAAACCCAAGCTGGTGTTCTCATGCTTATTAATATCATGCTAGGCCCTGAGATGAAAACACTGTGTGAAATGTCAGTCAACAAACAAAGTTATAGATTATTACTGCAGTCTACAGCATAGATTTAAGAAAATAGATTGAAAAACTGTGGAAATATAAGAGCTCCTTCTTTCTCAACTCCCACACAGACACAGGCACAAGAAGGCAATCATTAGGGCTAATGGAGGATCGGTTAAAATGATAAACTTATTCTGTCTCAATGTTTTCAGACTAAGTTATTCAAATGCAATGTTTTTTCTTTAAGGAAACAATTAATGTAGCATTGGTCTTAAAGGCTTTACTAAATGTTTTTCCTTGCCAAAAGAGTGATAACATTTTAACCTAGTTTGTATTGAGTGATTTAATATATGTAAACTTGGGATACTGGTAGTTTATTTGGCATAAGAAATACTTTTTATCTTGCCATTATATTGTATGTAAATGTTTTACATTCCTTCTCCAAACAGTATTCAATAAGACCAATTAGATGTGTTTTTTTAATGAGAGGCAGTCTCCTGACTGACTTACGGAATGCCGATGGTTCTACCCGCCTTGACCAGCCCTTGTGGGCAGTTGAGTACGGGGTCTTCCTCCATCATTAAGAGTCGGGCATCGCTACATAACTGAAATAATGTTGATGTGATGTAAAACCCATATTAGATATTAAATAAAGATGTGTTCTTTGTTTGTGATTCAAGACATACCTTTTAACAAAAATGTGCTTTTCAGGAACTTTCTCTTTTGAGTAATGCTAGAAATGGTCATGCACCTATGAGGAACTTTTTCATGAGCTCTGTTTGTCACTTGGAAACATGTTATTGGTTTTAATGTCATTTCTTAATACAAGTAAACAGCTAAATGTTCTTGAGTCATAATGTTGTCCTGCAATCTGAAACGAAACCTTTTGTAACGATCCAAACAAAGAAACCTCTAAAAACACAATCATGCCTGATCTGTGAAAAACAATGGTGGTGCTGCCTATATTTTCTGTTATGTTCCTTTTAACAATTCCTTTTTCTCTCAGATTTGAATAAACATTTCACAGATGTTAATTTTTGTAGCATATGTGTTTTACCAACATATGGAAAAAGGATTCTATAGTTCACAAAATATTTTCCTTTCAAATGCAACCATTAAATAATTTAGGAGGGTTTACATTTGTGATTTTACCAGGAAATATTGATTATCATTATTATGTTGTGCTGCAAGCAGCAAAGAATAGTTAGGATGGATGTCTTTTGTAATAGCTTACATAGTTGCTTTTCCTTTCCCCAGATTGTTCCATTTTACTTTGGTTTAGGAGGCATAGCAGAGATATAAGGAAAATGTGTAGATAGATTTCTTTTTATGGAGTTATTTGGAATATGTATAGAAAGCTTCTATGATTTTGGCAGTTCATTAGAATTGTCTCAACTATCATTTATACCCAAAATAAAGGAGTAACAAACTATTTATATCTTGACATTAATTTTGGGTATGGTGATGGAAATCTTTTTTGTAATTTTTATTTTATTTTTTTTTTTTTAAGGGCTAAGAGTTGTTCATTTTGAAAGGGTAACTTTAAAAAAACCAACCTATTAGTTCATGTGTGACCAGTTCTGCTCATGGCATCAAAGTACAAAATCATCATAATGATAATATAAAAAACTACATGTATGTCTTTTTAGTTTACTTAAAAGGTAATAGGCAAAGTTGAGTACCCCAGAATTAGCTGGTATCACTTTTGTATTCACTGTCAGCACCTCTATGTTCATTTTGTGATATTAGTTTTGTAGCAATTAAGATGTTTTGTGAACCTCAGTTTAGATTTATTTGTAAGTAAGAGAAAATTACAGTTCTTGTCTCCTTAATCAGTATTTTGGAAGAGATATATTATAGGCTTAGGGTCTTGCTTGGTCCAGAGGTTAAGGTGATAAGATTTAGAACATGGGGGTCTCGGGATCAAGCCCCACGATACTTCTGGTTTTGTGGGAGTGGCCTTTGGCAAGTCACTTCAGAGCCTAGTACTGATTGGATCCAAGGAAGCGGTTACATATTTGAATAATTGTTGACACCTTAAAAATTATTATAGGCTATTTCCAGTATGACTCATACAACAGTGCAGCTGCTGTACAGTTATAAAGAAATAAAGTTTTGATATCAAAGTTTCCTCACGTCTGTGAACGAGTAGCTTGGCAGATTACCTTTATCTATAAAATGTCTCATTTGAATTCATTAAATTAATTCTTTGTAGTTGTTTATTCAAGTGTAAGTATGTTGTTCAAAGTTATAAGCATTTTTTTGCTCTTGCTTCTCCAAGTGACAATCCTGTTAGGTGTTTTGTGCTTTTTAGACAGTTGATATAATATTATGTGTTTTGATGAACTTTAGTCATACAGTAGGTCCATAGGACTTAAACAAGACATTGGTTGGAACGGATAAGCAGGTACATAAAGATGGTTTATTCAAGTTATTCCCTATATGGGAATTTGTCACTGATCTTTATCAAAAGCAATAGAAAACAACAACAAATAGTATGCAAATTAAATATTTATTCCATGACTTAGCAGAAACTGTTCTTACAAGAACATAATTTGCTTAATTTGAGCAAATGTTCCTTTTTTCACAGTAGTTTTTGAGTTTATTCTGCAGCACACAATATAGCATACAGATATGGAGCATGGGATAAATAAGAAAAAAGATACAGCCAAAAGGTGAAATTAACAATTTCCAATGATATAAATTTCTTTTGCAGGTTGCCAGACTTCCAAGTGAAGCGGAGGTAGAGAGTTTATTGCTGCCACCCCGTCCTCCAAATGAATCAAGTAAGCCTGTATCTCGGAAAGGGAACCGGGCAAGACTTCAACATGCAAACAGTGTAGACACATCATCAATACCTGAAAATGGAAGCCTTAGAGCAGGCAAGAGCAGCTCCTCTACTGATGGTGAGTGTGCTTAATTTTTAACCTTTTAGTTTGGAAGGTTGTTTCAGTTAAAGAATTTGAATTTGTCATTTAATCAATAATGACATACATGGCATTTATTGTGTCAGTTTATGCATTCAGAATTGTTTCGAAACACTGGGTTGTTGGAGAGGTTATGTTTCTGTTATTCAAATGGGCCGCATGTTCAATAATCAAACCAGGTCATACCAAAAACTAAATACATGAAGTAATGCTCCACTTTATGGCAGTCTGTGTAGTGATGATAGCATTACTTTGATTTTTATTTTTTTTTATTTAAATGTCTTTTTTGTTTTCTGCGCTTGTCTGTATATAATATTGATTATACAGTAAATTTCAGTAAAAATTCACATGTCGGTTAAAGCTGCTTCTTCACACATTAGAAAATTAAAAAGTCAAACTAATATGCTGTTGAAATAATACAGCTTTTGTAATATTTGTTACCCACCACACAATTCATTTACTGAGGTAATTCTTTCAATGATTGCTAACGCTATTGTAATGAATAATGAACTTATAATCCACAGTTAATAAAGACCCGAGTTACCAAAGTCCCGAGTCTGTAAGAAGGGTACATAGTGGCCCCAAAGAGAGGACCCAACATGCCCCTGTGGAGGAACGGGGAGAGGGGGATGGTATAGAGGCCCCACCCCACAGGGCCCCAAGTTCTGCAGCAGTTACTGCTCCTGTTAGGTAGGAGAATTTTTAACATGTCATTTGTCCCTTTTCCAAATGCCAAATTTTAGACTGTCCCAAATTGAAATAGTTTGCAGACAACATTTCAAAATTTGATTAAATTGGAAAGTAATCTTCTGAAGGGTTAGAAAACATTGTGGGAAAAGGAAAAAATGCTCAACACAAGCAATTTCTCCTTTTCCCACCATTTTTTCCAGAGTTGTATGCAACAAAGTCGTTAAATGTCGTTATTGTTTGGTAATGGGTTAATAGTCTCTTATGTGAAATTATGATCTTAAACAGATTGGTTTTGTGTGGGGAAAAATGATATTTTCTCTCGGATATTGGTTTGAAGCAATTGTGGCAAAAGGGTAGATTTTCAATTTGAGCAATTTCCTTATTTGTCAGAAAGTCGTTTTATATGTCATCTAAAAGTTTGATGTATTATAATAGTTATGCATGAATATGTTGAAACAGTTTTTCAGTAGACAATGTTTTTGTTCGGTAAGAGAACCTAACATTTTCATGTTATTTGCAAAGACCTATTAATTCTACTGTTTGATGTGTTAGTAGGTAGATAAAGCATTTTTGTGACAAATTAGTTGTTGCTTATAATAACCATTTACCAAAGCTGTGCAACTTTTTTGTATTTCACAAAGACGTTTACAAACCACAATGTGTTGGTTATCATTTTACATAAATGTAAAGTAAGTTTTCATACTTTATGATGAGGTGAACAGTTCTATTCAAGGTAAAGTTATGGGCAACATTGGCATGCTTTCTTAAATCTCAATTGGTTAAAGTCAAAAATGATGAAGAAGAGTCAGTAGAGGCAGGTGGCAAATGACTTTTTATGAGTTTTCCCTGATTGGCTTTGAGTTTTCCATGAGTGTCTGTTGATCTATTCCAGAAATGAGATTGAGGAAAGACTTGGCAGTGGGGGTACAAGAAGGTCAGGTAGAGATGGTGAGGAGAGAATCGGGAGTGGGGGAACCAAACGTACTTCCAGTGCTGGCAGTAGAGGAGGTAAGTAGATAGGATCTTACATAAGTGGCTGTAATGTATTTAGTTCATTAGCCAAGGTATCTAAAAAGAGATAAAGACACAGCGTGTTGATATTCCATCTCTTCTTTGATGGCGATTTCAATACAAAACAACCATGAATGTTATGATTCTGTTCATCATATGTTCAAATTTTACATGAAGAAATCCTCATTGACCTTGATCATCTAGTTCAAATTTGCTAGCAAGCAACTTAACAAAATAAGATGCTGTGAATCCTCAGAAAAAGTGATCTGTCATAATACCATAGCTCTGTCTGTCAAATTTAAAAAATATCAAATGATGCAATCTTTGTTGTGATATTTTGACAGGGAAATCCAGTAACATGAATTTCATGTAATTAAAACATTATACACTGATGTTATTGCACTCCCAAAGCACAGTTCATGTTATAAATCAATTCAGCCCAATACCCAATTCTTTTGTTAGTGACATGTCTTTATTTGAAGCAATAGTAGATATTATATAGAATAATGAATATAGAATAAGGAAACATTCAGGTGTTAAAATGTTTTGGCATGAAGAAATCATGTGCAACTTGGAACAAATAAGATAATTTTTGCAATTGACACCTACCTTTTCTTTCATTGCTTAAACCTCCAACATTTTCTCATGGGTCATGATTTTCTTTCTATTTGTTATAGTATTTTGAAAATTGTACATGAAACAAATACAAAGAAATTTCACAAGCATCTCTTCTCTTACAAAAACAATTGAATATTGAAATAGTTGTCTTTATGGTAAAACAAAATATTGATTTTATATTTACTTACAGGTAGTGCAGGTAGAAGAGAGGAAGAGAGTGTAGATGAGCAGGCATTTTACCTAGAACAAGTGCTACCCTTATTAGATGAAATGGCAGAATATAGTAAAAGTGAGTCAGTGATAATTTGCAGATTTTAAGTGTCACTGGTTTTGTTAACTTTATAACAAACATTACTCTGATGGCAACAGTTGCAAGGTGAAAAGAAAGAAAAAAGTGATTCAAAATCTGTATTGACTGGGTTCAAGATTTATGATGGGCCCCACCATTGACCTACAATCTTTTTTTACCATCATGGCCCACCCTTTCAAATACGGATCTGAAGCTCTGTTGATTACTAAAGAAACACTATTCATAAAAATTGAAAATGAGAATATTTTTGTCTTTGATGTATAGAAGATTATGAAAAGAATAAATCCATTGATTGTAAATTATTTAATCACAAGCTTTTGCCATAGTGTCCTTATAATTAAATGTTTTCCAAAGTTAGATAACCTGCAGAGATAAAAAAAAAAGTGATTTGTTGAATACAGTCTTACTAAACAGGGACCACTTTGATGATGAAAATGTTTGGTATTTCGTTGTTTGAAAGTAGCATAAAAACAGAATGAAGATCATGCAGAAAACTCCAAAAGGAGACTTTTTGCATATAATGCACCTTGTTTCAAGGTAAGCACATGATCTGACAGATATATCTATCTATATATATTAGTTGGAGAATTTCTTTTAAGGATTGATTGTACTTATCTGATTGACTTATGCATTTTTGTTTTTTTATTTCTCTTTTCATAGAAAAAGATTCACAGATGATTATTACATTGTCTGATGATTTGTTTAAAATATTACAAGACAATGGGTTGTTCAGTAAAAACTACAAACAACGATCGACAGTGCTGAAAGCCATCTTTAAAATGCTGGACTTGGAGGAGCCGAAATTATTACTTAGATTAGCCAGGCTTATTCTTGCTGTAAGTATGAACTCTGGTCTTCCATTTGAATTACGCAAGCAGTGGGGTATTACTTGTTGTCTGGATTTAAATCAAGACTAGTTGGAGAGGCCACTGTGGTTAAGTGGTTAGTGTAGAGAACCAGAAACAAGATGGCACCTCACTGCATGATCTCTACAAATAGGATGTGTGGATTTAGATTTATAGTGAAAGAGAGTCTCTTATCTGATATGTGGAAATCAGCCAGTGAATATGGGCATGAGAATATTACTAAGAAAGTTAGAGCATTGTAAAACCTAGCAAACAAACTAGATTAGTCTGATTAGATTTTCGCAATTTTTATTAAGAAATATTAGATTGTTTATTATTTTTGGGGAAAATTGTGCATATACAATAACATTGTGACAGAAGGATAAATAAATGTCAACTTATGACGGATTAGATTGCTAATGTGTGCCATTTGTAGTAGATCAATTTATTTATTGTTCAACTTCTATTTTACAGTTCAGGGTTGGAGGAAACAATCTACTTAATGTTTGCAAACTTGTGTTCAAAGTTAGTCGGAATGAGAAAAACGATCCTGCATTTTTAGAAGGAAACATTCTTGGTAAGCACATACTTGGTATTCTTTATACAGAGGTCTAGTTAAGAAGGCTTATTGAACATGCACAAAGACCTTTTGGTAAACCCTCTTTTGTGTAACTTATGAGAACTGTATTGACATGAAACTAAGTACAATATGGTTGTCTTTTAGGAAATTGCCAGTTTACTCCTTTAACAAAAAAGTATTGCAACATCCAGATCTTTTGAAACTTTCCAAATTCACAAAGGTTTCAATGGTATACAGTGGACCCGCGATAATCCGAACGTCGTTTATCCGGAATATTCACCAACCGAACAGAATTTTGAGGGAACGGATATTACCTTCATCAATTTAACTGTTTAATGCGGAAAATCCGCGTTCCGGAACCGGACAAAAATATTCGGGAACCAACAGTCACTTTTCATAGTATATGCGTATGGCTAGTCCAGAAACCAGTAAAATCGTTTATTTTGCGGTTACAGTTGCGAATGAAGGGATCGGTCTTCTGTTGTAAACGGCATTCACACGTTTTGCAAACTGTATGCTTGACCATAACATGTCACCTAGTGTAGTGTACAGGAAGGTGTTGATTGTTTGTTAATCGGTCATTCTGTCAGTTGATTGGTCTTACATTATTGTAATTACGGTCGCATGTCGATAGTTGAGTTTGTAAAAGGTGTTGATTGGCTGATTGGCTGATTGGCTGCTTAGACAGCGATCGGGAGACAATGTCTGGCAATCATTTTCAATTATTACTCAATCGATATGCTCCTTTTCCCTATAAATAAACTCTCGACAATCCCTACCTATCTCATTTCTCGATATTGAAATAAGAAGATACAACTTGAAGATGTCTACACCCACAGCCAAACGAAGACAGTTCTTTTCAGAGCTATCTTAAGGAATTTTAACTTCTCGAAAGACATTGCTTCAAATTGTCATTTTTTTTTAAAAAATCCGTTTTGACCAAATAAACACTTCCTTAACACACCTTATATTTCCCTTCAAAAAAAAATAATTGTGTATTTCTTACTTCATAGTCATGATCATGATACACCGACACCGTGTAAAGGTAAACATTTCGCTGTAACTCGCATATTCTTTATTCCGGAAAATTCGTTAATACGAACATTTCTCCTGGGAACGAAAGTGTTCGGATAAACGAGGGTCCACTGTAGTTAAAACCTATAAAACAATTTTTTGAGCAAATTTTAGAGGGTATTTATTGTTATTAGGAAAAATGGGAGTATATATTTATAGACGTCACAATCGATAAGGAAATAATAGGTGGTTGTCACTGATTGGATGTGATTGTGAGTTGGAAAGGTTTCTTTGCATGGATTGATGCAAAAGGATGGAGGGTAGAAAACTAATCCAGCATTTTTGACATATTCTAATGTATTTTCTAAAAAGATTATGATATATTTATGATTCATTTTTCGTTCACCTTTTCTTTTGATGTTGTTTGTACTAATTACTTTATCACATTTGATATATTTCAGAGTTATTATTAGAGACAATGATGGGAGCTGATTTAAAGACCTGCCAGGAGGCGCTGATTTACTGTATTGGGGCCCTCAAGTTTCTGACAGGCAATGCCACTATTGCTAAACAGCTGGTTCATAAAGACTGCATAGAAAAACTCTCAACTCTCTTAAACAGTATTAATAAACATGTGAGTACATGGAAATACCTGTCTAAATTTGATCAATTATAGGTGTTTAAACAATTCTAGCATATAAACTTAATTTTAATGAAATAGCTGCAATCAACTTAGAATAAACACTTTGACATACAAATTGGTTGCTTCGACAAGTAATGCCTTCATTTGTCTTAATTTAATTGTGCCTATGCAATAACATGATGTTTTTTTTTTCAAATTTTATGATTTTTTGTCTACGGATGGTTTCAAGTATTGGGGAACTCTAAACATTTATACATGACATTGGGAAGGCTTTTTGAATTACTACTCAGGTAAGTAATAACATTAAAAAAAACAAATAATCATAAATGCAGTGATGAATGGAAATTTTAATAGTTTTTTTTTTTTTTTTTGTGTGTCTTTCGATCTGTCTGCATGATGAACCCAAGCATAGAGGTTTTTAACCTCATACTTTTCATATCTATTTTTTGTATTTCTTTTATTTTTTTTGGGGAAGGGGGGGACTATGCCATATCAACAAATTTTCAGTTATATAATGCTGGAGCTTGGAATTAATTTGCCTTATGACACATCCATAAAGCAAGTTATGTAAGGAAGCAATCAAAGAGGGAACCCCCTTATCAAATCCCACAAAGAATCTGGTCAAATTTTCAGTGCAAGACTAAAGGAAGTCCTTCAAGTTAGTGAAAGGCTTGCTTTAGACTCACAATGAAAATATTACAATTTCTCAGGCTAAATTATCAATAAACGTTTTGTTTGGTTGTGCTTACTTCAGTCCATGGAAAGTGCGCCTAGTGTTGAGTCCCTAAGTAATGTCCTGGTACAGTTGACAGCAGCATTACGTAACCTTGCTGATGCCACATCTAGTCGAGACAGGATCCTCAGCTGTCACCTCCTTAACAGTCTGTGTCTGGCCTCGCACAGCTTCTCTACTGATCCAGAAATCATTCTTAATGTCTCAAGAATATTCAGGTTAGTATCTTTTTAATATCTAGATATTGGGATTTTAGATGGCTTATTAGAAAAAATTGTTGGGTAAATAGTTTCAAATTTTATAAGGCATACTAGCCAAACTGACCAAAACAATGTCTTATAAGACACACAAAAAATACAAATTAGATATGCTATTATCTGTCTAAACGATTGTATTTGAAACATTAGATTTTCCAAATATTTCCCTTGTACCTTTTATAGCAAAATATTACCTTTGTATTTTTGACATGATGAGAAACTATAACAGTTTAAGTCAACAAAGTAAAAAATCTTGAATCTTATATTTACAAAAGAATAGAAAAATTCTGGTATTAGTCATTTTCCTTCACACATATTTCTATCAATGCAAATGAGCAAGTGTATACAATACCGTTTGGTATGTATGTGTTCATTGTTAAGGGTTGTTTTTTATTTAGCTAGCATAAATTGATAATAAAGATTGATACTGTATATTGTATGTGTTGGTAATGATTGCGGTGACTATAAACTATTCAATTACCAGAGATCTATTTCATTTACTTTATTCTGTTTTTTCTAAAATAAAAAACCTCACTTAAGAGTATCTATGAGTCTCCACAAAATGAGAATAACTATAGATGTGCTTCTGTTTAAGCTAACAGTGAAAATATCTGAAAAGCAGCAACAGTTATTAACTTATGCCTTTACCTTGTTTAAATTGTCTTCCTTTCAGCAAAGTCACCCTTCACACAGATTGCTGCATTGCATTGTCTGAAGAAACCATTTCCTATAAAGTGTTCCTACATCTCATTAAAAAGCATATTAAAAGACAGGTAAGAAAACATGAAAATATGTTTTAAATGTGCTTTTACTCATGCTTTACACATAATGTTTTATGTCTTAGTCCGAAAATATGCTAACAAAGGTCCCTGATATTTTATAAAATATTATATACAGCTTCTTTTGTACTATACCTTTTGCCTATACAAATGGGGCTTTTCAGGGGTAACTTCTTTTTGTATATCTTTTTTTAAATATTTTACGGAAAAGACTACAGAACCTCCCATCTGACCCATTGTGATCTGTTACAAAGGAGCAAAGGAAATTCTTTCTCTTTTTAACATTTTCTTGTACTTCAAAGTCTCTCTATTGTTTATTTCTTCATGCTTGTGAAGCACTTACGATAGCCTTGCATTGAACCCTTGATTTGTTAACTGTGTTAGACTTGTACAGTGCCAATTGATTTATTGATGTCTTGCTATTTCAAGATGGGAGAAATGTGTGCCAAATGATTAAGAAACTTATTAGCTTAATGTACAAATCTGTTTGAAAAAATGTTTAACCCCTATCTCCATAGTATCATACTTTAAAACATTTACATTAGAAGTCATTAAAAGCGATGTGGCAAAAAAAAATACTTTATCCAAATGAGAGATTTATCCTTTAATCACAGTTTCTATTAATTATCGAATGTATTTGTGTTCTTGTTATCTGTGTTTTCTGCTTTTGATTTCCCATATGGGGAATGAGTGAACACTGTTCAATTATGAAATAAAAGTTAAATCGTAAAAGTTGGATCTTATTTCATTAAAGGACATTGAGTTTATCTTTATTCCTTGTATTTTCTACAGGACATTGTTGTGGATCTTATTTCATTAAAGGACATTAAGTTTATCTTTATTCCTTGTATTTTCTACAGGACATTGTTGTGAGAATCTGCTTCATTCTGGGCAACATGACTGCCAAGAATGACGACGCGAGAGAGCGTCTGTATCAGGAAGCCAAATCTTTAGATGTTATTTTAACAGTATTAAAAACATATCTAGAGTTAGATATAAAGGTAAGTAGATAGTCCTACTTAGTTCAAGGGTTCAGTGAAAAACTATAGTAAGTGCTTCATATTTATGAAGCACTTACTATAGTACTTCAAAGGACACTCAAGTTGGCTTCAATTTTGTATGTAAGAAAGGGATAATTATAAAGCCCTGAATTTGCACCATCGTAACATTGATACTTATAGATTTGGTAATTTTCATTTTATTTTTCTAATTATTTTTTTTGTCAGATTTTTTGCTAGATTCCAAGTGATAAAACAAAAACAGCATTCAATGGCAACAAAGTTTCAGATAAGACAGCAAATCTGCTTGTGATTTAAAATCTTCAATATAAGTCATACTTTAAAATGGTACCTTTGTATTACCTGGATTTGATTGAATTCTCACAAATCATCCAGGAAAGAAAAATGACTATCTTGAATGATTAATAATGGAACTCTATATGCGTATATTTTATTTACCAGTCCCGAAGTCGAGGTGAGAAGAAGGAGAAGCCAAAGAGTGATGGTAACAGTGGTGATGAGGGAACTAAGACAGAGGATGTTCTTATTAAGGTTGTACGGGTTATTGCAAATATCTCTATAAACGACTTTGTGGGACCTAAAGTGGCGGCCAGTTTACAATGTGTGGACCTATTGTTAAACATTCTAGGTAAGCTTGGTGTATTTTTAATTATTCTTGGTGGGTGAAACATTTGAAGGACTATCTTGATATGTATGGTTTTTGCTTTATGATCGGAGTCAATTGAATTATGATAGAGCATTCTTAGGACTGTTCAATATTCCAAACATCATCATCATCATTATAAATCTTAACTGACTTATTTACCCATACAACATTTTGGTTTTTGACGGCAACTGCAGATGATGAGTATTGCAAAAAATAAGCTGACAGATAAAGACATTCATTGTCATTTTATCACATTATTTTATTTCTAGAGTTGTCTACTGTAGATACATGATTAAATGAGTAACAAGGAGTGGAAAGAATTATTCCTTTAGCAATTTTCTACTCCACATCAGACAACTATGTTTATTGATAAAAGTCATGCTAAGAGCCTCTCTAGCTTCCTTTACCAGATCATTCTTTGACTTAAATGTGATCTGTGTGGCTGGTTAGACAGGTAATAAAGGATACCAGATTATAAGTGTCTTATTGATTTTGCCTGCAGTTGTGATAAACCGAACTGATATCAAAAACGCTTTCAAGTGGAAACCCAATTGAATCTTGAAAGTTTATTTGATAAATTTGCTTTGTTATTGAAGTAATGAAGACTAGCATGGACTTAACTTGTGTGAATGTCTTGTTTTAGTCAATCATTGAACCCTTGATACACTGTTAAGGGATTTTTGTCATTAATTGTAATTTGGTTCTCAAACTTAGGTGAAAACCCTGAAAATATTTCAAAATGTTATATCAGAAAAGCACTTAATGGTTTGTGACAGGGTCTTCTACATGCACAGTGTCAAAAACTAATTGTAAAAAATGCTATTTTGTGGGTACCCATTGGAATTCTCTCAACAAGATGATTCTATTGAATACCAACATACTTTGGTTCAGGGAAGATTGAATGTATTTTTAATCAAAATCTTTTCTCTTTAGATAATCTGATATATATTTGTTCACCATTCCAGATTGCAGAGAGATAGAGACAAATGAAGAGCTGGTTTTAAACACGGTCTCCTGTATCAATAATCTGTCTTACTTTAGCTGCAAAAATAGTGCCGTTACAACAAGACAGTTTAAAATCATAGACTGTAAGTTTATTAATCTTTTGGGTGTTTTTGTTGAAACCAGTGTGAAAATATTTTTCCCTTTACCCCTTCCAATTGGGTGACATTAACAAATTGCATCAAATATACTTATTCTAATAAAGTTTGATCAGAAGGTTTATGGTATTACCCATGTAACAATCTTAAGATACCTTTTTGCCTGTTGGTTTATTCAATGAACAGTTAAACAAACCTTTGAAAAACAAATACACAGTGTTTTGTTGTCTGGCAAAAGTCATAATAATATTCTATGTCTTTTGCAAAAAAGACAAGTGGTTTAAGTGAAAAGTAAATTTGATATCCTGGATAATCAATATTTCTAAATTGTAATACTATCTGAAGATTACAAATACTCCAGAAATAGGCTGTGAAATTGCATTGATTAGATTTATATTGTATTTGCAGCTTTAATGAAGTTGATTCTTGCTGAAAACATGATGAAGTCTATAGTTGAGGTGTGTAGAGTGTTTGGCAATCTAACACGTCAAAAACAAGTTAGAGACTACCTGAGGGAAAGGCAAGGTAAGGCAATTCTTGAGATCTGTCTTAAAGCAAGATTAGATAGGAATTTGAGTATAACATGGCCTCATTGGAAAGGTTTTGGCAAGACCACAGCGAGTCCTTCACTTCAGTGAAGAGCATTACAATTAAATAGCTCTGAGCCCTCAAGTTGATGACCATAACCTTATGATGTGGTATGTCACATGTGTTGATCCCTGTGGTTAAGATCAAGGTGAGACACAAAGGTCAAATTTTACAGCATGTTATCATTGTTTTCTGAAACACATTGGGGATTTGTTCATGATTATCATACTCCTACACTCTTTGAAGGAGTCACTAAGTCTCACTTCTAACCTTCAATATGACCAAGGAGACTATAAATCAGTAAAAAAGGAGCAACTCTAGCCTGTGTAAATATTTTTTGTTTTGTTTACTTTATTTGAAAATGTAGCTTGTGGTAATTAAGAATTGATATTAGACCAATTGATAATCTCAGGCGCGATGACAGGTTTAAAGTGAGGGAGGTATCGATGGTTTTAGTAATATGATTTATTGTTCAAATTGAAAGCATCAGCAGACAACAAAATCAGCACAAAAGGACAAATCCCTGATGGTGTTGGTAAAAAAATATAATGATAATGAATGAATTGAACATAAGGAGCAAATTATACTTTTGTAACGGTGATATTAAAATTGTCTGCAGCAGATTTGTCATAGTGATGTATTATTGAGTATTTGTCAAGTTACAATATAAAAGTATAGCCATCTTTCTATGTTCTTTCCATTTCAGTTGATATACTGCTCATCACACTGTTGGACTCCGGAGATAAAGAAGTTGTCTATATCGCCTGTGGTGTGCTTATCAACTTTATGGTGGACGAGGATAAAAGAGGGATCCTCAAATCAGAGGGAGGAATCACAAAGTAAGTGCAAACTAATCATCTTTTTGGGACACAGTTAGCATTCTTAATCAATATAAAGAATCTCTTTTTATCATAATGGTTCTCTTATTAAATTTATTGCTGCTAAAATTGTCTGTATAAGGGAAAGATTAAGGGTGCCTCGTTTATCTGGATGTATCACATAATTCATTGAATGTATGTCACCCATAGACTAAATAGGCTAAATCAGTTGTGTTAAGATGATCTAAACAAAACCAAAGAGTTGACAAAACCTGTTTTCAATCTATTCTCCAAATTTGTTGAGATTTCTCAAGGTGTTAGGGATTTCAGGCATGGAGAGTTATGTAAAGAAGATGAATTTAAAATAATGGAGTTGACATAACTGTTTTTCACTGTTATCTCCAGATTAGTCTAGACGTTTGGGATGTCAGTTGGGGAGAACAATATAAAGAAGCTGAAGTAAACAAAGTTAAGAGTTGACATAACCGTTTTTATTTCTTTTCTCTAGATTAGTCGAGGTGTTACGTGATTTCGGGAGAGGAGACTGGGAGCTGGCGGCCATGGTTTGTCAGACGTTGTGGAACTACAGCGGGAAGATCACCAGTACAAACACCTGCTTCGGGGAACATGATGCCCAGGAACTTGCAGAAATCTTGATTGATTTTCTAGGTAAGTTTGAGTTTCTCCCCAATCTCTAATATTGAGTTTCTCCCCCAATCTCTAATATTGAGTTTCTCCCCCAATCTCTTATATTGAGTTTCTCCCCGAATCTCTAATATTGAGTTTAGTGATTGGTTTAATTTGAAACTGCAGACAAAGTATGTAAAGCTGAATTCATTTGTAGTATTTTGATATGTTTTGATATAAAGAAAAGAAGGACCCAAGGGACTATTTTGGCTAATTGAATGCTTACCAATGTATAATTATTTTTGAAACATATCTTGTGGCTACAAAATGATGTCATTTATTTCTACAGAATGACATCATAGTTCATATGAATATGATAATGAGAAAACACTTAAAGATGCAGAATGGGCTAAATAATTTCTTTTAAGCTGATATTTTATAGATTATCTCCATCCAAGCATGAGAGATTGGGTAATGTCATCACTAGTAAGGGAGCAACTTGGCAGTTTCATTACTAATACCGGATGACTAACACTTATATCTAATGTTAATCAAACAAAAATATTTCATTTCTAGCTGGTTATTTTAACATAATGTGGATAGTCCTTTGTAGAACAATTTCTTGATTTTAGATATTAGTTGAAGAAAGTTTGGTTTCATATGAGTAAAGGAAGAAATTGTATGAACAAAGCCTTGTATTCAAACAGTATTTTATGTTTTTTCAGTTTTTAAATAGTGTTTTTGTAAAAATTTCATTCATAAGCATTCTTTTTCAATTTAAAATGATAAGTAACTACGAGTTTATAACAAATGATAAAAAAAAAATCTTTTTCACCAAATTAATTTCATTACGTTTCTGGAAATGTTTTCTAAAGGTATTTGTTTCATAATTGTAGCCATTCGGAACACCTCGGCCATTTCTTAAAATAACCTCGGAGGTAATGGGGAGCCATTTTTGAAAGTAGGTCAGCAACGAAGGCCAATCGTATCAACTCGGCAATCCCCGTCACAAGCCGGGGATTGCCGGAAAGAGCTGATTGACAAAATATGAAACAAAGATGTGTTCATATGATCATCTTTAATGAAAAGGGTGAAAATACCATTCAATTGTGATATATACCCAATTTGCGTGTATCTAAATACATATTTAGTGCCTGTGTGCATTTTGCGTTATCCGCCGGAAATAAGGTGAATTACCCCAGGATTTCTGGTGTATTCATGTACTGCCTACGAGGTATATCTACCGACTTGTTACGGGGATTGCCGAGTAGATACGATTGAATTGTAGCTACAAGAAATAAGATAATGATGTCAGAGCAACTTAACACTTATAGTGCTGGAACTGACTCAATGCTTAATGAAACAGGTTAGATCCAGACCAGCTGCCAAGTAAATTGTCCAACTAACCTGTTTGTTACTCTGATTAGCTTTACTTATCAAAATTAAGCATATATTAAAGATTTGGAAAAGCAGATGACACAAATATACATTTTTAGAAAATAACACAGGACTGTAAGGGTTAAGCAACATATCTTACCCATTTCCTTTTAGTCATGAAACCATTAAGTTTTTTTTTTAATCTTTCAGACAAGCAGAGTGCGTTTGACTGTGAGCTATCAGAGATGGACCCAGAGTTTCAGGAATACATTATAGATACATGGGAGACACAGTTCTGTCCCGTGGGAGACCAACTACTACAGCGAATAGAAACACACAGCTCGGACTTCGAGCCCCTTCCTAGTACCAGTCATTGAACGGTTTAATCTCGGAGATTTGTTGATGGACTTAGGAATCTGACTTTGTATGCTTGATTGATGTCTTCCTGTTTTCAAGCCTTATATCTTCAGAGGTCAAAGTAAAAGGTGTATTTTCGCTGCTAATTTGTTTATTGATCATGTTTTCTCTTCAGCTTATCTTGTGGGTGCTCATTAGAATCTCATCAAGACCATTCTTATGGGTCCACATAGCCCAGTGGTTAAGTTGGCGGACTTATAACTTGGTGGTTCCAGGTTCAAGCCCCACTGACACCTCTAGTTATGTGGGAGTGACCTTTTTCAAGTCACTTCAGAGCTCTAGCCTAGTGCTGTTGGACCAAGGAAAGCTGTTGTATAACTGAAAAATTGTTGAAACAGCAATAAACCCTATACAAAGACCATTCCTATGAGTTCCCACAATTAAGATTTTATTACATAGCTTTTGAACTACATTGTTAAAAGCAATGCAATTCTTGTTTTTCTAGACCTCTGTTGTCACAAGAAATTTGTAAGAGAAGATCTTGTGACACTGTTGTCAAAATGTTAGATGATTGTGTCTAAAAGGGGAAAACAGCAATACAACATGCTTCCTGTCTCCACATCAACTTTTTTATATTTCAAAAACTGAAAGCAATTGAAGACAATAGTTGAAACATACATGTAATTGGAAGAAAACAACTCTTATCTGGTAGTTATCCCTTTCCCAAACAAAACATTTTTGACAGTCCCAAATTGAAAGAGTTTGCAGACAACATTTCAAAAGGTGGTGAAATTGGAAAATAATCTTCTGATAGGGCAGAAAACATTGTGGGAAAAGGAAAAATTGCTCGTCACGAGCAATTTCTCCTTTTCCAACAATGTTTTCTAAAGTCATCTGCAACAAAGTGGTCAAATGTTGTTATTGTTTGGGAAAGGGTTAAAGGATTATAAGTATGAGGAGAAAGTGCAAGGAATATGATATTCTTTCAAAATACTTAGACTTTAATGCAGCAGACCATAAAAGATTAAGGAATGTTTTGTAAAATGTTGTGGATTCCGTCCAATTGTAAAACACATGTCGCATCTGAAATTTTTCTTAAGGTCATTTCTGGTTTGACAAATAGTACCATTTATGAAACTTTATTCCTCATTCCCATGAAGTTTGATCTGTATCTTTCTCTCTTTACTGTATAGTATATTGTAAGGTGATCCTATAAAGAAAAACAGCTTCTGAAAAGCAACTTTTTGAAGTTTTAACCATGTTTTTAATTGCTCGGTAAAAATATAACCCATTCATCTTGCAAAAATAGTTAATAGTCAATAATCTTTTATTCTAATCTTGTGAAATCATCCAAATGGTTAAGAGCATCTGGAAACCAGAATGCAAAAGGGGCAATGACCGAATTATGTGACACATTTATTAATTGAATTTTCCTTCAAAGCACTGAAAGGCGCTAAAACTTGTTTGGCACATTTTTAATCCAAGCACAGGTTTTCGGCACCTTTACATTTAAGTAGTTGAATAATTGTCATTTGTTCAGTGATAAGGATTGTCTAAGACAGCTCTGCAACATTTGTTAATCGCAGAACAAAACCGGTGAGATAGTCCCTTTAAAAAAAGGAAAAGCTACTTAAAGTTAGATGATTTCTGGTTGTCGCTGATTTCTGAAGTCATTTGTGGCTTATTTGTTAAATAAGTATTGATACTGTCGTGAGTTTATGTATTGCTTGGGTTATTGAAATTGCTTTCTTTTAAGCTATTTTAAGTATTGTTTTGGTTGTTTGCAATAAGTATTTGTTGTAGATTTAATGATGAAGTTGTTGATTCGTATACATTCCATACCACACTGTATATTACAGTGTACATATATGTATTTTATTTTTGCCAGGATGAAATATTTTGCTGAACATTGAGATATTGCTAGGGCCCACACAGGGTGTTGTAGATATTAAATGAACATTTAACCCTTAAAGTGCTTGAATTTCATGCTTATGCAAACAGGTTGGATCCAGGCCAGTAGCCATGTAAATAGGCGGCTGATCTGTGATCTAACATGTTTGGTACTCTGAGTATCATTCCTTATCAAAATTAAGCAGATTGTTAAGGTTTTGGAAAATAGACAACGCTTTTTTTAGAAGATAACCCAGCATTCCAAGGGTTAAGAGACACATTTTACCATTAACTAGATGTATGGTTGTGTATACACCTTCATTAGAATGATATAGATTAGAATGCTGGGAGTTTTCTTAAAAAAAATAGGATTCCAGCACTATGACAGTTAACAGAATAGGAGATCTCATTTAATGGAATGGGTTTAATTTGTTATCTTTAGATGGCTTCATCATCTTATAGGAGACAGTAATAAACCTTCCCTTATTTGGTTCTAATTGTACAACATGGCATGCGATAGGAATGCTAGTGTATAAAAGATACCAATTGACTCATAATTGGCATGGTATTTTTCACAATACTTTTTTGATGGTTGCTTAAGATATATAAAAGTGACATATATTTTGTCATGGGTTTAAAACTTCTTTTTCAAATCACTTTAAACACTGTCACAAACAAACAAACAAACAAACAAATGTTGTCAAGAAATCTCATTAGGTCATTTCAAAATTTGTCTTCGAAGAAGGTGAGTGTGGTTTTAGACCAGTTTAGGATTGTTGTTTCTTTCGTTTTGTTTCTTATTTTGTTTTTTCATGTTGTGGGTTAAGAAGACAAGTATTTAGAATACTGTTGTCACTCTAAGAGTGCAGTATGCTGTTTCATATCACACTAACCTTAATGATTGGGAAAGGGTATCTTTAAGTAGAAAAAATAATGTTTGTTTTTAATTGCTTAACCCTAAGTTTACTTTTGTGATTAAAACATAAAGTTTCCATAGACACAAGTTCTAAATTGGTAAGAGAGAATTGAAGAAGGAAGCATCTTGTCATCAAAGAAGAAATGACAGAAAACAGTGAAAACATGATAACATAACAAAAAGTTTTGTTTTGTTATAATTGTTTCTAAATATCATCTGCTGCTGATACGTGTATATATGAAAGAAAGGGTGAATTGGTTTTTGAATATGGCAACCTAGTGCCATGGCAACTTCATAGAATGCCTTTTTTTCAAGATACATGATGCATTTTGAAAATCACATCTGCTGATAGCCACATGTCAAACAAATCCATCAAAATATGAACATTTATTTTTCACTTTTTCCAAGATGTGTCAAGCGTTTTTTGTTTAACCCTTTCCCAAACAATAACAACATTTGACTTCTTTGTTGCAGACGACTTAATAAAAACATTGTAGGAAAAGGAGAAATTGCTCGTAACGAGCAATTTTTCCTTTTCCCACAAGGTTCTTCTACTCTATCTAAAGAATACTTTTCAATTTCATCACATTTTGAAATGTCGTCTGCAAACTCTTTTAATTTGGGACAGTCCAAAATGTGTTGTTTGGGAAAGGGTTAGCCAAACATAAACATCTGCCTTCCTTAGTCTCCACACAAGAGTATCTTTTCAACTAGAGGAGTATATCCCAAATCCAGTAAAGTTTCGTCAGTATCTTCCAATTTTGGTTGAAATGAAAATTTACAAACACACTGTTGGCTTATGATGCACTGTTGGCTTTAGATGCACTGTTGGCTTTAGATAACAAGACGACAAATAACTTGATCTTAAAGATGTTCCTTTAATACCATTTATTTAACATGTATTCTTTTTTAAAATGTGGGACCAATAAAGTTATTTACCTCGTCGGTCATTCGTAACATCTCTTTGGCTCTAAATGAACATTTATTTTTCACTTGACACAACTTGTGTCAACTGCTCATAATCAAAGTGAAGTTTTTACAATTAAGACATGTTTTGAAGCTGCTGTAGTGTGCAAAAATCTTTGGAAGAAAGCAAATAATTAAATTTGTAGGACATCATTGTTTTTGCATAAGTTACTTTTATTCATAGATTATCTGGCTTATTATATATTTTATATATATTCCGTCCAAAGACAAATGATTAAAACTAATTCATATTTATTTTTAAATATTGGTTTTTATGTAGTAAATGTACAATGTTTTATATGTAGTGAACTATTTATCGTGTGTGACTTTGTGTGATTGACTTTTCTTGTGGATACTTTTGTTTTCGTGTAAATGTTTTCACTATTTTGTATGGTTTGACCGTATTCTCATTAACGTGGTATATACTTCAGCCTTGCTATTGATGATAATCTTTTAAAGTTCTTTTTACACCTATTCTGTCATAAACATTAAGGGGACTGTTTCTGGTTGAAAGCAACATGGAATAGGACATTGTCAGTGAAATTTGTTTGAAACATTTGTTACAAAAGAGGAAATTTTTACTGAAGTCTTCTGCAGTTATTTTGATTTAAATGTTCAAACATACGAAAAAGGGGTCAATAAATTACCCAACCTTTGCCTAAATCAAACATGTGTATACCTTAGTTAATCAACATAGTAATCTTTTATTGTTAGGTGTTAATCTCCTTGACACGGGGCATTGCCAAATTTTAGAGCTTCTCTTTGTTTTTTTAATGATATATTATTTTAGATGTTGGAGGTATTTTTTATGGAGAACAGTAGTCCTCGGTTAGAAATTATACTTTGTGTTACAAGGGCCAAGGGGTTTAAGCCTGTAAGTAACCGGCACACTGCAACTTTTCATTGATCCACATTTTGCGTAATAAATGACTTTGAATCCAGGAATTGTTATCAATTTGAAATTAAAACAGCTTAGCAGCAAATACATGTAAACAACTTTTTCACTTCAGGATATTTCATGTAAATGCAAATACCTAAGCTAAAATACATTTTTTTTTCAATATATATATCTCTGTGTATCGCAAAGAGATTGATATATATATATATATATATATAAACACTTGTTATACCATGATACTAATAGACAAGTACTTTATTATGTGATAATTTCTTATGTTGTTCATTCCTCACTATCAATGGTCCAAGATTTTTTTTTATAATTTCACAATTGTTTGTATATGTTTCATTTGAGAGTTTATTGCTTGAATGATATCGTTATGGAATTAAAGCTATTTAAATTGATTTGCCGTTTTCTTGTTGTCCTTTTAAAGTTCTTGTTTACATTAAGCAAACGCTTTTAATGTGTTGCCTAGTGGTTGGAGCTTATAACATGATCACATTGCCCATCTCCATGTGTGTTTAAATCCCAGTGACGCCATTTGGATTTCCATGAGAGGCAGTCTCCCGACTGACTTATGGAGTGCCGATGGTTCTACCAGACTTGAACAGCTCTTATGAGCAATCGAGTACGGGGTCTTCCTCCATCATGAAGAGTCGGGCATAGCAACATAAATGCAATGATGTTGACGGGATGTAAATCCCTTTAAACGTATATAAACATGCATTTAAAAACTGAATACATGTGGTCATGAAAATAAGTGACAGATCAGACACAAGATGTTTCTGTCTGATCTGAGGCGATTATTTACACTCGCATAATACGGAGGAGAATACAAACCCATACTGAAACATGTAAAATGGCATCAAAAACATATCCGTAATAGCATTGCTTGTGTAAATTTGTTGAAATAATTGTATGACGAGTTACTTGATCACATAAGAGAATATCAAAGTCAAAGTAAAATGTTGAAACAATACTGTTTTTATATTGCTGTATGCTAAATAATAATGAAAATAGTCATTGAAAGCACAATTAATCAGGAATCGTCAATATCTTATTATAATTAGTCTATTCGATAGATCTCAAACCCGTTGCACCGCTTTTGGATTCAAATACATATCCATTCATTGTATATGTCATGTAAAAACTTAAATATACAAACCAATTTCGCTTTCAATGGCTTATTGCTGATGGGTTTCGTACTACTGGACAACTTTATTACAGTTGTAATGAAATCATTTCTTAATTTCCAAACATCCTCACATTTATGAACAAGCAGCTTCAAAGGAACGAAATTCAATTCGACAGAATGTCTTTGTCCCGGACCATTTTCAGCGATAGAAATCTGTCATTGTGGAGTACTGGTTAATGAATATTAAGATTATTGATTGGTATAATAATAGTAATCAATATATGATTCAAAATGGTGTTAACTAAATCAAACGATTGGAATTTTAGTACATGCATCTTTATTTATCCAAGAGGACTACTCTTGCTTTAACCAATTTAGGGAACAAATGAAGATATTTATTGTATGTAATGGTTAGTCTTATCTTTGTCGTACTGCCTTAGAAAGTCCTTCGAACTAAGTTAGTATCTGGTGCTTGTGCTATCAATCATGGGTCAATACTGAACGTCAGTTTGTGTCCAAACATCTGGCGAGCAACACATTACGTATTAAACTGTTTTAATGCGCAACTGGCAAAATGATTTACAAGGCCAGAGCGACAAAAGGACAAATTCCCATTTCGAGTGTTAGTGTCTAACAATATCATATACATGTACATCATTTTGCTTTTTGTATTTTGTTATTGAAATACTAAGTTGCTTTGATTTCGGACCAATACAAAACGTTCATTATAAACCTATAATATTTTAGCTGATTCGTTTGAACTTTACGTTTGTTTATAAGAAACACTCCTTAAAAATATACCTTTTAACCAAGTACCTTAAACAGACTATCTAACAGATTGACATTTCAATCTTATTTAATAAAATGTCTTCTAAGAATTAAATGACATCACTGATTCATTAAGTTACAGAAAAGTAGCTAATTGAAAAAGTTCCCATCTCATTTCAAAAACGTGTATTGGATGTATAGCTCAATTAAGTTGCTGATTTAGTAAACGGTTGAAACGGTTTATTTCGTACGCAATGCTTTTTTATTTCCCTTTTTACGAAATAATCGAAATGGGCCGTATTGTCACGAACACAGATTATGAAATGGATCGAAATTCCAATCATGTGACGTTAGCAATGTGCATGTAACTTCATGCTACCCCTACATTACTGGATGTCTCAGGCACCACCACGGTCAATAAAGTTTCTCGTTAGACACAGGTACACGCTGAAGCATCGAACCTCTTACCGCGCGAACACCGCTGACGTGTGTAACCAAATCCCGGAACGTACTTCTTAAACATCTTCTTGCCTAACTGGATACACGGGTCTGGAAACAAAACAAATCTTGTAGTTATAGACCCCGTTGAACAATTTGCCTCGCATTACTTCATACATGGATTTGAAAAAAAAAAACAACAACAACAACACACAAGTAGTTATAGACATTATGGAACAATCTGCAACAACATGCCACCAACCAGACAATGTTTGAGGGCTTAACAGCAGCTGTAGCTGTTATTCAAAGATACACAGCTAACGATGTTGTTGATGATGCTTTCTCCTTTAGTCCCAATTGTTTATGAATTACACCCCCAAACAATGTCATTTATCATACTAGGTAACTGCTGCATGTTGATTTTTTAATTTTGAGATCTCCAAGGATTCTATACAGTTCTTCATATTCCTCACTGTATGACCTGTTTACAGATGGAGGAGGCATTGTTACCACAAGGTCTATGATAAGGTTTTTTGATATTTTCAAACGTGTCTCTATGTTGTTATGAATGATTGAGTAAGGCGTGTATCTAAAGTGTATTGAAATATTGCTGGTTATTATGATGGTGGTGATGATGATGTTGGTTGTGAAGATGATAATGTTGGTTGTAAAGATGATGATGTTGGTTGTGAAGATGATGATGTTGGTTGTGAAGATAATGACGTTGGTTGTCAAGATGATAATGTTGGTTGTGAAGATGATGATGTTGGTTGTGAAGATAATGACGTTGGTTGTCAAGATGATGATGTTGGTTGTGAAGATAATGACGTTGGTTGTCAAGATGATAATGTTTGTTGTGAAAATGATGATGTTGGTTGTGAAGATAATGACGTTGGTTGTCAAGATGATGATGTTGGTTGTGAAGATGATGACGATGCTGATACTTATAATGACAACGATGATGATGATGATGTGAACACGCTACCTTTGCTTGGTGATATGAAAGAGAGAGTATTTACAAACCTCTTGCAATCGTCGGTCGTTTCGTTGTAGACAAGGGAGTTTTCTCTTCGGACGTCAGGTCTAGAGATATTGCTGGAATGTTAGAAAACCAAAGTTAAACGTGTGAATTAAAAACGCTTAATCTCTGTCAAGCTTATATCTTTAAAGCTTCTTTGTGCAAATCCTAGACAAAACTAACAACATGATGCTGATTATACTTTAGAAAAAATAACATTGATGTTTAAGTATTAGGAAGACAAGTCGACATATAAAAAGAAACTTTTTATCATATTACAGTGGTTTTTATAAGAATATTCCCTTTGACTGCTAACACAAACCTTCACCTGAAGAACTGTGTTATACACACCCCATTGGTTCTAGCTTTAAACCATATGTTACGTAAAACAACATTTATATCCACACTAGCTTGAAAATATTATCCATTCTAAATGTGATGACGTTGGAGAATTCATACGGCTCTTTAACACATGGCTTGTAATTGACAGGATATTCCGCTGGGGTTGAAATAGACTCTAGCTTCATGAATAGAGAACGTCAGTCGACAAACACAGTCCATCTCCATTTAGCATTACGTAAATCGCACAGAACTCCCTATAGACGCTACAGAAATATAATTTTAACTTTGTCAATCTCTGTATCTCGGTTCATCTTAAAACAGAAGATAAAGGAAAGGACAGAGAAGGACGTTGAACTTCCAAATTTCTATACACAGACACGCTTACAACCGCCTTCTGACGTCAGTGTTGAATATATTTTGATGATTCAAGATGTTGATAACTTAATTTGGTCTACCGTTGATAGTATCCGGTGTGTAAATCGGAATTCTCTTGTCTTACCATTTCACTGAGTACAAGCAAAGAAACACAACATGACATACAGTTTTTTTTTTATCTCTTTGACCCTATATACCATACATCTATTTGTCGAACCCTCACTATGTTGAACATTTTCAACAAGTCCCTTGAACTTCGAGGTAGAGAGATTCTACTGTATAAATTATATGATTGCATTTTGTACTTTGCTTCGTAACGCCTTTCTGTAATGGTAAGAACTATATTTCCAATTGATATATGAGTGTCGGTTGGTCTTTGTTGCTGTTAGTATCCATATACGTTCGTCTGCCTCATATCTTATACTTTTCTATTTGCCCATAGCCCGTTAACTTCACAAGAACTATTAGTACATGCATTACTTCTCCTACTTCTACTAGTATAGCATATATGACCCACGGTAAATACATTTGACCCCATGACCGCTTAATGGGTAAGATATAGTTGCTAATGGAACTAAAACAATGAGTCGTAAGCTCCAACCTACAGGTAAATATGAATTTCACTAAATAGCTTTTATATCCTCTCATAATCTAGCCGGATTAACCAAAAAGCGAACATTAAACATAAGCTAAACGTTTTATAATTTCCCATAGGGTTCGGTCTTAACACATTATCACCTAACGACACATGTTTGCGTCCTGCAGCAGACGACTTTTAAAAAGCATTGTGACAAAAGAAAAAGTTGCTTGTGACTCCGTTTGCCAAAAAGCCCTTTTCAATCTATTCACATATCGCAATAGCAGAACTTAAATGTTTTCACATGTTTACAAAGCTTTTCTTAACTCGCCTGCTTAAAGTAAGAAATGTCGTATGCAGGTGTTGAAAGAGTTATTTCAATTTCATAGGATTTAGGCACAAATCAAATTGCACATGTTTATCCATTTAATCTTCACATAGTTTCACCTACGTGCCTGTAAAGTATGGCTTAGTACATTGTCCATACAGAGAAATGTGTCCATCTGATATCCGACATATGACTGTGTACCATATTGATATGGATCTACACAATTCCCATAGCGTACTTGGAGAAGTTATACGTTTCGTCAAGAAATGACAGTTGAAAAACAAGAAGTCAAGATTTAAGGTCTTTTTGAGGCCTGCTTTTTGCATAGAGCGACCAGTTTCATAGGCGGTATATCAAATAAGAAACCAATACCCATCGCTAATGCATAGAAAAGCGTTGAACCAATACCCAAACAATAACGACACCTGACCAGTTTGTTGCAGACGACTCTGGAAAACGTTGTGGGAAAAGGAGAACTTACTCTTAATGAGCAACTTCTCCTTTTCCCATAATGTTTTCTGCCCTATCAAAAGATATCAATTTCATCACAATTTTAAATGTCATCTGCAAACTCTTTCAATTCGGGACAGTCGAACATTTGTTGTTTCGGAAAGGGTGAAGAGATCCTGGTTACACGAACGCTCGATGGTACATTGTTCCACCCAACTCGGCAATCGGAAACCCGATGTGTTCAGATTGCTAACTCGGATGAATCAAGCTGTAACTGTGTGTAGAATGATATATCTACGTCTGGATCATTCGGACTATGTTCCACCATGTAAATAGATGGAAAGACAGATAACCATTGTCTGCAGAATGCATACGTGCTGAATTAGGTACGAGGTGTTTGTTACATCCATAAAATTGTAAGCCACGGACCCAAATCTGATAAAAAAATCTAGTAAGTACTGGCATTTACATGCATTAATATAGTATGGAGCGCGGTTTATTCACGACATATACATATACATTTCGTTAGAGAGCACGCTGAGCGTATAGATGTGTTTCCTTCATTTGCTTGCTTGGAGTTACCGATGTTTTTACAACGTTCCGTGGATCCAAAACGTAAAACACTTAAGAATAAAATATCTTCGTCTCGGACTGAGCCTCGTCTGGTTCCCACCGTACTAAAATACATTAGTTTATAATAATCCAGATTAATTCACAGCCGCACTTTACCAAAGAAAAGCTGGAGTCAAGTAAGTTTAAACTTATTTTGTTACTTCGATTGTGAAACATGTTCGTACAACTTCGGTTTTTGCCGCTAT
Source organism: Cerastoderma edule (assembly GCA_947846245.1). Lineage (NCBI taxonomy): Eukaryota > Metazoa > Mollusca > Bivalvia > Cardiida > Cardiidae > Cerastoderma > Cerastoderma edule. The sequence continues at coordinate 38,963,499 of OX401407.1, read as the reverse complement.
TAAAATGTTTTGTTTTTTTTGGTGCTCTCCCGCTATTGGTTGAATCTAAAAATACTCGCGTCTGATATCAAGGGTGGCGTGAACCATCAATAACCAATCTGATTCGGGATTCGACTTTCGGTTGAATAATTCTAACAAACTTGAGTACAGCATCTCTCGTTCATTCGATAAAGGTTGGATTAGACATGATGGTCATGCCATATATAGGTCAGTGCTTCCATAAACAATTCTAATTGTTCCCCACTACGATGTTACAGTCATAATTTCAAAGTCGATAATAGCGTCATGACACATAGGTAAGTGTTACTAACTCGAAATAACGAGATAAATTAAGTCGTTATTTCGAGTTAGTAAGTCGAAATAACGAGATAGTAAAGTCGTTATAACGAGTTAGTTGACCAATCAGATGGATCATTGTATTCAGCGAATTCATGTGAAGTGACGTACAGTGTGACGCAATGTTAACCACTCATGTTTTTTGTACGCACGCGGATACATTATGCATTTAGTTAAAAGGTGAGTGAATCTGATTGGTCAACTAAATCATAATAACGACTTAACTATCTCGTTATTTCGAGTACGTAAGTCGAAACAACGACTGAATTATCTCGTTATTTCGACTTATTAACTCGAAATAAAGACTTTATTATCTCGTTATTTCGAGTAAGTTAGTCGAAATAATGCCTTAACTATCTTGTTATTTCGGCTTACTAACTAGAAATAAAGACTTAGTTATCTCGTTATTTCGACTTATTCTTTTTTGAAAATCGAGAAAAAAGATCGCATACTTGTCACCTCTATGCCACCGTATTTAAGGCACCTAAATGAAATATGTTATATGGTACGACCTGTATAAGGCGCGAGGCGACCATGATAATACAGATTTTGCTATACATGAAAATTTTGTTTTAATTGGAACACTTGTGCATGATGATATTTTTAAGCTTGAAACACCAGTCTTGCTCTTTTAGTTTAAACATATATGCATCAATCATTGTATGCATATATTTACATAGATAATCCTTTATACGATCAACAGATAAAATGGATTTTGGCGAAATCTAGGCTTATAAAGATAGTCTCCTATTCATCTGGTAGACCAAAAAATACGAGACTCTGTAATGCTTTTCTTGAATTATTCTTTAATAAAATGAGAAAACTACTCGTATATGGTAAAAATTGAGAAAAAAGAAAACCTATTCTTTTTTGCTAGTATCAATAACTGTAGAAATGTACTCGTATACGACCAAGGGCGTAAGTAACTTTCAATCTGTATCGATCTAATATCTTGATATAAACTGCATTTACAAATAAGCCACCGTTGGTTAGAATCCCAACACAAGCGGTTTTAACTTTCATGGAGTCTTCCGAGAACTGCATTTGAGATGAAAACAATCTCATACAAATTGACTCAGTCTTTATGGCCAGTTAAGTCTTTCTTTCTTTATTTCTTTACAATAGGCATGATGTTGACACAATCTTCAACCTCAACAACAAAAACGACAAACACAAACAAACATTGATGATATAGCATACATGTTGGTCAAATATAATAATGTTCCCAGAATAAAGCAACATGCCTCCAACTGCTATTGGTAATTTACGGCGCGTAAATCATTGTCACGTGTTCAGAACTGACGTATTGATCACACCGTTTCCCGGTTTCTGTCAATTGCATATAATTTGACAGTTTAATCCTAATTTTGGGCACATGTTAGAAAACGTGACCAAATCAAGCTGGTTATGATTGCGGCTAAATCTGGATGATGTTGTTATTGTAATTAAATCGGACATATAGAAGGTTTATCTTTTTTTTTTTTTTTTTATTTCCTTCTTGAATGTCCTGGGGCGAAGCCAGCTATACTCCCGTCCGCAAGTGCGTAACATAAATTTCAAAAACTGAAAATAATTGATATCATGCTTTGTCCTTAATCTTCAAATATACGCCCGATCTCACCATTTTCATTTCTACCGCACCCCGAGGAAGGGGGTACACCTAATCCACACCCCCGTCGGTTCGTAATATTAATTTGACCCTCCACAGTCGGTAAAAATGATTTGAGGCTGGCTACGCCCCCGGTGTCATTGTCCACAAGAAGTCGTATTTGTAACGACTTATGGCCTTTATGTGGCTGAGTAATTAGAGATCTTATTTTGAAATAACGTGGTACCACTCTCCGCATGGGTTCGAAGACCGAAACAGAATTATCTGCATCTTCGCGAGAGCTGGTTCTGATGAATGTCTCAAGGAATGTTGATTCAACTGCTTGATTAAACATTTTTCACAAATGAATTTGGCCATGTTCCCAGCACTTATAAGCGAGGGATCTCCAAAGATCTCAAAGATTATCGTTTCTTTTTAGAGAAAGAAAACATAATAAAACAAAATGGTATTTGAGGGTTTCGATGATTTTTAATTCATTCTAAAAATGGAAATGTGTTACTTGATCAAACTAAATTCATCATCAGAGTGAAAATGAAAGCAAATGTAAATTATATTTTGATTCGTGATCTTGAGAAGCATCATTCATGAAAGACTGCTCAACATTAGCAGCCTACTCTTTTGTCACAATGGTTGCTTATGTGTTCTGAAGCAGATACCATGAAGAGCGGTGTTATTGGTTGGCTGAGGACATTAAAGGATGGTAGTTGACAATTAAGACAAATGTCATATAAGCATATATGAAGTTTGACGGAAGTTAGTCTTCGTTGATATTCAAGACCAGTTTCATTTTCGTACATTATATCTTTTGATCCTATCGGCCGACTGTGTTCGTGTGTTCTCCTAATAGAGTATTGTAAAATAAACCCTCCGATAATATAGCATACCGATTTTAATGAATAAATTAATCAAGATGATGATATGTTTTAATTAAGTATGTAACTTTTCATTTTTGCCCCTTCAAATTGAAACGGTAGCGCACGAAAAAATTGATAAGAATATAAAAAATACACACAATTCATTTATGATATAGCACAGAAGCCCTGTGACAAAAAGATATATTGCTCATCTAAATCATTTCATCCTTTGGTCACAGTGGTTTCAAAATTCTTCTGCAGCAGATGCGATAAAGGAGGATAGGTTTAATTTCGTCTGCTGTAAGATAACCAAATTAGGAAAAGCTTAAATACCAGGCTTATCACCAAAGCTTTTAATTAAAATCTTGCTAAGTGAAATCTTTATGAGAGCTTCTTCGAAATTCCTTTCACGATTTATTTACTATCATCCGCTTCTCAGTGAAGCCAGAGATGAAAGAAATCCTGTCTCGTTTAGAATGATTTTAATTAATGACGCAAGTAATGGTTCCAGGCGCTTGTGGCTTACTTCGATGATCGGAAAACAAAATGTTGATATTTCGATAGCTGACGAGCAGCCTTCAAGTTGGAGAGTATAGTGCGTGTGACATATTTGTGTTTATGTTGAGAAATTGTTTAGGGGATAATTGATTGCAAGTTTAGGATTTAGAAACGTTTGAATAGCTTGACAATGATTCCTAATCAAACATTCATGAGGATTCTCAACCCAGGTAAAAATAACGTCGGATAACGGATAGTGATTTGCTACCCGGGTAGTGGCCTGTGCCCGGCCCTTACCCGGATACTAGGGTACCCGTCCCAGCCCTATAAGTGGCATGATCATTTTCAGTGATGAATTCTCAAAAACAGTGCAAAAACTCAATCAAACATCCACAATTTAAATATATGAGTACCTCCCAAGGTATAAAAAGCATATACATGTACCTTGGTGGTTTTCGACTCGAGCAAAGAAAGTGTGGTAACATAAGTACAGGGTTACAGTCTCGTAATTCTTGAGGTTTTGTGTTAGACAGCAATCGGTTGGATTGGAGATGAACGCCGTTTAAACAATATGTCAGTCATTTCGCTGTAATCAGTGCACCTATCCATGCTCTTGATATATCCTCACTAAAACTACACGATATATTTTTCAAACCCTAGACTGCTTTCTCGAATAAACTGATCACTGGTGAGATATGAAAGATATAGCGCAATGACGTCTTATACGTAACGTCTGAAAAGAAAAAAAAAACCCGCACGATTACCTAACCGGTTATGCAGGTTAGGACGTTGTCAAGAAGGAAAGGTTGTTATGTATTCCTCATTACATTTCGGTCATGAAACACACAGGGTAACTGTGATGGCATTAAGACTTGTTGAATCGTTTTGAATGTATCAATTTACCTCAGCTAACGTGGGAAAATGTCACCACCTCACACTCCTTTCTTTTGTGAGTCCCTGAGCCACGAATGCTTTCTTTGTTCGAACATATTTTGGCATTATGGTTGTTTCCGTGTAAAACTTCCTCAATATTTCGGACAAAAGATCGCCCACATAGTTCACTAAGGTGTCCGAAATTTTCCGGTAAACCTGCCAAAGTCTGTGAACAATTGCACGTCCTAAAACGTGTGTAACGATGACACGAATACCATCTTAGGGTAAACAAGGAGTATAACAACAGAGGGTATCAATGAACATTCTTCTCTAAGATGTAAAGCGATCCATCTATATCTAGCCAATGAAGGCGCATTGACTGCATTATATGAAAGAGACTGGTATTCATTTCTTAATGCAAAGCGACAGTTCGAGGTTCAATGCAAGACTATAGTAAGTGCTTCACAACCATGAAGCACTTACTATAGTGTTGCACTGAACACTCGAATTAGTATACTTTTTATCATAAGAAAGGCTTCCTGCTCATTAATATTAAGTGTTATTATGGGTTCAATGGTGAGTGATACTACAATGTTGAATATGAGGATATCTATGATAATCATAAACGAAAATAGATGTTGAGTCATGCTGCCAGATTTTAATCAAAAATGATTTCTTGTATTAATTGAAGGCTTCCGACAGATTTTTTGCAAAGGGACTTAAACAAATGTGACTGTATGCAGCCATAATCTCGTCAGTTTACATTTATTTATTTTACATCGATTATGAAACATGTTCTTGCAACTTGGATAAATTAATCTCGATTCTGCTTCCTGGAAACTACACCAGTACTCGCCCCGAATCGCAAGTTAGTCCCGGCAATTTTCACCTCGCCTAACGGGGATTCGAACTCGGTGCAAGAGGCCGACGCTCTACCCTTGCACCAATGTCGCCCACATAATTTCGTAAAAGCATGTCTATCAAAGACTGTGAGGTCCCTCTGTGTACATGTACTAGCTATATTGCGATTGACAAATAAAGCATTTAATAAATATATTTGTATTTATTTATTAGGCTTATTGACGAGGTAGATTTCTTTGTCATCATTGTGATTGCCAAATAATGTTTTCATGCCTTCGGTTGAGACTTTAACCCAAGGTTCCGTCCTATGAGTAGCCTGAATTGGCTAACACAAAATGGACGCACTACCATCGATATCATTATTATAGAGTACCCAAAACTACCAGGTCGTTTCATAACGAATGTGGTCAGGGCGATATTCCTTTGGGCTATTCAAGCTACGTAGTGGAAATCTGAGAGAAACTATACCGATACCGCACACTCACATGCTAGCGCTAGAGAACTTTCTGGGGGATTGTATAAAACGCGGGCGAATCACAGTACACGTCAGAATCTCGGATTCGCTTCTCGATAAATACGTTCATAAGTGAAAATTGGTGATACCACTTTATGGATGATGTTAAAATGATTAGAGTAGATCGATTTGTGAATTGAAACAGAGGGATCAAATTGACTTGTAAAGGTATTTACTTTTTTTTTAATGTTTTCAGATTTATGCATAAAACCATGCTTATTTATTCTGCACATTTTGTGTAGACAGTTGAACTGTCTGTGCAGGAATATTACAAGAATTACTTTGCAACAATGTTCCAACTGCTTATGCTATTTAAATCACGTACCCCTGCGTTTGTGAATAAAACACCATACATGTATGAAAAGATGTATAGATGGGCAATATGATATCAAACAGTTATATATCTATGAAACAATTTTATGTTGCTGAGAAGACTCAGTGAATTGGATGTAAAGCCGTAATGGTGTTGGTACTGACCATTATATTTGGACAATACATTGATAAATGGATCTTTTATTTCTTTGTGAAGGCCTTACGCACAATTATCAGCTTTCCTAGAGGTGCATTTGTAAATTTTAACCAATAACTCAAGCGTTTCTAAAACCTTTTTTGTGTATTAAGAACAAATGTTTGTATATGTTTCCGTATTTACCTAACCCACGTTTTAAAGTTGTTGTTTTTTCATTTCGCTTTTATCGAAAGAAATTAGGCGATACGACCATGCGGGTGATCGAAACATCCAATTAACAGGCATCATATAATTATCGCATATTAAATTTGATGAATTTTATAACTTTAAAGCAATCGTGGCGACATATATTAGGTTACGTAATAGGAGATATTTGCTCCTTAACCCATTCTGATGTGGTGATGTGTGACCAGTCTAAATCGAAAGCGTCAACAGAATTCACGTATTATGTACCAAGCACGCCATTTTCACATACAACTACATATAACATACACTTTACCGTTTGGTAGAGGATAGAGGTCTTAGTCTGTGACTCCTACGGCTTGCATGGATTCACCAGTACCAGGCTAGGTCTTTGAAGGGATTTGTAAAAGGCCACTCCCACGAAAGCAGAGGTGTCCGTGGGGCTCTAACCAGGGCCCCCGAGTTCAAGGTCAACCACTTTAACCAATGACCGATGCTGGTCCCATACACAATGATGTAAGGTAGTCCAATACGAAGAGAATTTTCATGTTGCAAGCAATTTCTCTTTTTTTTCACATTGATTTCTTCCATTATCTGCTGGAGGAATAAAACATCATTCCAATTTTATCTATATTTTATAAGAATCACACATATTATAGTGTAGGTTGTCAAACTCCATTAAGATAATTTCCATTGGTCTTGAACATAAAGTCCAACACCTACATATAACTAATTTGTTTAAGAGTTATCATTCGATTGCTTAGCTGGGTCTAATCTTAAACTTACATCCCATATAATATGATGTAACTGATTACACAAACTTATGATGTCTTAGAAAAAAATGACACCGACCGTTTCAAATCAGAACTCGCCCAACGAACAAAAATAACAAAAAACTTACGAATAATTTGTAACAAATACATTTTCGCACCTTCTCAAAGTATATTCATTTCGATTAAAAGGACTACTGTTGAGGGAATAATCTTACTTAATCTTTATGAGCACCTTTTTAAGTACCCGCCCCTTTATTTAAATACAACATCAAAAGTGAACATATTCTTTACGGATTGCCCGCTTAACTAAATGATCAAATATACTTAATCTAAATGAACCTGAAGACGACGGGAGAGTAAATATAGAAACACATATCATATTGGTGTCATTATGAGGTTAACATGGTGGCAAAAAACTAAACAATTCTCATTTAGAGCAATTTCTATTTTTGCTTACATGATGTTTCAATTATGTTGATTTAACATGAGTTTAACCTGTGTAAACCTTTTTTTGATAGATGTACTTTAGTTCTAACACACCTGTGGTTAAGATGTAAACTGATTTATAGTTTTTCTAAGAACCTTTCCTTTCATTAGAAATCAATGGACTATTCTGATTGTGCAGTTGATACGTCTTTCAATTCAGCTGGCATATCAGAGGCGGGGAATATCCATTTTGGCCAAAGTTTGATATAGCCAGACATACCAGTCTTTGATAACGATTAAAAATCCATCTTTTTCGCAATCATCAGTTGGTGCTAACCGAGCCATTGAGTATAGACTAACTTGAAGGTTCTTCATCGAAATAGTTTACCTTGCATTAGGCGATACACACTTAATTAATATCGTTCAATCTACTTCACTTTGACAGATGTGAGGAAATTTGGAAGTTACAAATATATCTTAAAACCTACACAACAGCTGTACGCACATACTGATATGTGATGTGCACTTAAGAATCGTCATTGAAAGCGAAATTGGTTTATTTTTAATTCTGTAAAGTGAGAATGCTACCTGGTTACCAGTACTCTCGCCAATTTGTGGTTCATGGAGAAATTAGCTTACAAACGCGCCCTAATGTTTAATACCTACTAACGTCTCTAAAATATCTTTCTTATGATTCACATTTCTTTAATAGTCCACAAAACACATAACACACCAGGGTTTAATGCTGTTTGATTCAGCACGTTATAATCTATATGTTAAAACTCAATAACATTGGCACGCTAGTATTACTAGATTCACGTGTACAGGGAAGAACATATGAAAGTAAAAATGAAATTTCGTTGAAAAATACTGTGGTGTTAACACCATATCAACAGTTTTTCAGTTATGTAACTTCTTTCATGGATAATAGGCTATGGCTCTGAAATGACTTGCCAAATGTCACTCCCACGAAACCAGAGTTGTTTGTAGGGCTCGAACACGGGACCCCGTGTTCTAGGTCCGCTGTCTTATTCACTGGGCCACGCGGGATCCATAGAAAATATAGTTTTGCTTTGTTGTTTCATATACAATAAAAAGTAGCTATGACAATATTGAATTATTTAGGAGTGTATTGAAACGGTTTAAATTACTACTTTTAATTATCTATCATACAACAATTAGAAAATGTAAAGTTTCAACATTTTATTTTGACTTTCAAATGTTCTTCTCTGAACATTTTAATGTAAAAACCTTTACATTAGAATAAATTCAAAAGATATGATAACGGTTTAAGCTCGACCACCAGAGTTAAAGTTTCAAAAATATTTGAACCATCATCCTTTTAAGGTGCTTGTTCAGACATAAGATAACTTACTAGTCGAAATATGATGTCATTGAAACAATACAGTTTTTGTATGGCAATATGATATCAAGTGGAAAAATGCAACTTGATAGCTACAGAGAATTGATAAAAATTAGTCAAAAAACCTAAGTATGCAAAATCGGTATGCTATAGTATACAAAACTGTTGTAACGTGTTTGTATCTGGATACATTTAAATTCATTGCAAACAGGTTCTAAAAATTTAAGTACAAACATTTTTTACTTCCTCCAATATTCATAAACCAGTGTTGCAACTATAAAACTTCAAAGAAATATAATTTTAATATGTTTATTTCTTCATATTTGTGAACTCACACATTTACCTAAGCCCCCTTTCTCTATGCTGCCTCCTATCACGTGTTGGGTTAGTTTGGATTGGCACGTGGTCAAATCTCCAGACCAACTTGTAGAACATCGATTTATCGTCCAGAATACTTCATTCAGCACACATGCAAGGCCGTGCACTTCAATATACCTAAGTTTTGTTTCATCAACATTTCGGACGAATAATCTCTGAACGAATTTGTAGAGTTTTTGGTGTGCAAGTGTATGTCCGAACGCTGCGAGACCGTTTGTACCAGTACGATCTAAACCCTTAAAAATGCTATTGTTTTCTCGCTTATTTTGCCTTGTTTTTTTCATTAAATTTGGACCAATCACATATTTCCATATTTAGGAATGCTTAAGTACAAACTATTGTCAGACTCAGACAACAATTGGTCAAAAATCAAATACAATTAAGGTAGATTACCCACAGTCCGCCATTTAGAAACATTTTCTTTCGTCGGATTGCTTCTGTCGTTCTCGGCATACATCGATCTGAGCCGGAACTTTTCGTATTCGATTGAAAGTGACGTTCCATACCGGTGTATGTAAAAAAAACCGAGGTAATACGACGAAAGAAAATGTTTCAAATTTTGGAGTATGTGTATTCTACCTTAAATGTACATATACATGAGTTAAGGGATTGGTCAAATGGATTCATTTAGTCATGAATAAGGCGTGTATTTGTGCACCAATAGCGTTAAAATATACGCGTTTAACTCCGACCAAAGCTTGTAAACTATATCAGGTGCCTCTATTTGATTTCATAACAGTCAATAAAAGAAACAGTGTGTACATATGCGCTTCCATTTAAACAAAATGGTCTAATGGGAGCGGTGTTCATTAAGATAAAGAACATATTGCCTTTTTGTTTAAGATCGTTAAATGAACAATTGATCAATTCACTAGTTCAGTTACCGATTTAGACATGTTAATTTCCAATTAAACCGTTACTTTATATGTTAATTCGTGACGGTAGAGGGCAAATTGATAAGGGAAAATTAACATTTCTTCATGATATATTGAAGCCATAAGAAAGATAGAGATTAGAGTAAAACAGATAGATTACTCATCATTAATACTATTCTTGTTAAAAAAACGGTGGCTTAAGTATAAATCTTTAGATAAAACATCGATATTCATATTTGATTGTCGTTTCATTAGTACGATATCAACCATGTGCGGGCGTAGTGTACATTCGTATCACCACGTCATGCCTGATAGCATTGTAACTCGACAAAATGTTTCGAATTTATTATATTAGTATGTTCGGGAAAAACATCTCAATAACCAGTAGCGATGTATTTATTCAATAAGTTTACTCAAGCTTTTAGAATTATAATCCAGGTGCAATATTCGTATGTATTACTCCAGGTTGTTGTGCGTTAAAGAGTACCACATCGTTTTAACCGGTAGCACACAATATCAACATTATGCTTGTATTATTTCAAGTTGTTGTTCGGGAAAAGGGACGACCACGTAAGAACAAGTGGTACTATATAACAACACTATCCATACACTTTCCATTCTAATTCGTTGTTCAGGAAATAGTTCCATCTCGTTAGAACAAGTAGCATTCTTTATAAAAAAAACGATTCATATTCACCTTTCCATGTTGTTATTAGAGAAAAAGGTCCACATGATTGAAAACACGTTGCACTCTCTATCCAAAATACATTCGTATTCATTATTGTAGGTTGGTGTTAGGGAAAAAATGACCACATTTTATGTACAAATAGTGGAACCGTCTATCAGTAGAGTATTTGTAATCATTATTCCAGATTGTTTTTCAGTAGAAAATATCACAATGTTAGACTCTAAACCATAGACAATGTTCATGTATCTTTCATACATGTCTGTATCTATATTTCAAGGTAGTCGTTTCCTGTGTGAAAGTATCGCCATGTCCGAACCCGAGGCACTTCATCTCAACAACATGTTTGTGCCGGACTACGCCGTCCCATCATTTGGATTTGTGGTGCCGCCATTGGCCCTGGCGATCGGGGTTATCAACAGCTGTATGATCTGGGTCCTCACACGGCCTAACATGCGTTCCCCGGTCAACATACTCCTTGTCTGTATCGCATGGTCGGATATCCTCACCGTTCTACTTCCGGTACCAGCGTTCGTCTACTTCTACACACTCGGTAACTATAAAGACTTCGTGCCGTTCTCCTGGTGTCGGATCTTCTTCTACTGCGTGCATGTGTTCCCGCTGGTATCCAACATGGCGTCGCTATGGGCAACGGTTGCCCTGGCGTTCATGCGATGTTACTCCGTGTGGCGCCCCCTCTTGGCCAGGTCGAGGATCACGACCCGGAAGACGTGTGTCGTGATCGTGGCCATTTACGCCCTGGCGGCGCTGGTATACAGTCCGATCACGTTTGAATACTCCTACATGCCACTGACGACCAAGTCCATGAGCGAAGATAACACCACATTTATCACGTGTCACATGCAGAAGAAGCACACATCTCTGACGGCGTTGTTCTGCGTGATACACACGTGGGTTCAGATCATCTTCACGTCCCTGTTGCCATGGTTCCTCATCACATTTCCGAATTTCGGGTTGCTATGGAAACTCCAAAAGACCGACGATGACCGAAGGATGCTTCGCGGCAGCTGTACGGAGAGAGAGGAGAACAGCAAGGGTACAGAACCGATGACCAAGGGAGAGAAACAAATGTCTTCACGTCGATCGAAGAGTCGGATCACGAGTATGGTGATCTTCATCGCCGTTACCATGGTGTGGATCGTCGAAATCCCGTTCGGCATTGTGTTCACGCGATATCTCGCCCATAGCGACGGTGACGTCATGCGCACAAGTCTGGGGAGCGAGGTGGTATTCGTGTTTCTCCTGAAATATATCACCTACCCGTTCATCTTCCTGATGTACTGTTTCATGAGCGGGAATTTCCGACAGACTCTGAAGAACTGTTTCTTTTGTAGTAGACGCGGGGAGGACAACAATACCACGAGCGGAACGTCGATCTCGCGAGAAACGAGAAGTGGCGAGAGGGAGATCAGAGGGTAATCGAGGGTGATATCCCTTTGTTGACGACGTTGAGGGAGAAGAGGCGCCGTTTTATGTTTAGAAGAGTTACACCACTTAGTGTTTGAGAACATATTGAATTCATTTGTTAATATCGTTTGAGGACATATTTAATTCATTTGTTAACATCAAAGATCAGCCGGTTTTTAAACGCCATTCAAATACTCGTCAATTCTATTTTTACTTATATCTCAAAACACTTTGTCAATAATCAAAACATTAGGATGAATGGATCAACTTGTAGAACGATACAACGATATATTATCTTACCCTTTAGATGCATTTCTCGTTTCAAAAACGTTTCAATCAAGTTTCCCAGACTGAATTATCTCTGTGTGTAGTTTCTAGCATTTACAGCCCATGGATATTAAGTCAGATGGGCTCGTGTGTAACCTTTTTTTCGAGGATTCCTGAGTAAATGACAAAACAAAATGCGACGTAAATCAGTGTGACTGAAGTAAAGTTGCTTTTTTCACAGATGCAACTTTGAAAATAAAGAGACACAACTGGTGTACCCACTCAATGAAAGATCGGCATTGAATTCTAGTCTGGTTCGAAGAGAGCCAATATGTTGCCGAATTTGAGGTTCCGTTTCCGATCATAGATCACTTGGTCAATGAAAAATGCTCGTGATCCCTGAGAGATTCGGTCTATTTTTATCACAATATTTCTCAATCCCTGAGCATGTCAGCTTTGAACTAAGAGCTATTTAAATGACATATATTCCAAATTAATAGAATAAGGACTGTGGTCATGTAGAATGAGGGAATCAATTTGATATCCTGTTAAAATAACGCCTAAGGGTGGATTTGTGTAAAGGAATCTTTAAAGAGGAGTGGACGTTTTTTCTTAGATTTTAATCAAGAGTGTAAATCCGAGTTAATACTTATTAGAAGAAAAATGAATTGTTGATAAATTCTAGTGATATAGATTGAACTAAAAACGAGAACGGAATGGTAACTGAATGTCAAACAAAACGAGTAAAGAAGAGAATAATCAGGTTTATGATAAGTATAATGCAAATCCTATTGACTAAAACGGTGGTTGGTGAATGTGAAACAAAAATATTTCATCAGTGTATGTTGTAAAGTAATTTGGACCAAAGTCAACCCGAGTGATTGAGTAAATTAAAGGTAAAGATGACTGCCGAATGTTAAACTAAATACATGATGTGCAAACCTGTTTGACTCTATGAAAGATGACGCATGAATCAACGAAGACAAGAAATTAATGTTATCACGTAATAAATTGACTCTCTCATAGACTGGGAATCTGGTCTTTTTGGCATATACAGTATTTCTATGGATATTTTGAAGGCACATATTATAAAGATACATGATGATGAATTACTAAAAAACGTGTCAAACCCTTTCATGATCATTTGGTAAAGATGTAGAACATTCATTCATTCATTCATTCATTCATTCATTCATTCATTCATTCATTCATTCATTCATTCATTCATTCATTCATTCATTCATTCATTCATTCATTCATTCATTCATTCATTCATTCATTCATTCATTCATTCATTCATTCATTCATTCATTCATTCATTCATTCATTCATTATTTCATTATTTCATTATTTCATTCATTCATTCATTCATTCATTCATTCATTCATTCATTCATTCATTCATTCATTCATTCATTCATTCATTCATTCATTCATTCATTCATTCATTCATTCCATCATTCATTCATTCATTCATTCATTCATTCATTCATTCATTCATTCATTCATTCATTCCATCATTCATTCATTCATTCATTCATTCATTCATTCATTCATTCATTCATTCATTCATTCATTCATTCATTCATTCATTCATTCATTCATTCATTCATTCATGCTTTCGTTCATTCATTCATGCATTCATTCATCTACGTATTCGTTCATTTATATTCATTTACATTCATTTACTCGTTATTTGTTATTCATTCACACACTTTCTCATTCATTCATTCAGTCAATTATTCATTTATTTATCTATGTAAAATTAATCTATTTCTTCATTCTTTTATATTCATGAACGTATTACTTGTTTTTCATCCATTCACTCTTCCTTCACTTTTCGTTTATTCATTTACCATTCACTGATTGATTATTACTTTGATAATCTAAACCATCTGTAGTCATTCGCCAATCAAGTCAGTTCAGCAGCTTCGAACCCTCATTTGAATGCGTTTCCGATCATATGTTAAATAATGCATACATTTTACTTTGGTCATAAACACATCTGCTTTATGTGTTTATAATCTTTAAAATGAAAAGGATTATTCTTCAGATGAAAGTGAGGAAAATCAGATGGAAAATAACTTCCCTTTTCGAAAATTGATAGAATATTAGCTGCTTAGATCTGTTGTTTATGAAAGCATGGTTTGTTGTAAATGATTATATTTTGTAAGTAAAAGCTGGAATAAAGTATACTGTCTGTTATTTTGAGTTGATAAATATCCTATTGGTTCTAAATCTTATGTCGCTTTACACCGACTAGTTCCGGCCACGACAGATGAAAACCGAGAACGACCGAAGTAATCCGACGAAAGAAATAGTTTCAAGTATACTTAAATGCCAACTTGGTTCGATTCGTATTTTAGTCTGTTTCCAAGTCTACTTGAGTCATATTGCAGCGGTCAACGTAACTATCTATGCCCTGAGTATATGTGCTTCCTCTTTAGTACTGCATTTAACTATTCCCAAACCCATGTCACAATGACTTTAGTAAATGTCGAAAAGAGTATTGACGGAGTCGGGACACAAACTAATGACACATCTCGTCCGATTAAGACAGGCTACCAATAGACTAATGTGACCAGGCTATACACGTGATCAGTTGGACAACTTGAACCCACTGTCGGTACAAGTGTTTGAATGAATATAAAGGAAGAGAATCATGTATATACTGTAATTTGGATGACCTGTCCCTTAACATTACCTGTCCCTTAAAGGCCCGGTCACACCGCCAGAACTTTGCTGGAGCGTTCCCTGAACGGTATGAAGAGGGGCCGAATTTCGTCAACGCTCCGTCACCGCATACAAAATGGGGAAAAATATCGAAAACACGGGTGTTGCAAAAGCGGTGCACCGCTGAAGCCAGCGTTGGTTAAGCGTTGGTTTAACGGTAGCGAGCGTTGGTTTAGCGGTGGCGCGAGCGTTGATAAAGCGGCGTTCTACGCATGCGCACGTCGGCTCGGCGTACTTTAAAGTTGGTATAGAGGCAAACCACAAGCTTCCACGATTGTTCTGACAGTTTCATGGTGATGTTGCATGGTAGTTAGCAGAATCTGGAACCTGTTGGCCAGGATGCCAATTCGTTCTCCACGATCTGTCTTGTCCTGGACAGCCGATAGTTGAAGATGAGCTCTTCATGGTTGAGCTTTCTATAGGTGAACTTGTAGTCAGAATCCACCATGGCAAACAAGATCAAGCTGTAAAAGCCTTTGTAGTTGTAGAATTCCGAGCCAAAGTTAGGAGACGCTTTCCAGGCCATGTGCTTGCCATCAACGGTAACAATTGTCATATGAATTGTATTCATTATTGTTTTGATCGCTGCAGAGAGAGATTGTTTTCGTATTTCTATGTGACATAGAAGTTGGAATTCCCACTAAAGGGTCTAGAAGGGAGTAGAATGTTTATATTTAGGTGTTGATCATGTTCTCCTAGTATCTTCTAGTGCATGCTTGTTAATCAAAATAAACAAATAAGTATCAGGAAGATTCTGTCAGATGTTTAATTCTTTAATGTTCTAGAAACATTAGTAACTGGAAGGGTCTGGAAAAATCAATACTGAGTCTTCATAGCTTTATAGGGGCCCTGTGTGTGTGTGTGTTTGTAAAGCTATTCCAGATTGTTCTAACAAGAATAAGTTTACTGGGTGTAACTAGAATGTTCTATAGGGTTATAAAAGAGAAACCAATGAGTTGATTGGTGTGACTAAAACTAGTATGCTATCAAAAAGTACTTGATCTATGTTATTGTGAAAATTGTGTGATTTAACAGAGTGTTGCTGCTTCATCACTTAGTGTTAGAATTTTCTATGGGAGCTTAGAACAATTGAACGGATCTGTGGATTTATTAATTATAGTTCTTGGAGTGACTGTTACTAGGGGAGCTTAGAACAATTGAAAGGATCTGTGGATTTATTAATCATAGTTCTTGAAGTGATTGTCACAGGTATTATAATCATTCTGCTATTATAAATCATCAAATAAACTTGTTATTGTTTGTAATACTTGTTGCTGGTTATCTTTCTTTTCTCGTTGCGAGCTAGGTTCATAATAGAAACCATAGGTTCGTAACAGAAATTGGGGGCTCGTCCGGGATATTGAACATTTTTCATTGGCAAATTTAATTTTGAAACAGATAGATCTATATTTCAGAAATTTACATTTACAGTTTTGAATATTGTACTAATCAGCAGCAAGTAAAAATGTCATTTGACAAAAACAGTTTTGTAAGTGATCCTTCCCAGGAGAAATTGAATTTAGCTAAGAAAACCGACTTGCTCAATCTGGCTAAACATTATGGCTTATCTGAAATTAAGTCGTCTTTGTGCAAACAAGAAATTTTGAATACTTTGGTTCAATACTTCGTCGATGAAGACATTTTGGGAGACGCTGCTCTTTCTTTAATAAAAGAGTCAGAATCAGATTTAAAACTGAAAGAACTTAAAATTAGACTCGAATTTGAAGAAAAAGAGAAAGAAAGAGAAATTGAGATGCTTAAATTGAAATTACAAGTAGAAAAAGAGGGAAAAAGACAGAGAATTGGCATTTAGACTAAAAGAAATGGAAATTAAAGAAAGAGCAGATCGGTCAGCTGTACCTCCTAGTTTTGATGTCACAAAAAATATTCGGTTAGTTCCTCCGTTTCAAGAAAAAGAGGTTGATAAATATTTTTTGCATTTTGAAAAGGTAGCAGAAAACTTAAATTGGCCCAAGGAGCACTGGACTTTGCTGTTGCAAAGCGTTCTTATTGGTAAAGCTAGAGAGATCTATACGCAATTATCAGTAGCACAGAGTTCCGATTATGAGAAAGTCAAGGAATTAATATTAAAAGGCTACGAGTTGGTCCCGGAGGCTTACCGGCAAAAATTTAGAAACTGCCGGAGAGACGCGGGACAAACTCATGTAGAATTTGCTCGTACGAAGGAACAGTTGTTCGATAGATGGTGTTCATCTAAGAAAATTGAAAACGATCATGAAAAATTGAGGCAACTGATGTTAGTTGAAGAATTCAAAAGTTGTATTAGTAGTGATGTTAAATCATTTTTGGATGAGAAACAAGTTGAATATTTGGAAGAAGCTGCTCGTTTGGCAGATGACTACTCTCTTACTCACAAGATCTCGTTCACTAATAGGCCCAAGCCCGCTCCTGCACAGATCAGTACTAAATTTAGTTATGGGGTTTCCCCTGCAGCACCTCATAGTCAAAATCATCAAAAGCCAAGGTCACCAAATGAAAACAAAGGTCAAAACCGCTTGTCTAAACCTTTTTGTAATTATTGCAAAAAATTAGGACACATTGTTTCTGACTGTTATTCCTTAAAAAGGAAACAGCAGTTTAATGATCAGTCAAAACCAACTGGTCTCACAACATCAAGGTCTCAGTCTAAGTCTTGTATCAAACATGATACTGTTGAAACGGTCAAAAAACCCAAGTCTGACTCTATTATGGAGATTTTTGAACCATTCTTAACAGAAGGTTCTGTGTCACTCAAGGGTGACTTAAACCCACCTACTCCTATCAAAATACTAAGGGATACTGGGGCTTCCCAATCTCTTATTTTGGCAGATATACTGCCTTTTTCTGATAAATCTTCATCAGGAACAGACGTCCTGATTCAAGGGGTAGAGTGTGGATTTGTAAATGTACCTCTTCATGATATTCAATTAAAGTCTGATTTGGTAACTGGGCCAGTGGCTGTAGGCTTGACCTCTTCATTACCATTTAAAGGTGTCCATTTGTTACTAGGCAACGACCTAGCTGGAGACAAGGTTGTGGTAAACCCACTTGCAACTGACACACCATCATTGGATAAAAATCCAGATCCTATAGAGCAGGAAATACCTGAACTCTATCCTTCTTGTGCAATTACTCGAGCCATGGCAAAGAAAGCCATTCAGAATGAAACTTCAGATTTTGACCTAGCTGACACTTTTATAGGTCAGTTTTTTGATACAGAGATTAAAGAATCTCTTACACCCCGTCTGCCTCAGAACAAGACAGACTCCTCAAATTCTGATCAGCCTTCACAACACGAGCTTAAGTCGAAAGGTCATGACTCAATGTCAACGTCACAGCTCATTTCAGAACAACATGCTGATCCTGAGATTTCAAATCTCTTTGACAGGGCTGTAAATGAAGAAGAAACTTCAACAGATCCTGTTTGTTACTACACTAAACATGGTGTATTAATGCGGAAATGGCGATCTCCTGAAGTCCCTGCTGAGGATGAATGGGCGGTCAAACATCAAATTGTGGTCCCTAGGTCATTCCGCATTGAAGTACTAAGTTTAGCCCATGAAACTCCAATGTCAGGTCATTTAGGTGTTAATAAAACCTATCATAAAATATTAGAACATTTCTACTGGCCTGGACTCAAATCAGATGTATCAAATTTCTGTAGATCATGTCATACATGTCAAATGGTAGGTAAACCTAACCAAACCATACCTAAAGCACCCCTTCAGCCCATCCCTGCTTTTGAGGAACCTTTTAGTCGAATAATCATAGATTGTGTCGGTCCTCTGCCGAAGACTAGGTCGGGATGTGAGTATTTGTTAACAATCATGTGTGCTTCAACACGGTTCCCTGAAGCAATACCATTAAGAAATATCAAAGCAAAAACCATTGTTAAAGCACTCGTGAAATTTTTTACATTAGTTGGCCTTCCAAGATCTGTTCAGTCAGATCAAGGTTCAAACTTCATGTCTGGTATATTCCAGCAGGTCATGTATGAACTTGGAATTAAACAGTACAGGTCATCTGCATATCACCCAGAAAGCCAGGGTGCACTAGAGAGATTCCACCAAACATTGAAAAACATGATTCGGTCATATTGCTTTGATTCTGAGAGGGACTGGGATGAAGGTATCCATTTACTGTTATTTGCAGTCCGGGAATCTGTTCAGGAATCTCTTGGGTTCAGTCCCTTTGAACTGGTATTTGGACACACTGTCCGTGGACCACTTAAAGTCCTGAAAGAGAAATTTCTTTCAACAGATACACTTGACTTGAACTTGTTGCAATATGTCTCAGACTTTCGTAACAGGCTTACGAAAGCCTGTGAAGTTGCTCAGTCCAATCTAAAGGTTAGTCAAAGCAAAATGAAAAGCAGATATGATAAAAATACAGTTGAGAGAGGTTTTTCCCCAGGCGACAAGGTCCTTGCACTGTTTCCAATTCCTGGAAGACCATTACAGGCTAGGTATTTTGGTCCATATACTGTAAAAGAAAAAGTTAGTGATTTGAATTTCATAGTCAATACTCCTGGGAGGCGCAAACAAAATCAAATGTGTCATGTTAATATGTTAAAACCATATTATGATAGGACTGACTCATTAATAAAACCTGTGACTGTGACAAAATCACTTCCAAACTCAACAACTGAAAGCAGTGAAAAAGTTGACTGTGATAGTTCAGCAAAATTGACCAACTCGACAATTCTGGAAAACTTAGATCAGAAACTCCAACATCTTGAGCCTGCGGAGAGAGAAGAACTCAAACAGCTAATACATGAGTACGAACATTTGTTTCCTGACGTTCCAACACGGACAGATAAAATATACCATGATGTTGTTATTGACGAAAATGTGACACCTGTGAAGCAGCATCCATACCGAATGAATCCAGAGAAACAGAAACATCTTCAGAAAGAAATTGATTATCTGTTAGAAAATGATCTGATTGAGAAAAGCCAGAGTGAGTGGAGTTCACCGTGTATCCTTGTTCCAAAGCCGGATAAATCATACAGAATGTGCACGGATTTCCGGAAGGTGAACTCTGTGACAAAGACGGACTCATACCCAATTCCAAGAATAGACGATTGTATTGACAAAGTGGGTCATGCAAAATATGTGACCAAAATTGATCTGCTTAAAGGATTTTGGCAAGTGCCATTGACTGATCGAGCAAAGGAAGCATCTGCCTTTGTAACGTCGAATCAGCTTTACCAGTATAAAGTTATGCCATTTGGAATGAAGAATTCTCCTGCCACTTTCCAAAGGCTCATGAACATGGTAGTTTCTGGTCTAGACGGCTGTGATGTATACATTGACGACGCCATCATACATTCCAACGTGTGGGATGAACATCTACAAACCATCAGAAACTTGTTCGAGCGCTTGAGTGTGGCTAAACTTACCATCAACCTTGCCAAGAGTGAATTCTGCCATGCATGTGTAACATTTCTTGGACATACTGTTGGACATGGCCAGGTAAAACCAATTGATGCAAAGGTACAGTCCATCAATGCGTTCCCGGAACCAAATTGTAAAAGAAAACTGATGCGATTTCTTGGTATGGCAGGATATTACAGGAAATTTTGTAATAATTTTTCAATAATAGCAGAACCATTGACAAATCTCCTTAAAAAGGGACAGAAATTTGTTTGGAATGATAAATGCCAGATAGCTTTTGACAAACTCAAAGCCATACTCATGAGCGCACCAGTTCTCTTAGCTCCGGACTTTGACAAAGCTTTCAAGCTAGCAGTTGATGCAAGTGATGTTGGAGCAGGTGGTGTTCTGTTGCAAGACGACGGCAATGGAGTTGATCACCCAGTGTGTTATTTCTCTAGAAAATTTAACCCACAGCAGAGAAATTACTCAACAATTGAAAAGGAGTGTCTTGCTCTGATTCTTGCTATTCAGCATTTTGAAGTTTATCTTTCTTCATCTGTCACTCCAATTGTTGTCTTCAGTGATCACAATCCATTGAGCTTCTTGCACAAGATGAAAAACAAGAACCAGCGCCTGCTTAGGTGGAGTTTGCAATTGCAAGAGTATAATCTTGAGATAAGACACATTAAAGGCAAAGACAATTTGATACCTGATGCTCTGTCTCGTGTGTAAATAATGTTAATAATATTTGAAAATAGGTGTGTCTGAAGATATTGTTATTTACATTATGATGAGGTTTAAACTATGAAAAAGTTTTATTGCATAAACCTTTTTCTCTTCAAGGGGGAAGGTGTCATATGAATTGTATTCATTATTGTTTTGATCGCTGCAGAGAGAGATTGTTTCGTATTTCTATGTGACATAGAAGTTGGAATTCCCACTAAAGGGTCTAGAAGGGAGTAGAATGTTTATATTTAGGTGTTGATCATGTTCTCCTAGTATCTTCTAGTGCATGCTTGTTAATCAAAATAAACAAATAAGTATCAGGAAGATTCTGTCAGATGTTTAATTCTTTAATGTTCTAGAAACATTATTATATAATAAACCAGTAACTGGAAGGGTCTGGAAAAATCAATACTGAGTCTTCATAGCTTTATAGGGGCCCTGTGTGTGTGTGTGTTTGATTGTAAAAGCTATTCCAGATTGTTCTAACAAGAATAAGTTTACTGGGTGTGTAACTAGAATGTTCTATAGGGTTATAAAAGAGAAACCAATGAGTTGATTGGTGTGACTAAAACTAGTATGCTATCAAAAAGTACTTGATCTATGTTATTGTGAAAATTGTGTGATTTAACAGAGTGTTGCTGCTTCATCACTTAGTGTTAGAATTTTCTATGGGAGCTTAGAACAATTGAACGGATCTGTGGATTTATTAATTATAGTTCTTGGAGTGACTGTTACTAGGGGAGCTTAGAACAATTGAAAGGATCTGTGGATTTATTAATCATAGTTCTTGAAGTGATTGTCACAGGTATTATAATCATTCTGCTATTATAAATCATCAAATAAACTTGTTATTGTTTGTAATACTTGTTGCTGGTTATCTTTCTTTTCTCGTTGCGAGCTAGGTTCATAATAGAAACCATAGGTTCGTAACACAATTGTGTGGGAAAAGTTCCATCTCTGGTACCATTGGTCAGCCAGGTCTCTCCTTCCTTGTTCAGTTGTTGGACACAACAATTCATCTTTGTACTCATCAATATTGATATCTAACACTTCTCTTACTACCACACTGATGGTGTTGTGGGGGACCCTCCAGGAGCATTTCATGTTTCCGTAGATGTTACCAAAGACCAGGTGCCGTAGGGTGATTACCACTTTGAGACTAGGCTCCAGGCTCGGTCGGTAATGGCGTCTTATTTGGGGAATCGGGTGATCAGCTTCTGTACAACTTCATCAAACATAGCTGGTGACATCCTCATAAAGTGATGTAAGGCTTGTGGGTCCTCATTTCTCAGCTCCAACATCAGCTTGTGATACAGTCTATGTAACAGCCTTCTCGATATCCATTGTCTGACCCACACTCGTCTGTCACTCCTTCTCCGCCGCTCTCTTCTCCTTCTACAGGCTTGGAGGTTCTATGGAGGTTTTGATTCTGATTCTGGACTCGTGCACCAATCATAAGTCCCCCAGCATCCATGGTAGAACACTCTAACTGAGCAAATTAAAATAAGGTTTGCACTTAGGTAGTTGGATTAAGAAGGATTTCTGACTCATTTCAACCCGTATTTATTGCCAAATTCTGGTCCCACTCCAACACCTCAATATACCAACGCTTAACCAAAGTTTATCACTGCTTTGGATCGCTACTTCAACAACCCCCACACCGTTCCAGCAATTCCGTGTCCGTTCGAATAACGTTTACAACCGCTCCATCAAAGTTTGTGCAACGTTAAATCACCGCCCGAACAAAGCTGGCGAAGCAGCGGTTGTCCAGCGTTCAAGATTTCTGCGTTGGCCTGGTGGACCAAAGCGTTCAAGAACTTACGTCTAGCGGTGCCAAACTTTGACTTAGCGTTGGTTGAACGGTGGTAAACTTTGCCGGAGCGGAAAATTGACCGCTCCTCACAGCTCGCAATGTTTTGTGCAGCTCAAAACTTTCTGAGCAGTAGGAGGTACTATCAGCGGTGACCGATCGTATACAGCGTTGTCATAACGGAGGCCAACTTCTGTTTACGGTCGTGAACGGTAGCGAGCGGTGATGGTTGTTTTTCACCTCTCCAGGAACGCTCAAGCAATGTTCTGGCGGTGTGGCCGGGCCTTTAACATTACATAAAACGAGGGGAACTAGACTTGATATGATATATGGACTGATTGGTAATCGCCATTCACAACATTATTAAAATCAGTGCCCACATAGCTATCACTTTCATCAATTAATTCTGATTGGACTCTACACGGACATCAAACCTGTGACTTGCCGCAAACAAGATGGTCATAGCCTCAACAGACGACCATCTTGTTTATCGATCAGACAGCATTTTTCTTTTTGCATCGTCTGAATCATATTTCTCTATTGTATTGGAGAACAGCTAATGCTTTAAAGAACTTTTGATTTGACCATTAGAGTGCTGCATGCTTATGCAAAAAGGTTAGATCCAGGCCAGCTGCCAAGTTAATTGGCGGCTAGCCTGTGATCCAACCTATTTGCTACTCTAGGTATCTTTCCTCGTCAAAAGTATGCAGATATTTAAGGTTTTGGAAAGAAGGCGACAGAAAAACTTTTTTTTTTTTAGAAAATTAACGAGCATTATAAGGGTTAAGGAACTTTCTCGTCACGTACGTCTGTTTTTTGTCACAATGGTTTCGTAGTTCCAAAATATTCTACTCAAAGTTCGTTAAGCCGAGTCTATCCGACGACAAGGATATAAATTAGCTACATTTAAACAAACGGAAAGGTTTGTTTATTATGAACATTATTTGTTGTTGGGTGGTCTAAGCTGTCGACATCGTATCGATAGACGCATTATCCAAGTAGAAATCATATCTAGTCGCAATATCAGGATTTTCGCAGGAGAACAGCTGTCATATGGAAGGTCGACGACTTTATGACTATTCGTAGATTGATAATTAAGTCCTTGTGGACTTGGTACTGTTTATTTAGGAGCCTTATACTATACTTAGGTCAACAAGAGATAGGCCAGATATTGCTCTTGAGCGATGGCTCTATAACCCTAAACAGTTCTAGTATATTCCTGATAATGAAGATAAGGTCATTTAAAGATCTATTTGTGACGAATCAAAGCTTTAACATTTCATCTATGCATTATTTTCTCTTTATACGCTCGAACGATAAGTAGTAGGGAGAAAGAGAGATACCCATTCAATGACCCACCCTTAACAGCTCGGCCAAGCTTCTGTTAAGTGATTAAAAAGACCCTACAATGCAGAGGCAAACTGTATAAAGCCATCAGTATTTTTAATCAGCCGAAAGACCACCCCTCATGAAATATCAAATCTCAAATGAACAGGGGCTTTCAATATCAGTTCTCTAACCACTGGGATGTTGCATCAGCCCAATCCTTATTCAAAACAGCATCCAAGTCCATCTTTTCTTTGGTTGAGAAATACGTTGAACGAATACAGCCTGGTTGTAAGACAAAGCAGTGATCAATTATATTTGTCGGAAATGAATGAAAACGATCCCATACTTCGCATTGTCATGAAATGACAACTCCCAGACACATACGTCCACGTTTATCTGACGGTTCTTTTTTGTAACAGGCCTTTAAGATATACACGAAGAACGCAAAAATACGTAATTTTTCGAGCTCCGATAGGGCAGTCCGTTTCAGGTTTGACTCTAAATACAGACCTCCTGTTTAGCTCATTCACTAAACATCTTTTACTTCAAACTTGGCAACAACATTCTCTTTACTTGCAGTATATAGAGCAATAATCTAAGCTAATTATTCAATCCAAGCCACCGTCTGATTTCCCCTATGAACATAATTGATCTGTGGTGGGAGACTGGTAAATGCTGTCGCATTAACTTTACTAAACACTATCGGACGAGCAAGATCTCGAAATGAGGAAATGCGTATTCAAATTCATACATACTATAGATCGAGCTCAGGAGGACCAGTATAAATAAATACCATATGTATGCGAGCATATGTCCGGATCAACCGGAAGTCTTACTGAAAACAGAGTTAAACCCGAACACAGACAACAGATAAATGATTTCGAACTGAGGATCTATGTTATCAAATCCGTACACACACTCCACATCGAGTCTATGAGGATCGGCATCAATGAATGATATGCAGAAGTTAGCTGAGATATAACTGGACTTTTGTTGAAAGCAGATTAGAATCCTATAAGAATACCGACAATAGATAAACAACCATTAATACTATGATTCAAACGTCGTAGATAAGAGTGCATGTTAAGGATATTACTTCTGTTGTGTAGCGGTAGATTGATCGAAAACAGGGTAAACATGATGTATTTCTTATTCGTTACTCCTACAATGTTAAAGAGAAACATCATAATGGCTGAGAAGTATTTAAGAGATCCTTTACTGCAATATTGCAGCAAAACGTAATCTCTATCGTCAGATGCATTCATTCTACGCGTAACGCATAACTTATTTTCATTTTATTTTCTAGATTTGTTAAAACTAAATTCCGCAAGCCGACCAAAGTTAAGCAAGACTATTTTTCCTTTTCATTAGTGATATTGGTAGGATAATACTGTGATAACAGGAGAAATTACTCATATTCCGACACTGCAGTCCTTCTGTTGTAGGGCACGTTTATTTTCGTTTGATTTAAGGAAAGAGCTTTAATGGGTTATATAACGGACCATGCTGTGCAATTTCCACAATGTGGTGCTTTGATGCACTCCCTGTAGAACAGTAGGGGATTATGTGTGTACTTTTATTTCACATTGCTTTATCATCAAATTAAGTATTATATGGGCCACGTCACGGGAAAAGGGGCACTCGGACATAGCAAACAGTGTAGCCCCAGACCAGCCGCCACGTCAGTGACGTGGCGGCTGGTCTG
Organism: Cerastoderma edule; assembly: GCA_947846245.1. NCBI lineage: Eukaryota > Metazoa > Mollusca > Bivalvia > Cardiida > Cardiidae > Cerastoderma > Cerastoderma edule. Next base: position 38,937,427 of record OX401407.1, on the reverse strand, counting down.
GGGTTACACTGTTTGCCATCTTAGAGGACATCAAGTTCTACCTTTAAATAAATACAAATGATAACTGTCGTGACTAGATGCTGGAATAATAGCGCTAAGAAAGAGCTGAGTCAGTGGTTTTTATTTATGTCCGAGTGCCCCTTTTCGCGTGACGCTGCCCATATATATTAGTAAAGTCATGCAGCATACATGTACATACTTATTGCAAGAATTCGCCATTCCGATAAGTAATCTCTGTTTGCAGGTTGACGTTGTTAACGCCTTTCCTTCTTCATCGTAGGAAGTTATATTTGATTTACCAAAGTAATCTCTAAACCTTACGTAAATTCCGGTCTTATGAAGATTGAAACTGTATTTACTTGGTGCATGGTTGTATTACTGTGCAATAAAGTCGTTCTTACACTGATCTGCAAAATGCCGTTAAAGTGATATGCTTTTTGTTGTTTGATTGGCTATTAACGAAGCTTTCTGAACGCTTTTAAGGTAGACTACCTAAACATTGTGTATAGCGAGAACGACCGAAGTACATGTTATCTGAAGTATACTCCACCACAAGGTTCTAATTGCCGGTAACTAAATGACAGAGCTTATTTGAACTTTGTGATACAAAAGTTTTTTGTCCTTTTTGCTTGAATAAGTATATTGTTTTGTTTTATATTAAAACCACTTTCAACTGACACTCTACCTACCCATGCTCTTTCTAAAACCTCGTCAACATTCACCAACATCCAAATGATTGATTTCTCTCCTGATTGAGGGAAACTATTTTATGTTTTAAACACGAGATACAGTTTTCTTAATCTTGTATTCCAAGTTGGACTCGTAACAGACTTCTGCCTAAGGGGTCGTGGTTTTGACCGAAGTCCACAATCATCACGTTAATTCGACATATCGCCATATTGTCACATTAAAAGTAACCCGGAAACTATTCTGAGCAGATTTTACCATATTCATTACTTAAGATTAACCAATAACACGCACTCAATAATTGGTCTCATAAATTGTCAAATTATCACTTGATGAAATCGCGTGATGAACGTTATACAGCGTTTAGCTGTTTTGCATAAATGTAACTATCACGCCGACTGTATGTTACTCCATTTTTGCAAACAGGGCATTTGCAAAGGAAAGTTATCCTGGTTATTCACGCTAGATTAAGAACCATTTCTGCAAATGCCGGAGCAATTATAAAGAAATGCTACTATAGGAAGCCTAGTTGGTTAGAACTTGCAAAATATTTCAGGCTTTCTCATTTTAACGCTTTAAATGTCATGGAACTCGGCTATAGAAAGACACGAGTAAATGCGAACTATCCTTACCATATACAAATGTAATGCAATTCAGATAACAAACATTCGTATTTGTTCTGTATCTTGTTAAATACAAATGTAGCATAAAGCACTGCTTTAGGCTTTATAGTGCTTTATGTATTTATGTAAAATATTAACTTTCTATGTCGTATTTTGTAACATTTGAGTGCAAAGTCATGAAGCAAGTTTCCCTTTTGTTCTGTGCTTAAACTGAACTCGAAAGAAACAATCATTGAACGAAATTTGGAAATACAAAAGAAAGAAAGAGGAAAAATAAAAAGAAGACAAAAATTGAAAACTTTCACATAGATAGGTATAAATGACACGGAGGCTGTAAATAATCTTGTGAACTAGATGAAAAGCTCTAATAATCTTATATCTGGATGATCAATCTTCGACAAAGCTAGAGACATTTTCTCTTGAACCACAGAAAATAATATATATTCTAAAACCCAAACAAAATATCCACAAGAAATCTTCATTTCTTACAATGTTTGTACAATTAGCCTTAGTCACATACGACGAATCTTGGTTACGTGTTGGAAAGGGTATTAACCCTTTGAAAGCTCGATAGTTTTCTAAAGATAGAATCTTGTGTCAACTGCCATTCAAAATCTTTGATATTTTCTTAATTTTGATGAGGTAAGATACTCTGAGAAGTAAACGGCTAAGATCACAGGCCAGCCATCAATTTATTTGGCGGTTGGCATTGATCCAACCTGTTTGCATAAGCATGAAGTCGGTTCCAGCATTATAAGGGTATTAAGACAACGATGTACTCACGTTTACACGCGTCCCGTGCGAGACTTCCGGCCAGTGCTACCAGTTTGTCGTAACCGGAAACCACGAAAAACGTCTCCTCTCTTAGAGCGATTGCTTGAAGGGAGGAAAGGCTGTCAAAATCTCGCACACCGATCGCTATGACAACCACAACGGTTCCTTCCTGTCTAGCGATGGCCGCCTCGTTCTGAGACTGGATGTCGTCCCAGTTCCACGACCCTTTCAGGAGGACCACAATCCGGGAAACCCCGTTGCGTGATTCTGCCTTGATTTTATAGTTTATGTTCTTCAGGCAAGATTTGGGAACGCTTTCGCTTATCCTCGAAACGTTTGCGTCTAACGATTCGAACGGTCGATCGAGGCCGTAGGTGAACGGTGTCGAAACGCTCCCAGTGACGTCACACACCAATATGGCGGTCCTTGCCGCTCCTTTTGGGGATTTCTGCTTCGTGAGAAGGGTGGAAACGAAGCGTTTTTGGGCTTGAAATTCCGCGTCACTGATGTTTGTGGAATTGTCCATGACAAACAGCATATCTACCACAGGATCGCATGCCTCGTCTGTAAACGACAAAATGATTTATTTAGTCACGATAGAAAGGAAACGACGAATAAATGATTGAGAAAATAACTTCCTGTTTTACTTTAAGGCAATTTGTTCCTACGTTTATAATCATATCTCAAGGTCGCTGTGATTTATTCGTTCAATGCTATTTTAACACTTAAAAAATAGATCGAAAGAAGTTTTTATGAACTGCTTCACAATCCATGTAAAATAAATATATCTTAACCTATAATCTAATTATTGGTAACCGTATTTGTTCTTTGACATTTGTTCAAAACCGTATATTGCTGATAATTGTTAAACGTCTAGACGAGAAGATTATTACAAATACCAACATCATTTTGTTTATGGAAACCATAACAATTGCTTTATACGAAGAATATCACCAGAAATAGCCCAACTTGACTTTAACTCGATATTAATAAACAAGTTTAAAATAACTACAATAAATAGATATATTCAGTTCAGCAACAAACCAAGGAAGAAAGGCTGTGCATCCACTTTTTAGAAACTGCTTCACAATCGAAGTAGATAACTAATTTTTAACTAGCTTAGACTTAGCTTAACTAACACAGAAACACAACATGGGCCTTCATATTCCGTCATCATTATCATGATGTAATAAAGTTACTGATTAACTCAATAAATACTACCAATCGACAAACCATGTTAGGCAACAACGGCACATCGTTACCGTGACGTCTTTTGTGAGGGGATGACAAATTTGCTCACTTCTTCAAAGTCCTTCAGTAATGAAATTTATGGAACTAATACAATTATGTAAAGCGAGCCTGTATCACAATGCTTGGTTCTATTGCATAAGCCCATAGAATAAGAGTCTGATTTTGTAGTTGATGTAATCAACTCTAACCCAGTTGGCCCTTACTGTACTTATTGGTTTATCCATTTCGATTGGTCCAATTTGAAAGCAGTTGAAACTTCAACTTGCAACTTGAACATTTGATTAAATGCCTATTTCTACATATAAATACATTTTCGATGGCGTTGTACAAAGAATAAAAAAACATGTAACAACACAAACATCACTTCTGTGTATAAAAGTTTATCGATTCCACATGTTGTAGGTGACAATACTCAGGTATGGCATATAACGTCATCTATGTGATTTTAGGATGGAACCATTGTGTAAAAAAAGAGAAGTTGCAGAGGAAATTTCGCCTTTAGTCGCTCATCTTGGCAAATCTTCCATATGCTTGAGTTGCTTTTAAATGTTCATTAAAATGTAGAAATACGGTTTAACACCCACATGGTTTCCATGACGGATCTGCTTATGTCACTGCAGTGTAGGACTGACACCGTTATTAATTAGGTAAGAAGACAAGGAAAAGTTGTATAATTGTTTCCTTCATTGCCTGACAAATTTCTTCGCGAATTTCGAACCGAAATTGTTCCACATTTTCTATTATAGTTCAATAGCCTTACTTATCGATTTGCCTTAAAGCCCAATTAATTGATTCATTAATTCATATCTTGATGATAAACTGATTAAATGATAGATTGATTGATTGCTTCATTTATATTAGAAAGCTGTAATAAAACAGACCGCTTGAATTACAACGTATACTTGTTATTCGACGCCGCAAATTAAAAGGTATCCTTCCCTCATCGAAATTGAGGGAAGAATGCCTTTCGGCTGAATCGCTAACATAACGTAATTTCCGCGAAATAATAGCATTTGGCACATGAGAACCTCTAGGATATACATAGTGGGTGATCATGAATATACTTGACGAGAAATGTCAATTTCAAAGCCTACCCTTTTCGTTAGATTGATATCTGAGGAACACAAGATTCATGAAATCATTTTGAACGAAACGAGAATATGCTCAACACGAGCATATTATCGTTTTGTCACAATGATTTCGATGTTTTTTAACGTGTTCTGTTAGCCCGAGTAATTTTATCTTTCGGTTGGATTATAAGTTTTAAAGTCGTCTGCTAAAAATATCTCATACACGGATGGAAATTGTGCATAAACGTTTCTAAATTGATGATACCGATTCAAATTGGATGCCTTTGTAGCTTAAGCTGAAGGTGTTCACACATTAGCAATTGATAAGTTAAGTATGATTAGGAAACCATTGTAGAACAGTTGACAGTTGATAAGAAAATAGCCTACATATGTATACTGTCACATGATAATTGATTACGAATATGGTACATAATAGTTTATAGGATACCGTTTATGTTTTTACCAGACGATGTCTTGGTTTAGTGTCTCTTTATTTATGTACGAGGGTTGTTCGGAAAATTCGTAGAATTTTGTTATATCTCTGTGCAACATTGTCCGAAACTCTTGATATTTAGTATATACATGAATTCACTTGTTTTTAACATATACTGAACGTGAAAAAACAATGACATAATTCTCGCAAGATATATTTGTTACTGTATCAACGTAGTTACCGGATGCCGGAGCAGGTCGAAAATACTAATATTTAGAACTTATTCCACATAATTAAAGTGTGGTTGGTCTATCTCAACGTGTTACAAGAGAGACGAAAAAACAGCTTGCAATAACACGTCATCATGATGCCATGAGACAGAAGGAGACGAGTTCTTGGACAGGATTATAACAACGGATGAGACCTGGTCCCATCACTTCAATTTGTAAACCAAAGTTATGTCATTAGTATGGAAAATTCTACAACACAATAGAAATTAGTTTCCTAGGTTTTGAGGTACTTGAATACCCGCTGTACAACCCTGACCATGATACAATGGACATCCTAGTCAAAGGGTAACTTAGTTAATCAGCTGAACTTACCAAACAGACTCAGAGTGTTGTGTCATCATTTAGTGAAGGCTGATATGTCGAAACATGACACATGAATAAGTAAACAAAGAGTGTGTCGACATTGTTAGTGACTATGTTAAGAAAAAGCAACAAATGTTAGACTTACGTGACGCTTAGAATTGAATGACGTCATAAAAAAAACATTACCGTGCTCCGGGTACGTGATATGCACGTTTTTGTATTGTGCAGGAACGATTCAATTATTTGAATATCTCAATGATTTCTTCAGAATTAGTAGTATATATGTTGAAGTTTATGTTGATTTATTTTGTTCTATTCAAAAACGCTTATACGCTTTTTTATAACAAAATTTTACAAACTTTCCGAAAAACCCTCGTACATTGGGTTTTGCATCACATCAATATTATTTAAGTTATGATGTGATGCCTGACTCTTAATGTTGGTAAAAGACCCCGTACTGAATTTCTCATAAGGACTGGTCAAGCCGGGTAGAATCATCGGCATTCCTCTAATCAGTCGATAGAATTAATGTCTTACCTGCAGACGAAAAAAGAAATGATTCCAAGTTCTAATTGTTCATTATGCTATCATATCGGTTTTTATCCTTTCAAAATGCAAAATCTCTAAAAGTAAGCAGTAACTTTATGTTTATTCCTGGTTAGACAATACCACATTTTGTCGCATATGCTGTAGAGTACTTAAGATACCAAGGCAAAAATAAGGAAGAACTTGATTAAAACGAACATAGTACCTTTTATGCCAGGGTACTTTTATTGAATATCATGGTAAAAAAGTTTTCATTTTTATATTAGAGCCCTATAGATTACCTACAAACCCCACTCTTTCTATGCAATATAAGGTCAAAAACATTGTTACAATTGAAGCTTTTTCGTTATAAAAGCAATTAATCCATTTGCCACTCTAGGTTTTTAATACAGTATACAATAAGTACAAGTCATTGAGTTTTAATGGGGTAAATGGTTTTACCATGTCAGATTTATAAGTTTGCTATCGCTTCGAAAATGATAAAGATTGTATATATCATGTTAAAAAGGCTACCTGGTCAAATTGTGAAAGCGAAAATGATCATTTTATTGGCCAAAAGGTTATTCCTGTTACTACGACTACTTATACATTTAATGTAGCTTGTGTGTATTAATCCTTCCCCGTTCAGAGGAGCTTGCAGCAGACGAGTTTAAAGCTAGTAGTTAAACCAAGATAAACATTTCAATATGATATTGATATTTGAAGACAACTACAGTACAAATATTTTTTTCATATACCAAATTTGCAGACATTTGAAATAAACATTATTTTCGTCAGGTTTGCTTTGACCATTATGACGAAAGAGGAAGTTCCTTCTCGAGAGCATCTTCTACAAATAAAATACAGTTTCTTAATGATATTCAATAGAAACATTGCGATCAATGACTAGTTATCCTCTTCTCACATTGATTTTTTTTCTAATATTTTCTTTAGCAGTTGTAGAACAATGAAGTACATGTATACTGGATTCGAAGGTTAACCATTTTTTCTGCGAAAGCATTCTTGTTGAATTGATCCGTTTCATGACAGCTACGAAAAACTTTCTGTTTCTTTCAATCAAACTGACACCTTGTGGTCTTATCTTAATAAGATCAACTATTAGAGGTATAAAAGAGAAAACTAGCAATATCTATTACCTGCTATCAGAGAGCCTGTTGATTTTGGCAAGCAAAAATCGAAGGAGGTAATTGCCAGAATCGCCAACCACGAGAGTGCCCGTTTAAAATCCATTTTGAAACACGTAATGTTGCCACACACGTCCCCAATCAAAAAGTTTATTTTTGGCTCTAATCGTTTTGCAATTTCGTTTCTGTCACAATTCTGGTATCACCTGTCAAATTATGAGTGCTAGTAATATGAAAAAATATTGTACTTTAGCGATAGCGAAAGGTGTGCAACTCCTTATTGATTGAATTCACGAAATCATGTTCTACGACAGAAACATTTTCTTAATTTTGGCCACTTGCAGATAACATTTTTTTTACTTGAAGTAGTCGACGAAGAAACATTTGTATACATGTGAAGCATTGTGGCAAAAGGAGAAATTGCTTATGACACTTCTTCTTGAAAGTCGTCTGCTGCAGGACGCAAATATGTGACGTTATGTGATGATATCAACAAAGTTTGATAGATTATTAGCGACCTATTAGAAAGAGTTTGACTTGACCGATTCTGGACACATAAAATGAGCTTGGTAAGAGATTGCCCAAAGGAAAAACGGCCATGAACTGCAAACGTACGAATAGTAACTCTGATTATTGTTCGTGACCCATCTTTGAAGAGTTATGCATAATGCACGAGTATGCTTTGATTTGCGTGTAACAAATGAGTGAGCAGAGGAAACTCATTTCCACTCTAATATTCTAAATAAAAATGCAAATACAATGAATTGAAACGATCTTATTTAATTCATGATAATTCATTCGTGTGGCGTAGGTATTTCAGAAATGACATAAACAACACTGATACTATTATTCAATACCGATCCTATAAGTACACTCTATTGAAATGCCTTTAGAAACACAATTACTACGATGCGACTGTTCCTGAAATAAAATCCACTTGGTTTGGGTAAATCACGAATAAAACATCACTTTTTCCTTTCAAATGATATCTCAAACACGCACAGAAAGTACACGATATCCATCCCACTGACAAACACACATTTGTTAAGATCTAATCCTTTATGTTATTGAATCAAGAAGACTTTATGTATGAAAATAACATTCTTCCTATGGAAGACTAAAATCACTAATTTGTACGTATTGAGTGTTATTCAGATAATTTAACCCCATTAATAAAGAACGAATGAACTACAAAATATGAGGAAGTTTTGGCCTCTGTCTTGTTTTAGTAACATTCGCATCGTTCTCAAAACCACAGAAAGTGTTCAAATGAAGGACTTTGTTAATTACGGACGGTTCATTAAATATACGTATGTAGGAGCCTACGCCAGAAAAAACGGTTTTTATGTTTTATGCCTGACCACATAATGCCTCCTGACCTAATGCACTTTAAAAAATTTAACGAGCGATTGTGTTCAATTTGATCAAATGCGTCAATTTAACCAGATAGTAGATAATTTCGAAAACAATAGTCTCAGATAAGACCAAGCCCGTTAGATGATATTTGACGCAGAAACCTTCATATCCGTCTTCTTATAACTCGGCGTCGGTATGTTAAACGTTAACACGTTTTTTATAAACGTGTAACAAACGTTAATCCTTCACCAAATTAACGTTGTCGACGTTCGCGTCAATTGCGTCTGTTTTGTGAAAAATCTTGATCGTTTCTTGACGTTATATCACGTTATTGAAGACCACATGAACTTCGACCCATAACTATATTCACGTTTTACGTTTTAATGACAAGTGGATAGGTTTTAAATAGATGTTATATAGACAAACAGTTTGGAAGGTATCCAACGTGGGCCAAAGTGTTGACATTCATTTATAGACGTAACATCGGTACGTAATCCATTACCTTCTCGCTATTTCCTGTGTTAATTGTCTACTTGTTTGTTGAGAAAACTCCTTTTTGAGGAATGAAATAGAGAACAGATGCGAAAACGTTCAATAAGTTTTTCATTCAATCGTTCGTTCTCAAATGATCATATAATTCATTCAAATCAATTAATTAATATGAAAGTATCATCATTTTGACGTTCCATTTTAGATTCATCACGCAATCTTTCAAGAGTGAGACCTGTTTGTCTAGTGGAGAGAGCAGCCTTCCTATCAGGTATGGCGATCCTGTGGGTTGTACCATCTAGACCGAGAGATACTCCTTCTCCCTTCCCAAGCTCATCAACAGATTTGGCTTGGTCTGCTTTGACAACGCCTTGGCGTTATTGAACTCGGCATGATGAGTTGGTGTAGAAGAAGGAATATTAAGTATGTAAAATAGATATCAGTTCATATTTGGTGAAGACAATTAAAAAATATGTTCCTGAAGAAACAGACATAAATAAATCCCAGTTCTACACAGCAATCGAAACCATCTAGACATTTGAAGGTATGTGTTGACTCTTGACCATCCTGGTGGTCCTAATAAATCATGTTCCCTCTGGGAGGTCGACACGACTGTGTTGGCAATTAGAAAGAACGTGGTGGAAGTATGATCAGTGACAACGCTTGTTGACAGTGTTGCTACCATGCTGCTACCATGTAGGCTATGTGAATAACCGCAATATCTCTGCGAGTGTCCGTCTATTTTCGTGATAGTCTGAAATATGATACGGACAGTGGACGACATTGATTCAGTGGTAGAACGTACACCTTTTGCACCGAGGGTCACGGCTTCGATCGACATTAGTTTCTTCATCATAGACGATACCGGAAGCCTCCAAAGACCTTCATGGTACAAAACCTGCATGCACCGTGGTAGACCGGGGTAAACCAGGTGGTACCGTGGATATTTAAGACGGGCTAGGTCGCATCTTGGTGTTGTTCTTGTTCATGCCTTATATCACTGCGAATAGATGTTCTTAAATGAACTCTCTCACATATTGAGATTTCAATACCTTTAAAGTAAAATGGCATCAACGGATAAAATGAGATCACATATTTATATGATTTCACAATACTCGATTATCAATTCTACCACCCCTTTCATAGTCATGGGGTCAATCTCTAGCTATTTTATGTTGAAGATAGCTAAACAATTCAAATGCGGTTCTTTTTGGACATAAATGATCGAAATTCGAATCGCCCATAGGTAAGTGGTTGTGATTTAAATACCATTACCATGTGGGTCTCACTAACGCTTGGCTGTGCCAGTTGATGCCATATTTGGTTAATGCAAAATCATCGAAATGGAAAATAGTTTGCGATTCAAACTTTAAAAAGCTTGGAAGCTCGTCTCAATTACTTTAAATGAGACTACATATTTTCTTGAAATTTGAAATTAAAAAATTGCAAAAGATCATTTTTATTGACAAATATTGTCTTAACACAATTTTAACGCTTTATACCTACAAAACACAATCTGTTAGATAGCCCCTTTAACTTGTTTAACGCGTGTTTATTAGGCAATGGTTCAGCGGTTTTAAAAGGGCATCCCAAAAAGCCATTAGGAGATACATTAAGTCTGATACATGCACTTGAGGTGTTTCATCGTAATCCAATATAACGGAAGGAACACTGATACATAACTCACTGCACGGGATGCCTCCAATTAAATAGGCATACAACGAATCATTCTGAAAATTCATCTTTGATTCCATGAATATATGTCAGTGTAGCGTTTAAAAAGTTATCGTGTAAAAATAGAAACCATTCGTTTCGAGTAATTTCTATTTTTTTCTCTATAATTTCTTTTCTTTTTGTTAATGAAACAATATTCAGTATGCTTACGATTATGATATCATATCGGCATAACTGCATTATGGAGTAGTGGAAAAGACTGTTATTTTCTACGTTGAACACGAGAAAAGAGGCCGATTTGAGTATTATCGCCTCATCTATCACCATCCCTTGATTGGTATGTGGTGTTGCATTCCAAATTAAAAATGAAAATGTCTTTCCTCCAAATTTCACATTCGCATCAATGGAATTCGAAAAAAAATAATCAAATTCGAATGTTTGCCATATTTCTACAAAATATTAGTTACATTATAGTTGTAACACCACATTCTTTGTAAACCCTCTGCAGTATCACTCTTTGTTAAATACCCAACCGGATTCCTTGGTACACAATCGGACACATTTCCGGCTTTAACAATGAGGATAGACTGCATCGTATTGAACGTAGTATGTTAAACTAAAACACAGATATAATACATAGGTGTTTGAGATGTTTGCGAAACCGCGGGACAAATTCATGACCCTCCTGATATTCATTGAGAAGGACGAGAAATCTTGAATCATTTATATCGATTTAGCATGTCCCAGGGCACGGTTATTTATTATAATGTCTATCGAAAGAGAAACTTAAACCATGTAGTTGCTTCTTGGTCTCTTTTTCTAATTCAATACAACTTTATATCTGAACGACACGTTATAAAACAGTAGGGGCAATTTGAACCGTGTACGATTATGAATTACATGTACATAACATACACCTTATTTTGAATAGGGATTTGAACATTACAAGAAATATCGCCCATCACTATTTATAATTACAAAGATGAGCATGTAACTATTCAATTTTACAAAAGCATTTCTTTATTAATAGTCCTTTTATAAGAGCAATGGTATCTTTTTCAAAGTGGTCCTAAAATTAAGTGGTATCTTACATGGACATAACGGCAATTGAAAACAAAATGATTTTGTTCTTTGAAATGCGATTATATTGCGTGGGGTGTTTTTGAGACGATCATTCAGCGGATTTGATCTTTGTGATATCTCTAATCAGTTAGACTGAAGTCAGGTTAAGTCTTAACCTTTCGTTAATCATAACGAACCAGATATCAAATATTAAACATTTAATGAGTTCTGGAGCCATTCCGTTCATTAGGATCAAAACGTATCTCATCTGATGTGAACATAAAACAGTGAAAAGTACCTCTAGATGCAGGGTTTGTAAAAGATATAAGGGTTGGTGATGTTAACATACAGGTTATTTATTTTGTAAACACAACAGTTAACCCTCGATACAGGGTTTAGATAAGTTATAAACAATAATTTCAATTAGTGCTTCTGGTATTAAATCATACGAAACTCTAGGTTCTCTGACGTTACAGGAAATGCATTGTTTCTTCTTTATCTGAAATTTAGACATTGAGGCAGTTCTCAATTAGCTAATATCCCCTTACGAAGAAGGAAAGAGGCGGGCTACCATCAAATTGCAGATGTGTCCCTCAATTTTCAGTCTAAACAAATTATGCTGTCCGTTATCCTTCTTCTCTTTCTTGTTTGTAATACGTTCGTATAAAATAGACATTATTTCGATATGGAGACATTCCTTAGTAATATATCTCCTCCATTTGCAAAGCATCCTAAACACAAAAAAGGGCATACGAATTATCCGACAAATTCTGTAGCAATAAGACCACTGGACTCTCATTACTCGAAAGCACAAAGACCAAAGATGGTCGGCCTAGCCCCAGTCTAACGTTGATAAAGCGGCTTTCACTTCGATGGTTCAGATCAAGACTATAGTAAGTGCTTCATGTTTGTGGTACACTTACAATTGTGTTGCATTGAACCATCGACTTGCTCTACAAGGAATAGAATGTATGCAAGCGGCCTAAGATACTTTCTTTACCGAGCATGGTGTTTGACCTTCCCCAATCATACATACTTGATTGATAGATTTTAAGCGAAAGATATTTGAGACTGCTTTGACAAAAGCAATCAAATTCTCCATTTGTCACAATGATTTATATCGATCTTTTCATAAGAAATTCTTTTTTTATAATCTTCCTGGAAAATTTAGATTGTCAACATAGATATAAACAAGGGAAAAAAATATACCCTACATACAAAGCGTCTATAAGAAGGGTAAGGGAAATATGTAACAATCATGACAAAGCCTACGACTCGTGGTTATATTGATAGAACAGAACAAACATTTTTAACTTTCATAAAATGTGAAAATCCCTCGCATGCCATCTATGTCTGCTTTGCTCGGACCGAATCTGACGCAACTTTTATCTTCTTTTAAAAATGTGAATAGGTCTACTTACTTTCAAAATGACATATTCTCTATACAAACCGCTCTTAATGGTGCCGACAGGCCATGCCGTTCTAGTCAGCCTTCGATGATTTTTGAACAAAGATCTTTGTTAGTCGTCCATGGTCGATCGGTAAAACCAGATGAGCGTTGTGGGGTCGCTACTGAACGCTAATGAACGTCGGTGATCGCTGAGAGGCGTCCGCAAACGCTGGTACCGAAAATATGTTTTGAACTTGCCCTAAAGTTCTGGCACAGACCTGCGTTTTTCTACGTTCAATTTTAAGCAAGAATACCCATAATCCATCATTTTTAGATTTCTTTCCTTCGTTGGATTACTTCGGTCGTTCTCGGTATACATCGGTCTGGGCCGGAACTATTAGTTTTACAACCGACCGATGTATACCGAGAACGAACGAAGTAATCCGACGATAGAATGAGTTTCAAAATGGCGGATATTCTACCTTAAACGCTGAAGAACGTTAGAGAACGATCACGGTTGAATGTTTTACTTTTATTTGTGCAGGTATTTGACAATCGCAGTTCAAGCTTTTTACTAAGTGTTTCAAACTCCCCACAGTGATCTTCCTTTATGAGTTTGCTCACTGCCACCAAAAATGCCACGTGGCCACTAACTCGGATGATCCAAGCTGTAACCATGTACGAATTTGGAGTATTTCGTTCTTCTATGTGGCTGTCCAAAGGTAGGTATTTAGCATGTTTCAATATGAATGGGAACAATGCAGACGGATGGTAAAATGTTGATGACATGTGTGTAAAGTCCGTCCCGTACTCTCATTGTTTTAGATGGATCTTGATAATTATTGTTGGAGAAATAAGATAATTTCACTCAATCACGCGGAGATGTGAGAGAGAAACAGACATACAGTGCTAGCCACTGTGGGACGCTAGAATAATTGCGGACTTTCTGTAGGTAATAGTTATGCTCACGAATAGACACAGTGATTTATGGAGTTATTTTCAAATCACCAAAGCAAATACAACATATTACAGGGACCTTACTGCTAGTATTTAACCCTTTGTCAAACGTTAAATGTTCGACTATCCCAAATTGAAGAGTGCACAGACGACAATACAAAATGTAATGAAATTGAACAATAATCTTCTGATAAGGCAGAAAAAATTGTAGGAAAAGGAAAATTGCTCGTAAAGAGCAATTAGTCCTTTTCTCATAATGTTTTTCAATGTTGTCTGAAACACTCTAGTCAAATGTCGTTATTGTTTGGTAATGGGTTAATTTAAGAAATGCATCAATCGAGCTAAGATCGTTCATAATTAAATATAGTTATGTCATTATGCAAATATGCTAAGCCTTTAGGATGAAAACACTTTATCACAAGTCATCTGAGTTATTTCCCCTCATGAATATCCGAAATAAATATCCAAGGGATTTTATATTAAAGTAGAATACCCCATTTTGAATATCTTTCCTTCGTCAGATTGCTTCGGTCGTTCTCGGCATACATCGGGTAGGGTCAGAACTTTTCGCTTAACATCGAACAGGAATAAAAGGAACGAAGTAATCCGACGCAAGAATGAGTTTAAAAATGTCGGATTATGGATATTCTACATAAACCGATATTAATTATCGCAGATAGCTTTACCTCTCTTAGAAACTAAAAGGTATACTATTGTCTACCAACCATGTTAAATATGACTATGTACCATGTGCTTGATCAACACACAATATTTTGTTCTATTCTGCAATATATGTAGCGCGTTTATTAATGAGGTAAAGAGATAATTGCAAAAAGAGATGGGCAAACACATTCCAGCAGCAGGTGTCTGATTAAACATCAACAAAATATCACTGCTGTTAGGAAGGTTAGAATAGAACGCGTTGAGGGGGTAAAGTTCACGGATCCGGTGAAATTAGCAAATACGCGTGATGCAGGAATCTTGACAACGACATAAATTCAAGTGATATCACTTTCCTTTTATGGAATCATTTGAGACGGCCTTTAACTGAAACCATAAACAAAATTTGTTAGTTCAGTTAGTCCAAATGATCTAGACGTAGTTAATTTATTACATATTTACAACTTGGATCATCCGAATTATGGTACAGTATGATAAATACAGTATAGTCTTGTTACCTATCGCACCCTCTAAGAGCACTGTGAAGTATAGCCAATGTCCTGGCATGTACATTTACTCCGCACTAGGCTAATGGGATTGTATGGACCAGGACCCCGGGCTATGTGACGTAGTGATAGGGAAAGGAGCTCTAGAATATAAAACAATGTAGTCTGTAGAAAGATTCACTCTCGATGACTGCTTTCTAATCGCATGACCAGTACTTGTGCAAATTCGTGGCATAGTCTCGGCATTATGCTTTTTTTGTTTGTTTGAGTCAATATATCGTTGCCATATAAATGATGAATTGATGAATATGGTGCTAAGCTATCAAAGACGTCAACGCTATGTAAGACTGAAAGTAAAGCAAATAATCGCCTAACAACCATGCGAATGTTTGACATGTCTTCGTGTCTTCAAGGTTTAACCCATATAGATGCTAAAAGGAAAAAGTCTTTTCAAAGGTATCAAATAATTGATGCCATCAAAAGTACAAAAAGCCATGTAGAAACAGCACGGGTCTTAGCGGGTTTCTTAGCTACAACATTGAGTTAAGCGCCTTTAGATGTGTTAACATTATTTACCCTGTCTCATAAATACGTTTAACCAGCTGTGTTTGCTCCCATAATACCCATGGTTATATCCCATTAGGTGTGGTGTGATTTAGACATCGTTTGATTAAATCATATCTCGATTAAATGGCACTCAGAACGTTATTCCTCATTATGTACTCTTTCAGATTCACATGTTTTAGTAAATCAAGGAAAACTTTGTGACGAAAGGATAAATTGTTCGTGACGAGCAATTTCTCCTTTCGTCACAATAGTTTCTACTTCTTATCACCAAGAAATGGTAATTACGTTTTCTTAGAATTTGTTAATTGTTGTATGTTACATGTTAGTAGATTCTTAGAGTTGGGCCACGTAGGAGATCTTATCGAAGGGAATTGGTAGACGTAAAAAATGGACCGCCTGTAGAGTCTGTGTCAATAATAAATCAACACAAACAGCTTTTCACTGAGCCCATCATACATTTCACTGTGGCATAGTCGTTAATTGTCCGCCTTGGGACGGGGACATAGAATGTTCGAGCCCCACATGAGGGGTTTGTACGGAAAATATTTCTAATGGGACTTCTCCCGAAATGGCCGATTTGTGAACCGCGAGCTAGTACAATTATTGGCTACTGACTTATATCCGCTTGGTGCCTGGCAGATTGATAGAAGTTGGAAGATGTTTGTTATAATCAGTGAAAAGTGTCTCTTAAGCCAAAATGGCTTGCCCTTTCATAAGGGGTGACAATTTAATAAACAAAACCTTTACCTTCCATTCGACTTTAGACAATTCTAAATATATAAATCATATGAAATAGAAAATATTTTGAATATTGGAACGGAGAATTTATCTACTGTGATATTTCTTTGTAGAAAGTTCATTTTGTTTTGTATTGAAATGCTTCTTCATTTTAAAGAAAATAATTATCTATTAAAATTAATGTGTACAATTTTAAACGAATAAATTAATTTCAACGATATCTAAGGTCGGATATTCAGCGGTATTACGTGACGTCTTACTTCGTTGGTCTCAATATGAGTTTTAAAGAATCGATCAGTAAAAAGACATATGTCAACTTATTACATTTTCTATATTAGTACAAAGTCTATTTATCGCCATTAAAGAAATACGGGATAATAAGCATTGTTATGTATTTAATACGTATTGCTTTTTGACTAAACCAAGATATTCCGCTCCAAGTGACATTTTTAAGAAGGCATTGTTTTAGAATAAATTGTTCATTCAACTTGATATACAATCGGGCGAATTTAAATGCATCTGATCTCGTTACTTTGATTGCATACATAGTACAATAAATATCTACATTTCATGATCTATGCTAAGTGCAAACGTCTATAACATGAAAATGCAAACTGCTCACGTGACAATAACAGTTCGTGTACCGGTGCGATGTTTAAATGCATTTTCAGTATTCATACTGATAGGATTTAGGAAGACTTTTTATATGTTATGAAGAAGGTGCGTATCTGCAATAGAATCACAAACACTTTCTGTAGCAATTAGTTGAGGGTTGACTTACAGATTGACTGGACTTTAATCGATTTTGCAATACATCTTCACTATGATGCGTTCGAATTCGTATTTGTGCATTCCACCCGTAATGGAAGACTCGTAATTTCTATGGCTAAAGAATAAATTTGAATTTAAATCTTAAAGTATTTATCATTCTAAAGGCATTTAGCAAGCCACGATTCCGAATATGTCTGATTTGTAATTAATATTTACAAAATAATATCAATGAATTTTGTTTTTAAATCCATAGTAACTACCTTCCCTAAATAACAATTTTACATTGAAATTAAATTTGCATGAATGAATGGTGGCAAATAAAAAAATAAATCCATAAAAGATATAATGATATAAAACTTTATTTTATAACGGCACTTGTTTTGTTAAATCTTTGACTTTATAATTCTGACTTTTTTATGATGATCTAATGTAATTCAAGTGGAATTCCATTGTAGATTCACAATATCTTTCTTTTTCCTCGCGAAATAAAATAGTAATGTCAGGATCAAAATCGGATCATGATTGACGAACATGCTGCAAAATGAAGCCCATGAGATTCAGAATGCATCATTATAAATGATATGCACTTTTAGAAGATACCAATGCTTTACCAAACAATGGTATCTTCCACATTACTATTAGATGAAACCCGATAATTTAGCAAAGCGGAGACGATTTCGCAGAACCGATGCCTAGATTATTTCATTGGTGTAGTAAAAGATTGATTACCTTGTTGCGTCTCTTTAAAGCCCCGTCATTTGATTTCATTTATCAAAGATAATTGCGAATTTAAGAGGATGAAATATTTGATTCTGTTTTAACAAGGATTTATCACGAAAGAGCTTTAAAAAAGGGTAGCAATGAAACCATCCATCTAGTTTACTCGAAAGGCTTTTACATCATTATATTATTCAATGATCGGCTTTATGTTTTCAAGTTTTTAATTGAAAAAAAAGAAGGAATTAGTTATCTTTATCCGCGAAAAGACAAAAACGAACTAAAACCTCAGAATTTTAATAGATATTATACGACGGACTTGATTCTGACTTGTGCCACCATATATAGTTATGGTAAAGCATGTACGATTAGTCCGCAACATTCAGACTTATTTAGCGTGACGCACCTGTGATGAAGTACTTCCAAAAGTAGAACTTAGAAATATTAAGTTTCGGCTTCTGGTTCATAGTTTTGCTAGTTGATAATGCTGCCATGCTCTCAAAGTTTGATTTGTTTGGGGTTTGGGAAGTATGAACACACATGCCGGTGTCTCGGCCAGATTTGACAGCTAGTGTACTGATTTTCGGACAAAAAAAAGAGAGATAATTGATGTGTCCATTATATTACAGTTTTTGAGAGTTTAAAGGACCAAATTGATGTTTTAGCATATAATTATGGATTGAAACATGATTATTTATTTAGCATAGTCTTGGAAATACCTGATTTAACATTGGAGTCAATGGGAATATAGGGTCTTAAAAGAAACAGGTGTATGACCATTTACTCCCGCGATAAACTTTAGTGGAATGTCTGAAAATCGTGAAATTACTCGAAAACCTCGGCAATGGCTTCAAAAGAAAGCGTTTGTCCTAATCCATTTGAAAATATTCGTTTTGCGAATTACTCGAAAACCTCGACAATGGCTTTAAAAGCTTTTGTCCTAATCCATTTAAAAACATTCGTTTTGCAAATTACTCGAAAACCTCGGCACTGGCTTTAAAAGCTTTTGTCCTAAATCCATTTGAAAATATTCATTTTGCACATTACTCGAAACCTCGGCAATGACTTTAAAAGCTTTCGTCCTCATCCATTTGTAAAATATTCGTTTTGCAATTAGATTTATTTACAAATTATTATAAGCTTTTGTGCGTCCAAAATAGACCAAATCCTTTATACATGCTTCACATACAAAAATATTGCTTAATCGGTTAAAATTACCTGGTCGTACCATTTGATATTATGTGATGACGGTATTTCTACAGAGGCTATACCAAGAAAACTTTAAAAAGTACCATTAACATAGTGCTTTTGTGGAACGGCGAACTATTAAGGTACACAAAGTATCTTTCTACTGTGCATTCCGTATGGATACATTTGACCGTTGCAGAATTACGTAACCAATGTTCACGATCTTATGTCCGAAAAAGATGACTGGACCAAGGGTATTTTAACTTTCTTCACGTATTTTTGTCAATGATAGCCACCTTGTGTACCACATATGAGTTGACTACGACTTTCCGGTTCTTGTGGTGTATGATTACCCGCGTTTTAAAAAGGCGTTACGTCTAACACTCGGTAGAGAAATCGCAGTCGACGGGCGAGGATGTCCAAAACAGTTGGTCTTCGACTGCGATTTCTCTGCCGAGAAATAGACGTAACTACGTTAATAAAGCATATACACAGCGCTATCTTTCACACAGAGCTTGAACATGTTTTGCCTATGGGAACCTGGTATCGATATATATTTTCACCTCAGCAACAGGATTCACATAAATGTCAGATTTAACCCAAGCCTAGTAAAATGAGTGTTAATGGTGATACAAAGTGTCTTGTAAATGAATAAGACATGGCTGTAAAGTACCTCAGTGACCACATCGTAGGCTCAAGGTAATCAGTTATCATAGCGTATGCCTGTTTAGAGGTATAGTAATATCCAGCGTAGAGTCGCAAGATCGCTGATCTTTTATGATCTCCTCAAGAGTTGTTGCCCATGATATTGTGTTCAGGTATCATTGTATATTGATGGTCTTTCATAAAATATTCAAGACGGTTCTTGAGCGTGTTGATGGTAGGTGCATTAACTATGTCCTCCTTAAGCATGTTCCAAGGTGCAATCACAGGAACCGAGTAGAAGTGCTCCCGGGTCTCTCTTTTTGATATCTTGTTTTGAAGATGCAGTGGGTGTCACCGTATATAATGGACATAATAGCGGCTTTTAATGAAGAGACGGTCGTATTCTACGCACTCTTTGCCATGTAGTAATTTCCAGGTTTGTATAAAGTCTCCTTTAAAGCGGCGATATGACAGTGAAGGAATCTTGAGTTTCTTCAATCGCTCTTCATATGGTAGATTCCTAACAAAGCTTACCAATTTTTTAGCTCTCTTCTGTGCGATTTTCAATAGCTTGTACGTCTTTCGCGAATCTTGTAAAACAACCATACATTTTCGCACCGAATCAGACACTGTGTTCTGTACGAGGTACGATACTTGACGAAGCTGTGAATAAGTACGGTTTTTTCAAGGACACGTGGCTGCAGTGTTTGGTATCCGTAGGGCGCTATACTCCAGAAAATAATTAAAGGGTCACACGTATAAATTTAAAATACTTTCTTTGTAAGGAACACAATTTAAAAATATCTCTGACAATTCATGATTAAACGACTAGGAATGACTTTTCTAAACAAATAAGTTATTTATAGCATATAGGCACACTGTTTAATGCATTCGATTGGTCAGGTAAAAGACGAACTTGCTTTCAACATTTGTGACCCTTTAGTTGTTCTGTTAAGTATAACACAGCCATTCATTTCCGTACCGAATTAGACACCACCAAGGTCTGTACGAGGGAGTATACTTCACGAAGCTGTGATAAAGAACGGTTTTCCGCATACACGTGGTTACAGTGGTTGGCATCCGTAGGGCGATGTAAGAATGTGTGTTATTTGTCATGTTTTATCGCCATATTGTGATGGCTCTGTCAACATCATAGGATTCACAAACGGCGGCTCCCTATTAGCGCTGGATTAACACCGTGCCGTGAAATGGATACCGCCGTATGAACTCTCATACAAGTCTGTCGATGAGGCGTTTTGAACGTACACATCGAGGGTTCAGTGCAATACTATAGAAAGTGCTTCATCGTTTTGAAGCGCTTACTATAGTCTTGTACTGAACCCGCGACATGTTAGTCTAAAGAATTCACAGTCAATTCGTCAAATGACCAACTTGTCAAATTGAATTTATATAAAGTAATCCAGGAGTTAACTCGACAAAAAGGATATATATTTATATATATCACAAATATACATTATCAAATTCATACAAATTATACAACTGACTAAGTGCATACAACTGCAACTTCATATACTTTTCCTCTCTTACGGTCAATTTACATAACATTGTGTGTGAATGACTTGATGGATAATTCATCAAGGGAACGAATAATATGTTGCAAACTGCATCATAATACATCATATAAGTTTTGTGCAAAGTTTCTAAGTAGGAGAGTCGAAAAGTTGACTACAAACGCACACACAAGTGATTGCATGCCGATAAAATATCAAAACACGAATTATTTTTGTTTAAATCACATCTCAAACAATTACATAAATTTGAATCGGGTTTATTATATAAATTCAATTTGACGATTTGACTTCTGGATTACTATATACATATAATTTGACGAATTGGTCATTTGACGAGTTGACTGAATGTCCAGAATGTTTGACCAACACACGGGATAAGAGATGATCAGCCTTTGTTAGCCAATATCGAATCAATTCATTGTTTATATTCTCCGAACACTGTTACAATGTTTCGAAAACTGTTTACTAGGAAACCAGAAATACAAGATATTTGTTTGAACATTTTAAACAGGGCATGCTTGAACAACATTTTCGTCTCGAACCTTGCAATTTAACAAAAGGTATATTACTCCTAAAGGGATATTTATCAATTCCCTAAAGTCGGTATGATCAATATCGTAAAGAAATTGTTGTTTTGTCATCTTTTTATTTTCCGTTTTCTGTTGCCTCAAATTGGTCACTAGTTCTCATATTATGAAATGGTCTTAATAACAGCGACGAAAGAAAGTTCATACTGAAGCCATCATTATTCAGATATTCTCTGACCCAAGGATGCTCAAGTTTTATTAGATCAAGGTCACAAATGCCTTTGCTGTCCAGAGCTAATCTCTATGAAAGAACTGCATAATCATTTCCTCCCATTATCCGGTGAACCGGCGTTAAGTCAAACGCCAAATTCTGGCCGAGTAGCGATGTTGATTTAGGGATGATATCACAACCATCTGCGGATTATTTGAAGTGACAAATACATACCAAGATGTCGTAGCAGGATTACCCGTTAATCACCTATTCGTCAAAAACTTGTAAAATTAATGACCGTGTCACTGACGTACATTGTTTACTTTGACACATTACTCCGCGTAGTGATACATTGACGAACATTTTGCGGTATAAAACATAAACGTATTGCAGAAGAATGAGTTTAAAATCAACATAATTCACTGTTTTCTACTGTTCACTTTCACGTTATAAATTAATATATAAGTGGTGTTTGAATTTAGCAATTAGATCTTTGAAAAATATCGCCACACTATCTTCTCGCACTACATTGTTATGCGTATTGTTAGAGTAAAGGATTAAAGGACCAAACCCGGGCGACGGTTGTAAAACATGCGCATTAATAACACAATGTGCTAAATGATTTTAGTTAATTTCCATTTAAACGGAATGTTCACCGTTAGACATGTTGATACCATGTGCCCCCAGGGAAATGATGTCACGTGACAGTGTGAACTGTTTAGTTAGGTTTTTATAATGGGTCATATGCTTCAACAAACTAAAGTTAAGATGACTCGGAAAAATGGTTCGGGTGTCGTCGTTTGATGAAGACTAAATGGTAATCCATTGAATAACAGTTGCACGAGTAAAGAGGTGCTATCGTAAGAGTTCTAGAAAACAACGTATATCGTTCGTGTAACAACATGTATTTCTGTAGAACGAATGACCGAGGGTTAGGGCTATATACTTTGTGTATAGTTTCTACATAACTGGTTCGAAAAGTCAATTTCAAAGGGTAGTATGATTTAAGAAGGCGACAACCGAAAGGTCTCGCGAATATTAATCAGTCTCAAGTTAAGTTTGTTGAACAATATCCAACTATTCGTAACACGACCACGCACATATGTAAAGGCCAACACAGTTGGGACTTAAATTCAAAATAAAGAAAACACAACCATTTACATTTTGATGAAAGGCTTGTTTCGGCTTAAATAGACCTGTGAACTAGGTTTCAAAAATACAAAATAAACGAAAATTTGCTATGGATTCAAGTACAGAATAATTGATATTCATTTTGCAAATATATATATTAAAAATCATCAAAATTCCGATAAGTGCTCTTGAAATGATAAATACTTTCAAATTAAATTTCAATCGATTATTTAACCAAAGCAAATCCAAGTGTTCCATCAAGGGTGAAATACCATAAGTTAGGCAGCGACAATATCATATTTTACATGAATGTCTAATAGCAACATATCTTTAATATCATATAATGTCTACAAGCGATGATAAATAATCTGAATGCAATGATATGATATTGACAAGAAGAACTTTGTCAGCTGTATATTTACATATAGCGTGACAGAATCATTCAGCGGGAAATTAACTCACACAATCAGCTTCGGGGCCAACGATTCCTCTGGGTATCATCTGGTGAAGACTGGAATATTCCAGACTGATGGACGACACTCGTAAACTGTTATGGGATCTTACCCAGTAATTCAATGTTCTATTTAACCCTTTACCAAACGCCAAATTTTCGACTGTCTAAAATTGAAAGAGTTTGCGGACGACAATTTTAAATGAGATGAAATTGAAAAATGATCTTCTGACAGGACAGAAAACATTGTAGGAAAAGGAGAAATTGCTCGTTACGAGCAATTTCTCTTTTTCCCATAATATTTTCCAGAGTCGTCTGCAACATACTGTTCAAATTTCGTTATTGTTTGGCAATGGGTTAAGACATAACCCAAAGATTAAGAATTACCAAACTTATACTTACTCATGGTCAACCTTCCATAAGAGACGACCATTTTGTTTTCCTAATTTCATATAAAATCACTAAAGAGCTTGTCAGTTTAACCATTACCTGTTGGCTACAATGATAAAGTCGTGTTGAAGTTCGATTCTATAGCCTATACGGGGGAAAGGTTATTAACATCAATTAATTTGCAACATTAAGTAGTCTCTTATCGTTGCAACCATTAGCTTGTCGCGCAATGGAGATGGCTATGTGTAATTGATGAAATAACAATGCATGCAAGTATTTTGCCATATATTCCCTGGGTTATTTTATGACATTTCTCTATAAGATTGACATCTCGCCTAGATTGGCCGCGAAAGTTAAGGCTTTTCTGTGTAAATGGAAAAATTGTCACTGACTTATGTCAAGGAGTTCTATAGGCTTGCATTGAACCGTAGATATCATATGATACACGAAACAGAAGTGAATAAGTGTTTGACAAAAAATTGGATGAAACATACAGTATCAAGCAAAGCCTTTCTGCAATTGACTATTTCTTATGCTTATAGACTGATAAAGAGGTGACGAAAATGATTTCTTGCTATGTTAAGCATTGAATCTTAGCATCATATTCTCTACCCGGTGTAAGTAGTTGCCTGGGGCCCGTTTTACTAAACAAGTTACGGAAAATGTTTGCGTAAGTCATAATTGATTAACATGGATAATATCTTCAATGAAAGTACAATATTGCAATGTGACACGTCATTGGAAGCGTCTCGGAGAGACGATTCCAATGATGTGTTACTTTGCAATATTGCTTTGCCAAATATTGAAATAAAAGGACTTGCTGTTTTAGACTTACGCAAATCTTAAGCGTAAACTGTTTAGTAAAACGGGCCCAGCTCTCTGTAAGATTTGATTCGTACAGCTTATATGAATCGGTTGGCAAAACATATTTTGTTTATCTTGTCAACGGTGTAATTTTCGCATCGTAAACGGGTATCTGTATAACAGTCTAAGTTTGTTATTCGTTACTAAATCACGTGACCACTGCACGCACATGGCAGTATTTATTTTATTTTTCATTCTGTCACAAATCCCAAAAGAGAATAATATAAAACGTTTCAAGTTATCTACAAAATCCTTTTATCTGGCAATATTGTTTCGAACATATACCCCTTGAATATGATTAACAGGACTTTGTCATGCCGATTTTTTAGGAGTTTTATAAAATGATTTAGCTCTGGGAACGAGGTGAGGGTATGTCCAACTTCCAACTTTTTACAATGTTTTGGTTGTTGTCTTTATTAATCAAATCAAACACTTTTATAATCGAATGCGAAGTATATTGGGTAATATGTGTCGTTTCCATTTGGACATCTGTCATCGAAAGTTGATAGTGTGGGCTTTTTTGGAATGATGTGACAAATATATTCTTGTTTCGGGGAATATACCTACAAATCCTTACGCTCGAACTACATTGTGTACAAATGCTAGATCTTTTTGTGGATTTCTTTTAACTCTGTTATATAATAATAGTTAATAATCAGACATTGTAAGAAAGAAATGATCATATTTCTTAGCTTACATGTTTATTATTAATATGAAATGAGCACAGTCATTCCTCTTTTGTACTTATTTTGAAAAGTGTTTTAACCAATTTTCTAAAACCGTAAACATGTTAGCCACGGTTCTTATTTGGAAAAAAATGTTAATCCTTAGAATGCTGGATAATTTTCTAAAAATATATTTCTGTGTCGTATGCTTTCCAAAACATTAAAGATCGTCTCAATTTTGATAAGAAAAGACATTCAGACTAGCAAACAGGTAAGATCCAGGCCAGCCACCAACTTAGTTGGCGGTTGACCTGCATCTAACATGTTTGCAAAAGCATTAAGTCGGTTCCAGCACTATAAGGGTTAAAACGACATGTGCATTAGACGTCCGAGCATGAAGATATTATCGTTCAAAAACAACAACAGCTTTCCGGAATGCGCATGACATGTATTGTTTGACAACATGTAAACCACTTCA
Source organism: Cerastoderma edule (assembly GCA_947846245.1). Classification (NCBI taxonomy): domain Eukaryota; kingdom Metazoa; phylum Mollusca; class Bivalvia; order Cardiida; family Cardiidae; genus Cerastoderma; species Cerastoderma edule. The sequence goes on along the minus strand of OX401407.1, from coordinate 38,911,357 downwards.
CCTGGATATGACAGTTAATCATTGTCTTAAGCCTTTACCAAACGCAAAATTTTCGACTGTCCCAAATTGAAAGAGAACATTGGTCATTTCAAAAAGTGATGGAATCGAAAAATAAACTTATTGATAGGGCAGAAAGCATTGTGGGAAAATGAGAAATTGATTCGTTAATTCTCCTTTCCCAACCATATTTCCCAGAGTTGTCTGCAACAAACTGGTCAAATGTCGTTATTATTTGATAATGGGTTAATACAGACACCCTGATCGCTTTATGGCAATTGTTTTGAAAATCATTGATATCAACGAATTGCCAGCTCAGACAAAACAAAGCCTCCAATAGATCAACTATTTGATCTCTAAATCTACTATCCCGCTTTTCATACAAAATAGTTTCTCTTTCGGCCATTGTTTTAAACAATGCAATATGTTAGCCCTTTATATTGCTGGAACCGGCTCTATGCTTATGCAAACAGGTTAGATCCAGGCCAACCGCCGAGTAAGTTTTTAGAATATTACCCAGCATTCTAAGGGTAAATCATGCGAGGCATGGTTGTGGTCAACAATTCATGTCAAATGCATTGATGCCATTCCATGAGAGAGCCGGTTCAGAGAAAGTGCCTTACTTCTTTCCAATTGACCAGTCGCTAATACGCCTCGTTTTGAATATTCATAATAGTTCACCAAACGAAATGATGTACAAAACTCCGACAAACAATTGCACGTGTGCTCATAAATATTGTTTGCAATGGCTGTATTTGTAAAAACAACTCCGACAAATATTGGGGGCAGGGTTTTGTCGACTTCATAATTATCCTTCAGAGATGTTAACTTTAGAAATAATCACAATTTAAAAATAACAAAACAACAGGCAAACCACCACTGTTCTTCGCTAAACTAGAGGTTTTGAAAGTCTGCAATTGCATTTACTGCCAAAAAGGTCAATTCTGCTGTGTAATTATCTACACAAATAAGTACCCACACAAAAAGCCTTTAAGTTTGAACGTAATGTGCGTAAACAAAGGTTGAATTATGGGTCGTATATAGCTTTATAAATGTTCAAACCAATTGAAAAACTGCCAATCTTTTATTGATTTCAAACCGGTGTATTTGTGTAGTATATCTAGCGCTAAACGCTGTTGTATCTTTTATTTCGTTTCCATAGATTACAATATAAAATAACATGCGACTGAATATCAAAACAAATTTAGAATAAACTGTGAGAGAGAATGATGTTAGCATTGGACTAGATTCAATCTATCAGTTTGACAGATTTAAACTTTATCAAATGACCATCATACAAATCATTTATGAAGACCTATTCGCTAGACAAAGCCATTACAAAGAATTATTTCATTATGTACTATACAGGTAGTTGAAACGTAATGCAGGCGGGGGAATCGCGTGACCAGTATTTACGATCTTATGTCCGAACAAGACGACCGACCGCAACCAGGTATGTTTGCTTTTTTACCTATTTTTGCCAATGATAGCAACTTTGTGTACCCAGCATGATTTATACCGGGGTTACGTCACACACTCGGCAGAGAAATCGCAGTCGAAGACAGACTGTATTGGACATGCGCAGTCATCTTGTTAGACATAAGATCCCAATCGGAACTACTCGGGTATTTCCGTGAGCTGTGAATTACACCTCGGATATAAGTGTAGGGTTACAATTTTTCGTGTAAATCGGCCCCGGCGATTAACACCTTTTCTAAGCGTGCACGTTAAGTAGTTCAATGTGTATGGAAGTCTTGGACATCCTTTCAAATCATCTTTTTATCGGTAGCTTATACAAAATGGCGAAATTATAAGTTGTGACATATACAGTTGTTTCTTTAGTCAAGTTAAACGACTTTTTAAATTTCATATTTAAAATCTTATTTTAGAAAATGAAAGTGAAGTGACGTCATTCCGTGGGAAACAATATGGCGTCATCCCTTTTAATTCAGAAGTGTTTTCATTGGATCGTTAACATTGTTCACGTATTTCCCCCTCCTGCAATTGACAATTGCCGAATGTCTGTGAGAGATTGGCGATATAAGGCAACGTATATTGTGTTATGCTGATTAAATATATCAGATTTATTATGCTTGATTAAAAATGTTAAACACAATAAAGTGAAATTAAGCTATGGAATGTTGCATGCTCCGGGTGCGTGTTATGTAGAAAACTTTTCCCCAAAGTCTTCTTTCTGGCTGTGTAATCTACATGTGCCCATGACCCATTTAGGGTTGGTTGCTTAGCTTCTCACCGTATTATTCTTTTCTTTGACACACCATCTGTAAATGAACTTAGAAACCATGGTGACAAAAGGAGATTTTGCCCTGGAAGAGCAATCACTCTTTTTGTCATTATTGTTTATAAAGATATACCGATACACTTAATCTTTAAAATGGCTTTGTCTCTATCGCATTTAGTTATCACCAGTCGAAATGCTAACATAAGGGAATTGGTAAAGGCAGGATTGACAGTTCCATCAAAGGAAATACATGTATGCCATCGGCGGTCATACTTTAATAACTAGGCCGACTTTAGCAAAACCTTACATTGTTTAGTAATGGTACATAGGTGAAGAGGCGTTGCCCGCGGGTCTTCAGTTAATGTAGTTTAAAAGAACTATCTCGGAAATTGACATTTTGATATTTTCAAAGCATATATTTTTACGACTCACGGATTAAGTAAACCGTTTGAATGAGTGATCTTGTAATCATTGATAGAAATTCGAATGGCATTTGTGACACGTTTAATAGTTATGATTTTAAGCATAAAAATGAAATTAATAATGAAGTATAACGCCATCTACATGAAATTTTCTTTATTTGTAAGAACTGCTTCTTTCGAGAAATATGTTACTATCGAAAGACTATGACAAGTAGGTTTAGCTGCACGTAAATTCGAAATAAGAAGGCATCGGCAAGAAATCGACAGAAACACGTGGGAGGGGCAGTGATAGATTGAACCTTATTCCGTCCCATTGGGACACAGGGACATCACGTTTAAGTGTTGTCCAGCACGTCAATTCGTATATAAGAGGAGAAATCTGTATAATACAATCGATGCAAATACGCCACGGGTTGATCTAAACGGCGCCCGATAGCATATGTACAAATGATCGGTGTGACATGACGTGATACTGTAGAGCCCAATGAATGGTTTCAGGGTTTTCGTTCCTGCAATTGCTTACACAGTGTGCAGAGGTGTCCCGAAATGCATATCGGTCCACCTCTGCACACTTCGCGAGCGATTATACTGTGGAAATGCTGCGGACCTATAACATAGTTACTACCATGATAATGGCGTATATTAAACAGTCACTTACAAGCACCGGAAACCGACAGACCGAAATGATATTTCAATGGAACGTCCTATTTTTAGAAAGGATGTCTTTCCAAAATGGCGTTTGTTTCCAGGATTTCATTATACCACTGATTTGAACAACCAATACAACGTACAATCATAGTTCGATAGTGAACAATGACAACACTATTTCATTGTAACATTGAAGACTATTATTGTAAACATACAAGCTGGTGTTTTCTAACATAATCATTTTACAGCGAGTGTGAAAGAAACTTTTACAACTTTTTACGATTTTATTTCCTGGGTACACCCCGTTATTTGTGCTGAATCAGATAAATCATAACTTAAACATAACGATTGATACTCCGGTTTCGAACTATCTTAAACATGTTTTACATTAGTTTAAATCAATATATCATAAGGGGAAATTATTTACATAAAAAAGAAAGAATAAACTTTAGTATAAGCGTTATACATTTTTTATAGGGACCCATTAGCGAATAAAACCAAAGATGATCTCATATATTAACGTTTTTTCTTAATGTCGACTTGTGAAATGTTTGTTGCTGTTGTACAAGGATATATAGCTCGTCGAGAGTGAATTTGATAAGCTTCAAGCTTACGGCACAATCAATGTAAAATACGAGTAAATAAGTTTTTGGCAGAAATTTTATTCCATTTCCGAACAAAGTCGAGTCAATTACGAGTTTTTCCAAACTCTGTTTTTGTTAGTTATTTCCATTTTAATATTCTTAAGATATTTTCATCTTTAGACACCTATCAGAATATGATAAGACATATACATAAAGGTTACCAATTCCAGAACTGTTGTTGTCAGCGAGCTTTTATTGCACTTTACGTGACAATATCGCGTAGTACTTCTTTTAACGTCACGTGATGTACGAGTATATGGCGGCAGCGGTTAATATAGTGAAGCGTTACAAGTGAAGCGTTACACTGACCAGTGGGTAGGAGTTTTTATATCAATCCTCGCTTTTCAGACGACATATGCTCATCCCTTTAACAGCCTGTTTCGAAGCAAGGGGATGCTTTAGAATCGTTTATTCCATAGTTCGTTATCGATTACAAACCGAAACAGCGTCACACTACAGAAGTTTCTTTTCATGTTGTCCCACCTGATTCTAGTGAATCGCCACTCGGTGATCTTAGGGTTCTGGCATCATACACAACCTGTGGCTTTAACTGCTGGTACAGTACACTCGTCAGGGGATTGTACATAACACCCGGATAATAACCTGCTAGATGTCTATGGTCAAGCATGTGCCCGGCCTGTCCGTACATCGACCACAAGAACGCTGGGTGAAGTGAAGATGATGATAGTGAAGATGATGATAGTGAAGCTGATGATGATGAACTGAGATGAGACATGGGTGATGAAGATGATGATGGTGATAATGATACAGAGTTTGGGGATGTTTGTTCTGGACTTTCACCTTTCGCTGAACTATGAGTATTTGTTTGGGATTTCTTGCCGTCCATAATGTTACCCGAAATACGACTGTCCGAATATGGTGAAGGTAAAAACGCACTATGTCCGGTGTATACAAGTTGTGGGTTTGTCGGAAGAGTTTGAAACGCGCCGTAACTTGGCATCAGCATTCCATACGGTCGTTTGGGTGGTGAGGTCTCTACTGAAATTAAAATGTTTTAGACAGATTAATAGGTATGCACATACCTACATGCATGTCTCTATATAGATACCCTTTGTTCAAGAGATTTTATTTGTTTTGCTTATTAGCATATAGAATGTGTAGTTTTATTTAGCAATACAGCGAAGTATTCAACAAGATCTCGAATGACGTTCATGAAATCATGATTCCATAGTTGAATAGTCTAATAATTTTATCTTAGATAGTGCAAGAGTTCAAGAATTATATGTTTTATGTACTCGTTGTAGTCTGTGGAAAAATACTAATGCAATGCCTGTGACAAAAAGATGCTGCCCCTAATAACAGTTTCAAATTATATTTTGATACTGCATGGGTGTCACCTGTTTCTGTCTGCAAATTTGACATGGCAGAAAACCGTTATGTTTGAATCTGATAATTTGACAATGCTACGTGCCATATTTTTTTTAAACTTGAAATAAGATCTTTGTACAAATGCAGTTAAACTAGCACGCCCTTAAAGTACAAAATTGGAACGAGCTCAAAGGTGACTCATTTATTGCTGTTTCCCATTTTATTTAAGGACAAATTGATATTCAAAGGCACATTATTATATGTGATTCTTTTAAATTTGAATCATAAATTGAACATGTAGAATTCATCATTACTGGGTTTAACTTTCCATTGAGAGTGATTTATTATATACGGGATTGTTTATTTCGAAAATACTCACTCATCGATTTGACGTCATCAGTCATGTGTCGTTTCCGGATAAGATCGTCATTTCCCGGATTCAGGACAACTCCAAACGAGGCCATCATCGCTTCAAGGGAACTTCTGATTTGGAAAATAGAAAGGATATGTGTTATAGAAACATTACAAAAATCATGTCAAAATAACTTTCGTTTAATCGCTTTTGAGGAATGAATTCAAACAATCACTGTTTTTTTTATATACCTCGTTAGTGAATGTTAACTATTTCGTAAAAAATGATTTCTACCTTTTTCCAAATTGAAATATGCCGTTTCTGTTCTCTTTTATTTGCGCCTGGTTATGATCTAAGATTTGTGGCTAAATAAGATATTGCATAAAACTTTTTCTGAGCCATGCTTTTCTAAATCTTTCACGCGCAAAAACGCAGTCATGCAGCCATTTTCTGATACGTGATATTTAGAGTCAAACTACCTTTTAAACCGGAACTTATGAGGTCCCTCCGACCAAGGAGTACTCAATAGATGTGCGTGACGTGCATACAAAGTAATGAGTGTATAATGTGCGTTTGACCTCAAAGCGCACGATTCTCTCCTCATGATATAAGACAAGCTATTAAAAAAGTGCTGTCTTTATATCTTTGTTAAAATTGATTTAGATTTACTAAAGCTTCCCAAGTTCGTCGCACCCGCTTGATGTTTTAATGTTCTTTTAATATTCTTAAATAAGTTCAAATGTTAATTCAGAAGTAAAGGGACTAAGTATCAACACAATTTTATCTATGAGAAGCACTTCAGCCACTGATTGGCTTACGTCACACCACGTGATATCACTGACTCGGCAGATCATGTGACCGGTTCGCTAGCCGGTTGTTTACAGATTAGCGCGTGAAGTGTGTATCAAAGTGTATGCTATCTCTCAATAACATTATTCAATTCTTATTTGTAAATAATCCGGTGATAAAGACGAAGTTTGTTGTCTTAGTGGAGAGGGTTTAATCTTCTAGCTACCTGTTAGCCCTTTGCAGTAGACTGACTGCATTTTTCTTGTAACCCCCATGCAGAGTTTCGTGGTTTTAAATGTACCAGAAGACGACAGTATACAGCATAGAAATGAGATGCATCTCTGTCAGTCAAATCATGCAAAAAGTATTTCTATGAAAGATGAGAACCATTTTTTTTTTGTCACAGCAATACCATAGATGTATTCGTTTATCGGGCAAATATAATATAACAGCCTTAATAATTCTTAAACGCGCATTTACTTATCACTCAATAGGGTAGCAGTCATCATTTGTCTCTACCATGTCTGATTTACTTTGAAAAAAATGATGTCATGGCTTTATCAAATAACCACTTTATCCAAACCAAAAAGATGATGAGGTCGTTCGTGTTCATTGCAAAGAAAGATTTAAGGCGCAGACAAATTAAGTAATGAATAATTGCCATCTATCTAATGACGTAAATTACGCTTATCCTTAAAGCTTACAGCATCAATCTTAAAGAACATGCATATTAAGTAGAGTTGCTTTCCTTACAAATTAATAAGATATTCGGCAATATTACATTCTTCTACTTTCATTCATTTTTAGAAACGTTATATCATTAATAAATACGGTATTCATATTTCATCTTGATACATTTGTATTTTCTAAAGAGAGCTATTCGTGAGGTTGAACTAGTCATAATTCTATACGGTAAGGGAATATATGAGAATTTGTAATCAGGGCGTTATAGAGATTCGTTCGTATCAGGGATAGTGCTTAACAGGCAATGATATGTTATTAGTCTCATCAGTCCTTAACCCTTTACCAAACGCCAAATTTTCGACTGTCCCAAAATGAAAGAGTTTGCAGACGACATTTCAAAATGTGATGATATTGAAAAATAATCTTTTGAAGTGACAGAAAACATCGTGGTAAAAGGATAAATTTTTCCTTTTCCCACAATGTTTTCAAATTCGTCTGCAACAAAGTGGATAAATGTCGTTACTGCTTGGTAAAGGGTTAAGTACATCCCAGCTTCCCCTTAAATTTTAATCAAGTTACCTAATACCGACGATCCTTAACCGATTCTTCCTTGTTTCATTGACAGTTGTTAGATATCAACCAGAAAGAATGCCATCTTTGACGTATGAAAACTGACGTTTACTTTGTTGTAAGAACAATTTACCAAAATCGTTGCTCGTTCGAACAATGCTTCCTTTTGTTGCAATGATTTATTGAACATTATACAAAAGAGTGTTTTAATCTTAAGATAGAATTCAGAAAATTATTAAACGGGCGACACTTACTGTAACACACAGACAGCAGACTTTCTCGAATTAGCGTAACAAAATAAAAGTGCAATTCAATGAAGTAACAATATTTTCACCGCCTATCTATTTCGTTTGATGTTATGCAAATACATATATGTATTTCGTTGTTCATTAAATTCTATTGATAACACTATTGTTCAAAATCAAACATTTATGGAGGTTTTTGCTAACTCTTTCCGTTGCAAGAACGATTTGTTATTCAGCCATTCGCAGTTTCGTTGTGTTTGATCTTTTGGTGGTCTACAAAAGCTTAGTCGTAGAGTAGAATATTTTTGGAGCTTCGAACATTTGAGGAAATAATAGACATTTTCGATGCATCCATCTTATGAAATGTTGGACGTAAGCTTAAGGGATATCTTAATTGTTTCCTTTGAAACTATTAAAACCAGGAATATAATGTGTTAACGACATAAAATGTTACATGCTCACATGTCTTGAAGTAAAGGTTATTCTCTTTTAATAGGGGTTAATGCCCTGACGTTAGGTTTAATTCCCATTGAAGCCCGACAAATTATGTCAGTAGCCATTCCCATACTTAACAGAACGGTTATCTTTACCAACGTATCTTCCAGCCCTTAATGATTGGATCATTTATTTGATACGGGTCAGCTCGAAATGGGGTGTGGACCAGGGAAGATCTTGTTGTATAACTTTCTTGTTGACCACACATGCTCAATGAGGCACATGCAAACTGTTCTGACGAAATAGGAAATTGCAACCGAGTCAAAGTCAAATAATACGAAGGAAGAACTTGCTGGAGAGGAGCAATATTCCCATTTCGTCAAGTTGTTATTTCTAACCATGGACGCTTTACAACATTATTGTGTTTGTCATGATCTTTCCTACGTCATCTCTTACGAAAGGAAAAAAGGGCCTCATGTCAATCCGTACGTTTATTCCCCGGTGACGAGTTCAATTAAGGGAAGTTATATCATGTAATCATGCCAGCTCATGATGATTTAACCCGCTTCCAATGAATTCTGCCCTCGGACATTTAGGTAAATTAAGCGATTGTCACGACACGTGGTGTACTGTATATAGGGCATCCCCGTGTCAGAATACCATGACAGTACCTCCATCGTTTGAAAAAGGAACCGAATTTCAAGCTTATATTCTCAACTGTACCATATGTATATTTTAAACATTAGTGGGTAAAATAAAGTATATGTTATGTTATGTGTACAAGCCCATTTATTTCGCTAATATGACAGTTATGTACGTATTGCTCTTTTGTAAGAAGCATAAAGAATCAGTGTTTCGTTTTTTTTTTTTCGATTGGGTGTCTTGTAATTACCTCCAGTGAACCCTGTTATGTACTATATAGTTATCCATGATCATTGAGTGGCGCGAATTTCGGACCCAGCATTTTAATATAATCACTATAATGATGGAAATGTTCGTGAATTGTAATTTGATAATCAGCTTTTCCCCGATAAAGGACGATGACTGATGCCTTTACACATAGGCGAAGGAGCGTTTTCAACATTGGGGGGAGGGGGGTTCAGATGAGGACCGGTCTAAGAATGAATGTTCCATTTACAAACTCAATTACATTATAAGAATTAAAAGATAGCGTATGAAGATGTGCATCTTTGATAAAAAAAAAGAAAAAAAAGAAGGATATGCCAGGTCTCGATCTCACGCGGATAACAAATATATTGATCTAAACAAAAAGTGGCAACGAACAGGCTGTCACAGCCACGGATTCAACTATACTACTCAGTGAAAGAATTGAGGTATTCTTCAAGCTTTAGCTAACAATTGAAGACACTATTGAGTCTGCCTCCTTAGAACACGTTTTAGACCACTGCTTTTGACAATCAAAACTTTCCGAATATTTTTGTGAGCTGAGTTTTCATTGGATAAACCCGATGTGTTCAGATTATCATTTGCGATGATGACGTCAAAAAGATTTTGGTTAATATTCGTAACAAAAGGCGAATTGGTATTAGATAAAGCACAAAAATACACATTTATTTTCATTCTGCTGTTAAATTTTGTTTCTTTCATTTTTCTTTTCAAATATCTTCATTTGCCATTGTGAATATTGGGGGGGGCAAAGTATACTCTGGCCCCCCGGTCTGGATATGGGGGGCGACCCCCTTGCCCCCCAGCTCCTACGCCTATGTTACATTGGTTTGTAATTATTAGTATTAGTGAAAAGATTTGCTTATATTCACTCTCTTTTCAATAAAACTTATATTTACCGCTGATTCATTCATTTTAGATATATATTCAATGAAAACTGTGTAGGCATAGGAATCGAGTGACCAATGTTAACGATCTTATGTCTGAAACAGACGGCCATACCACAGATACCTTTGCTTTTTTGCACAATCTTTTGCCAAAGAAAACCACATTCTGTACCCAGCATGAGCTGATCATAAACCCCCGGCAACATGTTAACCCATGCTTTATAACGGCGTTACGTCAAACACTCTGCAGAGAAATCGCATTCGAAACTCAAAATTGCTAAAAGGGACAACTGTTGGGTACTACGACCCGGAATTACTTCGTGAGTAGAGTGAGACCACAATGGCCTGCAATTTCGTTACGATAAAAAAAAGTCACATGTTTATGAAGTCATGTTCGTCATGTTATTTTCCTAGCAACATGCGACGGCTTCATTTTCCTTCATCAAACAACAACTGTATGAAACATGGAAACAATTCCTTTCTCTTTTTATCGGGACTCTTTTGCGAGTAAATTCCTCTTCAAGAAAATTTGTAGACCGCTTTAGACACGAACAATATGATACGATCGTAACTATTGTTTTAAGTCAAGTCCTCACATCTGAAGACTTGTTTGCATAACTTGTGTTTTGTTATTTATAAGAATTTATGACACTTAAGCAAACATCATATGTTTTAAACAGACAGTTGTTAGGAAAAAAACTCATAATAAATATATTTGATATTTATCGTATTATTGATATACCATTGACATTGTGTTTGCATTACAGGCACGTCTCCAAAATACATTCGTTTTGCATGACTAATGAAATGACCGATTAATATTTGTTGTTTCGGACTTGTAAAGAGAAGTTAGTCAGTCATTATAACGACAAACGCTTTATTAGAATAACTCAGATATACTTGTAAATGTAGGGCAAAGTGTGATCTGTGAAAACGTACATGTTTTATCTTGGTTCTATTTTGGTATAAATCAACGTTAAGTAGGTACAGGAGCAACTAACGCCCCTACAAGCTCGGATGACGTCTAAAGTAATGAAGCTAACAAACTGCTTCTGCAACTCTAGAAGTCGCTGGTATTCGGATGAGATTATACGAAAAGGAACATTAACCCTTATAGTGATGGAACCGACTCCATGCTTATGCAAACAGGTTAGATCAAGACCAGCCGCCAAGTAATTGGCGGCATGCCTGTGATATAACCTGTTTGCTACTCTGCGTATCTGTTTTAATAAAAACTAAGCAGATATTTAAGGTTTTGGAAAGAAGCTGACACAGATATCTATTTGGATGAAGTTACCCAGCATTATATCGGGTAAGAAAAAACTAGGTCATTCCTTGGTACATTTCCTTTTCATGGAACAGCATCTGGTTAGCATATTACTTAACGTCACGCTACCAATATGTGCTAAAGACAAAACCGACATACATGGATATCATCTTCAACGACATACACTTGCATTCTATTTTTAATGTACATGTACATTGTCGTTCTGCCCCTTCTATCATACCGGAGGTACCGAGTCTTATTGTCAAGGGTTACGTTTGAAGACATCGCAAAGACTTAAGTAAGGCTTTTTATCATGAAAAAGTTGAATTTGTTAACTGGATAAATTTGTGCCCAAGCCTTTATTGGCTCATTCCATACGATCTTTGCCAAAATGTTGTAAAGAGTCAATTACACGTATAAGATTGCAATGTGTTGAGCATTTTTTTTTCTTTCAGAATATTCTTTATACAGGGCAGAGAAATTTTAACTGTTTCCCTTCAAATGCATTTATAAGAGGTATTTGAAACCATTGAGACAAATATCATTGATATATGATCTTACATATATCATCATTAAAATGCTGTTTCAAAAACAAACAGTCAAACAAAAACACCAAAATGATTTCCTTTCATATCTAACGCACAACATCATTATTCTAGTTGTAACAGTGTAGTTTTCTTTTCAGCTTACAATGCATTATTCTAGTTTCCAAACGCATGCTCAGAGAAAATTTGCACACGTGTGCTTTTTACTGCGAGATAATTCGCACACTTATGCTTTTATTCACTGGACTATAATAGTGGCCCAGCTGCAGGTGTGATTTTGATTTACAATTTTATAAACAAAAAAGAAGCTTGCTGCCCATATAGTTTAAGTAAATATGTACGTGACTTGCACGGTATCTCACCTTGTATCTTTGGTACATTTTTCTAAAGAATTGACATTTCGTCGGTTATAACATGAATCTTGACGTTAATTTTTCATTGGCTGTTATTTGAAATTGTTTTCTAAAACGCCTCCCCTGCGAACGCCTTTCTTATGTGCTTGCGCCAAAAAATTTATTGCATCACGAAAGGGTGGTTTGATTATCAAAACGTTATCTTTGAACATTTAGGGTAACACAGTCGGGTCTTAACACTTAGTAAGTTTATCTCTAATCATGTGGAGGCCCTGCTGGGAATATACAAACTAGTTTTTAATTCATAACCTTGTACGAAATTGGTTGACCGAAGTACTTAACTCTTTACCAAACGACACATTTTCGACTGTCCCAAGTTGAAAGAGTTTGCAGACGACATTTCAAAATGTGATGAAATTGAAAAATAATCCTCTGGTAGGGCAGAAAACATCGTGAGAAAAGGGAGAAAATGCTCGTCACAAGCAATTTCTCCTTTTCCCACAATGTTTTCCAGAGTCGTCTGTAACAAAGTGGTTAAATGTCTTAAATTGTTTGGTAATGGGTTAAGCATGCTTCATTAGCATATCTATTTTGAAAGTTTATAGAACAATCAAACAATATAGACAATCTAACTGAACTAACGATTTAATTTTTACCTTGCATGGCAGCCGAAATGCCAACCGGTTCACAATGTTTCTGACATGGTTTTAGTCAATTTTAAAGTAACTGTATTTGTAAAGGTTTATTCATTGTTGTCAAATGAGCTTTAAAGATGGCAAATATCAGGAGAACGGGAAAAACAAACGCGGATAAAATGTTTGTCAATAACTTGTTTACGCAATCATTGTCTAGCAAAGAGGAACATTTACTTTATCTTAGACCCGTAACTTCATATATTTCCAATGATCATTGAAACATTTGAAATGTGTACAGGAGCTGTACTGGTAAATGATACGATCCAAACATTAGTAATTGGATGCAAAATAAGTATTTTTTATTTTAAAGAATTCTTTGGGGTTTGTATATAGTGAATTAACAGCATTTAAGTCCAAGTACGTAACTTTACTTTTTGGGATCTACCGGATATAAACTATATTCTATGATAACGTGCCACTTCTTAAATAGTTTATGCTTTTGAAAGCTCTTTTTAAGTGTATACCAAACAGAGATACACAAACTGTTCTGTTTCAACATTTTGGGCTAATAACGTACCAATTTCTTTTCACAGTAAACATCTATCAAAAATTACCAAAGCGGACTCGAAAAGAAAACGTAAGGGGGCATGTGTTTGAAAAGGTCACGTGATACGCACAAACTTCGAAGCTAAAACAACAACAACTCAGAGTCACGACGTTAACACAGTTTTACCCTGTATATTTCGACAGCTATCGTATTATCGCTAATTGTAAACAGACTTCATAAAATCTAAACTGTTATAAGCATTACTTGACTTTGTTTAAGTCCCATTTGCTCTATGAAATGGGTATGAAATATCAAATACATGTACATCTCAACCCATTATCTGTTTACTAAATGAGTCATTTTTATCAAACAATCGACACTTAAAGTTTCAGTATAAGTCTTAAGCTTATTCCAATACTTTTATACAGTTAATGTCGTCGTCAAAAAGAATGACTATACTAAGCATTTGTAAATATCTTTCGGAGAGCTTTGCTATTCGTGATGAAACTTTTAATACTATTGCTGTTCCTTAACCACCGACTTTCTCAATTCTTATAGTATCACCATCATTGAAATTTCATTTTTTTGTATATTGTGCTCAATGTGTGTTGATTATCTTTTTGTGTCTAAGCCATATTCTATATTATTGTAAATGGTCATTTATAAATTTTGTCGATAATTGCCTATAAAGAATTAAATTTGAGTATTTCTACACGAAGGAGTACATGAATGAATTAATGGTTCAATTAGGTAAGTCAATCAATCAACGATTGAATGAATAAAGTGATATGAATTGATGAATGAAATGTTAACATCGTACGACAGTAAACCATGGTCCCATGTTCTCACTGATAACGCTGTTATCAATTAACCTAAATAGTCATCAAACGCCAAATTTTCGACTGTCCCAAATTGAAAGAGTTTGCAGACGACATTTCAAAAAGGAATGAAATTGGAATAAAATCTTCTAAGAGGGTAGAAGCCATTGTGGGGAAAAGGAGAAACTGCTCGTAACGAGCAATTTCTTCCTTTCCCACAATGTTTTCCACTGTCGTCTGCATCATACTGTTAAAAATGTCGTTGTTGTTTGGTAATGGGTTAACCTATATAGTTATCAACTCGGTTTTAGTTTTATCTGAATAGCTAGCGACGATAGGCACTAGCTTCTTTTTAAGCGACATTTCAAAATCGGTATGGATGACTAACAACAAAAGACCACGTCAACGACACACAACGGCTCTAAGACGTTGCAGGAATAATTTCTTTCAATTTTGAAATAAGTTCATGTGTTAGTGTTGAAATCAAAAGGGCGTTCATTGAACAACAAACATAACACTGTTACAAAAGGACTCATGTGACCGTCTTTATTTGGCTCGATATGGTTGTAAATAAACATGGCATATATAGATAATAAAGAAGAGCGTTTGATGTCTCATCTAGAAACACGGACAGCAGGTTCTTTATCCCTGTTATAAAGAACTTACGATAATTTGTTAGTATATATCTATAGCAATGACACACTAAGCCAACCTTGTTGCTCTCTTTGGCTTAGTTTGATTCTTTTCCTGGTACCCTAAGATGATGGAAATCGCACTTTATGTATCTTTTCCAAACCCAAAGACAATCATTATGTGTCACGAGGGTTTTGAAATCTCTTAATTCAGATAAGTAAGTATTTCAATAACTGTTTAGACTAGCCAACATGTCTATTATAGTTAACAGGAGTGTTTTGCGTTATAAGTTATCACGAGGGCTGATATATAATTACTAATGCACCACAAATGGCCATGGTGTCATGGGACTGATATATAGATAAATGTGCATCATACCTGCACTTGCCTGCCTCTCGAAAACCCTTGGCAAACGGATTTCTGGCGATCTTTAAGCGAGTTATCTGAAATGAAGGAATAACAAGACACTTGCAATGATTCAACGTTTAACACAGATGATTCATTCTGTTTTGGCCAGAAGAGTCCACCTTTTACGATCTTTTGTAGGATTTCATTGCAAACTCTTTAGTCACTTTATGATTTTGTTGAATATGGACAAAGTGGAATCCAGATGAATTAAAAACAAATAGTGGAATTTGCATCACCCGATAATGAACCATGGAGTATTGGTTATCACTGCTCCTTTGTCTACACCATCGGCGCCATGTATATAAAACAGTGCGGAATAAACATGTTCTTGCCTGAATGCATTTCTTCAAACCGGGCAGACTATTGCCATATGCTATCCTAACCAAATACGTGAACAATTGAAAAACGTGAATCAAAAGAACTTATTTTCTTGACCTCAATTGAACAGTAAGCACAGTAGTGTTGTCAACCGGAAATGAAATAAACTTAGAACTTACATACTTTTAAGACAAATTCTTAAGATTCGTGACCGTGA
This sequence comes from Cerastoderma edule, assembly GCA_947846245.1. NCBI lineage: Eukaryota > Metazoa > Mollusca > Bivalvia > Cardiida > Cardiidae > Cerastoderma > Cerastoderma edule. The sequence goes on along the minus strand of OX401407.1, from coordinate 38,895,466 downwards.
TAACATGATTTTGGTTCTATTTATACAGCTATATCTTAACAAAGTTTTAAGAAATTGTTAAAAGTTATTTCTCCTTTTCTCTTTAAGGCCGTATTCAATTTGACTTACTCTCATACATTTGAAAACTAAGACCGGATATCACAATAAATGCCCGATTCTCCTGCTCTCTTAGTATGTGCGCTCTGTTAATTGCAACACTTCCAACCGTGGTTAAACGTCGTGATTTAATGATAATACGTTAAGGGTCTTTCTATCAAGTCGAGGCCGGAGGATTCAGTAGTGGACACAGGAAATGGCAATCGCGGACGAATCGGATAACAGATACAGTAAATGAACTTTGGAACAATATGTCAATACGAAAACAAACAACTCTTAATACATTTTGACAATCTAGCCGCGGTATGCGGGATTAACCTCGACACTCGCCCCAAGGTAAAGTGTCAAATCTGGAAAAGCCTGTGCTTGCTAAAAGCACAGGCTTATCCGAATTTGACACTATATGGTTACATTTATGGGAGACAAATATTCTCCACGACATCAAGGTAAAGTAGCTATTAGGTTTGCTTAAAACACAGGTTAATCTGGATTTGAAACTTTGCGGTTAGATTTATGAGAGACTCATATCCTCTACGACCTCAAGGTAAAGTATCAGACCCCCAAAAAGCATGTGATTTCTAAATGATTTGAAACTTCACAGTTAAATATGCGAGACAGATATTCTCAATGAGGTGAAATGTATGAAAGAAGTGATGGTCGTAACATACTCGTTTTAATATATAGCCCGTACAGAAACACGTGGTTTTGTGTACCAGGGTTTCGTTTCCTTCAATATGGAAGAGGCCGAAGCTTGTTGAATTACGGAAATTTTATCGCTGAAATTGCTGAATTGGGAAGCCCAAAAGCTGGTATGACTTTTATGAATTTTTGGGAAAACTGCATGATTTTGAAGAAATTTCCAAGTGGGAAGGTGCCTTATATGGGCCCCTTTTATAACGCATAAAAGTCCTGTGTCCTGCGCACTATGGAAGGGTGATATTTGTATGGTGCAGCCAGTGTTTGACGAGGTAGACCGATACACGGATTGACACCATATAATCTCTAATCAAACGATATTCAAGCACAAGTGGTTGATAACCCTTCCCGATTCACAGACACACCGCCACGGGTTGTTCTTGACGCTCATGCGACGTTCATGAACGAATCATAATCGTCAATCCTTGAATAAATCGAAGTTTGGCGAAGTTAAAATTGTATGTAAGTTTATCTTGCCATATTCCCATGTTGTGTAATGTAAAAACCAGAATGTAATTAAAGATATATTCGGTTTAGATTAGCTTTATTTCAACAAGCTTTTATAATACAATACCCAATCTTTATTACACGCAATTCGGTTAAGACATAACACGAGAATCTTCTTTGAGATCTTGAGATTTGCTCAGTTGTTTGGGAAAGACATGCCCTCGGAAAACCTGTTCATATCTTGGCAAGAAAACAGTTGCTTGTCTATGTATGAGATAATTGGCTGCTAATTGGGATCAAAACGGTTCAGATGTCATCAAAATGTGAATAAACACACGAAGTATGTTCATAGGTTCAATGCTCGCATGACGACAAATGATGAAGCTCTGTCAATTGATTTGGAAAAATGAAAAATTCGTCAAACATTGTTGAGTGTTCCTAACCACTCGAAACAATCTCAATTCCTTTGGATAATTAATTCACTCTCCTCAAATATTGATTCTCTTTTATACTATATTCTACATAAGAAACACATATAATAAATACTTTGTAAAAACTACATAAAATTGAAAAAAAATACTTGGTTGATAAACTTTGTTTTGTCCTGTTCTGTTCCATGATTTGCCTCAAATCGCTAAGGACAGATGATTGGTACGAGTTAAAGGCTGGAATATGAGGGTACGTTTTGTCTATCAGTATTGAAGTACCTGATTATTTGATTGACAATATTGACTCTCCATTTAAAAGGGCAGGAAGAGGCGGGACTCCCAAACAAAATACAGTTAAGCCTCGTTTATCCGGACCTCGATTATACGAATGTCTCGCAATCCGAACGAAATTGTAAGGGAACGGAATAATTTGACCAGTTTGTTGCAGACAACTTTTGAAAACATTGTGGGAAAAGGAGAAATTGCTCGTGACGATCAATTTCTCCTTTTCCCACAATGCTTTCTGCCATATCTGAAGATTATTTTTGGGACGGTCGACAATTTGGCGTTTGCTAAAGTGTCATAAGTATTCACGTGCATATAGACCGTTTATGTCTTAATGTGTATAAGAACATGTGCTACTTCATTAGTCCGGATGAATCGGTAATTCGGATATTTTGTTAGGAACGGACGTGTTCGGATTAACGAGAAATCACTGTACACCGTGTCTTGACAAAACGAGCCAATATCTCGAAATGTAATGAATTATATAAACCATCACTAAATAGTGGCATATGCAGGTCTGCATACAATTGTTCAATAAGCAGATATGTATTTAAAATCAAATCAATAAACAATACTTATGTGAGAAAACATAATATTTCTATAACAAAGTAATATACATATATCGCAGTGAAGTAAGTGAAGTATTTAGCATTATATTTAAATGATGTTAACGATGATGAAGAACAAGAATATTGTTTTGATAGCTTGAGAGATTCACATTTGTTACATTAGGCATCAGAGTTGAAATAACTTTGTTTGTGTAAGAGTGTTGTTCTTTCATTATTTCAAAATCGTTACGATACATCAATTATGTGTACGTCCAGCATCATGAAGCACGGTATTGCATTATGTAGGTTAGTCCAAATAAAGTTCCTGCATTAAACAGCAAAGTGCAGCAAATGCAAATTCGTGCAAATAAAATTCCTGCATGGTCTTGCATCATACAGGTGCATCTCTTTCTTTTCTGTATTCTTTAATTATTTCAGGTACTTGTAACTATGCTATTTTCTAATTCGGTGACATGCATCATAATGTAAGTTGTTGGTACACCTTTCCTTTTCTTCTTTCATACACTGATATCTATAATAAGTTTTTATTACTGTGAATGTTATTGAAGCTCTCTAAGTGGTTGATACAAGCAGTTGGTAAAATTGATTTTGTTACTTCAGGGACTGATTACTATGATGATTATAATACAATGACATGTATTATGGGCTAGAGGCCTAAATGTATTAAGAAATGTTCGAAATAATGTTAAAATGTTTAGAAAAATTATCTTTTTTTTTTTTAAAAATTATCTGTCTTTTGTAGAGACTCGGTGACTATTGAAACAACATGCTAGTCTAATTTTCCGTTGTTCTCGACATCTTGTTCAAAATGTTCAGAAAAATTATCGATTTCTTTTTTTATTAAAAATCTGTCTTTTGTAAAGACTTGGTGACCATTGAAACAATATGCTAGTCTAATCTTGCGTTGTTCTCGACATCTTGTCAAAAATGTTCAGGAAAATTATCGATTTTTTTGGTTAAAATCAGTTATGTCTTTTATAAAGACTTGGTGACCATTGAAACAACAACATGTGAGTCTAATCTTGCGACGTTCTCGACATCCGTTCGTGTCCCAGCACATCCCATTGTTCATTATTAGGAGGGTCAGATTAGCTCAGATAGCGGTAAGTAGCGCTAAAACGATAACACTGATAAACATCCTTTACTGAGATGCAGTCATTGTTGAACGTCTTTCAGCAGAGGGTGTTTTGAAAACATTGTGAGGAAAATGAGAATTTGCTCATTCTGAGCAAATTATCATTTTCCTCACAATATTTTAATGTGAGTTTTTTTTTCGGGCTATGCTTTACTAGGGACTTGTATTGTCATTTGATAATTAGTTGTAATGAATATTTTTTTGTTGTAATTTACTTGGAAAGCTACATGCGTGACTAGAAACATATTTGTCACGCGATTCAGAAATGCATTCATTAATCTAACGAGAATCGTGCGAATTTTGGCTCCCTACTACAACCATGATGAACACAGAGAGCCAGGGGTGGTTGACCGCTCGCCTACTTTATTTATGAAAGTTGTTGGTGTGATACCCGTACCGGGGCATAAAAAAGTGCAGACAGCGCGATCAAGAATGGCTACATACCACGGTGCTTTCCTTAATTACAACAGCAACACTATTCGAAAGAAGATTACAGAACCTAGTACTTTATTGTGTCAAAGGAAAACGACGATGAATTGACAAATTATTGAAATCAAGTTACGCAACAAATAAATAAAACGAACTACTGTGTCGTTGTTGAGATTGAGTGATATTTCAAGCGTTTACAACAACTTCGCGATGGTTTAGTTATGTCAAGCACGAAAGAACTACTATACATGCCTTCAATATTTCCTTGCCATCAGTTTTATTACATATGCATAGGCAATGCCAGTACATTACGTAAATGAAGTATTTATCAAATCGCATTGGATCAATTTTGCAAGCTGACACGGAACCCCTGTTTTCTTTGGGTATGAGGGTTTAATGTATGTTTTACAAAACTGACACTTGCAACCTGAAAGTTGTCTCAAACCCAAATCACGTATATACTCATTTTGAATGCAGAAAGAACAACCTGGATATGTACTTTGGTTTTATATAACAAGTCACGTAACCCCACCAAGGAAAGTGGACTAGTAGAGTACACGTGTCCTCAATAAATAGGACGATGCCCCATTCTGTTTGATGTTTAAGCCACTGGTCACTCATTTAACACTAATTTGATGTCCTAAAACACGAAGCATACATGATATATATGACACAAAATCGCCGGGCAGACCCTTATAAAGTTGGTACCGACTTATTGCTTATGCCAACAGGCTAGATCTAGGCCAGCCGCCCACTAAATTGGCGGCTGACCTGTGATCAAACCTGATTGCTACCATGATTATCATTCTTCAAAAAATGAGACAACTATTTAAGGTTTTGGAAGGGATACGACACAAAAATATATCTTTTTTCAAATTATCCAGCATTGTAATGGTTAAGTGTGGATACCAAACAATCTGAATATGTCATTTTGGACACGAAACAATGGCAACGTTGGCGTAAATGGTCCTAGTCCATTAGACACCAATGGCTAATACGGTTTATCACAACATCCACATGGTAATTTATACGCATTGCATGCCAATACGGAAATCTCGTCAGATTGGTCTGATTCTAAATAGTTCCGGTCGTTTGTTTATCGTATGGGTTCATGAGAAGCAGTTCAAAAAGTAAATCTCAAAATAACTTTTTAGAAGTCCTTATTATCTTCATGGTTTATATGTTAAACATTACAATAGTATTTTCAGGATACGTTTAGCAGCTTTGAAACCTGAGTTAGGGATATAGTCATTTGATAGGCATGAATCTTAATGTTGGACTCATGCAGTACAGATTTAAAAATCCAAATCTTTCCTGTTATTCCCAAATTCTCTCTCTCTTCCATCAGGTTTTAAGCATGTAGAGATCCCTAGTGGACATCAGGTGTGTTTAAAGGTTCGTGAGTACCGTAGGTAAAAGTGCATCTCTAAAGTTCAAACGATTCACATTTAGGCATCTAGAGAATTGCACCAACCCTCCAATGGTACATCATTTAATCATCAATTTCAAAAGAAAACAGGGCGAGATTAATGCCTTAAAATGGGTTTCCCAAAGCTGCTCAAAGAACGTCTGTACTTCATTTACTACACGATTTATATCTCATTCCGTTTCCATAAGAAAAGGTAATGGTTGTGAAAAGTACGTCATAAAGGAAACATTAAGAGTTTTACATCCATTTTGCAGGTTTCACTTTTTCTTTACTAAGAGAAACATACTATCAATGTTTATAAGCCTTATATTTTCATTTTCTTTTATTGTTATCTAACAGTGTGCAAGGGGATGCGACCAATAACTTATATAACCTATAGTAAAAAGAATATTAGTTTGATGTATTTCTGAAACGTTGTCTATTCACTAAATCAGCGAAACGCTTTAGAGAGGCAGACACCTTCGTCACAATCCCAAGGGTTCTTTGAATAGTACCACTCGAACGGATATAGATCAAAAAGAGAATCAATGTAAAGCAGTTATTGATCGTCTATCAACCAATCAGGTAGTTCTTATAGCTCTGACAAGGTTCCAGCAGAAAAAAAGAACCGGGATCGAATCCCCACAGGGGACATGACATAAAATCCACAGTGGATTTTTCTAGCTATGCTTCGTTGCGGACATTGTTCGTAAGATAGTGTATTCTCAAGGAATTACATATATCAAAGTTCTTTTAAAAAGTTACGAAAAGTTCCAAATATGTTCCAGGAACTGTTCAGAGGGTGTAGGATAAAGGAATATGTTAAACCATCACTTTCATCTATGAACCATCATTATGCCGATTTAAGCTAATTTTTATGCATGGTAAGATGAAATGAAATATAGAAATAAAATATAACCATACAAGACAAAACTCGATTTAGTTAGTACTAGCAATGATTTTCTAACGATCGTTACTGTTTAAAGCTATGGGGTACTGGACACAAATTATCACCTATGAGTGATAAAGGACCAAAGACGTATAGACAGACTGTCTGCATGTCGGATACTTCACCGTTTTCACAAGGGGATTTCATTGAAACGGGTATCTATTTTACAGCGATTACGATGTTTGAACTCCAGAGATACGGTCTGTATCTCTATTGATGAGTGATACGCGAGTGTACTTGGAGAGATTTTAGTGTTATGGATGGTGCTAATAGCGGGGACAAAATTTGATTGAGTCCGTCTCTCTATAATACCATCAACCTGATGCTTAGATCACAGCGGTATCTAGTACTTATTGTGACAAAACGATAAATTGCTCAAATCGAGTATTATCTCTTTTCACCACTATGATAAAACATATATCAACACTAGTAATAGTATTTGGGTTGCTTCCTGACTCTGCAAGCCGAATGAGATATACGTGTAAATCTTTTCACAGTTTTGGTCCGAAAAGCTACGAACCGTTTTGAATATTTCTCATGGGAGAAATGATAGATAATCCTTTACTAAAATGAAACATTGCAACAGTTTTAATATATGTACAGGACAAATGCGCCAAATCTTTACCTAACAAGTATGAAAGTCGAACGTCGGGATTTTGATTGAATAGTGAGGGTAACATATCCCAAATGTTAGCTTTATTTCCTAATTCAATTAAGATTCTTAATTCAATGTGGTCATTCTTGTCACCATATATCATATACCGAGCTTCAAAGTACAAATTTACAGAGTTGTAAAACGAACCCAAATTAGAGGCAAACCATTACCAACATACATGAAAAATTCCCGTTTAATGTTGGGTTTACGCAGAGCAAGACTGTTTGTAAAGCGGTGAACCGGTGCATTGTGGGTGCATTATTGGGAATTCAAATCCCCGAATAGTTGAGTTGAAACAGTTTGATTTGATCGTAACGGTAATTCTGACATGCAAACAGGTATTTAACCCTTATAGTGCCGGAACCGACTTCATGCTTATGCAAACATATGAGATCCAGGCCAGTCGCCAAGAAAATTGGCGGCTGACCTGTGATCTAACCTGTTTGATACTCTGAGTATCTCTCCTCACCAAAATCAAGCAGATATTTAAGCATTTGGAAAGCATACGAAACAAAAGTCTTCTTTTCGAAATTTACCCAGCATTATAAGGGCTAATATTGCTAACGTAGAACATAGGCGCTTATCAGTATCAAGCGTCTGGAGACTTCTCTTACTGCACAATGCTGTAAAGGTGCTTGCTCACGGAAGAGAAAATATAATTTCGTCAAAACAAGACTGCTTTTGTATCGGTGTTTGCTATATAATTAAAAGTAGCTCTTGAAAGCATAACTTAATCAGGAAGCGTCAATTTAATTAAGTATGCACAGTTCATATGCAGTAGATCTCTAAAGCGATGTCACGTATTTGGATTTAGATACACGTTAATTAACTGTATACAAACTTTAAAAATCAAAAACAATATAATTTTACTACCAATTACGATTCATCAGTGTGTACCATACAACAGTTCAGGTGTTGCTCAGTCTTAAATAAATAAATTTGTTCACATCTTTGAATATGGATCTTTAAACAGTTATAGATCTATAGCAGTAAAAGGTTTCTTAGTTGATAAATACATGACCATTACGTGAAATATTTTTTGATTTTTTTTAGAATTTGATGAATCTGTTTGCCAGTTACAAATCCCCAGAACTGACATGGGTTAAGATGTTGCTAACCATTCCATAAACCGTCTTACTCTCCACCCCAAGACTTTATGATTGGATTAACTCGAAAGCAAAGAATTGCGTGAAAAGGAGTTATAATAGATTTTCCATGTGATTTTGAACATAGACCATTTTGTTAAACGAAACATTTCTCATGATAAGCAATGTATTAAATTGACACAATGGTTTCTTGACTTTATCATGTCTTTTGCAGGCGATGAGTAAAAAGAAAAGTATTATGGGTTTCATCAGTGTAAAAATTTCCGTCAAACAAATTGACCCGGCCAATGATACTATAGTATCAAAAGCCCCCATACATTCATATGCAAGTGGATTTGTCGACTGGCCAATTTTAGATAGTAATATACTAGTGCACCTACCTCTTGGTTTTGATAGGCCGTCACCGCTATAAACGCCGTTTGCGGGAATGTAACCGAGAAACTGCGATTTGTTTCTGACGCCACTTCTTGTATAATGATTCGTGGTTGGAACTTTTGCATTGATAGCAACGATATCTGAAATCAAATATTTATTGATTGTTATCAGTTAAAATGATATTCCTGTAATAAAGCAAATGAAGCCTATATGTAACCAATGTGAGAACACATGCAGCCAGACTGGGACTTGAACCAAGGACCTTTGCCAACCGTGCGAACGGTCTACCACTGGGCTTCCAACCCGCTTACACATTAAGCTCTACCTTGTAAATCGAGACCCCTTCTACATACTACTCCAAACAACCTGGGAACAGCATTCGTTAGGGAAACGTATCTAGAGGAAACGCTCTATCACAGAGCTATTCAGCTTACACATTAAACTTTACCTTGTAAATCGAGAGCCCCACTACACATTTACAAACAACCTATATATCAGTCTATACAAACACCATTGAGCAAATGAAAAAAATCCGTTATTTGATCAGTTACTTCATCATTTAATGTCCAAACCTTTATTAATAAATGAGGTAATTGGTCTAAGGTTGAATTTCGGCCTCGAGACCCAAAGGTATCTGGTTTAAGTCCCCTGAGTAGCTGGATCCATCATGCAACCTTTCATTTATCCAAGCCTGGCGAGATTACTGGTTATATACAAAGGTTTGATTATTCTGTAGAACTTGTTATTGTAGAACTTGTTACGCGATCGGTGCTACAGCACAAAATGTTTGAAAAATTAATTGCGACATTTATGTGGTTTTCCCCCCAGAATATTCCATGTTGTCAATTCAATTTGTCTGTTTAATGTCACACGCTGTGATTTATTTGAATCATGAACTGGTGTTAAAGGCGAGATCCATCCTAATTACGGATTTAAACCATTTATCAATTGCCACACCTCGTTACAACCTGTGACAACGGGTGGATTAACTTTGGCTTGTAAATTTAGTTTTTAGAATACAATGTGCGGTAAAAAGAAAGAAGAAAAATAAAACAGAAATAAGATGACAAATTAAATGCACCCAAATGAAAGCAAGCGATATCGTTCAAATATCAAGTGGAATGTTCATCTAATCAAAATGATGAACGGGCATATTCCATATTGGTTATAAGAATTCATTATCTTAAAGGCTTTATTAAGTTATGTCTCATATACTCGTTTACGTTCTCAATTTCTTAAAATTAATCCAAAGTCGGTGCAATGCCATTCAAAAGTAAAGAACATGCTTATGGGCCTGATTTATTACTTGTTGATTATGTCTCAAACCATTAAAAAATCCCTAGGTCATGAGAGGAAATAAAGTAATTCCCTGTCCAGACTCAGGATTGAATTAACCGTATCGTCGCCATGGGCTAGTTGTACGCTAGTTCAGTTATAGAAACAAACATAACGCGTTACGAAACACCGGGAAACTTCGCACATTATTATGGATAATGTCACGTGTCAGGGTGCGGCCTCTGGTCACGTGTTGCTATATTCCAAGAGTCCCGCTACAAGTCCATACGCTGTATAGACCTTCCTATTGATCGAATTTGTATGATGTAAACACATTTAGATATGTCTTTTCCAAAACAGTTTGGCCTTTCCATCACATGCAGGCGTGGGAATCACGTGACCAATGTTAACGATCTAATGTCCGAACAAGATGGCCATGCCCAAGCATTTTTTGTTTTGTAACCACTTTTTGCCAATTATAGCGGCATTGTTTATCCAGTATGAGTTGGCCACCAACTTTACGGTTCTGGTGGTGTATGGTAACCCATGCTTCATAACTGCGTTACGTCTAACATGCGGGAGAGAAAGCACAGTCAAAGACCGCAATTTCGGACAAGCGCGCTAGTTGACCATTAGATGTGATTGAATTCACAAAAATCTCCCCCGAAAAATCACTACAACACAGTGAATCAATCAAGCAAAATTTCAAATTAATGCCAAGTTCCCCGAAGACTTATGCAACACCTGTTTTTTGTTTGCATAATTCATTTTTACAGTTTTCAGTATTTGGGAGAAGCTTCGAGAACATTGACAATTTGTAGAATTACGAAACAGCAACATTTCCATTAATGAGTTGCTATAAATATCCAAGCCATAGTCTGTCACGTTGACATTAATGTCTTCTACAGCGGTTAGGTGTATAGGACTTTGGTTACTGATCCCAAAAGAGGGCTTAGAGCAAGTTCTGGGAACATGTCCTGTAAGTATACCCATTGGCATCAAAACTGCTTGTATGCCGAAGCGTTTAGTGACATGCGTTTACCTACGATATAATATTCATCGCAGATCAACTGATACACAGTTATCGAACTGAGTTATGTTATCATTTTTTTGAAATATAACAAGCGTGTAATTATTTCAGTGTGTAAACCATCGACGAATTTCAGTGGCTGACCAAATTGTTACTATTCTTAGGTCAATTAGCTGCTAAAGTAAGGCGTGGAGAAATACTTACATAGGCAAGGAAGGATCGTATACGTTTGGGAATAAAACTATTTACGTAACAACAAATTTCCTGGTTAAAAGTAATTCGCCATAGAAATCACGGTAACAATAATGATCGTTCGGCGATGCTTTCCATGAAGCATAACTGTCAAATTGCTGGACAAGATTAGTGGGTACCAATCTGTGACGTATTTGACATCATTCACACGTGGTTAGTATACCAATTTTCTCTTTATTGGCATTCATCAACACAATTTGTCTTTGGTCACTTACAATAAGATAGAATATGCCTTAGAGATCAACAGATATTCAGTACAATATACAAAAAAATTTCAAGAATGTCGATCTATAAGAATTGTGAAAGTTGGTGGTTAAGGGACAGCAACAGTATTTAAAAGTTTATCACGTTTGATCAGGTTTTAGTTTAAACATCTTCTATTGTAATTTATTTTTTTCACAATTGGATTCGGACGGAATCTTACTGAGCACCTCTCCTGAGTATATGTTTAGGTGATATAAAGGTGGTAAGTTAAAGGTAATGATATAGGTATCTATATTTATACCAAACCGTTTTGATGTGTTTATGTTTACAATGTACTTGATATTAGGAAATGTGTTGATCTGGTGCAACCTAAACATATGTATTTTACATTTTCGGTGTTTTACTAAGGCACCCTTTTCTCTCAATGCATGCTCCTTATTCTGTTAATGAAAGGACATTTCCCCTCTTGTTCTCGTAATTAGATCATGTCAGCGGATTTCTTTACGCCAGCTGTGAGTGTCATTTCAGGCAGTCTGCATTGGCTTGTGAACTATTTTAGTACCCCATCACTATACGCTAAAACAGGCCGGGGAAACACGTGACCAATGTTTACGATCTTATGTCCGTACAAGCTGGCTATGCCAATGACAGGACAGATAGTATTGCTCTTTTCACCAACTTTTGCCAATGATAGCCATATGCGGGGTACGCAATGTGGTTACCATTGGAAAAGCAGGTGAAAAAGGCAAAAGATACCTGAATGCGGACATAAGATCGTAAACATTGTCACGTTCCCCCGCCTGCGTTGGTCTTTGGAAACGTTTAACCGCTCTTGTCATGTGACTCTAGGAAGGTGGACGGGAAAGCGTTCCTTCGTCTATTTATAAACCGGCACATGTCAACATGAACTATGTCCTTACAGTTTCCTGCACAACAAAGCACAATAAAAAGCCATTCCAACAGCCATGTCAGCTTGTGTTATAAAACGTTTTTAGCAAATAAGCAAGTATCTAATTATGCAATCAATAAACAAACACAGAATTATGGAGTCTGAAAATAACTTACCTGACCAGGAGATGGATGCTCATGATTGGTCAATTTGATTTTTTCGAATGACATCACTTGTGACGTCATAGTCTCACCCGTCATTGGTGAGTCTGGGTGCTGGTACAGCTGCTCGGATCGTAGACTCTCACCAATACCGGACACCATCCATTTTGAACTGAAATATACGGCAAATATTGCTGTAAGATATATATAAAAAATATTGTCTTCCTGTTTGACAAAGACAATCTCCTTTTATTAAAGTAATGAAATTAGGCTCTGGTAGGTTACAAAAATGTTTTCTAAGTATATCGAATAGTGCTATAGTACCATAGTGTACCTGGAACACTTTAGTAATAAGTGACATTTATTTTCAACTTATGATAATGGCAATGCAATGCAACGTTCATGATCTCACAATATGATGGGGGAAATTATGTGTAATACGTTAAACTAATGCAATACGATTATGACATCGAACAAACAGACTTATTATGTATACATGACTATTTCTTCACTCACTACAATACTTAAATTGATGCATTTAAATGACTACTAAATGTGTATTACAACACTCATGTGCCCCTTGAAGAGAATATCTTGTAGTCGAATTAGTCGTCATACATGGTAAAGATAGAACGTCGGCCTCTTGTACCGAGGATCCCGAATTTGATCCCTGTAAGACAAGATGAGAATCGCCGTGACTAGTTTTCAAATCAGCGCGAGCACCGGCTTAGAATACAGAAAGCAGTCATCAATTGAATTCAATAAAACCGTCAATCGATGTAAAATGAAAGTTAGATAAGAAACGGTTAAATGCATTTATCTATTTAGTAGATAAATTTTCTTAGAAAAACAAAATAGAACGGAGCGAAACATAGTCTATTAGACAAGTACATAGTACATAGTTGCATTAAACACAGTATGTATAAGATATAGTACAGATACATAGCAATAGAGGAATGCTTCTTTCTTGTTTGGTGCTAACTTAAAACATTCATAATATACTCTTAGTCCTCAATATCGGTATACACCAACTTAACGTTTACGCAATGCTTACTGTGTTTTAATTAAAACTTCAAAGATAGACTCCTCTTTATATGTGCATGCTTTGGTGTGTGGACGAAAAAGACACCACATCCGTACAACAAACACACGTATTGATGTTTCTACCAAATTTCTCAATGTTAAGAAGATAGATTAGAGTATTGTATAGTCACATTCATTTTGATATAATAACTGGTAGCACTTTACCAACAAAGGTTGCTGACCAACAGAATATTCGAGAAAAGAATTATACAAATTAGTGAATGGACCATTATTAGTTATTTAATAGAAAAGTCGTGACGATAATTGTCGCTATTTGAGAAACAGTGGGTTCTTAATGGGTTTTAAGCAGACATCAATTAGCTCGGTGGATGCATTGCTTTTAGCATTTTGCTCTATCAATTATCAATGTGTGACATCTTAACCCTTTACCAAACGCCAAATATTCGACTGTCCCAAATTGAAAGAGTTTGCAAACAACATTTCAAAATGTGATGAAATTTTAGAACAATGTTCTGATAGGGCAGAAAACATTGTGGAAAAAAGAAAGATTGCTCGTTACGATTTAGTACATACACATATTATCTTTTTTGCAATTACAGTCCTTTACCTATCTATGACGAGTTGGCGAGAACATAATTGAGTGGATGTATGTAGGTAAAGGTAGTTTTTATAGGTTTTAGTTTAAACTTAAACATATCTAACTGTAAAAGGTTTTGTTTAACAATTGGATTGGGACGGAAGCTTTAAGCTTATTGAGTCCCTCCTCTAAGTATGTGTTTTAGGTAAAATAAAGGGAAGTAAGTTTTGAGTTATAAAAATAAGTACCTTTTTTTTAAAGATCGAACTAAGTGTTTATCTTTACATGACATTAAAGCCGCCGTGAACAGTAACATTCTTAAATGTCACGTGTAACGTTAATTTTGTCTTGTACGAGTATTCAGCATTGATGTACACCCCATGTCACGTTTTCGAATGAGATGCCGTGCTACGTAAACACCGACCTAATGTGCATCAATAAAGTCTTATTAACATTAACTATTTTTTCCATCAAATTTCAAACCCAATTTGAATAGCAGTAGCACGGCTTGCCATTACGAATGTTTCGTCACAATTTTATTCGTGTAGGAAAATACGTAATCCCCGAAACAAAATCAATTCCGATGCTGATTATGTGCATACTGGCGAGAACTTTGTTAAAACCTTTGATTATACCAATCAGGGAAACGTTTTTACTAAACAAATTACGGAAAATGTTTGCGTAAGTCTCAACTAAGATATGTGGATAGTATCGTAAATAAAGGTATAATATTGCAATGCAACACGTCATTGGAATCGTCTCAGAGAGACGGTGTGTTTCTTTGCAATATTGTTTACGTCGATATTGAAAAAAGAGGGAATTCGTTTCAAACTTACGCACGTTTAAGGATAATAGCCAGATATTTGAAAAATTGGAATATTCCTCCAAATATCTGTGACAAGTATGGAATAATACACTCTTCCACTGCTTTCCTATGTAAAAACGAGTGATTAGAGAGAACGAGCTTTCTTCGAATAAATCAAAGCGCATGAGTGCAAAACCATAGGATATCTAAAATTGTACAATACTTATTTCTTATTTGGTAACGATGTCTAAGATCATTTAAAAATGTAAATAAGGACATGCATGAGGTCGAAAGGCATTCATAAACATGACTGTGTTGAATAACAAAATAATGTCGTGTGCATGCTCGGTCTTTTATGAAGCAAACGCAGTGAAACTAACCCTCTCTGCGAATTTGATGCCATTTGTAGTTACTTTTTAATTTAATGAACTGGTTATGAAAGCATATTCATTCAAAACAAACATGAGACTACAATAATGATTGGTTTGTGAAATGTTTGAAACTTAACACGAAGACTACAGCTTTTCACGTAAATAAAACCCTAGAAATGTTAGCAAGTACGAGTTTATAGAAAATAATAAAAATACCGAATTTGCTTTGATGGCTATGGCAAAAGCCATTGAGACAATTGTACTATCAATACGTCATATGGTTTATAAAGTAAAAGTAAGTTACTATGTAAGTAAATTGTTTTGACCACTGCAACTAAAATAAACAAAATATCTGAAGAATGATCCAATCTTTCTTACCTATGGTAAACATATCTGTATTTATGTTTGTCCACACAGACGAACTCCATGTGAATCTGGTATTGTGCCGCCTTCTTTAGACCGGAAACTCGAACGCGTACTGCCGGAAACATGCGTCTTCCTGTCTTTGTAATGATCATTTCTGTTCCGAGTCGATGGAACGCTTCCCACAGATCAGGCTGGCAAAGTTCTACTCGGACTACTGGCTCGCCTGTTTCTGAAAATTGTTTTCAAGCATTACAGACCACAACGTCATTTCTTACGATTCTAATTACCGTACATTTAATAACAAAATTTAAAAAAAAAGACAGATAAAAAAATCCAGCCAACAGTTGTCTTTTGCTACAATACAACAGACACAAACAAAATAAACATCCTATATGTAACGACATTGTTTTACGACAAGTTTTTATTTTATCTATTATTTCTCTTTAAAGGCTACACATACATATATTTCGTGAATGACAAAATCATTTTTGTCGAGTCGTTATATTTTATAGTGATATTCAATAAAAATAATGTTTCCAACTTTTTTTTATTCTAATACTTACACATTGACATACTTTATAGATAAATGTATAATCAAATAAATTTTAAAACCCTTATGCAACATGAAAATGTGTCTTTTCAAAACGACAAGTATCTGGTGAACAAAATAGACGCTTTGGTATAACTGAAGATTTGTTAAAACAAGATGATGTCTTTTAACTCTTACTTCATGTTGAATTTTGACCGCTTGTAATTTCGGACAACAGTTTAACAATTGATGATTTATTCTTGTAAGGATAGAAACCCATGAATAAGGGCAACCAATTGCTGAGCAATGTCTGATTTTGACACAGAGGTCTCTTAAATAATTAGATGCATCACATTACATCAGATTGTTGCGTTGCCATCTTGGAAAGTTAGGCACCCGAGTGTGTGACCCGGCCTTACACCGATTTGGACGAGTATTATGAAGCACTTTTGAAAAAAGTGCAAGACGCATGAATAGATGTTGTTTTTTCTGGAAGATTATATAATGTTGAAATTAAATTATTTTCGGACAACAGTTAAACAATTGATTATTCATTCGTGCAAGGGCAGAAACCCTAACTGAATAAGCTGAGACAGTGTATTATGAAGCACTTGTGAAAAAAATCAAAGTCGCATGAAAAGATATTGTTTTTCTGTAAGACTATTTAAAACGATGAAGTATCAATATTTAATACACCAGAAGTCAGATTGATACGTTGAGACAAACATAAATTCAATTGAAAGAAATTGTCAACTGATATAAATGATTCATACACAGGTCAATACAATTTTACAATTAATATTTTCTGGTTTTCCTTGAACGGAATTAGCTTTTCCTGCCATCATTGTCATTTAAAAAAATCATTAAATCATCAAAGCATTTTCCATTTCCGTGTTAACAAGGTATGCAAGACTAATAAGCTTAACTTATATCAAAATGAGTTCCTGAATGTGATTCTAGATCACAGAGGTCCTGCCAAATAAATATATGACTCAATAGTGCTTCACTTCGGCACAGGTGCTTCAGACGTCCTTTAAAGTACTGTGCCAAATTGGAAAGATGATCATTCATACAACGTGTTATGTGACACATTTCCCTGGTCGTTTTTTTCTCACTCTAAACAACTTTTAAGCATTTCATTTAACAAAAAATATCCATGGTAGGAAGATTTTTCAATTGATTAAAAGACATTGAAATTATCATAATTACAAATAAGATTTCCGGGTGACGCAAGCTTACTCAGACACGTTATGAAGTATTCTTTGCTGATACCGTATTTATCTAACACATTACCACCTAACGCGACATTTTTGCGTTATGCAGCAGACGACTTTTAAAAAGCATTTTGTTCAAAGGAGAAACTGCTTGTGACAGGCAATTTCTTCTTTCGTCACGATGCATATTGAATCCATTCACATATCACAGCCGCATAACTGAAAGGGTTTTCACAATTTTAGAAAGCTTTTCTAAAGTCGTCTGCTTCAAATAAAAAAATGTCGTTTGTAGGTGGTAAAGTGTTAATGGCAGTGGTGGTGTTATAACATGGTGTTCAAAGCAATTCGAATATGCGTTTAAATGAGGGAGGGTCTTTGTTTGAATAATACCAGAGAGGGGAGAACAATTCCCCAACCAATATATCAAACAATCACTCAGACATCATTTGTATCTCCCACGAATAAACCCATCAGTGACACTTCACTTTATAATTTCTAACAGTGCTACATCTTCCCTAGACGACTTTATATACCAATATGACTGAGGAATACATTGCAACTAAAGAGACATGAAATTCATTGACAATAATCAGCTTTATCTGGAAACGGCGATTTTCCGTTCACAGTGCTTTGATTAGGCTGTCCCATTTTTCATGCCGTTTATCATGGTTTCTTTCTGTTACTTGATTAGGTTGTTCATGGCTACCCAACTAATAGAAGAGTCGCTAGGAACAAACAAAGCAATGAAGATCATACCTTACTTATTCTCTTTATAAACAACTGGCAGAAAATATTTCATGTAAAAGATCTTGCCAGTAGTATGTGCGGTCCATCGATGTAGTAGTTCTAAGTTAACTAAATATAATGAAAAATCGTTGTCGCTTGCCTTTGATTTCTTTTTTGAATGCATCTTACTACCTTAAGGGGAGATTGTTAATCATTGTTGTAAATTGTCGTTAAAGAACAGACCATTGCTTCGTGTTTAAGGATGGGTTTTGAGGTAGATTCAGAGGAATAACAATAATAGTACATGCATCAATACTGTTAAAACCATACACGATTACGTCCCTCTTTAATTCGAATTTTTACATGTATCGTCACTATGATCCCTACATTGCCATAATGACACTGAAAGAAGACGTTAATTTATCGATATTTCGTTCTTATCATTCGACCATCCTGTAATGTTTATTGAGAGTGTCTTTTTAAGAGAACTTCACATCGACAAAACATGTATTGAAATATTGAAAAGGGCGCATATTAACACTCAAAACATTTTCAAGTAAGTGAGCGAGATTAATCAAGTTTATTTAGAACTCTCCATCAAAGTGACCCACCATCAAAGATTTTAACAGCATTCACTGGTCTGCTTCGGGTTGTGTGTATTCCCATTTTGTCACGCCTTGATTTCTATTTTGCAAATGATCAACCAAAGCATGTCTAGATATCTAGACTATTCATGTTAACTGATTTAGAATGCTCTAATACATTCTAAACATTTTTGTAAAATTTTCTATGTTTTCTGTTTGTTTTAACGTGTATCTTAAATTGATTTGAACTTATTGAAACTGTAATGAATAATTGTTGACCATAATAAAACTTCTTTTGTAAAATTGACGAGAATCAAATTAAAATAACTATGATCAAGTTAAATGGTGATTTGTTCTTAGAATTCATTAGTTTAAATTCAATGAAGAGTTTCTCAGGTAAGGAAAATACCAATGATGATATCTGTAATCGCATTATCAATCTAAACATGCATTTGGTGTTCTCCTTATGATCATTTTATGAAATTCGATATGTATAACTCTCTGTCAGTATTCATCTTGAGTGATTTTCATCGAAAATGCAAATTTTATAAATGATATGTGAATTTCAAGCTCAGATATGCTGGCAGATACCTCAAAATCATTGCAACCATTTTTCAATTCTTGAATCTTGTTTAACAGATTATTTTTGTTTCAAATACAAAACATCGTTTCTTCAAGTATCTAGATATGCTATTTTAAAAGATTCAGTCTATTTTGATTAACGGAAAATAGATGTTTAGAATGGACAAGTATCCCTTCCGTCGAAATTTCGATAAGTATTCAACAAAGAGTGCAATAGAACGAGATATGTGCCATCCAATGAACTAATGCCACAGAGCGTAACTCAGAGAACAAGTTTATTTGGTACCATTGGTATCCTTCGAAATAGGACTCAAATTATACCTAAAGTTAATGACTTTATTAGCATCATTCATCCAATAAACACAGCATTTATTCGACCACATCGTTGCTTCAAACTCTTGTCCCATTTATCGCATCTATTGTAGAATAATTTAGAAACCATTGTGACAAATGATAAATTGTTCGTTATGAGAACTTTACGCCTTTGTCAAGTTGGTTTCCACCCGGAGTCTTTAAAATATGTTTTTGTTCTTTAAATTTATCGTTTGCTGTTCCTTTAACTATTTGGACCACTCTCAAATTTCATTACGGGGAAATTTGGACTTATTATGTTATAATCCATAACCCAGAGCATTATCGCCAATAAAAGATAAAATATTGTTTCACTTCACCTAGTTTAAAGGATTGAAAACGAATGACACGAGGAAGAAATGTTATTTGCCATTTTCATCAAAGGATAAACGCTGGCATTGAAAACGTTTTGCACGAGAAAGAACTCTTTTAGACGTACATTTCTTTCCTGGCGAAGTTCTACTCAGTGTATTAATTGCAGAACTGTTTCGTTTCGACAACGAATTTGATTATGCAATTTAGCCAAATAGATCGGGGAGTTATAGTATAACGAGTGTCATTTTTTAGTTGAAAACGTGTTAGAAAAATACTTTATTACTTTTACATTATATTGCTTTTACGTTATATTGCTTTTACGTTATATCGCTTTTACCTTATGTTACCACGATTTTCGTCAGCTATTCTACAGATCGTTATATTATGCATAGGTAGTATTGATCCGATGACTATCTCCTACCCTTACATCTTTTATAATACAGCTGACATCAAACGTAATTGCAAACACACACGATGACGTTTTGCATTGATTGTGAAGCAATTAGATTTGTTGATCACAAATAATTCTCATTTTGTCTCAATGATAACCAGCTGTGATATGAGTAAAATTGTTGGTTCTCTTTCTTTATTTCTTTTATTTTCTAAATTCTATTTTTGTGCTGTAAATAACTTTGCTTAAAAAAGAAGTGTTTATATTTAGATCTATTTTGTTTAATCATTAATTACCTATCTATTTATCGCTTTAATTGACTTGTTTCATTCAAAACGCTTACCAATAATGTCTATACTGTTCCTATGGCAACATGCTGGTTCATCCCCCATGGAGGCACACAACTCCTCCCTGTAATTTCCGTGGTGTTTCGCATGTTTCTTAGAGTACGTCTGCCTATCAGTCTTTCCCAACAACTGGTCTACCGAGAAAGCGAGAGCATTTTCACTCAGTGCCGACATCTCTCCTGGTGCTGCTTGAAGTGTTTTTCAACGACGAAACATTTGGCAGTAGTTTTGTTTAATCCAGGAAACACACTTGAAGGCTTATTTTTAAAATGCGTAAATCACATCAAATATTTATTTCATTCATTACTTTAGTCAATGCTTAATTCAAGTTTTCAATTTTGCAGCTGAAGGTTAGAGGCTTTTATTGTTTTCCTGTCTATTGAATATGTCAGTAGGAAATGCAAGCGCTTTAAGACTCATGAAAAACCATTAGAAATAATTTGTTTTACTAATCAGTTTTCGTCAAGTCACAAGAACATTTTCTTTTTAATTTCTTACTTATATTTTTGTTGTAAGTAAAACACATACACTAAACCGTAAACAAATCATTCTGATTAGATTAATCAAAGATATGTAAATGATGACAGGATCACCAGAAACAACAGAGACAACACTGAACGCACATTCATCAAGTTCTGCGGTGGTCCTCGTGTGTTATAATGCATCAGTATATCAGTTCCTCATTACTTTTGACAAGTTTAACAACTGTCCCACACCTTTAAACCCGAGATGATAGTACTAAAGATAATGTTTAACTCTTTCCGACTCAGTTTGAAACATTTCGTGATATGACCACAGAGTGTGAGAACGCCAACAAATGGCCTGCGACACAAGAAAATGTCCCGGTAGACCATCTTGTAAAATAGTGCCCAGGACATGTCTTGGCATAAGTTTTGAAAAATACATGCAAATTGTGGCAACATATTCAATCATCATATTTAATTTTGATATCAATGTTTTACATTTTTTTCAACATAAACATAAACATTGGAACTTTTGGAAATGTGACAATTTGCTAATGTGGTCAAATTTCTCAAGTGTTTTCAAAAGGTTTAAGCTGCAAAGGCATTTGTAAAGTGTTTATTTTGATTATCTCCATTTCAAAGGACAAATCTCCTATAAATGTCTTATTCTTAAGCCTAGGACAAATTATGATTAGAAAAGGAACAGAAATGTGGCAACCGGAGTATGTTTGAAATTTCGCCGAACAAAGTTGAATAAGATATATAACAATAAACGACGTTTTTGGGAAACAAATGCAGAACACCATATGATTTACTCAAAGAGCAAATGTCTTTTTCTGTTTAAAGTAAAAGTCGCTAGATGCAGATTTGCAGCATCTATTTTTTTCGTTTTGTAGTCAGTTTATCGAGTACATTGTAATTGAGGAGGTATTGCGTCTGGCATCGTTTTATCAGAGCGAGGTCTGCATTATTATCAACTCACTAAACTTTGAGTGTGAATTTTGACTCGCACTGTGATAATCGCCCCTTCTTAACTCTTTCCTAAAACCGTATGCTTTGATCGCTACAACACAGGAGGAGATATTTTTAAGAACATCGTAGATCTAATAATGTATATTTGTTGTATATTGATTACATAAACCATTAAAGAGATATAACATTGACAAAATAAACGTAAGGATGATAGACAATCGAGAGTATTGCTTGGAGAACATATGTTTCTGTTAAGACAATTTTGAAATTAAAAAAAACGTTATTTTTTATTTGCAGAACAAAAAAATGGTAAGTCAATGAAAAGTAAAACCATGCCCACATACACAGTCCTTTGATTCTTGAAAATCTTAATCCAATGCATCAACTATAAAGAAGCAAAGAGTATTGTACATTTGAGTTATAACCAAACATAAAACGGTTATAATACACACGTAACGGCAAACTGTTTTTGTTTTAGAGATATCAAATTTTAGTTTTTGTAAAGGCTCATTCCAAACGTTTTGTCAAAGAGTGCCACCTGTTGAGAGGGGTGCAAGATGGCATCATAACCAATTGCTCAATACAATTCTTTTCAATGATTCACTGAAAATCATAAGGCCCTTCTCCTTGATCATATCCCTTTAAAATCATTTCTCAATTTTCAGGTTGACTTACGGAAAGCCTACGGTTTGTCTGGTATGACTAGCCCTTATGGACAATAGATATTGGTATCTTCATGAATAAAAATTCCAGTTACGAATTGTAACTAAAATGCCATCGACGCGATGTAAAACCTTATCAAACGTAGTGATCGGCGATGCTCTGTTTTGTCATGTGTTACATGGAACTTGTTTCCGAGGCGTAATGTTATTCACATTACCCAGATGTTCTTAGTTGGTGCCGGCTATACTATCACGGTTTGTGACCTTTGGTCAGACCCTTAATGACGATTGAAACATGAGCCGTCCGTGTAAAATTGTGGAATTTAGAAGGAAATATTGTTGTTGTTTTTTTTTCATTCAAACCTTGGCTTTGGAATAGACTTTCATCTCCATCAATCATTATTGTCCCAGACACATATAACATCATAGCATAACCTTGTATATACAAACCGATTGTTCCAAAACGTTGAGTACCTAAGAATCTCGCGCTAGAGGAGAAATATAATGCCCAAAATTCTACCATTTTTTACGCCTTAGACCTTTCATGAGGACAATAAGCATTGGAAGAATTAAGTATCGCTAAGTGGTTTAGTACCATACTAATTGGATAAAACATGACCAACTCTAATAAACGATACACAAAGCGTAAAATCATACTTCGAATACATGTAATGTGCTATGCATTTATACGAAAAGGTCCATCATGAATGATAGATAAAAATGTGTTCATCCTAGATATATTTAAATCATTTTGATGAACCATTGTGATACGGACAGCAACCATCATTCCTGGTTCCTCATTGTAGACATCTTAAATTGCTTGATGGATTGCAATCTTTATTAGATATCTTTTTGGCTTCTTGTAGTGTGTAAATTATATAAGCGTGTTTTTGACAGGACAGTATGTGAAATGATGTGAAACCACCTTATTCAATGTAGGTTCTAGTGGACCATATTAGGAACTACTTGTCTTACGAGTTAAATTTCTACTCGAAGAAATGGCATATGTCGCTCTGGCTAATAAGGAGTTGGTGTAGTACTGAATTGCCCGTTAGGGGTAATGAGTAATAAAGTACCGACGAACGCTCTAGCATCGATATAAAAACTGACAGAATCGGATTGGCTCCACCAGGTATCGGTTTGTAAACTGAAAGTACTTGTTCAACTCAAATGTGCATCGATTTATAAATTTAAAGTACCTGATAATATCCATTGACCATCGATGTGTAAACTCAAAGTTCTGGATTAAGTCAAATGAACATTGATTTATTGGTTCAAAGCATTGGAAAATATCCATGAAGCATACCTGAACATACTGTTTAAGCTCAAATGAGCATCGATATGTAAACTGAAAATATTTGTTAAATTAAAATGAATATCTATATACAGTGTATAAGCCCGGTATATAAACTGAAAGTACTAATAAACTCCATGGAGCACCGACATAAAAACTGAAGGTACTCGTTTTAGCCCTCTAAACATCAACGTTTAAGCTGGCATAGCCTTAATATTCATTTATGAATGCGTATTGAAGAGAGAAAGTGTACAGTAATTGTTAAAAAGACCAGGGACATGAATAGATGCGGTGTGGCTTCGATATGACTGAAATTTTATTGAAAACCGAATAAGATATAAACACGTCTAAGAACGAGTAATCGTTTAAATGCTGTGAAATCCCAAAAGGGTATGAGTTGCACACACCACGTGGTCGATGTAGAAGGACGGGTCCACTGTATGCAGGAGTAACGACGAACGCTGTGGTTATCATTGTTTATACAGATCCTCAGCGTTATCCAAACCGTTTTGATAAAAGTCAGCGAATCAAAGGAAGTGATGCCCCTACACTGTTTATCAGAAAGATACGCCTCTTTGTTCAACACTTTACTTCGTTACTTGACACTCTTACGATCATTGTGAGAAAAGGTGAGAGAAAAGACGTTCATACGTGGAAACGGCTGGTCGCTGCACTATTTCACCACCATGATGCTGACGACGGAATTGGTTGCATAACTTCCGGTTTAGCGTTTTTAGGGTAGGGCAGGTTTATGCTATTTTTCTGCATTTCCAGGCAAATAATCGAAAATCTAAAAGCATGATTCAACCTTTTTTGAATTAAAACGCCTATAGGTTTCATATAAGTTTCAGTTTTGAACTCGTGGAATTGGCTGAGAATATATTTCGTATTATTTCCTCCAATGTGGTGCGGTAAATCCAAGGTGAAGGCCACGGACGGTCAAACTGAAAGACACGCCTCTGTTTTTTGACACATAATTCCGGTGCTTGCGACTCTTACAGTCATGGTGAGAAAAATGACGATATGAGGAAATGATTGCCCTGGACTATTTTAGGAAATGAAAGCATTTTATCTTAAGCTTAATTAGGAAGATCCAATACCTCTACGTGTTTATTTCAGGTGACAATTGTTACTTTCATTGATGAGAAGAATAATTCGAGGGTTCAGTGCAATACTATAGTAAGTGCTTCATGTTTATGAAGCACTTACTATAGTCTTGCATTGAACCCTTTAATTCCTTTTTACCTTTTTTAGTCCGCGTTCTAATTAAGCTAACACATATTATCAAAGCCTTTCCATCGTGAGTGGTGCTTTCTTGCAACACCCCTTTACTCTAAAGACACGATTGGTTTTAAGAACTGCCTTTAGGCTTTATATTTGAGCACACTTTAGAGAGGTGAAAACAATGTTTACCTCTACCTACAACAATGTTAAATGGTGCATGCGCGGTCAAGTTCTTTTTTATATACACGTATATGAGTTTACATCACATCAACATTATTTTAGTTTTGTAGCGATGCCCGACTCTTAATGATTGAGGAAGACCCCATACTCAACTGCCCATAAGGGCTGGTCAAGGAGGGTAGATCCATCGACATTCCGTAAGTCAGTCGGGAGACTACCTCTCATGAAAATCCATATCCCTCATCAGGATTTGAACCCATGCGGAGAGGGGCCATGTGATTTCAAGTTCTGTACTCTACGGAGGCCCCGCGGTCAAGTTGTACGAACGTTTTGACTCTCAATGACCTCTGTCAAGAGATCCGTTCATTTCAATCCACTGAGGGAATGTATTGATATACTGTAAACGGAACACTGGATATATGGTTGACTGGCAAACACCACGTCCCTTCACAAGTGGGTTTACATCTAACTTTAAGAATGTTGTGTTCTTATTGTATTTGCTGATCCGATGTAAAAGAACAATTACTCTACATTGCTACTTATTGCTTTTTCGCAGACAACGAATACCATTTCTTAATTATTTGTCCGAAATATCGAGATCTTAGAAGAACTTTATTACCAAAATTATATTATATATATGGTCGATCTATAAACCTTTTTAAGCTTTAAACACGTTCTCCAACCTCCCCCTGCTTCTCCAAAATGAGCAGACCGTAAAACTAGGCGAAGGTGATTCCTCCGAGAAGCATGAATAGGCTGTAAATAATGGAAAACGGTAAGTTGTGTTGACACATTTTCAAATATAATTCAATTCTAACCCCAAAACTAAAAGAATAAGAGTGCTATATTTTTGGCAATTGTTCAAACGATCCATAGATCATGTTCTATGCATTTCTGAACTTCATTTGTCCGTTGTGTATAACCGGTGTTTCCTATATGGATTTGCCTTCTAACCAAACATATAGTAGCTTATAGGCCATTATTCATACTACTGGGGCTCCTCCACGCCACTGTTGTCTCAAATATATTTTCGAGATATGTCAACGATGATTTTCTTTACGTGCAGCAGCTGAAGGTCACGAGAAGCAGGTTTGGACCGGAGGAGCAGGCGGTGGTTTCCAATAGTTTAATTTGATCGAAATTACTTTTCTTAAAACGCCACCAAAAGACTGAGGTTTGGTTCTTTTTTCTTATTAGAATCCCGGTATGCTTATACGTTACATTGATTCACCTTACGCATATACAAACTTGAATGGTCATTTATTCAATTGAAATTGGCATCCGTTATGTACGGTATATATATACATGTATTGACATTTCCTACAAAACCCACCTTACTTAACCTTACTCCTTTTACCAAACGCCAAATTTTCGACTGTAACAAGTTGAAAGAATTTGCAGACGACAATTCAAAATTATAATGGAATTGGAAATAATTCTCTGATAGGGTAGCAAACAATGTTGAAAAAGGAGAAATTGCTCGTTATGAGCAATTTCTCCTTTTCCAACAATGTTTTCCAGAGTCGTCTGCAACAAAGTGGTGAAATGTCGTTATTGTTTGGTAAAGGGTTAAGGACGGGAGACATGTCAGTATAACACACGCTGGTGCTAGGATCTGTAATTAATACGAATGATAAAAAATTCTACGACGGATTATTACTACTGAGGGAATTGCTGTCAGAATTCCGTTTTTTCAAGAATATTTTCTGGAACTTGGGGTTTATTGAAATAACATGGATCTCATTCTTTCTATTGGACTTTGGAAATCAATATTAATAGGGGCGTTATGTGTTAAACACAAGTCATTAAGTAGGTTAGATAAATATACTTGATGAGCGAATTCAAACTCTCTTTCCAACCGCGATTACGTTATTTCCATGCTATGGGATGTCAAACGTTGTAATCATCGACACGAACAATTTGTTTAAGGAATTGTTCCAAAGATAGTACTGAATAGAAGAAAAAAATGCAAATCAGTATAAATATTTTGCAATTTTATTAGTGTCATACTGAGAGGCATTGCTTCGGGGCGACAGTATTGCAAAGGTAGAGCGTCGGTCTCTTGTACCGAGGATCCAAGGTTCGATTCCCATTAGGGGAGGTGTAAATTACCGAAACTAGTCCTCAATTCGGCGCGAGTACTGGTTAAGTATTCAGGAAGCAATCATCAAGAATGAATTCAATATGCTCCAAGCTTCCGTCACAATAGAATAGAATAAATAAGTTTAACTAAAATCACTTAACTTAAGGCACTGCCTTCATTCCATTCTGGCGTTTTGTAAAATTAGACCTGGGATCCAAACTTTAACCCACATGATCTCTGCGTCCTCTAGCCCATTAATCCATGTAGGAATATTTGACTTATCTTAATGGAGATCTACATCGAAAAGGCAGCGGGGAAGCTTTTAATGCACTCATGTACGTTCAAAGCAATACCCCTCTCAGAAATAAGAAAGCAAAAATGCAAAGTAACATATCTTTAAAATCGTGTCTCCAAGTTGCTTCCAATAAAATGCTACACTTTAATACTTTTGTTAGATAAATTATCAATGCATAACAGTTTTTACTAACGCAAGATGTTCCTTTAGTTGTTTTAAAACACTACTCTTAACTAACTAGTGCTTAGAAAACCTGGTCATTTGAAATATTTATCGCATCAACTGTTTCTATGGTACTGCTGTACAATGCATGTAGGTGACTACTTGAAGCTGTCGAACATTTACCAAAATCGTCCGACTAGACAAAAGAAACAAACTATACGTTATGAACATTTTCCATCATATTGACGTTTGTCACGTGTTACAGTTGCAAATGATAACTGAGAGCAATTGTTAACTACTTTTTTAATCGAACCTTTGGGTAAAAATATTGTAAAGACGATATATATTTATTTTATGAATCATTTCATTCTATCGCAAGTGTTTCTTTAATAGTCATCCTCAAGAGATTCATTGCTAAGAAAGGTAAAAGGGCTAGATGCGCGCATGAAAGGTGGGCAACATTCATTGCAACAGTTGACGACTAAATCGAGAGTGATTAGTCTTAAGTTTTAAGACCTTGTTTCAAAATCGATGCCTAAAATATAAGTTTTAACAAGTTGACTAACATGTCGCCCCTGGAAAGCTGTTCATCATTTTCCATAAATGGCTTTACTTTTGACATTGAAACAGTTTATCAAAATGACAGATATGTTAACAATCACGCCATATTGAAATGTACATATGTTAATCCACATGGTTTTCTTCTGTCAAATATAACTATTTCAAAAATTGGTCTTCTGTCAAGGGAAAAAACTCTGGAGGAAAAGGTTGATAGGCGACCAAAGTGGAATGAAGGATTGTATCATAGATGGTGCGAGGATAAAATTGGGAGATATTCATGATCTAGGCAAAAGGTTGATCGAAATGGAAAAAGTGTCCTTTTTCTTTTTAGAAAACCACCCTTTCTCAACATATAAAACACATAATGAAGGGAAGAAGTACTTATCAGTTGGCAATCAATTTTACTCAAAATATCATTTTATGATATAAGGGAGGAAACTCGATCACTGACAAACGATATTATACGTTTACGGATGCTCTCCCTCTATCATATGTGTGTCATGGCAGTTATGCACGCAAATAGATCACGAATCAATGCCAATAAAAAGGAAAATTGAAATAAAAAGATATAAAAGGTTCGAATATCAAACTATGTGTAGATTTTCCCAAAGGCAAATATTTGTCTGACAAAAGACGATTGTGACATAGATAAATTATAATTCAGTCAAGGATAGATTTGGCAAAGACGCCACTTGAGACATATATCAAAACTAATTGCTGATTCCTTTTCTTTATTCAAAGTTTACGCACATGTATAATCATATGAATAATCACCTTTGGTAGCTGCATGTGCTACATCTACAAGGGTGCTTCAAGTGTATGTCTTATCGGATCACATGATATCGCTATGATGGTGTTTAACCTTAACCAACTTCCTAATATGTTTATATATAGTCCATGTGCAGTAGATGATCATATTGTGACCATGCACGAGATTGGTCGTATAGTGGAAATCTTTTACAAGGCGATTTTTTATCGTCTTTCGACTTTATGCTATTTTTCAAGATTTATAATGCCATCTATATATGCTGGTATTTGTGCGAGTCGTTTGATTATACTACAATGAGAGAGACATCATAATAAAAAAAACCAATGATGCATTGACATGCAAAACATCGGTAGATATATGTTTGCAATGATGTGTATCAGGAATAGTGACAAAGCTTAAGCACTTAGTAGCGATATTAAAAAATAAGCAAGACTGTCGTCATATGTAACAAAAGGATAGTTCCCCAGATAGATATCATGCAGTGTCCTTTGCTTTGAATTGGTTTCCGTTATGAGTTGTCTTTTATCTTACTTTTCATCTTTTATCTTTTCAGCAAAGTGTGTAGTTTTACATCGTCGCTATTATTGCACATACATAAGTATAGTCCTTATAAAGAACTATAAGTATGGAAACCGTTGTATGTAGTGGATCCACTAAATCCACTAAAGGTAACACTAATTAGCGCGTCTTTTGGATTTCTTTCCTTTCCTCCCCTTCTTTTTGTCCTTTCGTTTATTGCCCTTCTTCTTGTTCTTCTTGCAGAGAGGCCTGCACCCCTTATTACAGGCCCGCCTCTCCTTCTTGGCGAGTTTCTTACACGGCTTCTTACAGTCTTTGCAGGTTTCTGAAACCAAAAGGAGAGCTGAAACATATGATGTTAAATAGTCCCCCACCTCTAAGACATTAAAGATGTCATGGCCGTCTTTGTATTTGAAAGCTACCCCGTAAAAGGATGTGCATTGTTCATGTTCAAGATTTTATTAATTATTGTTTCACCAGTAAATTTACAAGCTCGCGGCTCATAAACCGGCCATTTCCGAACAGGTCCCACTAGAAACAAGTTTCGGACAAACGCCTCTCATGGGGCTTAAACCTCTTGTATGTTGTTTCTTCCCGAACTACTCTTTGCGGAATGCGAAGCGATAAGGCAGACGTCATTCGCTAGCTCAGCATACTCAGATGCGATTCTAAAGGGTGGTATTAAGAGCTGGCCGATAGCTAAAAAAAAAAAGAAGTTGCTCGCCATGTCTGTCTGTGAAAATCTGAGAGGATACGGAGTGTGGAATAGTGAAACGGCGAGAAATAACTCTGAATCGTGTCATGGAAGATACCGTGAAGGGACCAAATGGCTTTTCGTTTTATATAGAATACAGAAGGGCCAAAAGTAACCGGTTTAATACTTACAGTGCTTGAACCGACCTCATGCTTATGCAAACAGGTTACATCACAGGTCAGCCGCCAAGTAACTTGGCGGCTGACATGTGAAATAACATGTTTGCAACTTTGAGTATAGTCATCAAAAGTAAACAGATACCTACAGTTTTGGAAAGAAGTCACAAAAATCTATTTCTTGAAAATTACCCAGCATTCTAGGGATAACATATGAAGAACATGTACTTACGCGGGGCTGCGTGTGCTTGTGGTTGGGCTGCTGGTGTAGCTTTCGTTGTTGTTGTTGTTGCTGCAGACAGCTCTGGGTCGTCTGATATCGAATCGGTCTCGAAATTGGACACGGGGATCATTTTGGCTTTCGACACGACCGCTGCGCATGCGTTAGGAGTTTTATCAAGGAGGTTGATATCTACAATGGAATGGATTTTGCATCGATGTAAGTCAATTTATGATTCACTCCAAATATCATGAAGTTTTACGTATTAAGGTAGAATACCCATAATCCGCCATTTTCAAACCTTTTCTTTCGTTGGATTACTTTGGTATTTCTCGGTTTACATCGGTCATGGCCGGAATTATTCGGTGTAAAGCGAAAAGTTCCTGCACCGTCCGGTGAATAGCGAGAATCGACCATCGCACCACATATATTATACAATACATTAGACTACATATGTCTCGAGTTGCGATAATCGTTTGTTTCCTTCGAATGGGAAGCAATCCCAGCTTGTTATAGGCAGAAATAAAGTCCTTTTTGGAGAAAGCTAAGTAAACTTAAGTAAGTAAATCAAATAAATGAGCATGCCAGTTACAACCATTATTTCCTCATGATGACCCAAGTAACGTCACCGCGATTTGAATCCACACGGAATATGATTAATAGTTATAGTAAGTTACCGACACAGGTCAAATACTGGTCCTCTTCGTCAGTGCCGTGTCAACAATTTTCTATATACTCAATCCTTTTATCGGCTTCTATTGCTTTCAATATGAACTAGTTCTGATCTCCATCTTCAACTCAAAGATTAGATTAAAAATCACTGATTTTGGAAATACGTACACGCAAAACAGAATACAAAACCACGCCCTCCAATCGAGTTGGACTCCACATCTATGCTGATGGTAACAGACCCTATCTCATCCGGATATTCGAAGCTTCGTCCCACATCGCTGGCGTATATCTGTTGTTCGCTACCACTAGTTCTAGCCTTGAAAGTTACCTTATCTCCGTCCGACATATCGAAGTCGTTCACAGTTATCACGAGTCGTGTGCTCTAGTAAAAAAAGAGAAAACGAAAATCTTAATGACAAAAAAGAATATCAGTTAATTTGCCATCTTGATCTTCCTACATCTGCATCTACATCATAGGTCAGCACAATCACACATGATTATTACGCGACGGGTGGTGCTAGGTCAAGAATAAGTAAGAAATTGATAGAAAGTTAGAAAAGATCTGATAGTTAAAAGAAAGTGAAAGTAATGCCATCTAGTTTCGCCTCTTCATCCCTCTTCAGTTACGGTGGCTGCGGCCGGCCCAGCGATGGGAATCACTAGTGGTTTCTGCTAGGTGGGTGCCTAGCGGCTATTAGCAAGTGATAGTTGATAGTATAAGGGGTCGATACATGTGTAGCATTCATACTAATATTATTGACGATAAAAAAGTAAAATGGATCGTTTCATGTAGAACAAGCACCGGTTTAAGCCGACGAAACCTTTTTTCTTTGAACAAGACGACCATAAGTTGTTACGGATCAATACATGTTAATCCATTTCCAAACACTAACGACATTTGACCAGTTTGTTGCAGACGACTCTGGAAAATGTTGTGGGAAAAGAAGAAATTGCTATTAACGAGAATTTTTTTTTTACTGACATTGGTTTCTGGCCTATCGTTTTGAAATCTCGTCTGCAAACTCTTTTAATTTGGGACAGTCGAATATTTGGCGTTTGGTAAATGGTTAAGCAGATTAAATATCTCCCTTTGAACAAGACCACCCAAAAGGTATTATGGATCGATACATGTGAAGCAAGTGTCGGCACACGAAGACGAAATTCTACTTATTCGAACAAAGTTTCCAGGAACAGATACCTCCAAGTTGAGCCGGATGAAGATATCATAGCAGTATTGCCGTTCCCGGAACACATGTATTCCCTCGTAGTCCCAGGGGTAGTAGGAATGACTCCGGATAATACCCTCTTGTTTAGAGTCTTTGTCGTTACATACCCCCGTGTTTCCACTTTCGCTTTCATTTCGCACAATATCCGCTATGGCTGCAAATAGGAATTGTTAATACGGATCAAAATGCGCGCTAAATGACCTTAAATGTCGATGCGCCATAAAACAGCATCCATTCATTAGTCAATCAGGATTGTACATCAAGTTATGTGATCAATTGTCTATGCATCGATGTTTGAAATAAACACACGCTGAATTGGCAGGTGCACGAAGAGATGTCTGATTAATCATTCTTTTACAATCGTGATGTTACGGATCGGTGAAAGTATTAACATTATATAATACTTGTTCATGCAATAGTATGGGTTAACCGATTGGTTTTAGACACAACCATCCCCAATGTTGTTGTAAGCGGTTTCTTAATAGAGGCAATCAAAAATAACTCAGTAAGTAGGAAGACAAAAGCGTCGTTGACTCGAGTCCTGAGTCGGCCAAACTTCCAAATAGACGCTTAACCCATTACCAAACAATAACGACATTTGACCGGTTTGTTGCAGAAGACTATGGAAAACGTTTTGGGAAAAGGAGAAATTGCTCTTGAAGAGGAATTTCTTTTTTTCCCACAAAGACTTCTGCCCTGTCAGAAGATTATTTTTCAATTTCATCACATTTTTAAATGTCGTCTGCAAACTCTTTGAATTTGGGACAGTCCAACATTTGTCGTTTGGTTATGGGTTGAGTCAGGCCTTCTTTTTTTAGCATGTGATATAATATGTTACAAAAATCAGTGGTTATAAAGTGCATATGGCTTACAACAAAAGCTTGCAAGAAGAAAATATTCTGTCCTGGAAGCCTTCAGTAGCGTTTTACATTACGATGTTCTTCTTTTGTTTACGATAATATTCGTGCACATCTAATTTGAGTTATGCAAAAACTTCGATCAAGTCGTTAAGTTAAACGCTACCCACTAAACCAGTCTCCTAATGATGATAACCAAGAACTTAACAAATCTATTAGGCCATTGTCATAAACAAAATGGTACATGCCATTAGAAAATAAACAAATGCAGCCATTTGGTTCAAGACAGCGTCGATAACTCACTAATAAGTTCCTGAATCTGGAACGGTTTGAAGCAATTCTAAGATAAACATGGCCAATGTATTAATGGTGCATCACATTAGAAAATATACAAATGCAGCTTGTTGATTAACCCTTTACCAAATGCCAAATCTTCCACTGTCCCAAATTGAAAGAGTTTTCAATCTATATTTTAAACAGGGATGAAATTGAAACATAATCTTCTGATAGGGCAGAAAACATTGTTGGAAAAGGAGGAATTGCTCGTCACGAGCAATTTCTCCTTTTCACACAATGTTTTCAAGAGTCGTCTGCAACCAAGTGGTCAAATGTCGTTATTGTTTGGTAAAGGGTTAAAGACAGCGTTTATAACTCACTGATACGCTCCCGGGTATGGGACTCTTTGAAGCAGTGGGCGTCGGTTATCTCAAGATACTCGGGATTCCTTCCGAAGCATTCGGGCGTATCCGAGGTGACGATAATGTCAATGGCCTTCCAAATGGGGATGCGAAGGTCACAGCTCCCCACCCAGTAACAGTTGTGCTTCGACTCGATCAGATACGGGGTAAGGCCCTTGCAGACCGACCCTGTAATGTTATGGAGAAATGGGTAATGACAAGACTAGGGAACCAATAGAATGTTAGAGACACAATGGCAAGGGGTAAAGCATCGGCCTCAGGACACGAGGGTTGTGTGTTCGAATCCCGTGAGTAGTTGGGAATCTGCCTCGCGACCTTTCATTAATCATCATTCGACGAGAGTACTGGACATGTATCGATGAAGAAGAATCGAGAGTGATTTATCTTTTTTTGTAACAACTTGTTAAACAAGCGATGTTAAACAATAAGTTTAAACTAAAATGTGATTCTTAACGGTCCTTAAATACTTGAAATGAAGTGATAACAGAAAACGTGGCTTTTATTTTCGAACAACCTGTCGACAATTAGACAAGAACACTCAAAGGGAGGTGATGTGGTCTTGGAATACTTGATTTTAGCATGCGCTTATAGAAAGTAAGCTTATAACATACAATCTGTTCAGTGTTGTTCCTACCAAAGCCTGATGGTTTTAGACAGGTATACAAAGCCACACTGATACTTAAGCACGATATCCTCTGCTGTCATTTAATAAGCGCAATAGATGATGATAGATTAAATCGAAACGTTCTTAATACGCTTTTTTAAATGGAATACCAATTACATTTTTCCATATTTTGTAAAACACCCAAATTGTCGTTGCATCACTTTTTCTCCGATGCTTACCGGTGTTTGTTGTCTGTGATATCGGTAGAGCGACAGGACTAACTACTTGTATACTTTAATTGTCCAATAATAAAGGTTAACTGGGTATTATGTTCCCTTTTGAAATTCAACTGTAATAACTGAGTTTTGATAATGATTAGTTATGACGTGAGGTGATGAAATCCGTAGCGCTGGTGAGTTTGAGTTGAAACTTTGTTTATATGCAAATGACTATGGATTTTCATATATGTTTGATAATATTCAAACTGTTAATGTTAAGGTATTTCTTGCAGAATTTAAACTACGGCTAGTTGAAACGTTCAAACAAGGTTGGATCAATACATTAGAATCTAGCACCGTTTTATACATGTATAAGTCTGTTAAAACTTTTTTTTGGATATGAGTCCTATTTATATATACTTCCAAAAAGCTTTCGATTTCATTTTTGTAGAATTACGTTATCATGTCATCCCTTGCACATACAAACAGGTAGATATTCTAGAAACCGATTACCAAGAGAAGAAAGAACTTGTTTGTTATGCAATTCCACTGACGTCGAAGATGAATATCACTTAATATGTATTTGTCAATGTTTTGCAAGCATCAGACAAAAGTATATTAAGAAAAAGTACTACATTAGACCTTCATTTTATAAATTTACTATTCTATTACAGACCTGTCAGAAAGATGAACTAATTAAGCTATGTTTGTTTATTAAAGAGACTCTTACAAAAAGGAATGCTCTTTTGAATACTGATTCATAATTATGCATATGTTTACCTCCAAAGATAACAAAGATAACAACTCAATATTTTCTTTTTTTCTTTTCATAACTATTTCTTGTAACTGTCAGGATATGTTTGTCACGTTGACATCAAATTGTACTTTGTATATGTTGTAGATGATGTACTTTGTACAAGTCTTAATAAAAGTCTGTTCTGTTCTGTTCTGTTCTATGCACTCATTAGATATTTTCCATCTAAAATTATTTCTAACCTTGCTTTACAAAAGAATTAGCAACTTAATCTTGGTTTTACATTGTAATTATCATTAATGTGTAATGTATGTTTATAATTCCCTTATGTTTCTTGTAATTCAAAACTGAATGGCCATATGCATATATTTTAATGTTTTAGTCTATTTAAATGTTTTGAGATGTATAGAAATATATATGTATATGGATGAGACTTTGATAAATGATTATATTATTGATGATACGAATGGCCTATATTCGATTCAGTGCAGTACTGGAATTATTGGTTTGTAACAATGTTGAATTGTTATAGTTTACCTTTGTTTATGGGACATCTTCCTAACCCAGCCGTCACATTGAGGTTTACGATGACTCCACCATCCGGGCATTCAAGTCGAT
The DNA here is from genome assembly GCA_947846245.1 of Cerastoderma edule. NCBI lineage: Eukaryota > Metazoa > Mollusca > Bivalvia > Cardiida > Cardiidae > Cerastoderma > Cerastoderma edule. The sequence continues at coordinate 38,858,953 of OX401407.1, read as the reverse complement.
ATCTATCAACCAGCGACCATTCCTTGTCTTCAACATCGATACAGCAAAACACTGAGTAAAAAATAAACATAACAACGTATAAGGGCTTTTCGTGGAATTTGAACTGTGAGGAACACACTTTAACCCTTTACCAAACACCAAATGTTCGACTGTCCCTAATTGAAAGAGATTGCAGACGGCATTTCAAAATGTGATGAAATTGAAAAACAATCTTCTGACAGGACAGAAAAAATAGTGGGAAAAGTAGAAATTGCTCGTCATGAGCAATTTCTTCTTTTCCCACAATGTTTTTCAGGGTCGTTTGCAACAAAATGGTCGTTTGTTGTTATTGTTTGGTAATGGGTCAAAATGGTAATTTAAACCATCTTTGTATTCACACAAAATTGTATGTGAGACCCACGTGATGATCGTTACAAAAGATCGCCGCTAACCTATTAAGAGTCAAAATAAATATCATTGTTTACGCAAATAAGCCGACGTTAAAAAGATATTCCTCGCTTCAGAATAGCATTTGAAACGAAAAGAAAAGTTATAACATTCAAGACATGGATAGTGAAAAATAATCAATAAGAAATCGAGGGTTCAATGCAAGACTATAGTAAGTGATTCATGTTTGTGAAGCACTTACTATAATCTTGCGTTGAACCCTTGAAATAGGCCTAGCGTCATTAACCCTTACAGTGCTGGAACCGACTTCAAGCTTATGCAAACAGATAAGATCCATGCCAGCCGCAAATTAAGGCGGCTGGCCTGTAACATGTTCGACACTCTTGGTATTTTCCTTATCAAAGTTTAGCAGGTATTTAAGGTAATGTAAAGAAGACGACACAAAAAATCATTTTTAGAAAATAACCCAGCATTCTAAGGACATCGATACAGCATTACAATAATAGTCGACATCGATACAGGCAAAACGACATTATAAATATCAAATTATATAAAGCTGAACATAAAGTAAATAATGCACATTAATATGTGCACAATAGATATAGCTATCTTTTACAAATCAAAAGATCATAGGCGTGGTGAATACGAAATAAACTTAGCGCTGCTTCGTTAACACATCATACAAGTGAAATGAGAAATAAATATAAAGACGTAAGAGACACTAAAACATCTTAAAAGTGAAATGAGAAATAAATTTGCAGACGTAATATACACTAAACATCATAAAAGAGTATAGGAAATAAATATAGAGATGCTATAGATTCTAAGACGTCTTAAAGGCGTGTAGGAAATGATAATACAGACGTTATAGACATTAAAACATTATAACAGTGCATAAGAAATAAAAATTCAGACGTTTTAGATTTTAAAACATCACGTGAAATAAGTAAGAATAAAGACATAATAGTCAACGAAACATCATCAAATAATACTGCTTTCAACGGACTATTTTACAAAGACGCAAAACACGACGACAAACGAATGCTTTAAATGGAATTGAAAGATTATTATGCATATCAAATATACAGTTGAAAATTTAAATCAATACATCTATTGATGAAGTTTCAATAATTATCTTTTCAAGTTAGCTTGCATTCAAATACTTTTTTCATCAATTGTTTAGTTATATCGCGACAAAAGTTAACTGTGCTTAATTATCAAAAATCATCAATGCTGTACGACCGCATTCTACATACATTTTGTACATATTTGAATCTGACAAACACAATTTGCCTCACTTTCTAAAATGTTGTATCTAAAATGCTTCATACCTTGTTCTAAAACCAGCAGTGTGAAAACGAATATTCCCAGTAATTTAACGTCCATGTTCACGCATTATAAACTTTGCAATACGCGCAAATCTAATTTCAACATCGGGCCTAATGCAAATATAATTGAAAGCTTCTGGTGAAAGGCGAGTTCTTATCTAAAAAGGTGTTTCGTTTAAGTGAACAATTTACTGGCAGATCGGCCTGTTTAAAATACGTTATGCTCATCAGAGATGGTGTTTTTTTCTTTCTTTTTTCTTTGCATAAGAAGAATCCTTTATTTGATTCCACGGACAAATCTATCCATGTAGCCACTTACATAATACTTATCTTTAATGCACCTTCTTCATTTAGAACTACCCCTTATATTGATGGAACCGACTTCATGCCTATGTAAGCAGGTTAGATACAGGTCAGCCGCCAATTTACTTATAACTGTTAGCTGTTATATAACCTGTTTGCTACTCTGAGTATCTTTCCCAATCAAAATTAAAACGATATGTAAGGTTTTGGAAAGCAGACGACACAAAAATACCAAGCACCCTAAGGGTTAAGACAAAAAATGTGACCGAAGGATATATTTCTTTAAAGAAAAAAAAGTTTCAACCCATTACCGTAAACCATTTCATTATTCACGCATTTTTCTCCTATGTCGCTGCCTTGAAATTGGATCTGTCAATTATCCCGATTCCTTGGAAAGGGTTGAATTATTGACGATTTTGACGAGGAGTCTCCATATCTTTAAACCATTACCAAACAATTACCACATTTGACCAGCTTGTAACAAACAACCCGGAAAACATTGCGGGAAATAGTGACAATGCTATTAATGTTTTCTGCCCTACCACAAAATTATTTTTCAACTTCATCTCATTTTGAAATGTCGTCTGCAATCGCTTCCAATTTGGGACAGTCGAAAATCTGGCGTTTGTTAAAGAGTTAACACAGCTTTGTCAACAGCCGCTCCAATAATCGTAGCACAGTGCCATGAGTTTTTTTTTTCGCTCTCCATCACTTACCAATTGTGTTTTCCTGCAAGAGTAGCAAACCTGTGCTCTCCTAAATATGGAGGTTTACTGATCGTCGCCACATAACTGAGGCACTTTAACAAATCATGTTTACATTAACACTAATCTGCGTTGTACAATTTTCTCACACTATGGTATATAGAGAATAGATGGTTGGTGTCGTAAATCGGAAATGTTATCGGGCAAGGTGTAGGAATATTATCCGGTGAGCCGAAGGCGAAACGGATAATATTCCTACGCCGAGCCCGATAACAGTTCCTATTCAAAGACACCAACCATCTATTCTACTTATCCTGATACCTTTACGTATTTTTTTAAACAACAAAATAAAAATAAAACACGAGAAAAACACACAAAAACAAAGTAGAGAATGACGTAAACATGTCGTCGTGTGTCATGGCGTTCTTATGACGTCATAATTTGCCACGTGCATGTGTTATATGGTTAGTGCCGGATATCACAAATGTTATAGGGCACCTAGTTATCGGTCCCAAAATGGCTCTAGTGTCAGGATAAATTATTTTACCAAAAGGACCTGACAACCTTCCTCTTGTATGTACGACGTATTAATAAATCTGTCCTGTTACTCGAAATAGGTATTTGAAAATGTGCAAGCTCTATTATACAAAATGATAAATAACTTCATAGAATGTATCAAGTTTATCTTAGTCTTCAATCTCATACATGATGTATATCTTTAGTATGTGTCTTTTATGTGTATGTATTAGTTGTAGGTGTACGCGTCTTTTTCAAAGCATGCATGTGAATATAGAATCCTCAACAAGAAGCCCCTGGTCAGACCAGCAGCGGTGCCGTCGCTTTTGTTGGAGTGTCCTTTGGTAAGACACTTCCGAGCCTTAGATTTGTACTGACAACCAGATAGAATACTATGTTATAATTACAAAAATATAACAAGAAACCAGGGAAAGCGTTTGTCTGTCATTAGAATAATCGAAATTAAATATTTAAGTTTTCAAAGCAACGTATTTTCTTAAACAGACCGAGCAAGATTTTATGCAGTGGTATGGCACATTGCATTCTTGCACAGTGATGCACATACTCGTATATATGGAATCTTTATCAAAACAAATAAACACAGCTTTAGGTTACAAGTATCTGTATATTCTTATCTTGCCGGTTTGCAGAAACAGCTTATCACTTCATGGAATATAAATATCCTCTTTCATTAGCTGCAAGTTTATCTAGTTTATTTTATCCCAAATGTACTTTTGTTGTAAACAGAAATGATAACTTTTCTAAAATATATGTATGTTTGTTTTTATTAAAGTGTGGTTTTACATCGCGTAAACATTGTTTCAGTTATTTTGAGATACTTATAAGGGTTGTAGCAAAAGTAACAGCGTGACTAGTCATTCTATGGGTTTTACATCACATCAACATTATTTCAGTTATGTAGCTATGCCCGACTCCTAATGATGGAAGGAGACCCCATACTTAAATGCAAATAAGGGCTGGTCAAGTCGGGTAGAAACATCGGCATTCTGTAAGTCAGTCGGTAGACTACCTCTCATGAAAATCCATATCCCTCATCAGGATTTTAACCTAAGGGGGTGACTAGCCATAATAACCGGTCAATATGCGATCACCAAACTTCCCATAGTGATATTCAGTAATGGAATTGACATCTGACACCACAAATGACACATGGTCGTCTGCTTAGAAACAAAAATGGCGTTTAAAGATGGTGGCGACATCCAAGAAAAATCATCCACCTCTGCTTTATTTGTAAAGGAAACGAACGATTTTTCAATTTCACCGGGCAGAAATGAACACAAGAAGAAATCATTAGTAAACTAAATACTTTGTCCGGTAGAAAAATGAAAAATAAATAATTTATTTACATTCAATTCTGGTTGAAAACATTGTTGGGGCGGCAATTGATTTAGCGTATCAAGCGGAGATTATTGTGAGGTGTTTGTCGAGTACAACCATTACGGAGAAGACGGGAGACAAACTCTCACGAGAATTAAAATCTCTTGACCCCACGTTGGGAAGGCTTTGGAAATCGTAAGTTTCGTGGTTTAACTACTTGGCCTTAAAGTTGATAGATTCGTGGTTATCATGTTGTAAGTCTACCAAACTTACTCACAAACTACACTTTATTCTGTACATTAGATGGCAGGCCTTCTTCCCTCGATCATGGGCCTGCATAGAAATATAACTGATCTATTGTTGAGGCGATGGATACTCCCAAATGAATTATTTTAAGCGTAGTCATACTTGTAAAATATTTTTATAAGACACAACGTGTCAGCAATAAAAGAATACTCTCCTTTGTATCAATGGTTCAATGTTCTCCCAGAAATAAGATACAGTGTATACCTCCATGTAGTAATATCTCTCACTGGTGTTGAAATGACTTTTTACTATCTACAAATAAGAAATGGATAAAGGTTTGTAATGTCTGCATAGGCCATCGCTATAAGACCCGTTCAGTCTTATTATCATGCGATAATAGGTTTATTAGACCTTGAACAAACCATTTTCTATTCTATCAATCGGATTCGATCAACAACCAAATTGCTTTAGGTAAGCCGCGTGAGGGTATCTCACCCTTGTTAAAGACTTCCAGTCCTTTCTCAAGCGAAGAAGATCAATTGTATTTTTAAAAAAAATACCACTGAGAAAATTCTTGAGGAAACCTATGAGAGTTCATAAGTACAGTCTAACTTGTGTTAAGCAGCCACCCTTTTAAGCAGCCAACCTGCCTTAAACAGCCACTACAGAAAGTCCCATTGTTAGATTTATAGTGTACATCAATTTGTGTTAAGCAGCCAACCTGTCTTAAACAGCCAATTTACTCTGTCCCATAGGCTGGCTTCTTAACACAAGTTTGACTGTAATACAGAACATGTGAGATAATATTCCTGCTGATAATTCAGAAAAAGGGTTCCTCAGCGTCTTTATTTAAAGGTCACTTCTAGAGTACAACGCTTAGTGACTTCTAAATGGTCAGCTTGAAGAGTTTCTTGTTTTGGAAGTGTTTTACATGCGGCGACACGGATTCTTTATGTTGAAATCACCGTGCTTATCATGAATGGAGGTAGAATAAAAATTCAACAATATTACTTTTCGTGCGAAGTTTTCTTCTGACAGACTGAATATATGTAGATGATTCTACCCAAGATTAACCAGCCCTTATTGCCAATTTATTGCCAACCTATTCATTTTGCGATGGATGTGAAGCAAGTTCTTACATCTGCGATTACTCACTCTCGATTCTCGAAACATATCTAGTTCGCGCATCGAATGAGGATTAAATAACAGGTCACAATGATGGACCCTGTTAGTCATGGGATTCGAACCCATGACCATCGAGTGGGCCACATTGTCTCGACATAGTCTCGACATAGGCAATCGGGCGAGGGATATTTGTCCGTCGCCTTAGAGCCAGGCATGGTAGCTAGACTGAAATACGTTTGACACTATCTACAGAAAACAAACAAATATATAACACAAAACATTTAAACGCAACTTTAAAAGCTCCCGTGAGATTCACCTCATTAAATTGGCTTGACGCGTTGAGTGGAAAACCCGTACCGTTGCCAACCATAACAAACAGATGTTCCAATTCTAAATCAACAATTACCCCTTTCTCTCAACCTTGAATATGAAACCACAGCAAACTTTCATGTTGAACACATAGGGATGTTTCGAATCCATCCTTGCTAATTCTCGTTACAAAACTATAGTATGAACCATTGTCTTGCCAAGGGACACTCCGTCATGAAAACTTCAGCTCCGACCGGGACTTGAACAAGGACACCATGTTCAGATCAAATATGTTGACCAGTACTCGAAAATATTTTGTGTTGTCTGAGAGTAAGCCTTGAAATATATCAAGCAAGAGAGCGACGAAAAACGAAAATTCGGTTCATTATGTGTCAATCGCAAAAAGACAATTAATTGTTGATAAATGTTTATTAAATGTCTGCTCCTAGTGACGTCTTTTTCTGTATTCATATCTATATCTTATCAACGTTATCTATCATCAAGTAGGCTTTATCTGCGTTAAAGTAGAGACACGTGAAAATCTTTATTTGTGCTCAATGTCGAGATTGAGAGCAAGATCGGCTTATTGGTCTACAAAAATGTCTTTTTATATGATATATTATATGCAACCTTCCAGTTCAATGTACTTATCATGACTGCGGTTCTAGAGGTACGTCACTTACCTTACAACCATCAAATAACAATGTTGCATTCTCTTCAGAAGTATTCCGGGGATCTAGGATAGCATAAGGGCAAGACAGTCAGCTCCGCGTTATAATAAAAAAAAGTAATACTGGTGTTGCTTTTAATTTGATGTGGTTGAACAATGACAAATAACCTGCCTCGATTAGATAAAAAGCTGATTAAGGAAAAGAAAACTTTTCTTAAATAAAAAGGGAAAAAAGTAAGTGGTTGGATGTATTAGGGTCTATGCGGGCACTGCTTCAACTAATACGTTCACTTTCTATCTCTTTTTATGCTCTAAGTATTATTGGACCAAATGATTTGTGTCTGCTAGATAAATAAGTTTAAAGAAAAATATTCTATGTACATTTTTGTAAACGTTTAGATAAACAATTTAAATGTAGATTCTCCGATGACAAGGTCTCAATACATTACGGCCCCGTGTTGTATATTTCAACATCGCAATACTGCTGATAATGGAGAGCATTCACCCTGCATCGCGAACCATAAACTTTACATAACTAAGCGAATTTTACAAATGTGCTGAAAATAACTTTGAAACAATAGGAGGAAGCGACGGAAAAGCTTAAAAATGTTGTAAACTTTTTATTTTATCTAACAAGAACTAATATAAATTCGCATAAGGAGAAAATTTTATTCCGGATTAAATTGACGTTAGTCCATTTTTCGCCGACTGCAATACAGTAATGCCCATTTCATAGTCTAACGGAAATAATAGTTGCCCTTCAATTTCAAAACATGTGGCCGCCCGCAAATATTAGATGTTTTGATTAAGCACATCAATTTTGCGAAACCAAAAGGATCATGTGTTTGAAAAAACCCTGTGCCATATTCGAATCGACATAACATTATCTTAAGTTCACTCTTGTAACTATTGAGATAACTATTTTCGAACATGTTCCAAAAAGGTCAACTACTAATAGAGAGTATTTCTTTCTTGTCTCGCGATAGTTTTGATAGTCTACTTTATCGTGCTTCCATCTTTATCCATAACTATGTTTATAAGGTTGTGTCTGTCCCCAGCTGATTACGGGCGATATGGGGACAGGGTCAGGTAACTGTGGCGCACAATCGTGGTCGATCTTCTCTAATTGAACGTATGGGATATAAACAAACATGGGTAAGTTCATGTTAAATATAATACCGCATTTAATTGAAAATCAATCACGCTTTTATACGGAGTGAAAATCCCTTTTTAAACACAGCTGCCGTAATTGAGCCGATGCGTGCTTATCAGCCCGCTGTTATTAATGGGCAATTGTTGTCTGTGGTGAGTCAGAGGCAGGAAGTTTTAACCTATTCCTCCAAAATACCGCGTTTTGAGCCGATCCTCTTCAGAAAACTGTAGAAAACATTGTGGTGAAATGATGCTTTGCTCCGTATGACACATAGCTGTTTGTCACAATACTGATTGTCTTCCCACGTGGTCTAGTGATTAAGTTGGAGGACCTAGAACTCGGGGTCCCGAGTTCGAGTCCAACCGACACCTCTGTGTTCGTGGGGAAAAACCTTTGGCAAGTCACTTCAGGGCTCAAGTATGGTGGATCCATAACCGTTATATAACATTTTTGAATATATTGGGTAGAATGAATTGTGAAAATGGATCGATTGCTCATTAAGAGCAAATTAATCTTTCATCACAGTGATTTTTTAATGGCCTTTGCAACACATGCGTCGATAGATGTAAACTTGAGTATAAAGTACATTTCCTCTTTGATGGATGGTTATCATGCTTGTATGGTGTTTAACGTAGTATCAACAGTTTTTTGATGTTGTGTAAACGGCATTCCTGGATCCAACAGGCTTGTGCCCTGAAGTGGGAGATTATACCATTACTGTTATTACAGTTGCAAATTGTCCTCAACCAGCGTTGTCTACATTTCAAGTGTTTAAAAAATAATCATTGACGTACAAGACAAATTGAAAGGCTCAAAACAAGGTTCACGCTTTCAGCTCCTGTTTTGCACAAGAGCTAGTTGTATGCAGCCCGTTCTAACAGTCGTGTGGTGGCTTCGTACATCTTTGTTAGTCTCTCTGCATTCTCACATTGTTAGATTTTCTATCTCATGAGTGAAGGAGTGAGAATTTCAACACGTATAAACAAACCAACAGTGGCAGTTATCTATTCTCTCAATTGCACTCTGTATAATCATGATAACGTTACGATTGGGAAACCAGGCGCAAGTTAAAAAGGGCCATTACTGTTTAATAGACAATTGAACGTGAATCTCCAAAGTGCTTAACCCTTTCCCAAACAACAGAATTTCGACTGTCCCAAATTGAAAGAGTTTGCAGACGACTTTTCAAAATCTGATGAAATTGAAAAATATTGTTCAGATAGTGCAGTAAACCTTGTGGGAAAAGGAAAAATTGCTCGTCACGAGCAATTTTTCCTTGTCCCACAATGTTTTCTAAATTCGTCTACAACAAAGTAGTCAAACGTCGTTATTGTTTGGGAAAGGGTTAACTCAAGCATTTGTTGAGTAAGGTTTTAACGCATAACAATAAACCACATAGAAAACTTAAATAACTAAGAATACAGTCGTTTTTAATAGACTATAGTAAAATGAGCCTGACTCATGGTGCATAGGACAATCTACAGCTTAACGCATTTCTAATACATTCAGAAAACTCCAAACGGAGCTTTCCGAATGAATATTGTTTTGAATTGAGATATCACCAGACTTGATGCTATTAGATGAACTGTTTAAAAGCGGTAGCTTAAGATAAGATTCACTGCCCTCCCTAGCACTGCAGTTTACTACGCCAAAATGACCAATCGAAAATCTGATGGGCTTGAAGACTGTGATAATGAAAACGGTGATAGAGTTCTTCATACTTTCTCAATTTTTATCTTTTGTGTATATCATTAAGGTTATTGTTATCAAGCACGTACGCCTCAAACCAACGATGTACATATATACAAACATGACTAGTAACTATCACTGACATATCATTCTTGATGAGGTATCTAATTCAGATACCCATGGTCACTCATTTAACGATAAAGAGGGTAGACTTGGGTTTATAATCAATGACTTGAGACCAGACTTCTTTGGTTAAAAATGAAATTACTCATGCAGAAAAAGGTCTTCCTTTGTCATAATGCAATTCCTAAGAATCTTCTTTTACATGTACATCATTATGACAATATTGACGATATTTCTGATAGTTCAGTACATGTGCTAATTGAAAAACTACAATGTTGAATGTTCTTTGAACAATGTATATTTCTGTGCATCCTCTATATGATAGCGTCATTGTAACTGATTATGTTGAGTTTTCATTATGTAACAGGAAACTTTGTTAATTTACACTACCAAATAAAAAAAAGAACACTGCTGGTTGCATTCAATAGTAAATTGATTTGAATATTGAAACGTTATATGAGTTTTTACTTAAAACAGACAAAGAATCTCGAGTTAGCCGTGATAAAGACGCTGATGATACTGAGTATGATGCTGACGACGATGACGACGATGTTGATAGAGACGATCCAGCGAAGGCGGAATTAGCTGAGAACACTCTATATACGATGAAGTTTATAGGGGTCTTCTACTGTCTATCGTCCATCGGATGTTTTTGTGCAGGAGGGATGAACCTCTGGTTTTCGTCATCTAATCCCGTCTTCCCATACAACACAGGCTCCGGGGTCTGGACCGGAATATGCGTGAGTTGTTCAATATCAGCCATACTATTATCATACCAGAAATAATTCTTCCCAGATGTTATACTAATATGGAATACCCTTTTACCTGAAGAAGTCACTTGCACAATTGTTGACTGTTTCAAGGGACAGATCCAGGCCACAACCATCTGGAAATAATATAGCCTTCTTTTGCTTCATGCGCTGGTACGAGGATAACTCTATGTGGTTAAGGTACCTTATTGGAAGAAAAAGATCAACCCTTTGAAATGGATATTTTTATCATTTTTTAGTTTTGTTCGGTTTTATCGCGAGTCAACAATATTGTAAGATAAAGTGGGTCATTAGACCGTGATATATGCGCGTTGTTTTTAATAGCCTGTTTATATAGGAAAAACAACCTTATTAAAGCATTTTTTTCACGATTTTACCTAGATTTAACAGTAGTCGGGGCATTTGAAATATAAAGTTTTGTTCCCTAACGCATAAGAGCTATGTGGATAAAAAAAAATGGAAACAAAAATCTCACAGGAAACTGCAATTTATTTCCAAGAACATTTCACAAAACAATAAGCCTGTCATTGTCATGATCGGAATGACTTCAGTCATCTAACATTACAAACGAACGCTGAAAATGAAAATCATATTATCATAAACTATTCTTTTATGTCGTACATTTAACCGCTAAATAAAGTTGCAACTTACATCGATTTTGATGGAAGCTTGAAGATTAACAGTTCACTTTTGATGACCGCCTCTGTATGACCAGTACTCTTGCTCATTTGTGTGTAAGTCCCGGGGCCCGTTTTACTAAACAACTTACCGGAAATGTTTGCGTAAGTCATAATTTATCAACATGGATAACATCTTCAATGAAAGTACAATATTGCAATGTGACACGTCATTGGAAGCGTCTCGGAGAGACGATTCCAATGATGTGTTACTTTGCAATATTGCTTTGCCAAATATTGAAATAAAAGGACTTGTTGTTTTAGACTTACGCAAATCCTAAGCGTAAACTGTTTAGTAAAACGGGCCCCGGTCATTTCACTTCGTCACTTACGGGTTTCAAACACAGGACTCTCCGTACAATATGGTTATACTCTACCAATGCAATATTGTCCCCCTACAGTTTTATCTTTAGTCATAAGAACCCAAAGGAAGTATGTCACTTTCTTTGAATCATCTGAAAATCACTTGTAAAGGAGCATAATAAGATTACGTTACCGTGAAAGCAGTGACATTGTTCTAGCGAGCAATGTACGTCTTCCGTTAACAATGCATTTATTCTTAACATTTAAGTACATATATTTCTATGAACCATACATAAAGTGATTTCTCCATGGTAACAAAATTCTTAGCCTAATGTATAGCTCCTATAACCTAACTATGTTCGTGTGAATATTTCTCAATTCCTGTGGTAGTTGCCATAGCAACTGTACATTTTATTTTGGAACAACTCTGAACCAGAAATGGCAAAGAACCAGTGATCTTTGGTCGTTTTGACATCGAAAATAAATACATAAAAAAGTAGGGAACAGCTTTATGTGTTATAACATATTCCAAGGATATCACTTGGCGGAAACATTATTCTAGGACAGTTCCTATATTAACACGACTCTTGCTTGAAAAATTTAGTAGAAGCAAATAACAAACAATTGAATTGTATTGTATGTTCTAGTAAAGATGATTTCTGTCTTTCCAGACGTTCACAGTATTTATCCTGGGGCATCGCATAACAAAGCATTTTTCAGTAACTAATCCAGAATATACAAAACGCAAAGTAAGTTTTATTTTCCTCTTACGTTTTACCTCATTTTGAACGATATATTTAATAAATGTTGTGTTAATTTCCTAGATCTTAATACGGCTCGCAAGTGCCACAATCATGTTCCATTGTTTTTTAATTCAATTTAAACAACATAAATTATATGATACATAATGCATGGGTCAATACGAATAATTTGATGTTGGGTTTATAGAACACCGGGCAAGTCTTTAACACGTACCATTGGATTGCATCACCTTTTCTGCAAAGTTCTTTTCCCTAATCTCAAAGTAAAAAATTCAAAATATTATGAATTACTAGAAGACAAATAGTGAAAAAGGACGGAAGGCAAATAAAAAGATACAACGGAAAGGAAAAAAGAAGCTATGGTTCTGTGTACCATATGTACTTCTATCTCTACAATCTAGCATATTGCTTAAACAACCCCTGTTCCATTTTCTGTTATATATATGTTATTGGTCTATTACATGCTTATCCATTTTCTATTTTAAATTAGTTTTTAAGATGTTTGATGAAATTATCGAAAGTAGAAGATGTTCCTTTATTCCTCACTTTGCATATATATATTTCTTCATTAATATAAAAACAAAGTGTATGGCAATTTTCCGTCCTTCTTATGATGGTTCAAAACTATACTTTAAATCCCTTTCATTAGATATTTGGAGATTTCCGTTGACAAAGGTCTGTATCTCGAAGAAATTTCATTGTTATTATTTTGTTCTCTTTTCCTTAAGGTAATAGCCTACTACATCGGCACCATATTGACTCTCACATTCAGTGTACTCCATATGACTTATTCCGCGCTCGGGTACCAGTATTGTAAACAAGAACTTAAAACCGGGAGCCAGAAGTGTTTTACGGACGAGATGCCGCGTCTAATGTTAATGGGCGGATTCGGTATGGCGTTTGGAATTGTGGTTCTTTTCTCGTCGTTATTTGGTACCATCTATATGTCAACTGGCAAACGTTATCAGATGTTAACTGGGACTAAGATGAAACAGGATATGGCGTGAAGAAAGGGTCGTTATTTAGGAGTTAATTGTGTCTTGTTCATTATGTATTTTGGACCTATACTCGCTTGTGAATGCCTTGGATGTGTCGAAAGGTTTCATGTCACCAATTAGATGAAATGTGCATGCAATGGGCTATTTAAGCATTGCGTTCATAGAGGTCATTTGGCTTTTCCTTAGAAGACAATTTGACTTAATTATATGTTGGGGAGGTAAATCCTAAAAATGTCATCGTCATTTCTCGTACTTTACACCCATTTGAACAACACACGTACACCGATCTTAAACTTATCGTACATAAAGAGTGTTTTTGAAGCTTACATATTGAATGAGAAATGTATATCTAAACTTGTACTAGGGTGTTGTAGAATAGAAAACGATGCCCCTTCATAACCCTCGTATTGCTTCTAGGTCATATTTCGTGTTTGAAAAGTATAGTACAATATCCTTATTGTCTCATCTAAAAGAAATAACGGATGTAAAGTACATGAATAGTATATCAACTTATCGATGATTAAAATATGATATAGTTATGAAAGAGCGCAAGTCTTCTTTTTGGAAACAGGAACACAAATTTGATGTTTCTTAATGGTATTTGTTTTAAAATTTCCAACATTTTTTAGGCACATACCACATCAAAGGTACATAACAACCCAAAGTCCCAGTCCTGAACCGAATCGAATATAGACCTTTCGTATCATATGATTATTTACCAAAACAAAATTTCGACTCAAACTCACCATGACTTCGGATTACAACCAAAAACGTTTAACGCTTATTACAGAACACATGTCCCTGAGTTAGTGTGTCCTAACTTAACACAACTAGATTATAAAGAGTCAAGATCGTCCTCCTATAAGTTACAGGAAAAAATATGTGCATTGCATCATATCGGTCTAATTATTGAATATCATGAAGTTAATCATATTAAGATGTTGTTTATTTTTTGTACTTCTGTAATTGTAAAATAAAAGTCACCATGATCCACGAAATATAGCTCACACACTAATAAAATTTGCGTAAGTGCGTATTGTCAGGAAGATATCTATTCAGAAACAAGTCAACTTATGTAATTGTTACTAGCCCTTTCAAAATATAGAAGAATTTAACATAAATCCATCAAACGTTATTTCCATCAAAAGTCACTGGAACACGATTGATTCGTCTATACTCATTGATCAACTGTGTGAATGTAAAAAGGGGAAAGGGTTAACGGCCAAAACAATTTAAAAAGAGGAACAACCAGAACATGTTTGTGCTGACGTTTGCAACGTGACTAAAATACTGTTGAAAACGCCATATAACCCCAACTTAATAACAAAGACATATCAACGATCAAGAAAATCAACAATGTTTGATATGGTTTCATAACATTCAAGGGAGACAACTGTCATAATTCTATCATGCTTCACACTCGTGTTATTGCCTAAATTGTTTCCCCTATCGATTACAGTACCAGAGTATGTGGTATGATATTCTGAAGAGTGATTCAATTGTCTTACACGTGATTAAGTAACTCAATCCGCACCGAATTTAACATGGATTTCTCGAGTTCCAAGTACGAGAAATGGTTCGGTCACTATTTATCTACCATTTCACGTCGTTATTGTTACATAAGGCGGTGGTAATCTTTTGACCAATGTTTGCGAGGTTATGTCCGAACAAGATGGCCACGCCCATGACTGGATAGGTATCTTTGCTTTTCCACCTACCTTTACCAATAACAGCCACATTGTGTACCCCGCATGAGTTGATCATCAACTTTCCGGTTCTGGTATGTTAACCAATGCTTCATAACGGAGTTACATATAACGCTCGGCAGAGAAATCACAGTCAGTTTTTTTGGACATGAGTGCCCGTCGAATGCGATTTCTCTGCCGAGTGTTCGAAACACATGAAACATGTAACGCCGTTAAAAAAGCATGGGTTATTATACATCGCAATATAGCTATGATTGGCAAAAGTAGGTGGAAAAAGTGAAAATATCTGTGTCCATGTTCGGACATAAGATCTTATTGATCACGTGATCCCCCCCCTTCCCTGCCTGTATATCCTTTGTTACCACAAGGCAATGGTGGTCATGTGGGGAAAGAGTCATCTGCTTGGTTAGAATATTTTGAATTTCTGTTAATAAAATACCAGGATTGTGGATAGAAACAGTGACAATTGATATGTGTCTTAAATAAGAGTTTGACAACCTCGTTTATTGAAATCAAATAAAGTTACAATCAATCATAAGTCTCGTATTCCTATCCAAGTTAGTATGGCTTTCCCTAGATTTCCTACACAATTAAGCTATAACTTTTCGTTACCAACCAAAGTTCGTACATCTTTTATTAGATGTAATAAAAACGAATTCGCTACAAGCGACTTTCCTTATTGCAAATCAAGTATAGTATCAGGGGAAGAGAAGGCAGGTGTAGTCACGTGGTAAGAATCCTCGTATTATAATTTTATACCCGTTGTTTTGCTTTAAAGGTGATTGTTCACAGAAGGGGAAAATTGCTAGTCAAAACAAAATGACGTTAGAACAATACATTGAAGCGTCTGTGGTATATCTCAAAACGATGTCACGCTCGTGGTATAACCTGTAAATCGACTTTATGTACACTTAGTAGAATCAAAATCGGTCTAATTTTGCATCCAACTCTTTAGTGCGTAGCATATACATGCAACAGTATATCTGAGGTGCAGTTTTAAAGAAATAAATTCTAACCTCTAAACTTCCCCGCATCTGTGAACAAAAGCACCCGTAACTCTATCCCGGTTTGGTCAGGTTCAGGTTATCAAAGAAATATACCCCTGGTCTAATATTTTCACATTTTTCGTCACTTTCATAGAAGGCGAATGCAACGTTAATTAAAGCGAGACCCGTGTTCAGACAATACATAACAGTAACCGTAAACGTCACATAATGATTCTTTGTGACACAGACTGAATGCTTTTCAGTTCTATTAAAACGGTTTGACAAATTCCAGCAAGCCAGGGTGACCTACCAACATCACTAAGGGTATGTTTTTCGATTACGTAACGGACCCACCAGTAATAGGCAATGGCTCTGAAATGACTTGCTTAAGATCATTCACGCGAAACAAGAGGTGTCCGTGGGGCTCAAACCCGAGACCTCCAAGTTCTGAGTCGCCACAGTAACCATAGGGACACGCGGGACTCTTATGACCAAGGGGATCCAATCGTTCTGCTTCAACTAGTCGCACATATGAGATTTAAGAACGTACCGGAATCGTCGGTCCTAGCAGGTACAAGTCTAATGTCTAGATACGAGACGAGAGTCTTTTTTTTCCAAAAAACCAAAAGTCAAAGCCTATATTGTTGGTATTCATACGATTCGTATGAGTACCAACAATATAGGGTTAACAGGAGCAATTAGTAGTTAGCTATATGAATACTCCAATCAAACAAAGCCTACTTTGTTGGTATTCATAAGAATCATTTAGTCTGGAGACGATTCTTATGAATACCAACAATATAGGGTTTAGAGGAGCAATAAAGTAGTTAGCTATAGAATTACTACTCTCAAACGAAGCCTATTTTGATGGTACTCATAAGAATTGCCTTTAAGAGACGAGTGTTATGGGTTCCAACAATATAGGGTTAAAAGGAGCAATAAAGTGGTTAGCGTTAGGAAACCTCCTCTCACCAGGACCTCTACACCATATTAGCGTTTATCTAAACATCTTATTCTGGGAACTTGCGTAAATTTTATTCCCTCTCGTTTCCGTATTGAGGAAGAGGGTATTACAAAGTAGCACATTATTGGAATCGTCTCTCAGATACGCCTCTAATAGATTATCGTATGACAATAGTATTCCTTCGTTCAAGATGACATTTACAAGTAAACAATTTTGCAAGTGTGTCCAGTTTAACACTAGCAGGTCAAAGACCTATGTGACAATATATACAAGCATATTTAATTATTAAAGCATATCGGTTTGGACACATACCAACTTATTTCCTTTAGTCATTTGGTAACATTCTACCCAGGTATGCCAAACCAGTGTGGTTGATTAAACAGATATAGTTTGCCAGATTAATCAGATGTGGGAATGGTTCCATTTTTTTACGCATGCCACACGTGTTGGTAAATCAGCTTGTGCACTTGTTGAACCATCCCGTCTAGCAATACTTTATCATTGGTGCCAATTGCTGGAACTAAGTGCAGGCAATAAAAACGAATAAAAAACGAAAAAATAGACTTCTATCTGATATTGGAAGGAGACCTCTTTTACAGAAAGAATCTCTTAGTTACGAGCATTGGTCCCAATATATCACTTCAATTTTAAGTCTGTTCGAGGTGCAGGACATGCGTGACCCAATGGTTAAGGTGGTGGATAAAGAACTCCGGGGTCCCGATCGACACCTCTGGCTTCGTGGAAGTGACCTTTGGCAAGTCACTTTATAGCCCTCTCCTAGTACTTGTTGATCCAGAAAAATGTTGTTACCGCGTTATAAGCAATCTAAACAAATTGTAAGAGATGCGTTTAAAATAAATGATAATGTTTCTTTTCGGAATACAAATCAATGACCAAGTCCTCAATTTAGGTTAAGTGCCAGATTCAAGCTTAACTCATTACCAAAGAACAAAAGCAAGTACTAAAATGTTTTATGTAATGTTAAAATATAAAGAAGTAGGTACTGTGCCAAAACAACCTAGTTTCATTTCACACGGATATTTATTCAGTCATAACCTTCTTATTAGTTCTTTAGAATGTTATGGAATAAGCCTCAAATTGTTCTTTCTCAACATTTATCTTGCTAAAAAGGACTATACAATGTATGTTTTAGATAATGTGGTATTCAAACGTGATTCCAATTGCCCATTTAACTAATTCAATCGCATATCATACTCAGGAAAGTGCCTTTGCTGCTACGTGTTTATCGATTCACCTTTGTACAAAACTGATAAAAATGCAGTATTCAACCCTTTACCTATAGTATCCCCAACAGGATGTTTGGCAAAACTTCATGAAATCTCATACAAGGAATCATTCTTTATAACACTTCTCCTTGTTTCATGTACTGTATACTGCTTTAGAAATAATTGCGACAAATGTATTATCTGATATTATTTATCAGCAATTTATCCTTTTGCCACGATCGTTTCAACCAAATATCATGAATAAAATGTATTTTAATGGCTATTTCTTATCGGCTGTAGATACTTGCAATGTCGACCTATCCCAAACTCTCATGTACACGAATTGAGCCATATAAGAGCCATTAAATGATTTCGTAAATTATCTGTATTAAGATTTAAAGAAAGTAATTTGAAATTAAGACCCATCAAGGGTAATTTGTTCATGTAAACGGCAGATAGATTAACTTTTTTCTTCAGTGTTATTTTTTAAAGGTACTTGTTCACAGAAGTCAAAATAGAATGTCGTTGAAATAATACTATTTTTTACTGTTGTTTGGAATACAATGAAAGGTAGCTGTTGAAAGCATAATTAAGAATGTACAGTTTATATGTGATTGATTTCAAGAGCGATGTCATACTTTTGAATTAAAAAGTATGATAATTCAATATCTACACACAGAATTAAAAACGATCTTATTTTGCGACCAATAACTAGTCTTTAGTTCGTATATATACTACGGTACAAATGTTGTGCAGTTTTAAAGAAATAAATGCTTAACTTCCAAATTTCCACACATCTGTTAACAGACACCTTTAAGATCATTATAGCTTTAAGAAATAAACATCCTCACAATAAACACCAATTAGAAAAGGAACGACACATACAGTATGCTGGAATTCCTGGTAAAAGAATAATAGCTTTGTAATTTAGTTCTTGGAAGAGGAAGTTTCATATCATTAAAAATAATATTTTGCGTTAATCTATCAAAAAAAAAAGCTTACCTTTTCAAAATGCAAGGGTGCAAAAGCCTCAAACGACCCAACAGAAGGAAAACAGTACAAGCTAATCCAGGATGTTAATGGTAAAGTACTAAATCATGGTGTGATAAAGGGACTTTCTCACAAATTAAGGTATATTATAAACGAATAATTGAATTCATTTTCACAGAGTTTATAGAATTTTTTCTCTTTCGATAGACATAGCCTCCTAATTTGTCGTGACTACTCTGTTCTGTTTTACCAATGAAAACTATAGCTGTATTAACCTTTTATCATGTACTTATCTGGAAATACTTACCGAACTGTGACTGTCTATGCATGTGTTAAAATGTATGCATTGTTTTTGTTATGGCTATAAGTATGCTTTGTGCTATTTTATCCTGAATGAAATTGAATTGAATATAACAAACAATCGAAACGTGATTTAGAAAGAATATTGCAATGAAGATCTCTACTTTCTTTACACTAAAGATTCTGGACACCTGCGTTTTTAGTAAGAACAAGCTTCCGCGCCTTGCGAAAGTGGTTTGATGGAAAGAGTCTCTCGTTGATAAGTCTCACGATTACTCTCTGATGAACAAAGCTATTGTGAACTATTTAGAGCCAAGATCCATTATGCAGTATGGTATGTCTCATTATTTTGTTACAGTGGTATCTAGATTTAGATCACAGGCCAGTCGCCCATTTACTTGGCGGTTGGCCTGGTTCTAACATGTTTTCATAAGCTTGAAGTCTGTTCCAGCACTATAGAGGTTAAGAATTACAGTCTTGCATTCCACCATCAAATGTTTCCTTATGAAACAAACGCAAGTCTATTGTCTTTTGACTGAACACAAGTTATATGGGGAATGGGCAAATAAACGTTATGACGTAACTTTATCAAATATAAAGAAAAATGCTGATTGCAGAATTTCAAACGCTATTGTCATTTTCTTTGCCTGATATAACGTTTTAGCTAGGTGTTGGAATGACGCGTTAAAATTCATATAATTTTTGCACGGATTTCGTCAGGATAATCAAAGGAAGGCGTCTTGTTTCACAGGAAAAGTTACCACCCGAGGTGTTCTTGCCGTTTAGAAACCATCTTGAATCATTATCACCGACATTTTAATGGAAATACCGCCAATTACTCTCCCGATAATTCAATACCTTGCGGTAAAGTGCACTTAAATGTTCCAACGCATTCTTCGAATTCGATGGTGCAGATTTTTTTTCATACAAAATGCCAAACGTATTAAAATGCAACAGCGTCTTTGAAATAATAAACCAAGGTTTGATTATAACAAATATCCAGTTACTTCATGTGACGTCAACACGAATAGGTCCTGTTGTATTCAGGACGTGTATGGAAAAATGAAATGGCAAATCGAAATTCATCTTTTTTCGAATGCTAATGATTACTAAAGACAATCGTTTACTAGGAGCAGACACGCAGAAATATGCATTTTATTGAGCGAGCTATATATCGTCATGCCGAACATGCTATGAAATAAGAATGATAAATGTATTGATGTACATGTCCTCGAATACCCGTTAGTCGGCGACATTGGTAGAGTGGTAGAGCTTAGGCGACTTGCACCGTTCGATCCACGTTAGGCGAGGTGATAATTGCCGGGACTTACCCACAAATCAGCGCGAGTACTGGTGTAGTATCCAGGAAGCAGTTTTCGAGAGTGAACTTTATAGGCTTCAAACATCCGTCACAATCGATGTAAAATAAATAGGTTAACACCTGTTACGACACAAAACACCTATTCTCTTTACAATCCAAATATAGGGATAATGTTGTCTATCCAAAAGCATTTTGTTGAATTTGAGCACTGTTCAGCGATGTGATTGGGACTAACCTTCGTACATGTAGGTGATTTGGCCAAGGAATCTATTTGAATCCCTCCTTTGTTCATTTAACTCGTTGCAAAGAACTGTATTACATGGAGGTATACCCTAAATGTGGATATATATAAAATAGATAAGACAATTGACAGGCGAACATGTGCAACTTGCTGCGATAGATATGATTGGTATGGATCCAAGTAAGATAGTACTTTTAGTGAAGACAATCTTTGAGATAGTATCTTTGACCCTATAATTATCCTAAAAACTGTTAGCATATTCAACTACCCTGTAATGGAAAATTACGAATCCAGGAAATAAGTGTTGCAACCTTGTGTGTAATAGATGGTAAAATTAAACTTCCTTGGAATTCGTTTGAATTTGAAATTGAAACCATGTTCTTACTTATATAGCATTTAACATAAAAAGGCACAATCAAGGGTGTCACAATTTTCAAACCGATGGTTTAGTACAAAATTAAACTCAATTACTTACTTAAATGACTTATCTTGGATTTAGAGTGGACTATACCTATATAACATACATTAAGATTGCTGGGCAATTTTCTAGAAATTGATTTTTGTGTCGTATGCTTTCCCAAACCTTAAATATCTGCTTAATTCCGATAAGGAAAGATACCCAGGGTATCAAACAGGTCAGATCACAGGCCATCTGCCAATTTAATTCGCGGCTTGCCTTTATCCAACATCTTTGTATAAGCATGAAGTCAGTACAAACACTATACGGATTTAAGAACGTTTCATGGTGTGGTTTAAAGATGGGTTTCCTATTATGTAGAAGGGTTTACATTAAAAAAAAAACTAACAACAATATTTTAAAGCAATTATAGTCTGGATCATAATCAAATGGAATGTGGTTGTTCATCCTATCTCTGGTAACAACATTTTAATTGAAAATTACGTTTTAATTGCTTTATTATCAAATCCACTAAATGTCAATTATTTAATCATCTGCAGGATATCCAATTTATCCCTTTCATCTGTTTTCATTGTTTATTTTTAAGCAATTTAAACGTCGTTCAATCATGATTTTCTTTAACGTGGGCGGCAAGTGTCATACGACACCTGTATGACACGTGTATCATTATGTGACGATGGAACGTGGAGGAAAGCTGAAAGGTTTCATTACGTGATCAGATATTGGTCCAAATTAAAAATAAAGAACGAGGGCTAAGGCATATGCTTTTTTTCCGTTTTGTTATCAATTTTGGTATGTTTTATTGTGACAAAAGGAAAAAGTGGCTTCTATTAGAAATTCATCCTTTTGTCATAGTATTTCTTACGTCTCCTGTTGCGCCACATCAAAGATGAAGGAGAATAACGCGCACCAGGACCCCAATCTACACCTTATGGAACAGTTTATCTCTCACATGCACAAACACTGTGCTTTATGCATGTCAATAAAGACCTGAAAAAGTCTCTAATTTACAAAAGATGAATAACTCAGCATTTTCACATAACATTATAATATGGCTACATCGAGTGTTCGCATTTTCGGACAACAGATTAGTTTGCACTTGTTAGAGTTCAATGGTTTGTTGATAAGAGTTCGGAAGCGGACGATTTTCACGTACTTTCGGAGACGTCTCTTTGCGTAATTTCTTCCTCCATTGCGCAGCCTTTGATCACTGAAGTATTTCTTCCACATAATCCAAGTTCAACCTATTCGATTACACAAACGGCCAGAAACACGTTTGAAACAAACCTTATCCTAACCAGATTAGCAAAATTTACCAAATCTTCTTTTTGCACATTGATTTAAAAGGTTAGAAATGATATACCTATGTACCTTTTGTCTTTGTTTTACCATACGAATGCTGGGTATCTTCTGAACAGCTTTTTCAAGTCGTCTGCTTTCCAAAACCTTAAAATTCTGCTTTATTTTCACGAGGAAGGATACACAACAATATTAGCAAGCAGGTTAGATCACGGGCCAGCCGACAATTTACTTGGTGGCTGGCCTGGATCAAACCTGTTTGCATTACCATAAGGTATGTTCCAGCACTATAAGGGTTAATTGTTTATTCATGCACAATTCACCTCAAACATTTCATAGCAAGAGTTTAATGTATCTAACATACGGGTAACGGTGTGGGGTAACAAGTAACCCAGAGTCAAGTGGTAAACTAATCATATCGTTTGAACAGGTACAGTAAAATCATGATTTGTTTTTACGTGGGGTATTGTTTAACCTAGCATTTAATTAGGGGAGGAGGCGAAATACTTGTTTTCCACCAGCGGAAAAGGTATTTAATCGATACAAAACGGTGTATAAGAAACAATGGTTTCAAACCATTTCTTCATAGAGTACATAGAATTATCATTATATATACAACGATCATAAGTTTTGATATGCTTCTCAAAGTATCTATTTCCAATATCATTTAAAAATGTAGTAAATGTTTGTACCATAGTGTCTGTATCGCAATTATTGGACACATTCTCATTTAATGTAGAACAAAGATTATCAACGGATGAAGCAACATCATTACAAAATTGATTTTTGAATGCTGCATCCCATTTATGAATAACACGGTTTCTTACTTTAGGTTTGGTACGATGCAACGTGTCAACTTTTAAGTCAAAAGTAAGTGGTGCATGATTAGAAAAAATATTAAAATCTCTTACACAAAAATCAGATAAAACATCAAAATTGTCATGATTAGTAATCAAATAATCAACAGTACTTTCCCCGTTGTGGGTAAAACATGTATATTTCCCAATGTTACGATCGTTACCAAATCGGCCATTTACAATACGTAAATCTAAGGACTTACACATATCTAGTAAACAGTCACCAAACCGATTTGATCCCTTATCGCATGACGCGCGAGTTAAATACTCGTCGGGTTCGTGGCTGTCCACCTGATCGTGATTATCTAACGGTCGGTCGTGCATGATAAAATCCGCTTTACCTGCAATACGTGAGTTTAAATCACCAAGAAGAAAAACTTTACCTTCTAAGCTTTGAAAATACCTAATATCAGTCTCTAATTTATCAAAAATTTCAAAATCATATACATCATAAATAGGGGATTTTTCAGGGGCTACATACGTTGAGCATAAATAAATGTTTTCTGAAACGTTAAAATATGTTTTATCAAGTTTAAACCATTGAACACAATCGATATCGTTTTTCACTAGTTTTACCCCACGGGCTAAAGCATTTTTAACATAGAGAAGGATACCGCCACTGTTTCTCTTAGCCTTTTTGTGTTGTAGTTTTCTAAAAGAGTGAAATAGTTTATATCCTGAGAGACCTAATTTCGATGATCTATTTGTCCATGTTTCGCTGAGAAAAATCAAATTATAATCGCACAGAAAAGACGTAAATTCTTCGTTGTTAAGTTTATCTTTGGTTAAGCCTTCAATGTTCCATACTAAGCACTTGACACTATTTCCGCCTTTGTCCTATTGTCTATCCTGGTTGGTTGGTGCACGGTACAGCTCTCCATCTATGTACAGACGATCCACCACGATGTAGGCCTCTTTATTCCGCTCACGTGCGGCCTTCATTATCGGTACAAGCCGCCTACGTTCTTCGACGATCTCCTGGGGGTATTGTTGGCTAATACCGAAGGGGCGAGAGAGATTACCTATGCTCGATCTCACCTTTTCTCGGTCCGGGTAGAAAGCGAATTTAGCCACAATCGGTCGTGTTTTATCTTGCCTGAAACGTCCGATGCGATGGGCTCTGTGAAGCTTCATTTCGGTACTTGCGTTAGGGATTTTACACTGGCTTTCGATGGTTTCAAGCACCTTCTTCACACAGTCTTGGTCGGATTCGTCCTTTTCCTCCGCAATTCCAAAGAACAATAGATTATCCCTCATACTCCGAGCTTTCAGGTCAATTACCTCCCTTTTCAGCTTGTGGGTTTGTGCTCGTTGGTCCGATTCAATCGTTCTTACCCTATCTAACATCGAGTCTAGTTCTCTTTGCTTTTCCCGGATTTTCTCAATATTAAACGAGTCCATTTCTCGACTTTTCTCCACTTCATTCATTGTTTTTTCAAGAACAGTGACCTTTGAGTCTAACTTGTCGAGCCGAGTATTTATTGCCTGAACGGTACTTTGTATCGTATCCAATTGAGACAGCTTTTTCTCGAGTTCGTCAAACCTGCTCATCATTTTAGCAAACTGGTCCGGTCCCGTTAAATTCAAGTAAGTTGGGGGTGAGTTATACATTGGTGAAAAACACGAAGCTCCCTGAATTTGGTTTGGGGTGTTTTGAAGTTGTGGTGAAGCAAAGTTTTGCATTTGTCCATTTCCATATGTAAATGACCCTGTAATAGGAGTCTGTACTTGGCTGAAATTGTTATGATCACTCATATTTAACTTACTTTGAGGAAAAAATTGTACACTGTAAAAGGCAATAATTGTATTCTACATGCTTCGATCGAACATATGATCACAAGTAGCAACACAAATCGTGATACATGGTTTGATAAAGTAAAGTGTTTGTTACAGTCGACTGGATTTCATGAAATATGGCTTTTTCCATCATCAGTGAATGTAAATGCTTTTATACCTGTTTTACGCAATAGATTAATAGACTCCTATATAAACGATTGGCATATTGACATTAGCACAAAAACATCACTTTCACTCTACAAACACCTGAAAATCGAATTCGAAATATCGGAATATATCACAAAAATGACCATACCAACATACAGAAACGCTGTTGCAAAACTGCGAATATCTGCTCATCAATTATTAATTGAAACTGGTAGACATAGGAATATTGATAGAAATGACAGAAAATGTACACTTTGTAATTTAGACCAAATAGAAGATGAATTTCACTTCATATTAATATGCCCGTTTTATAAAGATATAAGAGAAAACTATATTAGGCAGTTTTACTATAGAAAACCTAGTATGTTTAAACTTATAAAACTTTTAAATTATTCAAACATTAACACGTTAAATGGCATAGGAATTTATTACAAATTAGCCAATGAGAAGAGAATAAGCCAACTTAATACCCAAATTTCGTAAGTCAAATGTAATAATTAAGTCATTTTTGTCCTATATTGTATACTTTTATCTCTGATGTTTACATATTAAGCACTATTTTCGCATTACTTTTGCATGTTTATAAGTACATTTGTATGTATTTTCATATACTCCATTATTTCATGTATGTGTATATGTTGCAATGACGATGAACCTTAAGTGTTCAAGTCATGAAATAAACTTCTGTTCTGTTCTGTTCTGTTCTGTTCGGTAAAATGAACTTTTACCATCACAAGAAATCGTTTCAAAGTTCTTGGAGGAGAAAATTAATGCCAAATCTGTGACAAAAGAGATATTGGATGGTACAAATAGATAATATTCATATTGTAACGAAACGAAGAATAAAACTTTTATAGAAACAACATCCGGTCAGTCGAAAACAGTGTCGTCCACTCATTGGTTGTGATATTTGTTTTATATAACCGGCATGTTCTTAATAACAAATCGTCGGGTACCTAAATTTGTATGAATGATCATCGAACGTGACAGTATCAATAGTCTTAAATATATACAATCATTACAAGATAGTAATAAGGTAATTTATATGCTTAATGATTATCATGTGTTACTGCTTCCCCCTTGACGAGTCTCAAATTTCCATTAATAGTTCCCGGACGTCATACAATAGAAATATAAATGTAAAATGTGGATTTGACGTATGGTTTTCAGCTATGCTCATAACAAACATTCATAAAAATAAAGTAACTGAAATCGCTCAATAAATGTAGATAATGATGGAAAACCCCCACAGTATCACTAAATGGATGATACATTCACTGTATGGTAAAAAAATACCCACATACCCTGATGTTCTTTCTGTGCAAGTTCTACATGGCCAACCGTGAGTTTTTCGGCTAGTTCGAGGTAAACACTTCAATGCAAGAACGTTTGCTTTCAGAGTGTATTCTGAGTATCACGGGGATCAGGTGTCTATAGCTTGACATATATGAGAGCTTGATCTAGATCATGTAGCCTTGTCCCCGGATCCGTATAAAATAAAGAAAATACGCCCAAAGTTAGCTAGTATTTAATTGTTTTCTCTGCTGAAATATTAAATAAATGTGTTTTCCTTTACTTTCGTAAATTCCGAGAAAAAAAAAGAATTGACGTCCGGGGACTTTTAATACCAAAGATCCGACCTAGGCTGTAATTTTAGCGATTTTGTTCATTTATTAGAATACAGTTGAGTACAAGAAGGTGGATGGGTGCATACAGAATTAGCGATGAAACATAGCAGAGTGAAGCAAGCGTGCTTTTTGGGATACATTTTCATTTCATTACTTTGATCTACGGACAGTTTCTTGGCTTTAATCCAATAATTAATGCTTTATTTCCCTGATCCGATCTAAAGGTTTGTCTTCGGCGGCAAAAACAAATGCATAAAAACTAAAGCTTCAGAATATCTTCAAATCAGATTACATTTGAAATATGATTCTTCTTTTCTTCTTGAGGGAAATCCTAATAAGTCAAATTTATTCGGATGCTAAGTTCAATAACACCGATGATGACCCGAGTCTTTATGTATCAAAATCCCAAAACCTTGCAACCGTTTTTCAATCTACTCCATATTGCATATTGACTGTACATTCATAAACATATTGGCGCTTACCGAATTGATTTTGCTTTCACTAGCTATTTTCAATTGTGTAGTACACAACAAAATACATATAACAACAACTGTATTGTTTCAACGGGGTTTGTTTCATTATTTTGACTTTCCAAGTTTTACGCGTGTGAACAGGCAACGTTAATATGGATTTTGGTGCTGATTGGTTCCCCTTATTTATCCATTAGGAGAGGCCTACGTGACCTAGAATTTAGAATACTGAACTTGAAATTACTCAGTATGTGGGTTTAAGGTAGAATACCCATAACCTGCCATTTTGAAACTAATTCTTTCGTCGGATAACTTCGGTCGTCATCGGTATACGTCAGTTCTGGCCGGAACTATTCGGTGTAAAACTAATTTTACTCTGTCACTTTACTGGTTACAAACGAAAGGTTTTAAACAATGCTTTAAGCACAGACATAATCACGCGTATAAGCAAATACGAGCTTGCACCAAACAAACACACACACACGCATACACCTGCACGGACACACTTATATCATGAGAAAAGAAGATTACATAAAGATAAAAACAGAATCAAACATTGAAATGGTGATCAGCTTATACAACGGGAACCCTGCTAATAACGTAGTCCCTAAAGTCAATATATACCAGCATCTCACGTAAAGCTGATGCCACAAAATTTACAAATCAGCAACGCTTGTTAAACAGTGAACGCTGTATAATAATCAAATCACAACAATTTTCCTCCCTCCCTGGGTGTGTTATTCAACAAAACATCCAATCTACGGAGAACGTAAACCGTTCCTACTTCAGACTTCATTGAATTCACCGTCTCGTCCAGTAGGTGACCTTGACATTGTGATTGTTACACTTCTCGCTTAATGAATGAGATTGTGCAAATGTCAAAAGTCATAACTCCTTCATTGAGGCAAATTATTTGTATGCTTACGGTCTATAGGTGTTACAGTTACAATTTCTCTGAAGTAAGAAGGGAGATGATTCTTTATTCAATCTCCCGACCGACTGATGTACTACCGGTTGTCTTTGGTTCGTCACGTTTGCGCCAAATAACACAATATAGAACACAACATCGTTTATTAAACCGATACATACTTTTTTGTAGCACAAACTCCCATTTAATAACATGACTCTTTTCTCTTTGAGAGGGAAATATAGTAGAATTGACTAATTTGTGTGAAAATCATAGTGGCTTTGCCAAATGGAAGGGAAAAATCCTGAAGTTAACTCATTTTTAGGGAAAGACTGCATGATTTTAAAGAGAATCGCAGGTATCTGTTATTAATTATAATAAAACCCTAAACAAGTACATAGCACATAGCTCAGACATATTCCCTTTAAACAAAATTTAAGCAGTTCATACTAAGTTCATGTGGTTTCTTAGGATAGTTAAAATCTATAAAAGCGTTTGTATATTGATAACTAGAATTGAAGAAACCTTTCAAATAACAAAACAGAGATGGCTATCTTTAATCATGAAGGGTTAAAAGAGTTTGACCAACCGCCAATGTTTATTTAATGTATACATGTATTCTGAAGCCAGCCAACATCATTTGTAGACATTGGAGAATTCAATTTAGGAACAGACGGACTTTATCAGTAGCATTGCCTGATACGTGTATATGGTTTTCTTATGCTTTGGAATTCAAGTTCCAAAGATTTCAAATAGAACCCTATGAGCCGAACGTATCACTAAAAAATCGACAGGGGAGATGTAAAGCCCATAATGAACAATCAAACGCAATCTACAGAGATCAGCCCTAAACGCGTTGAAAGGATATTTTGTCCGATTCGTTTATTTCTCCTGATATTTTGTTTAATGTTAGTGTGGATGCTTTGGAGAATGATTTTCATATTGTATTTAACAAGCCCAACATACTAATATCTTTATTCCTTACCAGGGCTGGAACCGACTTATTGCTTATGCAAACAGGTTGGATCCAGCCCAGTCGCCAAATTAATTGGCGGCTGACCTGTGATCTAACCTGTTCGCTACTCTGAGTATTTTTCCTCGTCAACATTAAGCAGATATTTAAGTAGACGACAAACATTCATTTTTTAGAAAATTACCCAGCATTCCAATGGTTGAAACCCCAAAGACGAGACATAAATACAACAAGACCAAACAAATGAACTGGCTCTATACAGAGACCTATACACCAGGAGGGGTGATCACGTGGTCAATGTTTACGGTATTAAAAACAGATTGCAAATGGTTGGCGCCCATGAATGAGCAGGTATCTATGCATTTTTTCAGCAGATTACTTTTGCTCTCAACTTTTTCATAGTCACATGATCACCAAGCCTGTACACGTGGGAAGGAGATTTTGTCCGATTCGATCATTTTGTACGATCCCGGCATTTTGTCAAATTCGGTAATTTTATCCAATCCGGTCATTTTTGTCCGATTTGGTCATTTTGTCCGATCCGGTCAGTTTGTCCAATTCGGTCATTTTGTCCGATTCGGTTATTTTGTCCGATTCGGTCATTTTGTCCGATTCGGTCATTCCTCCTGCACTCCATTAGCTGATTACGTGTGAGCGACCACAGGACGCGATGTAGCCTCGCTGTGACAGATGCCGCATTTGTTGGTCTTCAGACTAATTCTGACTAATTGTCACAACATTCAGGTCTTCAATCAACTTAAAGCCGCGACCTTATCAAACCCTTGCTCTTAAACCAATACGCAATAGCCGCTTCACAAATATACTAGTGTCCGATAGTTTTCTTGTTGTTGAGACTTGCGGATTATATATATATTTAGACGGGGAGATCGCGTGACCAATGTTTATGATCTTATGTCCAAACAAGATGGCCGCTCCCAGGTATTGTTTGATTTTTAACATACTTTTGCCAATGATGCAACATGAAATTGATTACAAACGAGTCTATATATCTTATCATAAGCAGACGTCATGCAATTAACTTCAAAACTATTGCAACGCTTTTTGACCTGAATACATAGTCTTTCAACGTATACAGGCTCTAAATACTTAAAACGAACAGATTTTGAATCCAATGGCAATCTTCAAAACGTCTCCCATTGGCTATTCTCAAGTAAGTCTCACACTATTATATAGCTTCTTTACAGTTTAAAACAAATACAATTTTAATATCTAAGTTTTCTAACATCTATAAAAAGAAACATGTCCAACATATATGATGATTGTTATTGCAGATTGAAATTACATGCAGGACGCATGTACATAGCTTATCTGCGTTGGCACTCTCTATCTTCAGTAATTTGTGCTCAAATTGGAAAGTACTCTGAAGGGATTCAAGATTACGCAGGTCAATACTAATTTAGACCTTATCAAGACAATATTAGCCTTCCCTTTTATGCCCTTGTTTCCTAACCCTTGTAGTGCTGGAATCGAATTCATGCTTATGCAAACAGGTTAGATCAAGGTCAGCCGCTAAGTATATTGGCGGTTGGCCTGTGATCTAAGCTGTTTGCTACCCTGAGTATATTTCGATATAATGATTACCAGATATTTATGGTTTTGAAAAGTAGACGACACAGAAATCTATTTTTAGAAAATTACTCAGAATGTTAAGCGTTGAGCCGAGTTGTCTAAAAGAAGCTTTTAAGGTAGCAATTCAGCTAAAGTGCACGCGACTGTTACCATGTGTTGTCGACCACTTTGACGCGCTGTCAGCTTCTGCAAGTCCATGCTGATATGTGCGTGCTAGAGAAAAGGGATTGTAGAAGAAAGTCTTTACATGAGCCATTTCTGTTAATCGGATGACTAAAACCGTCTTTTGGACAGATGCTATTCGAACATTGTGTGGGAGTTGGTCCGAATTAAATGTATCCATTTGTTACCATAATTCTGATGTAATACAAATGTTCAACACAGATTTTTAGACTAACGCAAATATTTTCCTTAAAGCATACTGTTTTATTTCTATACAGGCCATTAAGGGCTTTTAAACTTTTTTAAGCATTTTTTAACTGAGTTTATGGTGTCTGACGTTATACATGACCATATTGACCATATCTGAAACACCAGTAGACAGCCGCATACGTATTCCCAATGTGACGTCCGGATGGACTGTACCAAATAGACTCAGTGCTTTCCTAATGAATGGCGTCATGACAAAGTGAGTGTCCCTCATTAGAAAGGTTACCATTCATTACTAGCCACTCCTGTTACGCTATCATTCGACTTTGCACTCTCTGAACCATACGTATAATACTATGGTCAAGAATCGAATAATTATAAATAATTCATTCTACAGTCTTTGAAAAATGTCTTTTATGAAAGAGACATTTTTTATCAAGAAAGGTGTTCAATCCAGTTATCATAGATGTTGATGCTGTTTAAGTTAAATCTTTGAAGTCTCCGACGACGGCCTATTTTACATTTGAAGAGATTGGGCTTGTGACCCGACAATTGCAACATTAGAAAAAAATATTCTTGACCTACATTGTAATAATAGATACTTATTCAATGTTATTATCACATCAATGGTATAGTCTATGTTAACTAACGTGTCCATTTTCTTAGATATTGAGGATAGAAATCTCAATCGCATGTACGTGTATACCTATATCACCTAATTGATCAATTAAAGACACGTTAACCGTTATAGTGCTGGAGCCGACTTACTGCTTTTGCAAACAGGTTAGATCCAGACCAGCCACCAAGTAACCTGGCAGCTGGTTTGTGATTTTACCTTTTTGCTACTCTAATTATCTTTCCTAAACCAAATTATGCAGATATTTATGGTTTTGGAAAGCAGACGGCAAAAAAATCTAATTTTTAGAAAATTAACGAGCATTCTAGAGTTTAGCATATGGTCCTTTTATAAGGTTTTATAAGGCAATGCTCTATCCAGTAATTATTTGACGGCACCAAATAATTACCCATTAATGAGGACGATCGACTTAACTCTAAATGTATGCCATCATGCCACATTAGTGGTCGTCTGAAGAATCCGTAAACGTTTATAGCGGTGGACACTTCAAAAGCTTCCGTCGGTAGTCAACAATTACCACAATCATGCCAAACATCTGCACTCTGACCAATGTACACGTACATGTAGTTACAGTGACTGTTCATGTTTTCTCTCTTATTTGCATTGCTTTCTCTTCATTTCACCCTTATTGCTCTTTATCTTGTTCCTCTCACTTTGTATGTGTTTGACTCTTATGTATACTTTTGAAAATGTATTTGTTTAATATGTATGTATACCTATGTAAATCTTCAGAAAATGGAGGCAATAAAGCTATATATATGTAAGGAGGACAAACATGTGCCTGGCACGTTTATGGACAACAAACCTTTGACACATAACGACATTTGTCTCGCTTTCAAACAGGTCTGATATTATCATTAGTGGAAGGCATACACGCAAAGGTTTTTATACCATCACATTCATTTCACGTACACATGTGCAGGCATGCTTAGTTGTCACTATCCGTATTTAATTGGTTGAAATGACCCCCATCTGTATCTATATAGTACCCTTTGCGCTGAGTAGCGCATAAGGTCGTAACCAGAGTTCGCAAATGTAGCCGGTCCTTTGCCAATGTTTGTAATTTGCCCGGGATCCAGTTTCCCTCCACTATCTCGTCCTTAACTGATCTACGCCAGATTTGTTTTGGTCTGCCCAGTGGTCGTTGACCAATGGGTGTCAATTTTAATGCAACTCTGGGAATAGCTGACTCTTCCATTCTATTACATTGTCGATCCAGCGTCGTCTTCTACGTTTTATCTCAATGGATAGAGAAGTTGTTTTTGTTCTACAATGGAGA
Organism: Cerastoderma edule; assembly: GCA_947846245.1. Taxonomy (NCBI): domain Eukaryota; kingdom Metazoa; phylum Mollusca; class Bivalvia; order Cardiida; family Cardiidae; genus Cerastoderma; species Cerastoderma edule. The sequence goes on along the minus strand of OX401407.1, from coordinate 38,825,448 downwards.
CATCATCCCTACAGTCCCTACAATATAACAGTACTATATATTAAAATTATTGTGGCATTTAACAAGGTTACAAGGTATAAGTGTTACAAGCATTCCTTACTTAAACATAACTATTTTTCTCGAACGTGAATAGTATTGTCCTAAGAAACATTTACAATACGCAAGGTTGTTTCAAACACAAACATCCACATGCAATATTTTGCCCAATACTTGGTAAAAAAAAACATTTATAAGAGCCCAATTTGCTTATCTTGTAACAATGAATTGTGTTTTTCTTGTCTTGTGTCTAAAACGTAAGAAATAAAACAAATTGTTCGGGCGAAGTCCATGTAATTTACATGTAGTTCATGGCTAAGAGATATGTAAGTGCAGCTTGTCCATTTACTGCTGTCTCCCGAGTTCAAGGTTAAGATTTAACACAATCAGAGGACAACTATACATTATTCCAGTCACAATTTAGCCGCCCTACATGAAATAGATCCTTAACTTCTTTGATCGTGTAATATTTTACCAGAAGAAATATTAGACAAATGACCGAATTTCTAAATAACCTTGGACATCTATCGAGGAAAGCTTTTGCAACCAAATGGAAAATACGTATTTTTTGTTACAATGAAAACTATTTGATAAGCAGATGAATCGATTTTCAAGTTAGAAAAATATGCAGCATTCAATGTTTGATGAAGAGTAAAAAGCAGATCGAATTTGATGCCAATCAGATGTTGTAAAGCAGTAGTTGGCTATAGTTTCAACTATAGGACAAAATGGGAATACTTTCTAAATGACTGGTTCTTTTCTTCAAAACATTTTCCCACAAGAATAGGAAATAAAGGTTCTTGATAACCAAAATGAGAGAATTTGGAAGTTAAATGTTTGCTTTATAACTGTACAACAGCTTTACTGTTATATGTTATGCTCAAATGATTAGTAATTTGAAAGCAAAATTAGGTCGTTTCTAATTCGTTAAAGTGTGTTTCCAGTGATATAACATGTATTTATATTAAAAAAGGTAATATCACTTTTGAATTCTTCTGAATATAACCATACATGCTAAGATAAATTGATGCGTCCTGAATTAGTTATGCTTTCATATGCCACCTTTAATTGTATATCAAACAAAGATACAATCACTCTTTTGTTTCAACGACGTTTTATTGTAACTTTCATATTTTCTTTTCTGTAAACAAACACCTTTAATACAGAGAAGGTATGGGGTATAATTCAATTATTTTTTTAAACGAAAGAACGCCTAATCAAGGCCTTATGTACTTTAATTTTATCACGAAAACATGTTACAACAACACCGGGTCACTATGTCAATTGAGATTCTTTACTTGAAACACATGTATGGCGGTAAAAAGACAAGCGGTTTGCTTATCTACAACATTCCATTTCGTGTTTCTTGTAAAAGTGATGAACGATTTGAGTTTCAGAGAGATTTGTAGGGTAAAGTACAATGATCCTGACGTTTCCTCACAAGAACTGCACAGTATTCCTTCCTAGTGGACAATATATATCCCAATGATTTGAGGCTTATTTGCCGTTCCAGGCCCGTATTTTGTTAAGGATGCCTTACACCTGCCTTGCCTAGCAGACATTTTATCAAATTGTTTATTTTCAAAGAAACATTCATAATTTGATTAATGACTGAACAAAATTAGATTTCCTTTGGGATAGGCTACTCCCTCGCATAGAAGCTTTACAACCTCTATATAGAGAATGGCAAAATGGCTGTTTCTGTAACAATAGCTCCTCAACTCTATACCCCACCTTGATGCAACTTGTAGTAATAATGTAAAACAACATGCGAAATTGCTCGTTGCCACTCTTTGCATACTATTGAGCAACATACCATTCCGCAACAATGGCTACCAAAAGAAATATGAACTTTTCATGTTTTTTTATCGTCTGTCTTTGCTTCCCATTTCGGATATGTTACAAATTGCCACAGAAAGAAATTGGCCACAGCCTGGTGTTTGCTACGTGTTAGGATTCGACACTGCACGAACATTTGTACATCCATTTGAACTTATTGTTCTGCCTACAGAATATTTGCTTGAGTATATTAGAGTTTGGAATCAAGTGGACACGACAATCAAAGATTTCTTTTATCCAACTTGAAGTGACACTTGGTTTCTCGAACGATGTTTTGCAATGTCAAACTTTATCCAATGAGAACAATAATATAGACGTATCGGTTCCTAGAAAAAAAAACATTGTTTGTGTTCGTTGACTTTAACCGGCTTAACAACAATCCCTCGAACCGTGATATTTATTTGATTAATTTGAAATTTGATCTCCCTCTCGAATACATTTGTAACAAGATCATTCCATGACAATTTTTCTAGATATATGATGTCGACATTGTTAGATATTTTATCGTTTTACAATCCAAGCGAAGCACATAACTAATACATGTCGTTTAGTTTCTACTTTATCTTCTACGTGTTACGTAAACTAAAAGAAATGTAATCTCTATGAGATAATGATACAACCATTGTTTAAGCCATAGATCGCCGATCCATCATTACCTCTTACTCATACACATTTTACTTTATTACATCTTTTGTGGAAATCGTTAACACTTAGAACGCTGGATAATTTTCTAAAAATAGATTTTTGTAACGTCTTCTTTTCAAAACCTTAAATATATTCTTAATTTGGTTGAGGACAGATACCCAGAGTAGCGAACAGGTTATATCACAGGCCAGTCGCCAATTTACTTGGTGGCTGGTCTGGATCTAGCCTTTTTGCGTAAGCATGAACTCGGTTCCATCAATATAAGGGTTAAGAAACACTTGTACAAAAGGAAGGTTTGCCTCTCAGGAAGGTATCATTACTGAGAGAATGATTCAGAGACAGGGAAAGAGAGAGAGACAGTTAAAAGGACTGTCTCTTAAATGTTTATTTTATCTTGTTAAAATGAATTGTCTCCTATCAAGAAAATGACAGTATAGATCTGTAAAGTAACATACGACGTGGTTATTGACTGCTTTCCAATGCCGTTCTTAACTTTTTAAAGGAGATTAAACATTTGTAATGCAGATTTTGCAAACCGTTTAAACATTTTTCTTTTGTAAACAACGATCTAAACTTAGAATAAGAGGAGGTACTTTTAGATATCAATGTCACGTGCCTCTTTGGAAACGCTTTTCCGCGTGGTGCAATCGACGTGCGCGAAAGAGAGAATCCCTGCAACTATCTGGACTCTGGTTTTCCCATAGAAGCTCTATAAGTCCCGGGAGCTCACTTCATATTATTTAACGGAAGCACTGGATTTCGGCAACTTAGAAGTAAAGAATTCAAAAATGGTATTTGGTTAAGTGACAAATATTGTAAATATTAAATTTTAACGTTTTTTATTCCAAGTACACTGATCCCTAAAATAGTCCATCTAAGTAGCGACAGATTAACGTATCGTATACAGGAATGTAATATTTCGTCTCATAAGCACAACCGATATCTTGCAACGTGTGCATTCTCTCTCAAACAAAAACAACAAGTTTGCAATTTATGTTATATAGATTAATTTATCTGCCAATTGGTGCACGGAATCACAAAACATCAGATATTACATTGACATGTGCAAATGCAGCTTTTATCTCGATGTAAGAATGATTAAACAGGCGTTCATAAGACATCTCGATCTGTAGAAGAACTTATCTTTTCTTTTATTCTTCCGTTCTATTTAAAAGCATGAACTATTTGATAATTCAAAAATGTCATCATAATTCATGGTTCAAACAATAAGATGGTTTCGTGTACGTGGTAAGGCACTTCTGAGCCCTAGCCTAGTACTGGTTGGGCCAGGAAAGCTGTTACATAACTACAAAATTGTTGATACGACGTTAAACAGCATACTAAAGGATTGATGACATGAGCTTTACTGACGCTATTACCAACGATATATTTCGTATACTTCTTCGATAAGGTCAATGCGAGACTTAGAAAGCGAGAAAGAAAAGCTGATTGTGACTTTGAAGGGTGAAATTGCAAAAACGGAGAGGAAATTCAGGGTATTGTTTTACTAAACATTGTATGCTACAAATTCGCGTAAGTTCAAAACAAAAATTCCATTTTATTTCAATATAGGGCTAAGTATTATTGCATAGTAACACTTCATTGACAATGAACATTCTCACCTGTCTGTGCTTTTGCGGAACGATGAGTTATAAGTAGTCGTCGGAGTGCTCCTTGGTGCACCTTGCTAACGTGAGATTGTAAGAGTAACTACCCATTTCTAATTCTAACTCTCTAACCCTCTCAATCATTTGACCCTTGTTTACATATAAAGACCTTTTAAACAGAGTCTACTTTGTCTTCCAGACAAATATTGTATACATCTATTTAGCGATTACAAACGGGGTTAAGAAACGTGTACATAACAAAGTTTCATGCAATTTCATAGTGCTGTGTTGTCGATTTATCCTTGGAAGACACTTTATCTTAAAAATATTGAAATAGCAATATGTGCGTCAATTTTAGAGACATAGTCACAACGTCAAAATCATGAGCTTATTAGATTGCCCTATTGTAGGCGAAGTCTAGTACAAAGATGTAAAGTTGAATGGAAATGACCTGTAGGCTGTCTAACTGTGAATTTACAGTGACTGAAACAGAAGTCTGCGGCGAGAATTAGCGTTTTTACCGCCTTTAAAAGCATAATACCGATTGGGCTATCTCTTAACAACCTGCAGACGACACTCTTTTACTTGAAGCAGGCGACTTGAGAAAAGCTTTGAAAACATGTGGAAAAACTTTTCAGTTCTGTTTATATTAAATAGTTTGAAATAGTATTGTGACAAAAGGAGAAATTACTTATGACAAGTAATTTCTCCTTTTGCCTTAATGTTCTTTTTAAAGCCGTCTGCTGCAAGACCCAAAATGTTGCGTAAGGAGGTAATCTGTTAAAAAAGCAATTTCTTTGGATAAATGTCATGCGGAACTGGATTAGTTACACATTTCACGGATAGCATATACCGAATAAAGCGAGATTCTAGGATCGGTTCTATAGGAGGGACAGGCCTTTGTTGCATATTGGTAAGGCTATATAATTTGAAATCGCATGCTCCCTCTCCACGTGGGTTCAGACTGCGTTGAAGGCATTCTGATTTTACCGAATGTCAATGGTTCTACCTGACTTGAGTATTAGGTCTTCCTCCATTATAAAGAGTCGTACATCGCAACAGGACTGAAATAATTGACGCGATGTAAAAGCCATTTAGACAGATATATACAATACAGACATGTTTGCATTATGGCACTTCTGTATTAACAGTGTTATAACAGCACGCTTACATAGGCCATAATTCAGAAAAAGAATACCCGTGTAGTAATCATGGAACAGTTTCTACACTACAGGGCTACAAACTTCGAAAACAAAATCTATGCAAAAACTGTTCATTTCACTCAGAACACGTTGGAACAAATAATTTTCAAAAGATGATTTTCAATGCCCCCACAAACCATAGCAAACTGTCGTCTTACAATGTAACTATGTTAAGGATGGGGTGACACGTCTTGACAGAATCGGAGATTTGGCAAATATAACTCGCATGTTTCATGACTTATGCTGGTAACCAGAACTTTATCAATTCCTTCATAAATACGAAATGGAATTCATAAACCATTCACGCCATTTTAAGTTTTGGAATTGGAGAAACATGGCGTCATACGAACGTGGGAAGTAAAGATTCAGTTATGTCTTAATCATACACAAAACACTTCTTTGGAAAAAAAACTACATGATATAACAAAACATAATAAATGGAACGGCTTAGAAATCCTCTCTCTTGTTGCTTACGCATAACCGAGGCGCAATGTGCTTTATTTCATGCTGTTGACGTGTGTGGGATGGACAATCCATAATTTATTCAATATGCGTAAAATCCGAACATTGACCAAATTCAATCCGGGGTGGGTCCGTTAACTTCGAGCCATATCGCATCTATTTGGTTGTCACACCATGTCTGCCATAGGTTAACCATTTACCAAACACCAAATTTGCGAACGTCCCAAATTGAAAGAGTTTGCAGACGACATTTCAAAATCTCACGAAATTGAAAACAAATCTTCTGAGAGGGCTGAAAACTTTGTGGGAAAAGGAGAAGTTGCTCGTTTAGAGCAATTTATCCTTTTCCCACAATATTTTCCAGAGTCGTCTGCAACAAAGTGGTCAAATGTCGTTAATGTTTGGTAATGTGTTAAACCAATCTGAACACATCGGGTTTATCCAATGAAAACACCTCTGAAATAATAGGGATGACGCCATATTGTTTCCCGCTAGAATGACGTCACTTTACTTTCGTTATAAAAATAGATCTTATATGTGAGATCTAAAAAATCGTTAAATTTGATTGAGGAAACAACTATACATGTCACAACAACAATTTTGCCATTTTGGTATGAGTTACTGATAAAAAATTATTTGAAAGGATGTCCAACACTTCCATACACATTGAACTACTTAACGTACACGCTTAGAAAATGTGTTAATTGCCGGATGCCGATTTACCCGAAAAATTGTAACCCTACACTTATATCCGAGGTGTATTTCACAGCTCAGTGAAATACCCGAGTAGTTCCGATTGGGGTTAAACAAGTAAAATGCGAAGTCATGTGCTGTTGCCACATTGTAATCATTTCGTCATGATCTTCCACATAATGTTTCATATCCCCTATAGCTTTGTTAGAATGCACCAATTCAATATCATCAGTAGCTTTAATGACTTTGTTGTTGTTGTTGTGTTTCATTCTGATCATGAGTCGAACCGTAAATGATATAAAGGTTAATCGTCTTTCGACCAACGTGGGATTAATCCTTTGGTATCAGACAGGTTAAATGGTGTCTGATTTATCTTGTCACTGATTCCTTTTAACCCATTACCAAACTATAACGACATTTCAAAAGTGTGTCGCAGACGACTCTTGAAAACATTGTGGGAAAGGAAGAAATTGCTCGTAACGAGCAATTTCTCCTTTTCCAACAATGTTTTCTACCCTATCAGAAGATCTTTTTTCAATTTCATCACGTTTTGAAATGTCGTCTGCAAACTCTTTCACTTTAGGACAGTCGAAAATTTGGCGTTTGGTAAAGGGTAAAAAGATCGAAATGCGTACTTACAAATAAAGAGAATTGGAAACGTTACGTTCAATCCTATCAATGATGCAGACTTTATACTGATCAAGCGACTAAAACCAATTAATAATTAAAGTAACAAAGCGGAAAAGTATTATTTAGGGATAACGTTTAAACCATTAGGACAAATGTTAACATTCATATTCCCTTTTCAAGATGCGTTCTCTTTTCTTCATTAGAATGTAATGAATACACGATACTTCCTATTAAGAATCAAATACAGAACTGTATTGTATTCAGGAAAAAAAGAAGAAATATTCAAACAAAGACCTATTAAACAGGTTATTAAGTCTTTGGTTCAAATAAGCAACATCGGTTTCCAGCAATCACGTCTTTAGCAGACACTTTAAGACGCCCGTTATTGGTTAAGGATTGTATATGAATTATGCGAGGAAACATGGCCTACATTAAACAGCAACTGCTTAATAGAATTTCGAATATTCCTCTAGGATATATGAAGTAATTAGTAACAATAATTGCAGCGCACAGGCAATGAGCGATTGCTGATACAAACATCTGTATTTTGTAAGTGCTAAATGGTGAACGGTCGGGTGATTGGTTCACTGTCTATTAAACCTTGTTAGAGTTATGCTACATATAGATCAACGAAAGGCAATAGACAGGATAAACTTGTACATAAGAGTTGTGGAATGTGTAAAATACAGATTAAAAGGAAAACGATAATGTAACTCGGTGCAAGTATTTTAACGATCTCTATCAAGATGATTGTTCACAGATGAGAAATTTGAAAGTCGAAATAAAGTGTCTATGAAAGAAGACAGTTTCTGTATTTTATTTTGTATGATATACAATTAAAAAAAGCTATTGGAAACATGAGTTATTCAGGAAGCGTCAGTATATCTAAGTATGTACAGTATTTATGCAGTATATCTTAAAACCGTTTCAATGCTTTGGGATTTTGATCTGCTTTGATGCACTATATATATAGACCATAAAAGTTGAATAGTAACCAAGTTAGCTTCTATTGGCTATTCTTCAGTACGTGTCATACAATAGTACAGCTGTTGTTCATTTTTAAAGAAATTTTGTTTCAACTCTAAGAATGCTGGTTTTTTTCAAAAAATAGATGTTTGTGTTGTCTGCTTTCCAAAACCTTAAACATATGCTTAATTTTGTTGAGAAACGATATTCAGAGTAGCAAACAGAATAATTAATTCACTTGGCGGCTGGCCTGGATCTAACCAGTTCGCATAAGTATGAGTTCGACTACAACACTATACGGGTTAACTTTAAAATGTCCTCACAATTGTGTACAAGCATCGTTAATATGCATGTGTATCAATATCATTATGGTCTGTGTGCACTTGCTTTGAGTTGATACTTTATTCGGAAACAAACCAATATCCAAAGTAAACGTGGTCATCCCCTACTCAAACCATAAAATATGCCACCTTAGGCCAGCAACTACCTGTTTGTTTCATATCTCAAAGCAGATACTCACTGTGCTACCTATTGTGACGAGTGACTTCGAATTTCAATAGTCTAGAAGACTTTTTCTGGGAAGTCGATCCCTAAATAGAGCTGTCAAATGAAGACAGATGAAGAAAAAATTACATAATTGATAGGGAGGAATGATGCTCTTTATGAATTGAGACACATATAGAACATATTAAATGTAAGCAGGAGCCTTGCGAATACATAGTAAACGGTTTCCAAGTATTCAAATCAAGTAAAACATTCAATGAGTTGAGTCCATGTATCTTTAAAATATAATGAGTCAGCGCTTCCTGTTGCAGTATTCGACAGACCTCGAACGCAACTAATTCTGCAACTATGTAAGGCGAAACTGAGGCTATTTTGTATCCTTTAACTAGGACGCGACCCTGGTGCAAAGCTGCAAGTATGCCATCTTAATGTGTCTTCCTCTTTTGTCTTTTATTTTTTATCGCTAAACACCGCTCTTATTTGTAAATTCCTTACCTTTCTTACGACAAAGTTAGAAATGTTCTGGTAAAAACTACAGTGTTCCCCCATTTTCTCTATTTTTCTAATTATTACCTATACCCGGTTTGTCATAAAAATCGTCTCAAATGGACAAGTTGAAAGTGTGTTTATTGTATAGGCCTTAATGAAGTATAAACAAACCAACAACTTTTTTTCTTGTTCAATCCTTTCTGTTATCCGTAGCCGCAGATTGACTAGATGAACACTGCAGATCTTATCTGGATCTCTAAGTTCTTTGATAAATCACCACGTCTTCCAGTGTAATTGTTATGTCCCATTGCGAGTGTAAGATTGGCATACGAGCGATGAAACATGAATGCGTATCTATTTATCAGTTTTGCAGTATCCTTGTCTAACCAAACCATTTTGTACACCAAACGTAAGCTGTTGTGTCCGAAAACATTGATGTATACAGAATCTTATCTATATCTGGTTTAAAGTAGTTTTCCCCGAAGTGCTTTTTAACAGACAGGCCAATTTTCGTTTTATGACGACAACGTAAGTATATATGATCATTGATGTATTCGGAAAAATGTGTAAACGCAGTAAAATAAGAAATTGTCTTATCTTGATAGCAAATATTGTTCACTCATTAAATCAAGACGTGTTGCTTCGTTAAAGGCACATCAAAGGGGAGGGGTACAAATAAATTACTGAACAAATATATGGAGTTCTTTTATTATGTTCATAAAAGTCATGATAATTAGTTTAGGAATTAGTCTATTGAATAGACTCATTTAAAAAAAGTTATTTTGTGCTCGAAATATAGTTGTCTCCAATTCAGGCATGTTTATCAACAACCTTTTTGTTGTACATATTCAAAATAACGAATTCTGATTGGTCGGTTCAAAAATGTGTGTAGAAACTGTCAAGGTCAGAGGTGAAGAATCAGAAAATCTGAATTATAAAACTTGCTAATCTGGGTTATTTCTGGTTTACTTTCACATCTAAGTTGTGCTTATGGTGTTTTCTGGTGATAACTATTTGAATCTGTCCATAAGTTTACCAAATAATATAGTTTGATAAAGAATTAATCTCCTTTAATGGGCCTTTAAAGAACTTTTTATTTTATTACTTTAAATTCACAATTATTCGTTATCGGCTCTTTTCGGAAAGTGCAGTCTTGAATACAAGCTAGAGACTATAAAGGACAAAAATCATTGTTTTGCTAAAACCATACTATCACGTACACGATATGATATCGCGATGCCAACTGCATTCTCACCATTCATTACTCGGTGAAAGAGTTTGAATTGTTTTGGGAGCGTCCTTACTTGCGTTATGATAAACCTGTTCTACCAATACTTTGATCTAGATATGGCATGCCATTTATAAAGTTTGATGCGTCAAGCACTGTGTCTTGTGTAGAGTTTTCCGAATGTTTCTTAACCCTTTTAACAAACAGCAAATTTTCGACTTCCCAAATTGAAAGAGTTTGCAGACGACATTTCAAAATGTGATGAAATCTGGAATTAATCGACTACAACAAAGTGATTAAATGTCGTTATTGTTTTGTGATGGGTTGAACACCTTTGAAATTATGAGCAACTGCAATTGATAAACCGGTATCAGTCCAAATTATCGTGGAATACAGGCATTACATCTGATTGGATGCGATAAATATTCAAAAAAGCGTTCATCTTTTCACCCTTTATAGAATTGTGTGATCGTTAGAATTTGCAGGATAAGCAAAACACCAAAACAAAAGTGAAAAAAGACATATTTTCTGACTGATATCGTGTAGAACCAGCAGTGACGGGAGGATAAATTTCTCATAGTGCTGCAAAGATCACACAATGAAGCCTGCTGCTAACCGGAGTCGAACCAACGAACCCAAGGTTCAGTAGTCCAAGCCCTTTCCATTTTTCGCCGGCCACCGCCACATTGGTCCCCTTTATAACTTATGCTTATACCCCATTTCAAAATAAAAATGATATTTCAATTCCTAATTGTCAGATACTAAACGATGCCGTTTGAACCAAGACCCCATTTGATCTGAATGATTGCTTAATGACGGGATATCATTCATAGACTCTAATCTATTACCTGAGATTATTCACTCATCCAAACAGGTGCCAGGTTTTTCCTCTCTATGTCATTAGACAGAAGACGTATGGATCAACACACTTTATACGTACATGACATTCAAGCCGAGGTTGCGTCTAAATAAAGGTGGGACAACTTCATCTTTAAGCCTTGTTTGATAGTGTCTTTTTGTATCCAAGATACAACGCGTTCATACACTTTTGTAAAATTTAAGAAATAAAAAAAAGAGTGGCCAAGGGCAAAAGATACTAGATAAACTTTTCCTATAACACATATTGGAAATTCTGTTGTCATTGAGTTTAAAATTCACCATACTTAACTCCTTATGGAAATGGTAATGATTAATAAGCTTCAAAGCAAGTTGGGCAAAGCGGAACGTAGCCCGGCCTGGAAAGCCATTCATATGTTACTGCAAATGTAGAATTAGTATCAATCCACGAAACAGCACAATTTAATTGAAACATTTACTATATAAAGGAACGGTGTCAAAAACCTTACTCCATGAAACACCTCTTTAACAGGTCGACTGCGGAACGTTTCGAATATAGTCGTGACAAGCCGCGCGTTTTTGACAATTATTTTTTTTCCTTCCCAGTTTCATAAATATCTGTTTCATATATTCCCAGAGATAAGGTTTTTTTCAATGTTGTTATCACGCATTATCCGGAAAAAACTCTAACAGGCCCTAATTCGTTTAAACTCATTAAAATGGGCTCGCAAAGATAATTCCCCAAATAACATGTTTGTAATTAGGTTGTCGTTAAGCAATGATAAAGTTGCGTATTAAAGGTTCTTTACACACCAGATTGAGGAACCAAATTTTGTTGAAACGTATTATTCGAATAATGTCGACAAGACTATTCTAAATATTTAACAACAAAATAAGGTTTAGATATGAGATAAACAAGTGTAGCGAGGAGAAAAAACTTTTATCAGACCCTCTGCTGGTAAGGTTAACCAATGAGTTGCCTTACACTGAGCCTAATAGATTCGAGCGATCGTATCCCATTTACTGAAAGACTTTGATGCTATCATAAGCAATTGAAACTTATTGCTTTCAACCCCTCCCCTGTTTCCAGAAAGCAGCATATGATGGTACGTTACACAGACATGCAAAATAATAGCGCTTTTTACAATTCTTGATGCACAATTTAAAAACAAAGACAATGGAGAAAAAATAGATGTTCATTGCAAAATACCTAAAACATGTGCTCATTTTCTCATCATGATCTCATTCTCTTGCAATGGCCTAAAGCACTCGGGTGTAAAGGTGCGATCGTTTATAGATTAAGAGCAATTACTTGGAAGCAGTTTTGAAGGTATTCAATCAAAGACGGTTCCATCAGAAAATTGATGCAATAGTTATTCAAGATGTTTTACTACAAACATTAAATATGTGGGAATTACTTTGTTATTACTTTGATATAAGCATAAATATATTTCATACGAAAATAAAGTGCTCTTTAATGTAACCGTGGTGCAACTGAAATACATTACATGTACTTAATGGTTTAGTTCGTTTATGAATTGTTAGATAGAAATAAAGAAAAAGAGAACGCTGGAAAGGGTTTCAAATAAGAAAGGAAGAAATGTCAATTTAAAATTATTGCCCTTAGTTCAAGGTTGTGGTGAACACGTGTTTTAACACTGTATATGGTGAACTTAGGCATTATCCTCTTTCTGCAGTTAGCAAACTATGTAGGTATTAACAAATATTGGTGCTAACATTCGTTCTTTCTTTGGTTATATTTTGATAACTCAAATCTAAACAATCTTAAAAATTATAACTGTTCTGATAACTCTGTAAATGATGAAACAGTTTTCATAATGTTTATCGTATGACAAAGTTCAGTGGAATACTAAACGTTTTCCCTGTAACTTGTTAATAATGATTTTTTACAGATGAAGATCATCATCACGGCCATTGAGGATTCAGATACGGAGGTTGCTTGAAATTTACTAGATTCGAATCCCGGTTTTTCGAAGCCAACGCCTGTTTTTAAGTTTAATGCTCTCATGTCTACTAAAGATTAAACTTTTCTTATTTATTTGACAAAATACATAAAAATCTGCATTGTAGGTTCGTCAAACATTTTGAAGCGTCCATAATTATCAACAACAATGGTGTTTGAATAAATTCTTCACTCTTTGATATCAAATATTGATTTTCGTAGTTTGTAGAACTTTCCTTATAAACCACATAGTATGGTTTTTTTGTTCAAATTATGTAAATTATGACTCTGGTCTATGTACTTGTTTAAAAAACAACAATGTTCTGTTCTTTTCTATTCTGTTCTGATATCATAAATTGTTCACCGTTCGACGCAATTTTGACACAAGACACGCGTTTAAGAGTATACATAGTTACAGTTTTAAACGTTTCCATTGAGTTCAGAATAAATGAAGGAATATTTTTGCTGACGTTACAACTCGAATGGAAAAATCCCTACGGTCAATATATATAACGTATACGTCATGGAATCGCATTATATGGGAAACTTTTAGTCGTATTACATTTATAACGTCATGGTCATTTTCATTTTTGCGTGTATCGTGTTCATAAATGTACCGATAAATGGGTAAAACACGTGCGTTGCTAATTGGACTAACAATTATCGTTTGTTATGAAAGTAGAGCCTGTTTATGTTATCTCTGAATAGCATATTTATTAATAAAACGTGATTTACTCCATTCAGCAGGACAAAAACGTGTTTGGTATGATTCCTGCACATCAAAGTGACCTCAAGGAGTGCGCCAAGGTCTGCGATGAGAAGCGTTGTATGTTGTTTGTCGTGTGTTGCATGTTGTGTGTTGTGTGCTTGCCCTTTCCGCATTCAGCCCCACCTCTGGCTAGCCTTGCATTAATTTTGCACATAAGACTTCTGTGCCAGTACATAGCCTCTCACAGTCAAGCCCAATACAGGACCTCCAAGTGATGGTATATTGAACTGTGGGCCGTGAGGCCTCAAGCAACACTGCAGAGACTCGGAGGAGGTCTGCCCCCTAGACATGCGGTATGCCAGGCCAAAACCCCGACTGCCCATGAAGAGACACTCAGTTATAGGCAAATAGCCACTGTGTTCCCAGGGTAGATCGTTTGGTCAGGAGCTAAGGGAGGGTTAACCCCGACAGAACACCTAGAGAGTTGAAGTCAGAGGTGCTGGGCCCAATGACACTCTCTAACAGACCAGAGCACCAGGAATTTATCGCATGACTAAACATTCAGACCTGAAACATCCGAAATAATGTTGCCGAAATCTTTGATATCAAGCAGAAATATTCAGTTCAATAGGTTTAGTTCTTTCAAAGTGTATTAACTCATTTAGCCCTGAAAACTCTTACAAACGTTTTTTAACTCATTATTTTTCATTAGATAATTACCAAAACTGTGCTATAAGTATGTTTGTATTAACATGAACGAAAATTATATTTCTTGAGGTACATTTGGGCAAATCAAGTCTACCCTGATTAGTCAGCTCTTGAAGAGCTGTCTAATCAGGTACGACTCAATTTGCAAAAAATACTCAATGCCTCACCAGGGCTGAATGAGTTTAATTTTTATCGATTCTGCTTTCTTGTTACAAAAAGAATACCCATGCCGAAAGCGGATGAATGGAAGGTCGCAAAGTGGAAGCCGTCGCTCACGGTATTAGAAACCAAGACCCTCTTGTCCTGAGGCAAATGTGTTTATAAAGAAAGGAAATCAGTACTGTTTGGACTCGCGAGTAATAATTAGATAACGGTGAATTCGGTTCCACAATATTTTCTACTGATTTAAGAGAGACAGAACCTGAAATATCTGCTTAGTTTTGATAAAGAAAGATACTCAGAGTAGCAATTATATAAAATCACAGCATCTTTTATGCTTTGTTAAATCAAGTATGATAAAACAGTTTGGTTGCAATGTCCTAAACGTGCGTGTATCCATGCCCGATAACCCTTATATTCGAAGACCTTTGGTTTTATCCAGTGGTTCTTATCTCGGATCTCAACGCGAAACTGTTTTACCCTTAGAAGGCTGGATATTTTTTTCAAATCATTTTTTTTTTGTATCTTCTGCTTTACAAAACATTTAATATCTAATTAATTTTAATGTGGAATGATTATCAGAGTAGCAAACACATTAGAACACAGGCAAGCCGCAAATTTACTTGTAAATTGGCGGCTGTTCGTGATCTAACCTGTTTGCACAAGCATGAAGACTGTTCCAGCACTATAAGGGTCAAAATAAACGCATAAAGACTCATGAGTAAAACACATCTTGCTATTTCTACCACACCACGGCTTCATTCATTGAGTAAAACCGCTGAAACTGCCTGAGAACTCTCTGCGAATCCAATCTGGCGTGGAAACCCATTACTAAGTACTTCCCTGCACACGGCTGTCTGCTTAGAGACTATCAAGCTGTTAAAACACACGTGTTATTTGATTGGGCGACTGGACACTGTGTGGTCGCTAATGGTGATAGAAAATTATTTCTGAGACATTGTGACTGATGGTGATTTTCTTGTTCATTTATGGATCTATCTTGTGGATGTGCGTTTGTTATACCGAGGATTTGTCAGGTTTTTATGATATAATTGTTTTTAATTATGTGAAAGATAATATAGTTAATCACAGATGCGAAGAAATTTAATGTTAACATTGTATTAGATAAGTTTTGCTTTTGAAAGCCTATGTTGTCGATTGTCAATAACTTTTCTTATTGAGAGGATTCTGTTTAATACATAAAAAGAAGCCTCGATGATGTTCTTATGAAAAAATGAAAGGAAAACAT
Organism: Cerastoderma edule; assembly: GCA_947846245.1. NCBI lineage: Eukaryota > Metazoa > Mollusca > Bivalvia > Cardiida > Cardiidae > Cerastoderma > Cerastoderma edule. The sequence goes on along the minus strand of OX401407.1, from coordinate 38,809,522 downwards.
AGTTTCCTCTTTTATTGTTTACATAAAACATCGCCTTTCATATCAGACTCAGACTACGATTTGTGTGTTTGTAGCAATGTTTCTTATTAAACGTTATATAATTTGATTTAACGCATATTTCTGTGAAAAGCATATTCGACGGCGTTGCACAAGCTTGGTAAAACTTATTTATACAGTTATTTAAATAATACATGGATTAGAATGTAGCCATTTTAGTCATTTTATTCACTTTTACTGAACGGGAATGACAGTAATGGATATGTGTTATGATCAAAATTAATAAAAAAGTTTTACGCGTTCAAGAGCCAAAGAAATGTAAAATATTTAAATTAATATTGTACCGGTTTAAGATACTGTCCTCAAGACACGAACCACAGAAATCAGTACAAAATGATATTTAGAACATATTTCAAATAGCACAGTATTTCATATTACGACATAATTCCTATACAACATGACACAATTTGCAACACTACAGAACACAGTATTAAATTAAAGTCAAGGGGTATCAGCAAATGACGGCAGCTTCCATTCAATAAGTCCCTATCACTAGCCAGCTGTCGAGGTTCGTAAATACAATGATTAATACAAATGATAAAATAACCGGTAAAAGGTCGAGAAGAATACATAGAAAACCAGGTGTGAACACATGTATGCTATGGTATTGTAGTTCCAATCCGTATAATCTCTTTCATCTTTCATCTAATCAAAGGTGATAACTCATGTTTTGAAGAACAGCGACTTGGGTTCAGGAAACTTTATCTAGGTAAGGGAAACTTTAATAGAGACTTTGCTTTAGGACTCAGTAAAGAAAGAAAACATTATATTCGTATGGTCGTTATGATACGGTGGAGTAGTTATATACCTCAGATACTATTGTATACTAAAACGTTTTCCGAATAAACGCTTCTCTCTCACGCCACAACACTGTTTTTACTGTTACTTTTATTTCGGATATATAACATCAATTAATTCTATCCAAGTTAATCGGCTAAACAGAATCTTTCACAAGTTGTCAAGCTCAGCGAAATACAACCGATAGCTAACTGAGAAAGCCAGATGAGATATGTACTCTTAAATCTATTGGACAAGTAAAATCTGGAAAAGGTTAAAACGAAATGCGATCTTAATAAACCTAAGGTAGAAAACCTATTATCCGCTATTTTGGACATCTTTCCTTCGTTGGGTCACTTCGGTCGTTCTCGGTATAAATCGGTCTGGGCCGAATCTATTTGCTTTACACTGAACAGTTTTGGTCCCGACATAGTTGTACTGACAACGACCGAAGTTATCCGACGAAGAATTAGTTTCAAAATGGCGGGTTATGGGTATTCTACCTGAAGAATCATTTTAGTCCTGTGTTGCCGATAGGTTAAGGTGGTGGACCGATAACTCAGAAGTCATTGTTTCCAGCTTTTCATGCGCAAAATAAATTTTAGAAGGTTCCTATGGCAAAACATCTAAAAGGCCTATCCTAGTACTAATTATGCGAAGAAAGCTTCAATATAGTTGAAGAATATTGTTGTCAAGGGGTAAAACACTGTTTATATGCATTGTTGCTTATTAAGTTTTAAACTTATCTTTTTTTACGTCGTTTTTGAAACTAGAAACTATGGAAAAATCAGGAGTTTCTTTCCCTTTCTTCATTTCGGTCTATTGTCCCTTCTGCGTGATGTACATTAAAGTTTTCGAGATTTGAATTGATATTTGATATGCGTTGATAATTTCATAGTTGTGTATTGTTCATGGAAAATGAAAAAAAAAGACTGTATTCAGTTTAAATGTACTTTAGGTTCAATTTTCTCCAAGTATCATGGTTTGGAATACCGAATGCACGTCTGTTTGAAGAACACAGTCTATAGGGCAATTCACGACGGACCTATTAGAGAGACATTGATAGATAAAGCGCGTCTCACAAATATTGGAACATGTCTTGGCAATACTCAAAACGACTTCAATAGCTGTTATTTCTCATATCTCTAATCTAAGATCTCATCCATAGATATGCATGGTATAGAAATTAATCAAGGTTTACTTCCGTTTTGGTTTGCCATACTAGTTTGGTAGGGGTTTTATCCAACCAGCTCGAAGAAATGTATCAATTAACATATTACAACTTAATACCACGTTTAAGCGTCTTGTGGCAGACGACTTTCAAAAGCATTGTAGCAAAATAAGAAATTGCTTGTCACAACCAACTTCTCCTTTTGCCACAATTCTTTTGGAATTTTGTCACATATCACAACAGCAGGTCTCTAGTCCCCGACGCTTACCATAACACCACTGCAATCGTAAAGACAATAAGGGTAACGAACTCATGTCCTTTCATTTAGACACAATACGCTGTACGTTTCAAATTTGAAATGTCAAATTTGAAATGTCAAATTTGAAAATGTCATGTATATTAACTTATTCTTACAATTCGTTTGATTACCATTTCAAAGATGTTCAACCCGCATCGGGATTTCAAGGTGCCGTACAACTGAATCAGGACGAATATTGAATGAGCTCTGCTTGAAATTCTCAATCTAATACAACTGCACCGGATTAGTAAAAGAGCATGAAGTAATCAATATCGTTAAGTGTTCCAATTTTTTATAACGCTTGAGAGATGGGATAATGAGCGTTCTCTTTAACCCTTTCTCAAACAATAACGACATTTGACCACTTTGTTGCAGACGACTTTAAAATACATTGTGAGAAAAGGAGAAATTGCTCGTGACGAGCAATTTTTCCTTTCCCCACAAGGTTTTCCGCTCTTTCTTAAGAATATTGTTCAATTTCATCACATTTTGAATTGTCGTCTGCAAACTCTTTCAATTTGGGACTGTTGAAAATTTGTTGTTTGGGAAAGGGTTAGGACAACGCGCAGTGATCATTATCTTGGATTGTCGCAATTGTTCACAAACGATTGAAAAATTGAATAATGTGTTTCCCCTTTCATTATTCTCGACGAATAAATGAATCAAAGCGTTAAATAAATCTTCATTTAATATAGATTTCATCAACCTATCAGTTTGAAACCCGAATTCCATAGATCCAATTCGGTCTTTCGCTTTTATGAACCGGTTTTTGAGTCGTTTTAATATCCATGCAAACCAAAGTGCCGTTGGGGAAGCAATTGCTCCATTTATTCGGTCTTTGATATTAGCAATATATGTTAAGTTACAAAATAGGAGAGGACCAATCGCTAATGTTGTTATAACTTTAAACGCAATCCAGTTTCGTTTTTTTTGCCTTTTCATCCCTTCTTCAAATACATGTTTATCTGTTTGTTGTGTACATGTCTTCTAACTGATGTAGAAATAATGCAATAAACTATGATTAAACGTTGGTATTATCAAGCGCGGGCGTCGAACCCGGAATCTTTACCATCGAGTGAAATCCGACTAAAAGTCCATTTCCGGACCAGCGTGTAAAACTTTTTCCGTAAATACACGCCTATTTAAACCCAAGATTGATTTACGAACACGGAATTATGGGAGCAAATTTGATGGGGAAGACAGCGCGCAGAGGATTTTTTAGGATTTTTTCTAGGAGGAAAACAACCAGAACATTACCAGATGCAATGATTGAAAGGTTAATAGAATATGCTTTTTCTTTACAACGTGGTAACGTCTAGAAAGCATCCGTGAGTGACTGACAGCGATATAAAAGCGCGCCTGTTTTTTGATAACGTCTGTCTTAAACTATCACATTATACGTTCTCGTGTTAACGTACCAGTAACCATTGGTAAGAAAGCACTGTGACAAAAGGAGACATTGCTCATTATTAGCAATGTCTCCTTTTGTCACAATGGCTTCATTACGATATTTTGTGATGGGTTTTTGATACTTGTTACGTATTGCTTAGCAGGTACTTTAAAATGGGACCGGGCAAATCACCGTCATGAGAGAACGGAGAACGGGTTAAAGTTTCATATTTTGAGCCCTACTATGGCTAAGCATGGGGTCAATAAATCTCGTATATGCCCTACTCACACAGAAACTAAGATACATTTGTCTGTGATTGGTATAAGTGAGTAGGTAATTAGATTACTCGACTCTAAAACCGGTTCATGAAAATCAAGCATCGCGTTGAATCAATGAAATTCGGCTTTCGACTGGACTTTCATTGTATAGCGACACAAGTGGTAATTAAATGAGAAGGTAAAATCCAGGCTATTTAACCGTTCATGCTTTGCCAAGCTATGTAGAGACATCGGTATACCGTGTCTAAGGCAAAAGTATATGTCTTACGGAAATACAAATCAAATAATGATTGATATCAAGCCTTATAATCAAAGGGGCCCGTTTTACTAAACAACTTACGGAAACTGTTTGCGTTAGTCATAATTGATAAACATGGATAGTATCTTCAATGAAAGTACAATGATGCAATGTGGCACTTCATTGGAAGCGTCTCGGAGAGACGATTCCAATGATGTGTCACTTTGCAATTTTGCTTAGCCCAATATTGAAATAAGAGTGCTTGTTATTTTAGACTTACGCAAATCTTAAGCGTAAACTGTTTAGTTAAACGGTACCCAGTACTCTCAGCATTAGGCGAAGGACCCGCGATACGTTTTTAGACTTTAAGGAGAAAGACCAGAGTATATACAGTCACGTTGTTTGATGCATGCAGTATATAGATATACAATAATATATTGAGAATATTTACCACTACCGACCACGTTGGGCATATAATTCACTTTAAAAGGAAACATTGATATTATAAAGTACAATGAAATCTTACCAAATTATATTTAAGTGCACTCACTAGGCTACATTTATATTTTCAAATAGAACACTTCAAATGATATATCATACACGAATGTCATTGCATTTCATCATGTTTGCAATTGATATTAAGTTATAGTGAATATTTTCTAGCCAGAAAGCATCGGCAAATAGTTCGTGAATCAAATCATTGGAAGTCGAAGGTTCATTACAATAATATTGTAAGTGCTTCATGTTTATGAAGCATTTACTATAGTATTGCATTGAACCCTGGAAATGTTATAGATATAGCATTGTGCAGTCAAGCGACACTGGCATAGCCCCCTCTCTTTAGAGAAACAAATACAACCTAGTTAATTGGTTGGCAGAATTTGTACAAACAGCATTAAGCGTTAATCTCATAAATTCTTGTCTGACGTGTGTTTACTAAGCAATGGTTCGGTGGGAATCGTTCAGGATTGCAAAGGTCAGAACCATTACTGTATAAATGAATTGAGACGGAATCTTAATAATTCAAATATTTTTTTCCTTTTATCAAATACATGTAAATTCTAGAATCCATACACTATGGTAACTGTCGGTCCTTAGTTTTAGTTTGAATTAAGGTAGAATGCCTATAATCCACAAGTTTGGTCATCGGGGGCCCGTTTTACTAAACAACTTACGGAAAATATGTGCGTAAGTCATAATTGATAAACATGGATAGTATCTTAAATGAAAGTACAATGTTGCAATGTGGCACCTCATTGGAAGCGTCTCGTAGAGACGATTCCAATGATGTGTCACTTTGCAATATTGCTTCGTCCAATATTGAAATAAGAGGAATTGTTGTTTTAGACTTACGCAAATCTTAAGCGTAAACTGTTTAGTAAAACGGTACCCGGCTCTTTTCGTTCTCGTTATACATCGATCGACCGGAATTATTCGGTTTTATGCAACTTAAATACATGTACAAATGCATTTACATATAGTTGCACTCTTTTAGTTCAACTTACAGCTGATCCATGCTGTAGCTATATAGAGATAAGCATTTGAATTTGATGGCCCTATCGCAATGTGTTTGAAAAGATAAATTACCACACCTTCCTTAAAAAACGATACTGTTTGTCTATCTATCTTGCTGATGGTATTAAGCAATGAATGGGCATCGTCAAATCAGCGATGCATATCAAAACTTATTCTATTAGATTGTTTTACTGACAAACATTTCCACAAGGTCCAGAATTTCTAGGAACTTCTACCGATATGCTAATGATCGGTTTTCGTGTCGTCTGCTGTAAATTGCCGGAAAGATAAGGAGGGGATGGGCTGGATGCGCACAAATCGTAACTACTCGGCTATTTCCGTGAACTGACAAATACTCTTCTAATATAAGTGTAGGGTTACAAATGTTCGTGTATGTGTCCCGGCTTATTACATGTATTCGTTTCTTGTGAGCATCCGTCTTTGAGTAGTTCGATTTACAGTAGAGTATTGAACATCATTTTATATCATTATTTTTGGCCTTTAACTTATAGATAACAGTTAAAGTATAAATGACGCTATAGTGTTTGTTCTTTAATCAAATTGGATGACTATTCAGATATTACGTTTAATATTTTCATTTGAAAACGGAAACAAGAAGCAGTTTTGCGGCTTTCATATTACGCGAGAGGTGTTTTGATTGGATAAGCCAGATAAGTTCAGATTGGATGCATGCCTATAGTGTAGTCGGGCTAACGATCCGGGGTTGACTAAGTTCATCTTAGTATACCTGTAAACCCATGGATACAGGTGCCATATTGTGAATTGTCCGAAATAAAAGTAAAAACAGACGGTAACTCTAACAAACAAAACAGAAATGAATGTACCATTTTCTTTGCAATTGCCCCTTTTGTAAGAATGTGTTTAAATGGATTTTTAAACAATAATGGATTAATCTATACTTTTCATTCTTTACATTTGTCGTCTGTTGTAACATTGAAATAATAGATTTCTGTTGTACTCCACCTCAAGTGCATTGACACGAGTCTGTACGGAGTTATATGTCAAGAATGTGTAAACATCTTTCCATCAACGACTTCAGCAGGTACAGTTGACAGATAATACAAACATAAAGGTTATATCGTATCTCACAGACAGTTCCTAATACACCACTCTTGTTATGATAGTAGGACTAAGGACATTAATGTGATGGCATTCTCATTTTCAAATGGTTCCGACTAAGAGAATAAAATCGTACAGAGATAATTCCAATATTCAAAGGGTCTAGCGTGACCCAATGGTAACGGTGGCGAACTTAGTATTTGGTGGTCCTGGGTTCGAGCCCCGCCGCCACCTATGGCAGCAATGTATGACAAGTCACTTCAGACCCAAAACCTAGTACAGGTGGATCTAGGGAAGCCGTTAGATAACCGAAAAATGGTTGAAACAGCGATAAATACCATACACACATTTCACTCTTATACTTCTGAGGGACTCAAAATGTTGCCATTTAGTCCCTACATCCCCAAAACTTATACGAGTTAAATGCAAGGAACAAAGAACGTACTGAAGTAGGAGTCCTCTATTGCCTAGGGGTTAGAGTACTGAACCTGAAATCGTTAAAGACCCCCTACGCTTGGGTTTAAAGTTATGCTTTATTGTTATTTCTATTAGAGGTAATCCCTCGGGTTACTCATAGAAAACCAGTAGTTTTACCCTAATATGTCAGCCCATGAGTAGAGTTGGGAAAGTAGAATCCCCCCCAATCCGCTCCGAGCACAGCATCATAATGTATCTGAAAACAAAATTGCTGAAACGATGTAAAACTGAATCAGACAAACGCACTGTATTACGTCGTGGTCTCATCGAATTGATAGTTCACTTCTGTATAGGATTGAATGTGTGTTTTCCTAGTTATTGTTGATATACATAGTTACCTACCTGCTTGCATACAGATGTTTTTTGTAGGTTAACCATGCTCTGAGATCATATCTGCTTTAAGTATCACAGTCAACTCTGCTCGGAGTGCATTTCTGAATGTTTATTTGTATAATCAGGTTGTGATAGTATAATGATGTTGGCTTTTAATTCAATCGTTTGCCGATAACCATCTTTTGTGGAATACAATACATATGTATTTTCGATCGGAAGCAATAATTTCGAAAAAACCTCGCACTACGGTAGAATATCTGTACCTCGAACTTCATATTGTCGAACTTTCCTACACGTCAAAGTGATGCGTTCCCGAATCATTTGTTCTTTGTCTCTATGTCTCCATATTCCAGACATCTGTACGTCGAACTTGTTCTATGTCGAATATTTTCATCGGGTCCCTTGAAATTGAAGCCATATAATGTTATGTGTAATTGTAGTTTAAAGTCATTTTCAACCGTATAAAAGTTATATTCTTATGATCAGCATATATACTCTTGAACATAGCATTTCCTCACATGTTTATGCACAGTATCCATTCCGAAAACAGCATCTAAAGCATACGATTTGTATAGTAACAAGAAATAAACACCAATTGGAATTTACAATAGTACAGATAATTTTGACAGAACAGCTGGACTTTTACTGTGGAGTGTCTCTGGGCAAGACTTCTAATTTTAGTCTTATACTAGAATACCTAATTGGTCGAATGTGAATTGAAAATGGTAGAGTCTGCATATATTTCTTTTATAGGCAATGCAAGAAAAAATAAAGCATACTCATGAGTTATGGGGGACGAAAATGGTAAATAACAGCGGGAAATGATGGATCACAATTAAAGGAACGGATAACAGGGACCAATAAGAATAGGCAATGGAAATGACAACAAGCAAATGCAATGACAAATAACAATTAAGATGGAAAAACCAATATCGGAGAAAAGTAAAGTAAATTACTAGGGCTGATTCAATATTCTTCAAGGATACAGTTCATGGTTTTGTATTTCAAAGACAAGACATTTAATTTCTTCATTTTAAGGTAGAATAAACGTAATCCGCCATTTTAAAACTAATTCCTTTGTCGGATAACTTTTGTCGTTGTCGGTATACATCGGGCGTAGCCGAAACTATTCGGTGTAAAGCGATAGTTTCGGCACTTACTAAAGTATACCGAGAACGACCGAAATAATCTGACGAAAGAGTTTTAAAATGGCGATAATGGTATTTGACCTAGGATTTAACTCGGATGATCCAAGCTGCAAATGTGTAATATCTTCGTCTGGATCATTCGGACTTCTTTAAAAGCACACTAGCGCTCAGAAAAACTACAAAACTGGGTAATTTGAGTTATGAATTATGATAGAATATGTTGAAACATAGTGAAAAAACAACGAGATCATGACAATATTACGCCTGCACTATTAATATCTATTTTTCAAAGTGCTATTTCCACAAATTGGGTGCCCACCAGTTTAACTTTTTTGTTTACATTCGAGTAACATCTAAAATAGCTAGGAGCGCTCAGACTAATTAGTGGTGATCACCTGGTTAGAAACACATAACACATACTGTCATTTATCCAATATTTACAACTTGAACATTCTAAACGTAAAATTTATTTGGTTTTATTGGTGGCTATAACATTTTATCCCCCGATAATTTAGTCCGCCTGTTTGCGTGGCGCGGTGCCCATATAAAACACCCATTATGACAGACTACATTGGTTAAGCGTGATGTGTTACCGTGTAAATCTTGTAGGGGGACAAGCAGGCAACTGGAAACATGTGAATGAAATAACAACGCGAAATATGACAGGAATAGAGCGAACCATCTTCTTCGAGAGATCTGGAATTGTTGATTTAAAGGAGTTTGTTCCCGGATGTGACGAAATTTTGAACTTAATCATTTTTTGAACTACACAACAGCTGTTCTGTTTAGTAATAATGCACTTAATGATATAACTGATTTATGATTTGAACATTGTCATTTCTTTTAAGTGTGTATACAGTGAATAGATATGTGTTTTAATCCAAAATCATGAATTCGATATATCAAATATAAACTGTACATACTTAGTTAAATTGAAGCTTCCAGAATCAATCATGCTTGCAATAGCTATTTTGAATTGTAGATTAGTTTTAAACAAAACTTATCGCTTCAACAACATTTTATTTTGACTTTAAAAGTTTTTCCGTTGTGAATTAGCCCCTTTAAACATCGGATGTGAATACGAGAGATTGAAAAGGTTTATCTTTCCCGTTACATAAAGTCTTAATTAAGAAAGTCATCTGATTGGACAGACTAAATGATATTCGAAAGGAATGTGCTTAAAGTAAAACTCCATTCTATGAAAAATATTATTTTTGATACATTTCATGGTTTACAGACAATCATCCTATGGAATTATTTTGAGCAAATTTAAATTATCTTGATAATTGGTCGTCTATTTGCTTTATTATAGAAAGGGTATCGGACAAGACTTAATTAATTCTGTTATTGATTATAGGAATTGGAATTCTACAGTGACGAGTAACATTGCCGACCAACTTCGAAGAAATATTTCTTCGCTGACGTGAGATATTTACTATCGGACTTAAATTGGACATACATGCTAAAATCGGTTTTACATCCTGGTGCGATTATTATTCGATAAACTATTGAACTTAATTTGGAAGACCGTTTATGATAAAACAGTGTTATATCTTTGTGGGATTATTCGATAACCATTTACTCGGGAAGACAGAGACGAATCACGTGATTGTATTAAAACCGAATAAAGACTTAAACTATGTCTGCGTGAAATAACGTTATTGGTTAAAGAAATCAACACCAAGATTAACGCCAACACCATTAATAACAACATACGGTATCATCACATAGGCACGATGTAATACAAGCAACATCACCCATACGATCATTGATAATATCGTCGATGAACAACGACGATGTGAATTGTTTAAGATTATTGTTTAATAAGGCTATTTTCTTTGTTCGTTGTTCATTGTCAGTGCCACGAAAACCAAGAACAGCATCTTCAAAAAGAACAATACCAACAACTTTTCTGACTTATCGTGATGTGAATGTTTCACTGTTTGAACCATCAGAGTTACATAAGCAACATAATAAACAACCACATTTAGGATCATAATAACGAAAACCATGGAAAATACTACATTACTATACCAAGGCTATGTTAACTTTAATGACAGTGTTAACACAACGCCTTTTGATGCTGAAACATTGCTGGAACAGAGTCTCGGATCTCGGTACATGGAGAGATGGCTGTTGATTCTGTTGAACGTGATTTACATTACAATATTCGTGACTGGATTAGTGGGGAACCTGTGTACATGCGTTGTGATAGTGAGAAATAGGTGAGTACTTATCTTATCTTATCTTATCATATCTTATCGTGATATTAACATGTTTGTTTTGTTTCAAATCTGAATCACATGATGCCCTATGTCTTCTTTTCTTGATAATTTCTACACATCTATGGCATGCGTCTTTAAAGCATTTATGACGAAAAAAGGAAATCTATGGTGTAAAGAGTCATGCGTTTGTCGCTTGATTCTCATCATAAATGTTGCTTTTGGGAACTTAATAAAGCGCGTCTGAAAACAGTCGGGATTGCGAATTAGCAGAATACAAATATTCATTTGTACCAAACAAAGCTTTGATTTCCGCTAACAAATGATAATAATTTGGTAATCTTCAAAACAAACCAGAGGACTTTTGCAATGATTTAGTCTATGCCTTTTCCCTTTGTTCTATATTATTCTTTCTGCAAATTTGCTTATTAAGTCCAGAAGAAATCAAAATATCACCAAAACTTATAATCCCTTCTAGGTTTATTGCTATTAATCATAATCATACTAGTGAAATTATTATAATTTGTCTTGCCTAGTATTTGTCTTTTTGATAGAAGGGTATCTATACAAGTGACGATATCATACGGTGATAGAAGGGTATCTATACTAGTGACGATATCATACGGTGATAGACGGGTATCTATACTAGTGACGATATCATACGGTGATAGACGGTTATCTATACTAGTGACGATATCATACGGTGATAGAAGGGTATCTATACTAGTGACGATATCATACGGTGATAGAAGGGTATCTATACTAGTGACGATATCATACGGTGATAGAAGGGTATCTATACTAGTGACGATATCATACGGTGATAGACGGGTATCTATACTAGTGACGATATCATACGGTGATAGACGGGTATCTATACTAGTGACGATATCATACGGTGATAGAAGGGTATCTATACTAGTGACGATATCATACGGTGATAGACGGGTATCTATACTAGTGACGATATCATACGGTGATAGACGGGTATCTATACTAGTGACGATATCATACGGTGATAGACGGGTATCTATACTGACGATATCGGTGATAGTATCTATACTAGTGACGATATCATACGGTGATAGACGGGTATCTATACTAGTGACGATATCATACGGTGATAGAAGGGTATCTATACTAGTGACGATATCATACGGTGATAGAAGGGTATCTATACTAGTGACGATATCATACGGTGATAGACGGGTATCTATACTAGTGACGATATCATACGGTGATAGAAGGGTATCTATACTAGTGACGATATCATACGGTGATAGACGGGTATCTATACTAGTGACGATATCATACGGTGATAGACGGGTATCTATACTAGTGACGATATCATACGGTGATAGACGGGTATCTATACTAGTGACGATATCATACGGTGATAGACGGGTATCTATACTAGTGACGATATCATACGGTGATAGACGGGTATCTATACTAGTGACGATATCATACGGTGATAGACGGGTATCTATACTAGTGACGATATCATACGGTGATAGACGGGTATCTATACTAGTGACGATATCATACGGTGATAGAAGGGTATCTATACTAGTGACGATATCATACGGTGATAGAAGGGTATCTATACTAGTGACGATATCATACGGTGATAGACGGGTATCTATACTAGTGACGATATCATACGGTGATAGACGGTTATCTATACTAGTGACGATATCATACGGTGATAGAAGGGTATCTATACTAGTGACGATATCATACGGTGATAGAAGGGTATCTATACTAGTGACGATATCATACGGTGATAGAATGGTATCTATACTAGTGACGATATCATACGGTGATAGAAGGGTATCTATACTAGTGACGATATCATACGGTGATAGACGGGTATCTATACTAGTGACGATATCATACGGTGATAGACGGTTATCTATACTAGTGACGATATCATACGGTGATAGAAGGGTATCTATACTAGTGACGATATCATACGGTGATAGAAGGGTATCTATACTAGTGACGATATCATACGGTGATAGAAGGGTATCTATACTAGTGACGATATCATACGGTGATAGACGGGTATCTATACTAGTGACGATATCATACGGCTGGCCACTCACAATGATATCACTTTAAGTTGCACAATAGATATATTAAAACACAAAATATGACGTTATAGACACGGCCGATTTATATTAAACGAAACGCATTGTTAAGTAACTCTTTTGATTAGAAATTAATTGAATAGAATAATCAATTACGTTGTTTCGATACAAAACAAACTATTTCTCCGGAAGGGGTTGTTATCAGTAAATTACAACTCATTCTGCGATATCGTTTTTCTTGTTACTAACGGATCTGTCTCGTGATACATAACGAAACATGACATGGTTCTTCCTTTCGAAACCAAAAATATTAGGTACCACTTTAATACATGACGTTTTCCAACAAGTGTCTCGCTGATAAGGACGGTGATGCATACACATTTCGAAAAAGTTACTAGTTTCATTCAACCCTAAGAAAGCTGGGACGACTCCCATGATGTGTTACTTTGCAATATTGCCTAACATGACTTAAAAGGGAATGTTTTTTTGAACGAACACAACTATGATCCAAAATTTCTTTAGTAAAACAGTAAACAGAAACTTATATTGAATAACCGCCTCATCATTAAAAGATGTCTAAATATGAATTGTTGGATTTTCGACCCATGAATTTATTCGCTCTTACAATTGGAATATGATCGCTGATTCTAATTTAATACTTTACATGTCAATTGAAGCACGCATTATTGCGTGACTTTTTCATCTGAAGTCGAGTGTCAATAAGACCCATCATCAAACGTAATTCAATGTTGAAATAAGCATGGAATAATGCATAACGAAATTAAACTCAAATGGATTTAAAACCATATTATGTTTTCACGCAAACACAGTAGCAAAGTGGGTTTACATTGAGATCATCTACTTGTTCTCAAGGCAAATTCCCATATGCTTGACAAAATGGCGTATAATTATGTACCTTGGACTAATGGTATAATTCTTGGTACCGTTTTACAAAGCGTTTTAAACTAAGCTTTTGCGTAAGATCAAAACAACATTCCCTTTTATTTCAATAATGGGCGAAGCAATATTGCAAAGTTAAACATCATTGGAATCGTCTCTCCGAGACACTTCCAATAACATATCACATTGTAATATGATGTTTTCGTTTACTTACGCAAATATTTTCCTTTAGTCGTTTAGTAAAACAGTACTCTGTTGCAGTGAACAATAGCCAGTGATTATCCGTTTGCAACCTTACGCCGTGAAAACTGAAACTCGAATTGGCATAGTTTACTTCCAAAATTGATATTTGGTCTTGGGTTAACAGTTTGATTCCGTGACTCTGCAATGTCTGGATTCAAAGCAGCTACCAATGTTTCGGGATTTAACTTGCGTTCAACTGGAGAGACTGTCTCCATTAAAAGATTTTATCTCCATTACATGCATACGAACCAAAATGAAAAAGAGTAATATTGTTTTGCTGGTTTGTATTTGGTTCCTCGTTGGCTTAAAATTGTGTGTCTTGAAAGGCCAATTTCATATAATCATAAATCATTGGTACATAATGGTCAAAGAAACGAAAGCAATCATAATGTATATTTATTTGGTATTCATTTGACCGTGCGCGAGTGCTGAACTAGATACCATCCACACACGCACACAAACGCTTTACCTCTGCACTAAAGCACTGCTTCGAAAACGAGTTTTGTACTTGACAATAAAGTAAACGCATAGGATGAAACCATGTTGGAATGTTAGAGCCTAAATAAATGCTGGACACATAGATAATGGTTCGATAACGATTGAGCATTTACGCACGTTCTCTCTTTACTTGCAATAACCCTTTCTTAAATGTTTTCAATTGAAAATGGAAAAATAAAACCCAAGACTGTATCGTAAACAACAGACATTTCAGTCACTTTAGAACAGTATACGTTTCCAACTGCCTTGCCCTAGCATGCTGTACTGGTACCATTAAGTTGTGGTCTGTTAAAAAGATACAACTATGGGAAGACGTACCCAATACAAATGCTTTTTTTCCCGCTCAAGTCCAGATAAAATGACACACTAGTATGTTTAAGTTTACATATTAGAAAACTAAGAAAGAGATCTTCGTAAAACTCCCGCTAGCAAACAAACGAATCCTTCTCGTACGCTTGCCGCTCGGGCACAGTCAAGCTAAGGGTATTGAGGCGCCAATAGTAATATTTCTTGACGGCATCTATTTTCTTAAGAATGTAAGTTCTTCTAGAAAGTGTTACTTGATAAGATAGAACGGATGTATAATCACCTAACGTGTCTTTCGATCGTCTTACATCGTCTTAAATCAATGAACATATCATGGTTTAACCAGAATGCCGCATCGTTAATACAGCGTTATGATAGGAAATGTGAGTTTACTTGTGTATATAGATGAACTGAATAACGCCTACAAAGACTGTTGTAGTTGTAGATTGTCAAATATATAACTGAACATTGCTAAAATGAAGTCCAGCTATGATATGTGCACTTGATGTGTGCAATATTGGTGAGTAAAGAGACATTGATAGCATGTTGCAATTTGTGTTATGCCTGATCTATCTTACGCCAATTAATAACACTGAGTGCAAGAACTACATACTTTGGTTTCCGAGATAAAGGTTATTTTCACGTAGAGGTCTAAAAATACTGGTTTAAGCGTCGTGTGTAATCACTTTTTCTAACAAAACACCGGTGCAATAAATAAATCACCTAACCATAGCTTAATAGTAAACGCCATAATAAAGACGAGAAAATTAGCATTAATCAGTACCGACATGACAGTCAGCAGTGATTCTTCACATTCTGCGATGTCGTGTCATATGAATATGTGCGGTACATGGAATGTTGTGCCTTTTTGTCTATTGGATAGTGTTTGCTTCAGAAAATATTCCGTATATCTCATACGTTAAATAAAATGCTGAGAACTCGCACAACAGTATTTGAAAATCACATGGGCTCATATAGACCAAACGAACGTCTTATATACGTGATCTATTCTTCAAGCAAAATTCTTTTTAGGATAAACTGTTAAAATAATTTAAAAGTGTGTTTTGAATGTAAATGCGTCGTAAACTTTATACTACTGTTTTCTTAAATTCATCACATTATGTGAGAGTGAAATAATACTTATTTTATGATTGCTATGGGATTTTATCGAATCATGCCTGTTTGAATTATATTCGTTCATAAAACTAGCTGTTTATTCATACAGTGCCTCAAATGTTACTCTTGGGAGAAATTCTTGTTTTTCGGTTCTTAGAGATAATCACATGCCGATAAATAAAGAAGGCTTCAATTTCTCTCCAGTTATACAGAATAGTTGGTTTGTGTCGTAAATCAGAAATGTTATCGGGAAGGCGTGGGAGAAAATTCGGCTCACCGAACAATAATCCGAAGCCGAGCTCGATAACCTTTCCGATTGAAAGACACCAACCATTTATTCTAATCATCCTGCTGCATGTATTAACTCAAATAAACAAACACAAAATGAAGATCAAATATGAAAAAAGGTGAACCAAAACAGTAAATCAATACTGATAGCTGCGCGCAGCGATCACACGTTCTAGTGACGGATATCAAAAATGTTATACGGCACCCTGTTATCGGTCTGTTTATCGCTAGGGTGACAGGATAAAACACGTTATTACTACTAAGCAACAGTAACTTTCTGTTGTGTTCTGTCTTAGCGATCTTGATGCGCAGGCGTAGTTTAGCACCAGAGTACAGTTGTAATGAGCATTCTATGCTATAAATTCGCGTAAGTTCAGAACAACATTCCCTCTTATTGCAATATTTGGCTTAGCAATATTGCACAGTAACACGTCATTGGAATCGTCTCTCCAGTAAGAATGCTCTCGATTTTCATCAATTTTGATAATATTTGCTTAAGTTATTGAGTAAAACAGTTTCCAGATGCCTTTATCAAGAAATGTCTGAACATCTGTACATCTATACATGTATATTACCCGATCTGTGCCTCTTCTTTCAAGAGTATTCAAGCGCCTAAGATGAAATGCCCCCCATTATCAAATACTCAGTATTTATTCGTATGATTTAAACAAAATAGTGGAGTTTTAGATATCAAAACTAGAATTATCCATGGCAATTTCTCCCCCCCCCCCCTCTTACATTATAGAGAAAATAAGCTTTTAGAATGTCTGACTGTCGTCAGCTCTTTAACTAAACAGTATCTTAAACTCCAGACGGGGTTTATGGGTTAAAGTGTTTTTATACAAATCAAGTGTGATCAATTATATCCAGGCGGTTCAATTAATTAATCTTTAAACTTAATATTCACCAATGATTTGTCTTTCGTTTTGGTGAAAAGGTAGGCTCATAAAATGAGCATCTGTTGTCTCCAATGACGATTTCAATCGGCAGACTATCATTTTTCTAGAATAAACATATTTTGGAATTTCTTGCATATTCACGACATTGTCCTTATACCATTGTTGATATTTATGACATCCAGGCTTTTCTAAATAGTTATACAATTTTGTTTTTTAAACTTTCATGTGATATTTCATTTAAAAAAGGATGTCGACTCGAACATGATTGAACTCTTCGGTATATTCACAAAACGAACCTTTCTATATATTCCAATTGTCTTCTACTTTGTAATACCATACTTGACCAAATATGCTGTTGTACCCTTTATCAAGCTCTATGACAAAAAGACGAATATTAAATAAACAATGTTTACTTTTTACAATTGATTCTTCACAATAGCACGAAGCAAATGCAACATTTCTTTCCCTTCTTTTGTCATAAATATTGACTCACGTTCGAACAAGTAATGGGTTTCCCAATGTGGGAGTTTGCGTATTGAAACAGCTGCTACAGCTGTCTATATTTTCTGTGTTAGGTTCATATATGACCAACCCCGAGGGCGGTTTCGACCTCGATCGAAACAAATGTGAAATTTTTCAAAATCCCTTTACCCACGTGAAGACGACCTTAAACACTTTTGAAAGGATGTCAATGTGACAAACTCAAAACTCGTCCAACATGAGCAAATGCAAGTTGTTTAAGAACGATTTTCAAAATGTATGAATGAAACCTAATAGTACTGGAACCGATTCATGATTATGCAAACAAGTAAGATGCAGGCCTGCCACCAAGTAAATTGGCGACTGGCCTGTGACCTAACCTGTTTGCTACTCTGAGTATATTTCCTCATCAAACTTAAGCACATATTTGAGGTTTTGGAAAACAGACGAGACAAAAGTATTTTCTGAGAATACCTAGGATTCTAAGGGTGAAAGAGACGGTGTTGCTATCAAGAGCGAATTTGATAAGCTTCAAGCCTCCATCACAATCGATGTAAAATATATGAGTTTAAACTTAACTCATCATCAAACAGATGTCAATTAGAATCCTTCATCAGTCATATTGGTCTACTTTAGCTCTATTGGCACCTATAAGGTCTATGTTCTTTTGTGAGTAAGGTAAGATCGAAGGTGTTCTACATCTTCAAAGTCGCCTCATGAAAGTATCTCTAAGGCTCAAGGATAGATTTATTATGTACAGTTCAGTGAACAAAGTGGATTTCAAAACAAAACCGATCTTTATAACTTTAGTTTGAGGTAAGGAACAAAAAAGATTTGTAGTAACGATGACATGCCCTTATATGTAGCCATGCTTTATCTTAATAATTGAAATAGAAGTATGTGTGTGTCGAGAACAGTCAGTCACCGTTGTAACTTATTTAGATTGATCGGTGCAGGTGCGTTAAAATAGCCCATTACACGATGCGGGTTGATGCAGGATTGCAAAGCATTTCCATTTTGAGCAACACCTTTCAAAGTGCTTGTTCGCAGACGTGAGGAAATTTCTAAGGTAAATGTTATTTCTTTAAAACTGCATAACAGCTTTAATGATATTTGATATACATTGCAGGGTAGTCATTAGAAGCAAAATTAAACAATGAATTAAATGTATCTTAATCGAAAGGCGTGATATCGCCTTTGAGCTCTACCGCATTATACATTCTTCGATAAATTGGCACGTCCTGGATTTATTATGCTCTCGATATAGCTGCATTTAATTGAATGTCAAATAACAACACAAAAACAGTATTGATTCAATAACATTTTATTTTGACTTATGAATTTTCTCTTAAACACCCAAACACCTTTAATCTACAATGCACAACTTTATGTCTCTTTTGAATTGGCATTAACTTGAGCGGCACAGTGGTCAATTTGAGCTTCTACTTTATTAACTTAGTATATGCTTAGATGGTATATTATTCTTAGACAAACAGTTTCTTTAAGTGTTGCAATCCGATAAAATAAAGTAAATGACTTCGAACAAAAATGTCCAAATCTTGATCCTTGGCTTTTCACATGTTCTTTTGATGCATAATGAAGTCAGAACTAAATGGTTTATTTCTACGCCGTCAAAAACAAATCAAACATGCAATAAGGAGCTGATTCTATCAGTTCTCACAATAAACCCATTTCAATAACAGCATTTTCATGTTTGCTTAAGTGCAGAGAGACATGTATGTATACTGATTACATGGACAGTCGGTTATCACATTTCAGCAAGCTGTAGCGCTTAGGTATATTCCCTCGTCGTTTAACTTACAAATACGTACCTTATAAAATTGATTTTATTTTACTGCGACAAGGTAACAGGTTTAAATTAAACTGTTTATTTTATATCGATTGTGAAACAAGTTCTTACAACCTAGATTAATCAAACTCGATTCTGCTTCCTGGAGACATACCCGGTACTCATGCCGCACTTGGATTAATGATAGGTCGCAAGGTGGACCCCGCTACTAACGGGATTCGAACCCACGACCCTAGTGTTCCGAGGCCCACGCACTACCCATGGACCATTATCTTCCATACAAGGAAACATACGTACACGTTTCGTCAGGCGATGGAATAAATTTGTAAATCGAGGCTACCAATGTTAAATCATAAACAGCTACTTCCTAACCAGAACAGCAAACTAACATTTCAAAGCCAACAACCGTTTTCCATTGTAAGCACTATTTATCAATGGTGGAAGACGGAGCAAGTATGTCACGTCGACCTGATTGCATGTCGGAAATGAAATAAAACGACGTGGGGTTTCGAATTTGAAACCCCTGTTTACCATGCCAGTCGCTCTATCGACTGTGTTATTGAGACTCAACTCTGTCAAAATGAACATTTGCCTATTAACCCTTAGAATTCTGGGTAATTATCTAAAAACAGTTTTCGTGTCGTCTGCTTTCAAAAACCCTTTAATATATGCTTAATTTTGATGAGGAAAGAAACTCAGAATAGCAAACAGGTTGGATCACAGGACAGTCGCCAATTTACTTGGTGGCTGGCCTGGATCTAACCTGTTTACATAAGCATGAAGTCGGTTCCAGAACTATAAGGGTTAAATGTTAATTGATCCTTGAACAAGTGGTGCCAGATACGCATCGTCAAATTATCATACCAATAGGGGTACGCCATTAGGTTAGTGTGAATCCATAAAATCGTTTCATCTCCTCCATCAATTTCTGAGTATTGGTAATGAGTCTAGAATCCATGTAATAGGCTATCAGAAAATTATACTGTTCTTACTCTCAGAAAATGATTGCTAGTTTGTTTATTATTCATGAATTGGTTTGGTAAGAGACAAAAACAAATTATGTTGAAGATTGGGTTTTATTCTGAAAGAATTAAAAGAATGATATGTTTTATTGGATACAGTAATGTATTGATTCAGCGTGTCCTGTGTAGACCAGTGGTTAAGGTGGCGGACTTATAACTCGATAATTCCGGACTGTGCCATACCTACACCTCTGGTTTCGTTGGAGTGACCTTTGGCAAGTCACTTCAGACACCTAGCTTAGTACCGGTGGATACAAGAAAGCTGTTATACAATACTGAAAAATTGTTGGTACGGCGTCAAACATACACTCAAAATTAACTCACCATCATTTAGACCAATTTTTGTTGGATGACGTCAGTCATCTAACAAGGCTATAATTCCAAAGTCGTTTGCTGATCTTATTACAAAATGAACCGCCGTGGGAGAAACTGACATCTGAACTTTTCCTACACTCGTCAATATTTTATTATAGCTCCAATCAGAATTCATAAAAAGGTAAATAATAACAGAGCGGTTCTTTATCTCAACATTGCGATTCCATAAAATAGGATATATCTCTTTCGTTTAACCCTTTACCAATCAATAACGGCTTTTGACAAGTTTGTTGCAGACGACTTGTAGCGAGCAATTCCTCCTTTCCAAACAATGTTTTCTACTCTATCAGAAGATTACTTTTAAATTTCATAACATTTCGGAATGTCGTCTGCAAACTTTTTCATTTCAATTTGGGACAGTCTAAATATTGGCGTTTGGTTAAGGGTCAATGAAGGTGTTACAAGCATTTGGAATATAACCCTTTCCCAAACAATCACGACATTTTACCACTTTTTTTGCAGACGACTTTAGAAAACATTGTGGGAAAAGGGGAAATTGCTCGTATCGAGCAATTCCTCCTTTCCCCACAATGTTTTCTACTCTATCAGACGATTACTTTTAAATTTCATAACATTTTGGAATGTCGTCTGCAACTTTTTCTTTTCAATTTAGGACAGTCTAATTTTTGTCGTTTGTTAAAGGGTTAATGAAGGCGTCGCAAGCATTTGGAATCTAAAGCAGCGATACGGTACAGCGATATAATAAATTCGTTGTCTTCGTCTGTAAGTGTACGCTAATCCTTTGATAATATCTCAACCACTACGCTAATGAGAAGCAATTACATCGACTATCAAACACAACATCTTGTACTACAGAATGTGTTCCGCCATGGGAGAAAACAACACATTGGAATAGAACTCGAGCATATTTCTTTTGTTTTTAAAAAGGGAGATGAGTTTCTGACGCCCGCTGAATTCATAAAGCGACAGTTGGCAAATCCAGACTCCATCAAATATTTCCGTATATTACTATCATTATTGCTTTTTACTTTGAATTGGCTTTCGAATCAAAGGTTTAGTTCTCTAACTATCAGTTTCCATCATCCACTAGATTTGTTATTCTGCGGTCAAAAACGATTGAATCTGGAAAATCCTTTTATGCTGTGTGGGATACACTTCGGTGTGAAGAAAACCGTTTCTCTTATGAAAATATAGCTTATATATAGTTCAGTTCGTAATGATAAGCAATTAATATAAGTAACAACCGATTGCAGCATAAGGCAATTTAGAGATAAAAGCGCCATCACACGATTTGAGTTGTGTTCAAAATATCATGTTCGATTTATTCCAAACGAAAATAATACTGTCATTAAAAATTATATCATATCTCAGACAATGATAAACGCACACCATCAACAAAGACTACCCAAGTTACACAAAGTTAGTATTTACATTACAAGATAGAACATACAAAGCCTGCAATTCATTAAATAGTTTGGAGCAGGTGTAATCCAGGGTTGGCAAAATCTGATTTTAACTCACTTATCTGTAACGCCCATCATCTTTGCACCTGAACGTATAATGTTAATTTAGTAGATTTCAGTTAAAATTCCTTCCCTTGGCATTCAGGTTTTTTGATAAACTGGCCAATACGGACAGTTCATTATGCCACCCCTGCCAGTGCTGAATGCTCCTCGAGTGGGACGTTTTCCCATTACCGGTCAAAGCATTAACCCATATTAAGGGGTGCTTGGTTTATCTCCTATAATTATGTTCTCTGCAAAAAACAACCATAGATAAACCTTTATCAAGGGCTTTAAACCAGCGTACCTCAATAAAACAGGTGTGTTTATGATTGATCTGAATTCGCTTCTATCTTCATTGATAAGTGGAGGTTTCAAGAGTTGTAATGTATGTTCATGTTGGTGTAGTATTCGTGTAGCTATTCGGTATCATTTGATATGTATAAACGCTCGGAAGAATTGCAGAGGTGTAGAAATACTTATAGAGCAATTGAAACAATATTTACAAGCACTCTGACTAAGAGGCCTAACAAACAAAAGTGGCTGAGATTCTGTTATGAAGAGTTAGTCAAGTAGCAGATAGGAGAGAGTGGACCTTACTTTTTTCGAGTAATGTCTGCCCGTTCTATGTATCATTAACATAACTCGTTTTTGTTCTTAATAAAGAAGAAGGAAATATAGGCCTACATTAATGCTTAAAGTCTCTGTGCGTCATAGGATTATTTTTTGAAACTTTCGAAAATAAAAGAATAAAGATTAATTTAACATTTCAGCAGAGAAACCAATAGCAAACAAGATGAATTTTGACAGTTTTCATGTTATAAAAATCCGAGGGAAATCCGACATAATCTAAATATAGCGTCAAGCTATGAACATCCGGTCACGTGACGCTCACGCGATACTAAGACTACACGCTGAAAACAAAAATGGACGCTGACGCTAGTATCTTCTAAGTTAGGTGTACATCGTCACGTGACAGGCACTCGATAGCCCACGTGATGTAAGTAATTACCATATAGCTGTAGTAACATACAAAAGTCGAGGCCGAGGGGGTTTTCCGTCAATATCTTCATTTATACCGCTATTTCGGCGATTTTTTTTAAAATGCATATTTGTTAGAAGCATAGCTGAACACAAAATTCTACTTTTTACCTATATATATATTTAGTGTATGACGTCCAGGATCTTTAATAAACCTTGTTCTAGTCTGTTCTGTACTGTATTTCTAATCCGCTACGCGTTTTCAAGGCACCGCATTGTGTCTGTTTGTCGCCATGACATGAGCAATACAAATTAACCTCTATTAGTTTTCCGAAGCCGCTATTCCACATTTATCAGCGTTAAGAAAACAACATGGGATTGTTCGTGAGAGACAAATGGGTTTTATTATCGGGCACTCCACTGGCAAACACAGTTTCTACATTTGTATCTGGATTGTGAAGTCCACGGTCGAATTCTTTGGACTGTACAATTAAAGATGCATATTCGTACTGTACATTGGAAGGTGTGTTTCTGCACTGCACATGGTTAGATTTGTATCTCTTCTGTACAGGGCTAGGTTTGGTATACAATTGAAATAGCTAATTAAAGCATAATTAATTCAAGATTTTTTAGATAACGCATATATAACAGTACAGCTGATGTTAAGTTTTAAAGAAAGAAATGTTAACTTCCAAATTGCCATTCATCTGTTAACAAGCCTTTGAGACAATGAATATAACATAAGAATTCTACGATACTCGGCATGATTTAAAATGATTACCTGTGCTTTCTAAAGGTCGACATTGTTAAAATGTCTTTGTTAAAATGTTATATAAAATTTCTATATAACATGTTATGTTTATAATGCAATAAATCCTATTATGTTATGTTATGTTATGATTTAAATGCTAATGAATCCAGGCCAAGAAAATGTTCATATTTACCATCCTATTTAATAGAAAAATAAACACAACTCTTGCTTTTATCGTAAACTATTTGGTAGTGAAGTATTGTAACCATTTTATGATATGGTTTCTCAACTTGTCATGATGCTTTAAATGTTGAAAACTTACGCATGCGTGTTGTAGGTGCCAATAATAAGACATAACAAAGAGAAGTGTCATCCAGATCATGTTTTTATGTCAGAGTGTGTTTTAATCATCACACAGATAATGCCACTTT
Source organism: Cerastoderma edule (assembly GCA_947846245.1). Taxonomy (NCBI): domain Eukaryota; kingdom Metazoa; phylum Mollusca; class Bivalvia; order Cardiida; family Cardiidae; genus Cerastoderma; species Cerastoderma edule. The sequence goes on along the minus strand of OX401407.1, from coordinate 38,784,882 downwards.
TCGTTACATCAATATAATTATCGTAAATTCGGGCTTGACATGGTTTTATGATGGGGAAAGGCTAACTAAGGTTTCTAAATAATTCATCATCTGTTAGTGATAATGATTCCCGACTAAATGTGAAAAGGCATTTGAGATGTAATATGTAGTGCCTAAAGTAGAGTTTGATTAAACATGCTGCGCAAAGATACTATCTCAATGCAATACATAAATCATACTTGAAACTGTATATTCTATGGCGCACCGTTTACCTGCATTTTGTGCTGCAAGTTAGTTACTATCGTTTTACAGATATTGCCTAACAGGGTGCCATTTTAATGTTTGTATGATCATATTCAGCTTTTCAATAAGCCAAACCCTTTAACAAATCGCAAAGGAATATAAATGTCTGAACTGTCATTTACTTTAAATGTATTTAAAGTCGAACACAATTCGGAAATAGTACACTTTCTTAGAAATATATATTTTTAACCAATTTCAGCATGCGAATCAAAAATACACATCTCTCATAATAGATACATAATCGTATAATTACATCTTAAATAAGTACTTATTTCATTATGTACATGAATCTGAAACATGATTGCCTTTGTCATCAGTTTAATTGTTTCTTAAAGAAATGTTTTTAGTTATATCTAAAGAGTATAAAAGTCTTTCTCGACACTGCTCGCCTTCGATAAAAAATGAATACTTATTTCATCTTTTTGTATCTTCCTGCGTATGCATGCATGTTACACCCAGTTATCAGTTTGGTGATAAGTTAAACAAATTAGGTGTATGTTATGCACGTGTAGTGTCGGAGTACGACAATAAATAAACTGATAAGATATCCTTATCAGAACAAAAACGAGAAATATTTACATGAAGGCAATTACGCAGTTGGTCTGATACTGGTTACTTCAAGAAACCTTAACACTGCACAGATGGATAGGTCTTATACTACGTAAAGGCGTTTCACTCAACAGACCAACACCTCAGGGTTCTACATTACCTCATATCATCTGGCCCATGACAGATATTTTGTCCAGTAGACCTGTACACTTTCTTCAAGCTAGCGCTTAAAAAACGCGAATTTGATCCATGGATTTACACATGTATGTATGCTGCATGTCAATTCTGAAGAAATTGCTTGTTTAATAGTGTGATCAGCTTTTATGCTTGTCGATTCTTTCTCATCGGGACTACAAAGTAGGCCTAATTTTCAAGTTGTCCACAGCTTTCTGATACACCAATTATCGTGGAGATACTTACTAGGCAGGTATACTGTATTAGTAAATGCCTTACTTACAGGCACATAAAAGGAGATTAATGCTATATCAAACTATATTAATTGGTAAACTTTTGGTCAGATTCAAATAGTAATCACCAAAGAAAACCATCAGCAGTACATAAACGTGAAAGCCAACAAGAAATAACCCAGATTAACCAGTTTAATTGTGTGATTCTTTACCCCTGGCCTTGACAGTTGATACACAAATGTTTGAACCAACCATTCATAATTCGGTATTTTGAATATATAAACAAACAGGTTGTTGATAAACATGATTGAATTGGAGACTACCATTTTTCAAGCTCAAAATAACTTATGGTTAATAAGTTTGTTTAATAGGGTATGAATGCATTCGTAAATAAATTATCAGGACTTTTATGAAAATGATAAAAGCTCCATATATTTTCTTAGTAATTTATTTGTACTTTTCTCCTCTTATGTGCCTTTAAGCCCTTATGTCGTAATACTTCATTTTTTTGCATTTCTTATGGAACACGTTTAAACCCATCGTGAAAAAAGATAAATCGCGTCAACCCTTATAGTGCTGGAACAGACTTCATGCTTATGCAAACAGGTTAGATCGCAGGCCAGCCGCCAAATAAATTGGCTGCTGGCCTGCGATCTAACCTGTTTGCTTCTCTGAATATCTTTCTTCATCAACTTTAAGCAGACATTTAAGGTTTTGGAAAGCAGACGACACAAACATATATTTTTAGAAAATTACCCAGCGTTCTTAGGGTGAAAAGGACAAGTTATTCTAAAACAATAGGTTTACCCGACATATCAAATAATGCATAAATAGGTTATACTAACTGTTTTGTCGTCCTCTTTAGCTGTCAATGTCAACCAGTCGCAAGATCCCATAAGGAAGATTGATTTGTCTGTCAGAAGTATGTGCGTATAAAAAGAGTGCTGAGAAATTTCCTACAGGTGTAAACCTACTGGTTTTCTAATGAGACGAGGGGGTCTGATAGTGTTACCACAAGGTACGTCCTTTGTTCATACCAGTGTGAACGAATGCCATATATCATAACGTAATCGCTAACAATAATCTAATGTGCGCGTTGGTACAGTACTCACATGTCATATCGCTTCATTTGATTCTGGTACCCAATTAGATATCTTGATTATGTGGGGTTTAACGCCGTCTCAACAATGTTTCAGTTACTTCACGGGTTGCCTAGATTAACCAGTTATATGTTAAGGCACTGAGGTACCATTCCAATGAAACAAGATGTACCAGCTGCGCTCAGCCCAGGAACTCTCGAGCTCTTACACCACCATCTAAACAACCCAGGGTACCGTTTTACAAAACAGTTTACGCTTAAGATTTGCGTAAGTCTAAAACAACAATTCCTCTTATATCAATATTGGGCGAAGCAATATTGCAAAGTAACACATCATTGGAATCGTCTCTCTGAGGCGCTTCCAATGACGTGTCACATTGCAATGTTGTACTTTCATTGAAGATACCATCCATGTGTATCAGTTATGACTTACGCAATTATTTTCCTTAAGTTGTTTAGTAAAACGGTACCATGGTCCACAGAGGACATATTTTGCACGTGTAATACCGTGCAGTTATATGCTAAGGCTCTGAAGTGCCATTCCCATGAAACAAAATGTACCAGTGGGGCTCAGTCCCGGAACTCTCGAGCTCTTACACCACCACCTAAACAAGATGTACCAGGGGGCTCAGTCCCGGACCTCTCGAGCTCTTACATCACCACCTAAACAACTGGTCCACACAGGACCCTATTATATTTATTCACGTGTAATACCTTGCACTTTATCATACAGAAAAGTAGAGTTCTCGGATTTAGTTTTTCAATTCGCAGGGAACATATTGTTCACGACTCATAACAGGCTATTTGTTCCATTTGTGACGCCAAATCTCAAAGGCACATAAAAGGAGATGAGTACAAATAAATTACTGAAAAAATATATGGAGTTATTTCATTATGTTCATAAAAGTCTTGAGAATTAATTAACAAACGTATTTATACTCTATTAGGTAGAATCCCTTAACATAAGTTTTTTTGTGCTTGAAATATAGTTGTCTCCAATTCAATCATGTTTATCAACAACCTATTTTGTTTTCATATTCAAAATAACAAATTCTGATTGGTCGGTTCAAAAATTCGTGTTTCAACTGTCAAGATTAGAGGTGAAGAACCACACAATCTGAATTATCAAACTTGCTTATCTGGGTTATTTCCCGTTGGCTTTCACGTTTAAGTTGTGCCGATGTGGTTTTCTGGGGATAACTAATTGAATCTGACCAAAAGTTTACCAAGTCATATAGTTTGATATAGCAATAATCTCCTTTTATGTGCCTTTAATGTAAAACAAATAAAAAGTGCCACGACACTAAACCAGAACTCGTGTTGACATGCGGGTTAGTTCCGGCAATAAGCACCTCGCCCATCGGGGATCGTACCTGAGACCCTAGGTGCATGAGGCCGACGTTTTCCCACTGCACCAACGTTGCCCGAGCCGTACAGGTTCATTGCTCAGAAATAAACATTTATAGATCAAGCCACTGTCCATTTGCTATTTTGTTGGATAATTGAAAAGAACACTTAAATTGCGGTTTTAATCTCATAAAACTCTCTTTTAAAAAGTATTCTAAGAGTGTTATACTGTTTCGTAAAATGCATATATAAATTGCTATATGTAAAGAAAAACGTGCCACATGGTGATATCTTCAGTTCGATCTCATCAACGATTCGTAAACAACCTGTTGTCAATATCGAGCATCGACCGCTTTCATTTTACCAGGGAGTGTTTACGAAAAATGAAACCCACCAGAGATCTTATAATAGCATGTTGATTTTAGTTCCAAGGCAGATGATGAAATATGGTGTTATTACAGTTTCCTGTAAGCGGGATATAAACAAGGTCTGCATTGTAACCAGATGGTTATGAACGCAGGCGTCCGTGAATTAAATTTGTAACGGGTCGACGAACTTTCTTCGAGAGCAATTTTGTCCTATTATAATTGGTAAAAATGTAAGATGGTGATGTATTGTTGTCAAACACAATAGTGCCTATGGCGTCCTTGAAGCACAAAATTCGCTCGTTTTAGATTTTTTTTCATAAAATAAGAAATTAAGGCTTATTTTTGCCCAAAGACAGATATTAAAAAAAAGAATTATTTCTATTTAGGACAATGACTTCCATCCATATCTTGTTAATCCGTAACTGCCTGACAAGTTGAAATAGGTTGATACTGTAATTGCATTAAATTTGAAACTTTCTGACAATCTAGTATAAAATGATAAACGGTTTTAGATTTTGTTTTCATTTATTTTCTGATTTGATTTGATTTGTTCATATAATCTTTCAGACAAATAACACCATTCTATTTGGCAAATGTGATCTTATTTGTGGACAGGCCATTTTATTTCATAATTCTGAATTCACAATCGTTTTATTTATGTGTATCAATCAAACGCCATGTAAATCGAGGGTTCATCGCAAAAAACTGTAGATAGTCTTTCACAGAAGTGAAAGATTAACCCTTAAAGTGCTTGAACCGACTTCATGCTTATGCAAACATGTAAGATCCAGGCCAACCGCCAAGTTAATTGGCGGCTGGCCTGTGATCTAACTTGTTTGCATCTCTGATTATCAATTATCATTAAAATTACTTAGTTATTTAATGTTGGGGAATGCAGAAGACACAAAATCTATTCTTAGAAAATAGCCAAGCATTTTAAGGGTTAAACGGTTTTGCGTTGAATCCGAGATATAATCCACAGGATAAAATCAGAGGTGTTCGAATGTAAGGATTATCGGGCATGGATGCACGTTCAAGACATTGCAACCAAACTGACCTATCAAATAAGCTTTAACAAAGCCTAAAAGATGCTTTGGGTTGCGCGGCGACTTATTCGGCATGAAGGTGCATCCGGAATCTTTCTTTGAAGTCTTCAAAGGCATTCCCTGATTAGACATTTCCGCTGAGGGTGAATTAGAATCATATGAATAGAAAGGGATTAGAGTTTCTTGGAAATACTGTCCCGGTCTTATTGAACGCGAGTTTGATTACCTCCGCAGCAGGCTAATTGTCAATGCCTTTGTCCTACTTCGCCGACATGTTCTGTATCGTGATACCACCATGCGTCATAACGTCCTATTCTTATTATACGTCCTATTCTTATTTTCTAAATCCATCGTATTTTCCAATTTTGGTAGCATCTCTAGCGCCAAAAGCTTTGAAAATAAGGTTGTCTATTTGTCTTGAACAATTCTTTGTAGGAAGCATACTAGCGCTCAGAAAAACTGCAAAACTGGGTAATGTGAGTTATAAATTATGATAGAATATGTTGAATCATAGCGAAAAACCACAAGATCATGATAGTATAACGCCTGCACTGTTTATTATTTATTTTCAAAGTGTCATTTTCACAAATTTGGTGCCCACCAATTTAACTTCATTGTTTACGTTCGAGTAACATCTGAAATAGCAAGGATCTCTTATATTAATGAGAGGCGATCACCTGGTTAGAAAAATCATGTGAGACACAAATAAATACTGTCATTTATTCAATATTAATAACATGAACATTCAAAATGGAGAATTTGGGTTTTATTGGTTCCCAACGTTTCTCGACTGATCTTGTTTTATCGCCAAATGTAAACAAACTTTATAGCATTCACTCTCATCTGAACGTGCTACTGTCTAAAGTTTCTCCATAAAAGGGAGATTAAAGTACTTTTAAGATAATTTTCAATTATTCTAGAAGTATCACAATTTGAATGTAAATGAGCACCAGTATGGTTTTAAATAGACAAATAATAACAAAAGGAAACTTATCTTTCATACCATTTGTATTACATAAAGGGCATGTTCTATTATATTGAATCCGTATTTGCCCGATTCAAGTTTTAGTCTGTGGGATGAATATCGTAATATTATAAAACAATTATATATTTTGTAGGCGAAATATCTATATAATTTTCGAACTCAATAGTCTGCTTTATATAACTTTAGTTACCCTTTAAATCATTAATAAATAATTTCTGTTGGCGTTCTTGCATAAAACATCGATTACACTTTTCTTAGATACTATATGAAATTTCTTTAAATTAAACGATAAGTAGTTAACCCAAACATAGGAAAAACATACGTGTCCAACGAATAATTGACGTTATCCGCCGAGTTATTTCAGTTAAAGTTTGTAGTAAGAAGACGTTCATACAAATCTGTTGAAACTGTTTTACACCAATATTTCATAGTTCTAATTGAGTCTGTTGAGACACAAGGGATAACATCATTATTCACTGTTAATACTGTTTGACATGTTAACGTTTAAAAGAGATTTACAGAACTTCTAGTGGACCCACTCTATTTTCATGGATATGTAAAATCCCCAAATTTCACATCTATAGTTTAGAGTTGCGCCACGGAAAGCATCCAAATAACTGACATATCACAGACGGTTTTAAATCATACTGTTTTGTTTTATACAATAGAACATTAACGGATTTAAAACCTTTTACAGTCAGTATTGACTGGGCTTCAGACAAAATGTACCGATGCGATTCAAAACAGTACCAAGATAGTTAAAATCATTCACAGTTTCTACTCTGTTCTTATCGCAGTAAGATAGTTCAGTTTCCTCTAGCTGACGACGCTTTCTAAAAGAATCCATTTTTATCTTTTCTATATCTACTTCTAGTCCCATTGTACTACAATGGGAACGTATCATATCGAGCCTATGCTGCATTTCCCCTGGTCTGTTACAAAGAAGAACTATATCGTCCACAAGGAAAGAAAAAATAAGAAAAGATAATCAGGACCATAGCAGTAAAGTAAGATAGCAATGGTGATGGGATGATATTATTAATCCTGTTAATTGATTGTGTCCTGGTTTACCTTACTCAAGTTATGTCTTAGCGACGGGTCTTTGGATTGTGTCGCAAGATATGAGAGTTTTTCTAGCAGCTTTGAGCGAAAAACTGGGAATGGGGACGCCCAAAAATTGTGAAATTGATAAACTAAAGCTAGATTGCATTCCTATTTGGACTAACCACTGAAAGTGGAATTATGTCATTCAAAATCTTTGCACACTTTGATATTACATCTTTTAATTTAACCTCAACCAAAGCTGGTGAATTCCCATCCACAACCGCCGACCTTACTATATTACCAGTAAACAACTAAAATGATATGAAATATTAAGCCACGCAACCGCCAAGCAAGTTTTAAAAAAAAAATACAAGAAAGGAAAGAAAGGAAACCCTCTTCACATTGTTTGTCGGATACAATATGTTTATGTGTTGACATGTTTACACAATACAATAGTACAATGTGTCTAGGCATGAAACACGTATGGTCTCACTAGGAAAACCGATTCTATCTCGTGACGGCACATAGTAACGTGGAGCTTAGTCTTATAACTTTCGCAGAAAACGAATATTTGTATAGGGCATCGTTTTACATGTTTGAATCACTCTGAAAAGTAGTGAAAGCGAAATTATTTCCTTAAATAGATCTTTTTATTCTGTAGCATTGTTTCCCTTGATACCTACCTTCATTGTTTTCCTCTCTCGCATTTTTTCCTATGGAAGCAAAGTTTAATAATGCCCATCCTTTTTATGGCTTCCTTAAAATGTTTTAGTATAATGCTTCCTTTCTTCACGTTACTTCTTTATATCGTTTCTTAAAGTCTGTCCTTCTGTCCCAGTTTCCCCTAAGATTAAATCTCTTTACATGCGCATCAGCAAGAGGGTTCGTGATTGTTTGAAAGAAAGGGGGGGGGGGCGGCAATAATAAGTTGTTTACCTATAGACATGTAATACGAACTACAACGCTTGTCTCGAATGCCTCACCTAAAACCTTTACGACGTCATTCCAATGGCTTTATGCGAACTTCGTGCTAATTATATTACATCAAATAACATCACAGGTGTCGCAATGGATTGCATGCTCTCTCCTAGAACATATGTACTCCAATCTATAAATAGATACGTGACGTCACAAGCTAGTACTTATCTCTCTATACTAGACCTTAGCTTTCACCCATATGTTGGAATGTGTGCCTTTGTTATAAAAATGAAAAGGTCGGCGTAGTATAAGAATTTTTTAAATACTAACCCATATAACAATAAGACTCCCAGATTAAACTAATGATATAGAATGATTAATAAATCATTTTTGAGTATTAGTGACACACTTATTTTCTGTATAAACCTTTCATAAAACGAATATTCCGGTACATACGAATATTTCCATTGTACTGTTTCATTTTTCTTTTCGCGACAATTCACCTTTACTTCACAGCATTAACTTGTATCCAATAGTTTCTTACTACTTATTTACCATTTCCTTTTAACTCTTTATCACCTGCAGATGATACATTTTTTCTTGAAGGAGACAAATTTAGAAAAGCTTCGTAGACATGTGAAAAGTCTTTCAGTTCTGATGTTGTAATAAGTGAAAAGATTGAAACAGCATTATGGTAAATTGATAAAATACCTGTGATAAGCAAATTCTCCTTTTGCCACACTTATTTTTGAAAGTTGTCTGCTGTACGCTGCAAACATGTAGCGTTAGGTGGTAATGTGTTAAAATGCGTCAATTGTATTCCGCTACATTGTGAGACACAGGCTTGTTGGTGCGGATAGAAAGCCCTTAGTTACATGTAACTGTCTTAAAGGATGAGTAAGAAAGCACCGTCGGCATCCCGTTAGGCAGCTGGGTACCGTTTCACTTAACAGTTTATGCTTAAGATTTGCGTAAGTCTAAAACAACAATTCCTCTTATTTCAATATTGAGTAAAGCAATATTGCAAAGTAACACTCCATTGGAATCGTCTCTCCGAGACGCTTCCACTGATGTACCACATTGCAATAGTGTACTTTCATTGAAGATACTATCCAAGTGTATCAGTTATGACTTGCGCAAATATTTTCCTGAAGTTGTTTTGTAAAACAGTACCCTAAGGGGACTACCTCATATAACATTTGAATTTACTTCTACCGTAATTTGAACCCACACTGTGAGGAACTTAATAGTTTAAAGTTCAGGGTAGCATTTTATTAAACTTGGTTAAATTGTGCGTGAGTTGGAGACAGCATTTCCTCTTACTTAAATGTCGGACTGGTTTTCAAATTGCATTGTAACACATCATTGGAAAAGTCTCTTTGAGACGCTTCCAATGACGCGTTCCATACCAATATTGTGGTGTCTAGCATCCTACTTCATTATACGCCACTTTGCTGCATCTGCAACAGATTAGCTTAGGGCAAATGTGACACAACAAAGACCTAATAAACGTCGTTATCTAGGTCCTTTTCCAAAAGCATTAAATGTTGATGATGAGAAATTCTTCATTTTGTCACAATATTTCTTACTATCACCTATAAAAGCCTAATTTATTTCAATTGGTTTTGTGTTGTCTATTGTTGCCCAATTTACCTACGTTGCTAATTCGCTAAGTCCCATTTGAGGACCGGGTTCAGCAAGTGTGCTAACAGCCGTAAAAGGGCGGAATGCTATTCCGTCTAATTCATGACGTCTTTATTCCTGATGCTATGTCGATTTGTCTAGTGTTTTCTACTGAAGGCCGTCTTTAAAAGCATAGACTCGTTTAACCTACTATATTTGGATTAAAGCTTAGGGTGAGGTTCTCGGATAAACGTTTAATATTACAAAGAGAACATTAACACACAAGAAAGACGATCTTTATGACCATTCTGTATCTTGGGTATAATGTTGCCGTAAGCAGTATGTAATATTCTTATTGACACAGTCGCATGATAGAAATGGTATTAAACACCGTAATGAAGTCTACGTCCTTACATAAACGCATCATCAAATTTTTTGCATGTTTGCCTCTATGTTAGTACTTTTAAAAAGTATATCATGTGGTCGTATTTTCCTTAGAATCCCATTTGATTATAATGCCAATGCAACACGATGTATGCGTCAATTATGCCGATTTTGGAAAAACGCTGTCGTCGATTTATGGAAATTTATGGCTTGTAACGGTAATAAGATTTAAGAAAATTTAAGAGGTGAAAAAGCCTTTGTGATGCTGTTGAAAAAGCTCTTACTAAACAGCCATCCTACCAGCCTATAAACCAAGCAGCCAACTCATTAGTAATACAAATACTGTTTTCTTCTATTTGCAGGTATATGCACACCGCCACCAACTTCTATCTATTCAGCTTAGCTATCTCCGACCTTCTAATTCTACTGTTAGGTAAGTGTTAGAGTAGTAATCATGTACGCCATGGGAAAGTCGAGCAAATTTACCCAAAAACGCCATAGCTCGCTCGTTATATACTCAGAGGCAATCTGCAAAAGTATTTCTGTTAGTGTCAGGGATCACAGACTAAACGCTCATGGTTTGATACTCGACAGCGGATATTCATTTCACCGTTAACACACTACAACATAACGCCACATGTTTTCGTCTTGCAGCAGACGAGTTTCAAAAAGCAATGTGACAAAAGTAGAAATTGCTTGTCACAAGTAATTTCTCATTTTGCCGCAATGCTTTTCCAATCTATTCACATATGACAGCGACAGAGCTGAAAGGGTTTACACATGTTCACAAAACTTTACTAAAGTCGTCTGTTTCAAGTTAAAAATGTCGGCTGCAGGTGGTAAAGAGTTATGTGTCCGTTGCCCTATTTCCAAACATTGAAGCGCCTTATTCTCGGGAATGAATAAACGAATTGTTAGTATTGCAAAACGTATGTCAATTGTTGACTATGATGTAAAGTACCTATAATCCGCCATTTTAAAACTAATTCTTCCCAGGATTGCTTAGGTCGTTTTAAGTATACATCGGTCGTGGCCGGAATTATGCTCTCTACAGTAATGCGACGAAAAAATGCGTTTCAAAATGGCGGACTATGGGTATTCTACCTTAAATCCTTATTACAGGCTTGCCCGTGTCTAAAAGGTCTTATATAAGTCAGCTTCATTCTTATGCTTAATATACGCTCATTCGTGAAGTGTTTGCCAGTATGGCATGTGTCGTATCAAATTGTCTTATTATATACGGCCCATGCAAATGATGATTACTAATTGGCTATGAATGAGAAATACATGCCTGGCTCATTCGTGTGTTAAGTAACCATAGTAAATGCTCATGTACGAGATAAATGATCGTGACCTTGAAACAGCATCGTGATCACATTATCCTTGTTTTTCACTTTCGTTTTCGTTGTTTTCAAGTTTACGCCAATGTTCTCTACTCATATCCAACTTTGCTTCATTTACCTTAGATCTTGTCAAAAAACCCATTTCAAATAAAGAACGATTGCTTGTGTGAAACAGTTTTTATCTTTTCTATTACAATGGTCTACTACCCACTATTATCAAAATAGTTATTTTTCATAGTTTGTAATGGCTGTCTACAGTTTCTACAGTGTCAGTCAGAAAACATCATATGTAGGATTCCAAGATTTCTTTCCAAGGGCCAGAATGTTCTGAATAAATATTTGAGTAAACTATATCCAACACCGTAAAACCGCTATAAAACACCATCACTTTTGGACCTATAAAAATATAGATTCGACAGAAATTAAGTTAACCTTGGCCTAGTAAAAGCTTTTTCTCCGCCTTTTTTCTATGACAGGTACCGAGGTATTTCACAATTTCCCTTGTTCCACACTCGATATAAAAACACGTCCCCATGTCCAATAAAACATTTACTTTTTGCAACTTTTCTAATGCTGTGTATTTCTTTGAGAGAGATTCGGTATTTGTACCGAGTTATTACATGGTTTTCTGCATCTGCTAAGGACGACAGGAGAAAGTAAAGTTTCCTAATGTTATAGATTGGTTCAACAACTATTTTTTATTTTTTGATAAATCTTGTTAATGTTCTTTCTTCAACACCATTTCAGTTATCGCTTTTGCCTGCCATTTCGAAATAATTTGTTCAAATGTGAGAAAATTTGAAAGCCAACATAAAAAATCCTTGAAACAATGCATGTATCGATTTGTATGACTAAAAGCAGCGATTATAAGCCCATCTAATTCAATAAGTGTCAATAAATCTAAGTATTTATATTCTGTATATCTTAATACTGTTGCAGCGCTTTTGGATGGAAAAACATACTAGCTCACTGTAAATATGCGCTTTAAACGCTATTCATAACAAGTCTATCTTAATAATCTTGATAAAGGCTTCGGTTAAAAGATTTAAAAAAGCGATGATTATTTCTCACTAGGTTTTATAATTATATCACTCAAAAACCGAACGGGTGTGATGGCTATAGATGCATGAGAAATCTTGCGTACATGTGATCCAATAACCGGTGCTGAGGTTTGAGGATAGGCTTATCATCTTAATGGGAGAAGTTCCCAATCCCCTAGCACGAACAAGAGTGCACATTTACAAGTTTTCACCGCCCTTAATATATGTTCACGTCCTACCACAAATATAGTAAAACATTTAATTCAACCTTTTTGGGAAAGGGAACACTTGATTTCAACTGATGAATTATCTTTCTGTCGCTAAACGCCATTGTCTTCCAAATATTTCAGGACGGAAACATCTCAAAAACTCAATGACTGTCATTTACTGACCCTTCCCATTTGGACCAGTCACAAATACTCATTAAAAAAAGCAGAAAAGCAAGTTAAATATTTAATCATTACCGTATGGCATTTGCTAACCTTTGGGCTCATGCACGTACTGTTGAAATCAATCATGAAACTTGTTTGGTTTTAATGCGATTACCCCGAAAGACAAATCTTGCATAACATATGGATTTTCGAAGGAATTCCCCGCCGTGTATTGTTTTTCGAAATCCATTGCTAGTTCTTTGGGGATGGAACATCGTTAGGAAACAATTTATAATGCTCGAGTCCAAATACGGCACTTGCATTGAAACATTGCACAATCATTCTACAACTGTTTGGGCTGCTGTTGTTTGTGTCATCGTAACCCTTATAGTGCTGGAACCACATCCATGCCTATGCAAACAGGTTAGATCCAGGCCAGCCGCCAACTAAATTGGCGGCTGGCCTGTGATCTAACCTGTTTGCTTCTTTGAGTATCTTCCCTCATCAAAATTAAGCAGATATTTAAGGTTTTTGAAAGCAGACCACACGCACACTTATTTTAGAATTTACCCAACATTCTAATGGTTAAAGTTCTCGTATATACCATACATAGTTAAACTCTGTCAGAATATTCAGGAATATCGCGGAAAACTATCCTGTCAAAATAAGGTACTCAACAAGCAAGGTATCGAATGGTAGATATATTTATTTGGTAAAACAATATAACAATACATGGCAACAGTATAGTAATATAAGTATGAAAAACGTGCTTCATAAATGCAATACTGTTGAAAAAGCGCGAAAGCACTTCAAATACCAAGGATAACACAATCAGGCAAAAGTGATCTTCTCTTATTTCTATATTTCCCTAATTTCCATTGAATGCTATATTCTATACTTCATTTATCCAGTCAAAAAATTCCGATATGAAAGAATGGTTTGAACAATTCGTTGACACCACTACATCACCATTTTATAGGTATTAAGTCGGAGTAAGACATGCTTTGTCGTCTACAAGGTATGGTATGGCGGATAGGGGTCTTTAAATGGTTTTGTTTGGTAAATCCACAGAACTACTGGTTAATTCCTTTGTAAATATATAACCGATTTAGAACTCAATGAGTGGGAATCAATGAAAGCTCCTAACGCACTATAAAATTGAGCTTTGACGCACGGGCGAAATCTGCAAACAAATTCTAGTCTAGTTGTTTCATGTTTTCACTCTGGTTACATCGCAATGGTGTGAAGATGCTTCAGAGCAACACTAGTACAAGTCCTTCATAAAGGCGAAGTGTGTACAGGTTTAGGTATTATAAATTGTGTCTATATGTTCATTTCACGAAATGTTCTATCTTATTTGACACATGTTGATATTAAACGCCTAACAAGTTTGAAACATGTTAAAGCTTTTAGTAAGCTTGTTTATTACTGTCTGACCATGTGCCGACACTTTACCATCTTTGTTTAATGTGTCACATCAAAAGCGGTTCTGACGAAGGGATAAACTAATAGTTCTTAACCATTTATTGATATCAAAAATTTGCAATGAACATATATGTGTTCCTTCTATTTTTCCTGCTACACCTATTTCCACCCTCCCTCTCTCATCCCCTCTCTCTCTACCCCGTTTCTCTTTCTCTCCCACCCTCTCTCTTTTCTCTCTCTCTCTCTCTCTCTCTCTCTCTCTCTCTCTCTCTCTCTCTCTCTCTCTCTCTCTCTCTCTCTCTCTCTCTCTCTCTCTCTCTCTCTCTCTCTCTCTCTCTCTCTCTCTCTCTCTCTCTCTCTCTCTCTCTCTCTCTCTCTCTCTCTCTCTCTCTCTCTCTCTCTCTCTCTCTCTCTCTCTCTCTCTCTCTCTGTCTCTCTCTCTCTCTCTCTCTCTCTCTCTCTCTCTCTCTCTCTCTCTCTCTCTCTCTCTCTCTCTCTCTCTCTCTCTCTCTCTTTCTCTCTCTCTCTCTCTCTCTCTCTCTCTCTCTCTCTCAATCTCTCTCTCTCCTCTCTCTCTCTCTCTCTCTCTCTCTCTCTCTCTCTCTCTCTCTCTCTCTCTCTCTCTCTCTCTCTCTCTCTCTCTCTCTCTCTCTCTCTCTCTCTCTCTCTCTCTCTATCTCTCTCTCTCTCATTCTCTCTCTCTTCTCCTTCTTTCTCTTTCCCTTCCTCTCTCTCTCTCTCTCTCTCTCTCTCTCTCTCTCTCTCTCTCTCTCTCTCTCTCTCTCTCTCCTTCTCTCTCTTATTATCTTTACTATGATTCTTCTCATAACCTTTTTCACCTCCTCTTTATATGTTCCATACAAACTGTTTTTCTTTGTAATTGGTTTGTTTTGAAGGTGTACAAGTGCGTAATTGTGTTCAGGGAAAAGTAAGTCTAGACGGTAATGACAATGCTTTTAAGTTCATGTGATGTTTTTATGAATGAATGCTAGAACGATGATCTTAAGGCTTTTAGCACAGAACAGAATGTTGCTCTGTGAAGGAACATCTAGTTCAAGACTGGTATTTCTGTCTGTGAAGTATTCTGCGACAGTACATGTGTTTGCGTTCATGTATAGAATTGTAGCTCCTTTTACAAATGAGCAGTGAAGCTCTTATGGTTGGTTTGATAGGTGTGGAAAGTGATCTGAGTCCACACTGAACGCATTTGGTGAAAGAAAAGGGTTAGGTTAGTCTTGATAGACAGTGACTTTTACTTTACCTTCTAGTCTGACAGAGATGATTTACTACTTTGATTATTTGAATCGGAATAATGAGCTAAATGTTATTCTTGACGTACAGCAAAAAGGCTAGTATAGGTCTTAAAGGCGCTCTTTTTTTCCAGAAGTCAAATCGAGAGCGTTGCTTACACACCCAATTCTGTGAGAAAGTCACTTTGAACTAAAAGAAAACCGATTTTATGTTGGGAATGATATCTTATGTTCTGATCTGTCATTGCAAATTCTCAATGTCTTAAAAATTTCTAAAATCACGATTTGGAGCATATTCTTTGGCAGGATAGTTAACCAAGACAAAAACATATTCCTGCATAAGTGTTATAATTTCTTTCAAAGTCACTGATTGCATTCGAACAGTCTCAGTGATCATAAGTATTTTAAACTTACATGTATTTATTTACCATCGATTGTGCCGGAAGGTTTGGGCTTATTGCACTTATCCTCGATGACTGCTTCCTGGATACTAAACCAGTACTCGCGCCGATTTGGGGGCGTGTCACGGCAATCACCTCGCCCAACAAGGATCGAACACAGGACCCTCGGTACAAGAGTCTGACGCTTTACCTCTGAACCACTGTCGCCCAATCAGTTAGCATTGAAACAGTCATAAATCATGTCAACCTGACTTCATTAAACGTAATAAACAAGACCATTTTGGAAGACCCTAATGACTTTTTGACACAATGCTAATGTAAATATAATACAGGTCAGTCGAGAAAATAATTATATAATTAGAATTTCCATTTCCTAACACGAAATACAGTACTTATAAAGATCTAAAAACAAGATTAGTTAACCCTTTACCAAACGCCAAATTTTCGACTGTCCCGAATCGAAAGAGAATGCAGACGACAATTCAAAGTGTGATGAAATTGGAAAATAATCTTCTTATAGGGCAGAAAACATTTTGGGAAAAGGAAAATTTGGTCGTTAAGAGCAATTTCTCCTTTTCAAACAATGTTTTCCAGAGTAATCTGCAATAAAGTGGTTAAATGTCGTTATTGTTTGTTAATGTGTTAAAGGAAACAAACACCAACCTGAAAAAGTTCATACCAATACAAACAATGCTTTTATGTAACAAATTGGAAGTTTGTGACTGGTCCAGTAAAAAAAATGAGGTCTGTCTGATCCAAATTGAAAATATCTAATGACAAACGACATGTCTAAGTTGTAAATTCCAACTGAAGAGTTTACGCTCCGAAAATTACAACCGACGATAACATTAAAAAGAAAGACAAAATCAGGACAAACGGCTTATTGGAAATGTTTACATTCATTGGAAAATTATCATTAAAAAGTCCACGTGATTTATGCATTCACGCATCATTTATGATAATTGATTTCCTAATGATCATTCTTTGCTATTTAGGCATTAGGTCGACAATGTGCTCTAGGTATGAATTTATCTTTTGCAATCAGATGTTTGTCGCTGAGAAAGTGCATTAAACTCACGTGTTCAGTGATATAAATAAGATAAATCGGCTTTTTTTACCAAATCTTAGAAAAGCAATGGGTTTTTCTATAGAAAAATGGTTAAAAAGAATGAATGTAATGAGACTTTTGGAAATTTTATGAGATTTTGTGGGTAAAAAATTATCACTGCGTGTTTTGTCATCTGATGTTGATTTCCGCTTGGACAGACGCAAATCCTCATATTGGGAACTGGATTAATGAAAATTTCTACATATTCGTCTTAAAATTGAAGCGCTTGGTTCATCAGCAGAGCAACCGGTTAATTGAAAATAATAGTTCACAGTATAGGTAATGTTGCGTGTGTTTGTTCAAAACATCAAAAATTGGATAACTCATTGATAATCATATTTTGATTGTTTCAAAACATCGTAACCTATGTAATGAAAAGGTTGCGAAATAGGTGTATGATGCTTTAAAAAGTTTTCGCCATTTTCTCCGTGCATGTGTTTTTGTCTTTTTGGCGAACAGAAAGTGAGGTTTTATTGAAGGTGGTTCTTATGGTGATCCGGGTTTAATTTCGATTTTTTCATTATTTGATCAAATATCTTTATTGGTCTCGTGATAAAAACTAGCTAATATATAATGAAATTAAGATGAATGTCTTTTGAATAAAAGTTAATTTGCAATAAAATATATTCGTCGTATAAGTTGCAATTTAATATGAGAACGATAAATTTGTTATTGCTATAAAGATTCGCGACCTATTTAGTTTATAGACCTAACAGTGCTTATTTTCACTCATGTGTTGTTGTGGTGGTGGTGTTGTTTTGTTGCTGGTGTAGACATTCTAGACTAAAATCCAATTTTTCCTGGACAAGCATGTCCCTAGAGTCGTTGTAGTAGTGCTTTACTTACCTTTTGCGAATAACTGCCGTTTAACAGCGCTTTTCAACCCAACCGTTAAAGTTTTTATGGGATTGCAGTATTGTATGATTAAGAATATGTTTATCCTTATGCAATGGGAATCTTTTTAGTACTCATAAAAAATATAATAAAATCAGTCAACGGCTACACAACATCAAAAACAACTTGTCTTCATATGCGCTTTTCGAGAGTACAAGACTATAACAAGTGCTTCATGTTTGTGAAACACTTACTATAGTCTTGTGTTGAACCCTCGATATGGTCTTTTATTACAACGGTGTATAAAATTTTCTGCATCAGATGGTTCAAAGAAGGTTTTGAAGTAAGGGTTTTCCAAAGGTTATGTGTCTTTTTTGTAGAGTAGGGAACGTTATTCCAGTATACACCAATAGGAGTTGAAACATTGTTTTGCAATGAAAATAAACGAACGGTATCGTAATTATACTTTGGAAACGGTTTTAGTTGAATCCGTCAATCAAGTAAAGTTAATTAGCAAGTCATGCGACTGTTGAGTTTTCATTTCAAAATTGGATATTTGTATTAGTGGAAAAAAAACATTGTTCACGTAAAGAGATATTGCAAGTTGTTGCGTAGTGGGCGGCAAAATCGGTGCAGTTGAAGAGCGTCAGCCTCTTGTACCAAGGGTCCATGGATCGATCCGCGTTAGCAAGGTGAAAATTGCCGCGACTAGCCATAAA
This sequence comes from Cerastoderma edule, assembly GCA_947846245.1. Lineage (NCBI taxonomy): Eukaryota > Metazoa > Mollusca > Bivalvia > Cardiida > Cardiidae > Cerastoderma > Cerastoderma edule. Next base: position 38,766,339 of record OX401407.1, on the reverse strand, counting down.
ACCAGGAAGCAGTCATTGAGAGTGAATTTAATAAGCTTCATGTTTCCGTCACAATCGATGTATTAATTAACAGGAACATGTTTAACCATTCTACCAAAAAAGGCCAGTTTTTCATGAGCAATTTCCTCTTTATTGCACAAGATTTGTCTGGCACCAATGAAGGAATGAGTTTTTATTGTTTGCAACAGTAATACCAAGGCTTGTGTCTCAATAGTGATTTCACATTTATCCTCGTTTCAACTTCCCCTATATAGACGAAAAGGCAGACATCTTTCAATGTGCTTTTTCACAGATGAGACAAATTGCAAGTCAAAATAAAATGTCTTCGAAACAATACAGCTTTTGTATCAAGGTTTATCATGTAATGAATTGTTATAGTTTAAATACAGAAAGCAATATTGATTCATAGTGCGTCAATACAGCTAAGTATCTACGGACGATATGATGTGGATTTAAAAATCGTTGCAACACTTTTGGACCTACATACATATTCATTCATTGTATACAGACGATACTTAAATTCGAACTTCATCTAATTCCAATGGCTGTTGCCTGGTATCTTTCCTACAAAAGTCCAGCTGCTATGCAACTTTAAAGAAATAAGATTTTAATAACCAAATATCCCCACATCTGTGAACAAGCACCTTTAACAATTATATCATTAATGAAAGTTGTCGGACCATCTTGTTTATCCAAAGCCATCCGTTTACCAATAGCAACAACTTTTTTCAGAATGTTAGTATTGAGAGATATCGACATACCCTTATAAATTACTCGTCACTGAATATATGTCGAAATGTGTCTTCATTAATAAGCAGTAAGCACAGTCTAAATCATAGTAACGCTTTTCGGGGATTCCATAAGGTCCGTTCTGACATGTTGTGGTCGAATTCGTCCAAGCTAATTGAATGGCAATTTGCATGTTTCCGCCTTACATTCCATACTTCATTTCACGGATGACAGCCATGCTGCAAACCTTTATTGATATTGATAGAACGTTTAGAGCAATAAGGCGTCCGAGGTTGAAGACAAGGATTACGGTGCAAGTGTCCTTAGATATACTCTCAGGCATGGCTGATAAAATCAATTGTCAGTTTTGTCAAGCTTGTCCAATAGCATTAACGGACAAGTGCATTTTTACTCAGACTTACTATATAACCATACTAAGGACAAGTGTAGTAAAGGATTTGGCGCTTACGGACAAGTTAATCAAAATCAGATTTCGCCACCTTTTTCTCGTGCCTAAAGAGGCAAATCTTTTTAGTCTATGGACATAGTAGTTGCTCAAAACTACAGATTTGAGATGAATTTGTAAAAAGCGGATCGAAATTCAAATACACCGTGTGTGTGTGAAGTATAAATCCTCCCCACCACTAAGCACGTGTGAGCTAAAATTGCTCTCAAATTGGCGCCAGTTTAGATTTTCGATCTTTGTACCGTGTCTTAGATGTAAGTTTTTTTCTAAAGTTAACTCATTCCCATTATTTGTAACTGTCCCTAATTACGAACAACAGACTGGACGAAATAAAACATTGATCAATACACAAGTGTTCGTAGTTAAAAGCAATAGAAGTGGAACAAACATGGAACAATAAACAAGTTTTCCTATTTATCAGCAACGGAACTGGACAAAACATATCATGGAACATAAACTTAATTGATAATATTTGGTAACAAACAGAAGGACACAACGATAAACATGTACTGCTCGTTAAGGGTAATTTGTCAAAGTATTTTCTTTGTACTTCTGAGACAGATTATAGAAGCAGAACCGGAAAGAATGGAGTATATAGTTTCACCATCATATATCAGGATTGATTATGATGATTTTCGTAACAAAGAGTAATTACCCACTACTTATAGGTCATTATTGCAAAATTGGTTGGTTGATTTCGCCTTTGATGCGTGCACTCTTTGCAGGATATTACATATGTATGGTGGTTGCATACGCGACATAGCAAATTCCATTGAAGCTGTTTTGAAGAATCATTCTCTTCCAGTGTATATGTACTTTTCCAACAAAATGACGAAATGCTGATTGAGTATATAAGTTGGAGTAGGGACTATAAATGGAGGAATTGGTTCATGCATACTTCATTATGAATATCTTTATTGCGACAACATCAGCTGACATGGAAGTACATGTAACAGAAGAAGGCATTACACATAACGAGCAATTTCCGCAAAATCGTGATGAATTTGTGCAGCATTGCATATTCGTAATTATCGTCTGTTGTTGCTTTAAATTTGGACTAGTTACACAATTTCTGAAGGAGAGAGGGTTTGTGCCATGGAGGAAATGAATGTTTCAAGACTTTGTCACTATACTAAGGAAGGGCACAGTAAATGGATAAATGAAGAGGACAGACGAACTTGTCCGCTTTTAAAGGGAACAAGTGATATATATTTTTGCTACCAAGTAAACCGTTTAAATTGGTTTTCGTATCTGCTTAACAAGTGTGATATATTTTTACCAAACGGTTATGAAGGTTGCCGGAAAGGTTACCAAACATTTAGTTTAAATATATTTTTATGTATTGTTCGTGTAAGAGTTTAGGGGAAGGGGTTTTAACTAGAATTGCAGATGTGGATAACAATACTTATGTCGAGAGAAAATGACATTTATTCAAAATGTCTTAAACAGAATGTACATTTTCTACCCCTAATCCAAAAGCAGTCAACTTGATCAATAAAACATTTAAGCATTGAACTTAAACATAGTGGATATACCATTAACCACAAACCTATCAAGTATACAATATAGGACATAAACCATTTTCTAAAGTATGAAATAGTAGTTACCTTAACCAATATTTCACATCGTCCCTACTGGGCGGCCAACCAAACCGCCAAGAGTACAGAGTATATATTTTAATATGCGTTGTCATTTTATACATAGAAGACATTTTTTTTTAAAACAGGTTACACCCTCATCCCGTGAGATAGCCTCTTTAAAAGGAGGCCATTTTTCTACGTCACGATTCAATTGTCGCCGAATATACAACGGTAATATCCGCTAATGGTCCTTCTCTAATACCGGAAACGTAGTTAAGGTTTCCGTCGCGTGTCATTTTCACGCGATGACGTTCATGGTTACCATAGCTACCGTGATAACCGGACTTGTTTTGTTCTTATCGGTTCAGATGATCACTAGGATGTCTCAGACGATAAACTGTTGGTACTTGTCAAACATTGTTTATCATATGTATATCTCAGACAACAAGATTTAACGTGGAGTCGTTGTAAATGTTCTGTTTTCAATTTATTGTTGAAATTCTTGATTCTTTCTGCTGGGTAACAGAGAATGTTATCATTCATTATACTTTTTTTAAGCTTATAACGTATAGATTATTGACACTATTTAAATGACGATGTTTTTTTGTAATGTCTATAGTATTTTAGCCAAAATGAATTCGTTATTTTTTTTGTTACCTTTCTTTTCGGCTAAGACATGTTTTGTTACGTTGGGTATATCTTTTGCAAAAACGACTTTGTTTTTATACCATGTATGTTAATTTTAACATTAATCGCACAGTTAACTACGTATTTCGTATTTCTATACCTACTAAAAAAACGACAAATCTGAACAAATTTGAAAGCAACAGCAGACTACGGCAGAGAACGAACAAAGTGCAATTTTGTAACGGTATCGGGTTTTCAGCGTGTCCTGCAGCAGAAGAATAACTTTGATTCATCCTTAAAATAGGGTTCAAACAATGAATAAACTTCCTGTAAATCAAATCAGATATTTGGGTTAAATCTTGATTAAAGTGCCCCAATATTCTATCATAAAAAAGTCCAATTTTGAAAATATGCTGGGTTTTTGTCAAAATTTACTAGACGCAAAACATTAAATTACATTTTTTTGTGGAATCACGGCATCATGTTGGCGAACCAAAAGAAAAGAGAAAAAATAGTTTCCATGACAGGCATTTATTTGCCCTGAAATGTTTAATTTTCTTCTTTAATTTCTTTCATTCTTTCTTTTCGAACGGTGAGTCCTTTTGGGAAACATTTAACCACGAAAAGATTGATTATTTGAGTTTGTTTTTCATTTTGAAAACAGTTTTACAAACGTTCATTTTATGCTCATAGTAGGAAATATATCAATGAATCGCAATGTCTTTACAAAAATATCGATTCATTGGTATTCCATCTAACTTGTATTGATATTAGGCAATATCCACAGTTGAAAAAAAGAGGCTGAGTTGAATGAGGGCTCGTATTATTTGCAATAAAAATTAACAAGCTAATGGAAAACAAAATACTGGAGAGATCGAATATGAAATCTGTCGACTTTAAATTACTTTGCAAAGGAAGAAATACCGAGGCATGAAACTAAAGAGAAAAATACCTTTTTTGTCGCAAGACCTTGGCTTGATATTGAAATTCGAGATCCACAATAGAATGTGATTAGAGCTTGATTGTACAACCCAATTCAAATCACATTATATTCCTTTAGTCTAATTCTAATCAAATTGAACAAACACGGAATAAATCAAGAGACCGTCCGTTAGTGTATCGAGAGAGGGATGCTCCTACGGGACCGTTTACAATAGACTTCAGTCTGTCAGTTTGTTTAACCCATAACCAAACAATAACGACATTTTACCAGTTTGTTGCAGACGACTCTGGAGAACATTGTGGGAAAATGTGAACTTGCTCTTAACGAGCATTTTCTCCTTTTCCCACAATGTTTTCTGCCCTATCAGAAGATTATTTTTCAATTTCATAACATTTTGAAATGTCGTCTACAAACTCATTCAATCGAAATTTTGACGTTTGGTTAAGGGTTACACATATAAATGTGGATAGATAGGCTATTTCTATTAAGGATTTTTTCTAAATGATTTAAGCACTATCATCAATTAAAAACTTCAATGTACAACAGCAAGTTAGCAGGAATCAAGACCAAAGGCGTTTTCCACTCGCTAATGTCTTAATTGGTGATCAAAACCTTTTTTCTTGGTACTTATTAAAATAAGAACTCAATATCTGAGATTGAATCAAAAGGAATTGATAGACTGCTTTTATTGCCGTTTTAGGCTCTTATATTATTTAAGTTTAAACGTATGAATTTTACATTAATTTTGAAACATGTTCTAACAACTCAAATAAACCTTCGATTCTGCATACTGGAAACATAACTAGTGGGCTACTCTTGCCGAATTTGTATTAATGAAAGGTCGCGAGGCAAATCCCATTAGTCATTAATTAGACAAATGAATGTGAAAAAAAGAAAAACAAAACAGATCATAAATATACACTATATATATTATGTATAACGATCCTGGTTCGTATACCTCGCTTATCACTGAATCACATGGTAGGCATAACCAAATATATCATGATGTGATGTCTGGCTTTGAGCTGCATTTGTTTCAAAGTGTACGATCGAGACCAAATCTGTTTGAAGAGTAATCACATCTTGTGCACTTAAATGTATGTAGTTATTTGGTATTTAACTCTCAATGTGACTTATATGTCAAATGGGCAGGGTGCTTTTTGTTCCCTTTTCTTTGACCATGTATCTAAATATGTTGTAAGTACACAAGTCACTATAATAATCAAATTTCTTATCTTATCTTGTAAAGTACAAAGTCCCGTCTACTGCCCCATGCATTTCACAATACCAGAATATAGCTTCGTTGTACTAACAATGTGCCTCTTGCATAAGTCTGGGCCCGCGGCGAAATAATTGGGAGAGGAAAAGTCGATGTCTTTCAGACTAGGAGTGTCTAAGCGCAACGTCAACTTGAAATCGTTAACCCTTAGAATGGTTGGTAACTTTCTAAAACATGATTTTTATGTCATCTGATATCCCAAACCTTAAATATCTGCTTAATTTTGTTGAGGAATGATACTTAGAGTAGCAAACAGGTTAGATCACAGGCCAGCCGCCAATTTACTTGGCGGCTGACCTGGATCTAACCTGTTTGCATAAGCATGAAGTCGGTTCCAGCACTATAAGGGTTAACGATGCAATCCCGAGGTACTCCTAGTGGCATCCGACTGATGCAATATCGTGACAGCACGTTTCACATAACAACAGACACGAACCTTCCGGACAAGTCATTATATGCATGTCAAAAAATAGAAATGAACGGAAGTCGTCGTCTGACGAATTTATACAGTATGAAAAATGAACCCCCTTAATTGTTATTTTAAGGTGGCACTGAGTTGATATCTTGCAAGAATATTTCCCAATGTGCTTTTGTTTTCAGATGAACATCTCAAGCGCAATGTTTTAACAGTCATCTAGTTTGAATAAGGAAACCAAAATATGTTACAACGTATTAGTTCACTATCACGTAGAGAGACTGACCAAAGATAATAGTTTCAAATGATGTTGAACACTTCCATCTACATTGAACTACTCATCATAGGCGCACACAGGACATGTTTTAATAGCCTGGACATTTAACACAAAATGTGTCACCCTACATTAATGTACAAGGTGAAATTCACAAGTCAGGAAAAATACCCGAGTAGTTACGTGTACTATCGGTTTCCAATCGGTTTGTATCGGTTACAAATCAGTCGAGTATTGACCCTTCAGAAACAGGAAGCGTCCTTACGAGCATTTTACGAGTCGGCTGTCTTATTTATGTTTTGGCCATGGTTTATATCCAACGTAGTTGTACTTTTATTCAACTCGGAATAGTTTATATGTTACTTGTTTGGGAAAAACAGACATCTAGTACATCAATCAGGACAGCAGGATACCGTTTTACTAAACAACTTAAGGAAATTATTTGCGTAAGTCATGGATAGTATCTTCGATGAAAGTGCAATATTGCAATGTGACACGTCATTGGAAGCGTCTCGGAGAGACGATTCCAATGACGTGTTACTTTGCAATATTGCTACGCCCAATATTGAAATAAGAGGAATTGTTGTTTTAGACTTACGCAAATCTTAAGCGTAAACTGTTTAGTAAAACGGTACCCAGGATATGTTCGGGTGCGGCTTTTTCGTCGAAATCCAAGTACTTAATACCATAGTGTCTTTGAAAAGGTTTCGCTAAAACTGTTTCATTGGAATGTATGTAACCTGACCCAGTAGTTATCAGCATCATCATCATCAGGTGATAGTGATGCTGATGATGATAGATCAAACGCAATGTTCACAATGGTCTCGTTCAATGGTACTATAGCATATCCCTCTACCTTTTAGGTTGACTATCTACATTGTATAGTTCAAGTAAGTATACCTATTCAAAAGATTGAAAACAATACCAGCAATGACTCGTGCAATTGTGCTTCTATCTCCAATGCTACATCTACATGGTCGGAGTTTTCAAATGATTGAAAATCATGTAAGTAATGGTCTTTCTCGGTGGTACTTTGGTCTCAAACAGTATCAGCAGACACCTCCTTCAAGAATGCAGAATGATTTTGAAAAAATCGTATTTTTGTTAGTTTCATTTGGATTAAGGTTGTTTCAGAAATTTGACAGTAAAATTCTCAAGAACAGCAAAATCATGAACGACAGAAGGTAAGGTATTACCCTCAAACTTTGCTAGAAATAAGTACTGCGTAGGACTAGGAGAACCATCAACAATTCGTAAGTTAATCGGGAGACCACCTTTCATGAAAAGATGAATATAATTCTCTCGTGACATAGACATGCTTTTTGTGTTCTGTTTCATTAGTGTTTACTTGTTGTCATCACATGCAAATTATATTCCTTAATGTGAAATATAAAAACTTCAAAACTTGAACCTTTTAGGTAAGGGCCTTGTTATTTGAGGTTCAGGACTCTATAGGACACAGCTACCAGTACAACTGGAAAGCCGATTACATTTAAAAGAAATATAATACCAATTTATTTCAAGTAGTCGTTGGTATGTTAACGGTCAATGTGATGGAACTGTAGAAAAGTTTCAAACGGCAGTAAATTAAAAACGTTAGAGTTCCATCTGTAAACATAATTATATTATTTAATGACTCGAATGTTGCCCAACCGGAAACAATGAAGCTCATGGCGGGTTATTTTACGACATGATTGTCTGAGACGACGTTCTTCATGGTATATAATATTGTGGTCTGTACTCTTACTACTAGATAATGGATATAGGTACAGTGAAGCCTCGTTTATCCGGACCACGATTATCCGAATGTCTCGCAATCCGAACGAAATTGTAAGGGAACGGAATTATTTGACCAGTTTGTTGCAGACAACTTTTGAAAACATTGCTGGAAATTTCTCCTTTTCCCACAATGTTTTTCTGCCATATCAGAAGATTATTTTTGGGACGGTCGACAATTTGGCGTTTGCTAAAGTGTTATAAGTATACACGTGCATTCAGACCGTTTATGTCTTAATGTGTATAAGAACAAGCGCTACTTCATTAGTCCGGATGAATCGGTAATCCGGACATTTTGTTGGGAAATGACGTGTTCGGATTAACGAGAAATCACTGTACAAGTATAATCATATAAATTCTAGCTCTAGGATAGAGGTCTTGTGCCCTCAAGGAACAAACAACATTACAAACAAAACATCCTCATTAGTGGCAATTTCGTATTTATAAACATTACGGTAATTATCAAAGTGACGTCTTAGTCCGAATGCTTTAGGCATTGATGTCTAGGAAATCTTTTTAAGATAAATTTTCGCTTTTTTCAAAGTATACTTTTCTGATAGAGCATTATAGGTCAGATTCATGAAATAGAATCAACAAATCAAATTCTGCTAAAGAATGCACCCACAATGATTTTATAGGAAAAATTATCACTTTTAGGTTTACAAATTGTTCAACTTAGGTATGATTTTATACCGACATTAATGGTTTGATTTAAAAAGTTGAAATCAAACATCTTATTTCTTTGAAAATCTCACCTGTCTACATTTTTAGCAGTTTTTTGCTGACATGTTAAATATACATGTACTTTGCTTTCTTTTATATCTAGGCAAGCTCATAAGCATAGTTCATTCTCTGTGATAGATTTTTTTTCTACAGATGTTGTGTTTCCAAAACGACAAATTTTCGACTGTCCCAAATTGAAAGAGTTTGCAGACGACTTTTTAAAATGTGATGATTTGAAGAAAAAATCTTCAGAAAGAGCAGAAAACCTTTTGTGAAAAGGAGAAATTGCTCTTAGCGAGTAATTTCTCCTTTTCCCACAATGTTTTTTTGAATCGTCTGCAACAAAGTGGTTAAATGTCGTCATTGTTTGGTAATGGGTTAAAGTTGAATTCATTTTTGTGTCATTTTCCTACATGTCAATGGCTTTATTAAAAATGTAGTAAATAATAACTCTTTATCGAAACATGCGTGTTCGCGCACTATTTGGCATCCATTCATTGTCCTTAACAATTTTACAGTTCCTCCCACGAAAATATTCAGACTTAGTCTCAATAGCTCCATTAATGTTATATCCATGTCCAGTCCTAGGAAAACCAGGGCATGATCAAACTTTTTTTTATATATCGGCCTATGACTTTACCACCTCTATAACTGTTAACAGAAATGTAAAGACAAGTGCAGTTTCTCGCCATGCGTTGGTCATTCTCTAGGGCAAGTAGCTCGGAAAAATGAACAAAGTAAAGGTTTAATTATGGCTAACCCAAAACTTAATAAAAAAAAAAGCACATTATATATCTAATGTTCAAAAACTTAGCCAACATTTCCGCTAATAAAGTTATCAAGAACTACATGTGCATATTAACCCGTTGCAAAACAATAATGACAGTTGACGACTTTGTTGCAGACAACTTTAAAAAACATTGTGGGAAAAAGAGATTTGGCTCGTAACGAGCAATTTTTCCTTTTCCCACAAGGTTTTCTGCTCTTTCCGAAGAATATTTTTTCAATTTCATCACATTTTGAAATGTCGTCTGCAAACTCTTTCAATTTGGGAAAGTCGAAAATTTGTTGTTTGGGAAAAGGTTTAAAGAGCTTTACAGACCTAAAGGATGACTGATTTAATTCATCAAATTGATTGTATCTAGTATTATTTGTTATTTCCGCGATGAATTCTTTATTCTAAAAACATTGAATTTCAATTCAACCAGTTTAAATACCGTATGCGTTGTTGTAAATATTGGAACTTTTACCAATGTCGTCTTCAGTACATGTAAGGCATCGGATTAAGGCGTTTTATTTTTTCAAATGACACAATAAAGGTATGATTATGTCAGGGAAATTATTCCATTACAGCATTTATTACAAGAACCATAAAAGTCCATACAAAAGCTTCTTAACCATTCCCTCCACGTACATATATAATGCAATTTGTGAATGATGTGAATTAAAGGCCATCACATGCGAAATGAAATAAAATGAATGAATATAATTACTTTATGGTGTTTAAAGAAATGTTCTTTAAAAAAGCAAAAAACGACGAATTGTTAACAAGGAGCAATTCATTCTTTTGTAACAATATTTTCTAAATTTCTTTTAAAGGTCTGCAAGATATGTGTCAAATTAAACCTTGCTGGAACCGACTTCATGCTTATGCAAATAGGTTTTATCCAGGCCAGCCGCCAAATAAATTGGCGGCTGGCCTGTGATCTAACCTGTTTGCTACTTCGAGTATCTTCCCCTATCAAAATTAAGCATATATATAAGGTTTTGGAAAGCAGACGACACAGAAAGCCATTTTAAGAAGACTATCCAGTATGATAAAGATTAAGGTATAATCGGTAAAGGAGTTAGAGGTAATACGTTTAACGATCTGTAAGCCTGTCGTCAACACTAAGGCATCGCCTCGAAACGGATTCATAGTTATGACTTGGCTAAAGCGGGGGAAAAATGACTTTTTAATGGACTTTGATTAGTCTTGGTCGCGTTGATATGGGCATTATCCGACCAATAAGGATTAATGGTGCGTTTTATTCGCCGACCAGTTCTGCTTACCAAATGATTTGTTTTCCAGTCCATGTTTTAGCTAAGCAGGGAAACAGATATAACTCGTTTGACCTGACTTTCCTTACCACACCTGTAGTCTATACAGCATAGTTGGGGAGCATGTATTAAACAAGAGTGCTGGGTAATTTTCTAAAAATAGACTTTTGTGTCTTCTTCTTTCCAAAGCCTCAACTATTTGCTTCATTATGTTGAGGAAATATACACAAAGTAGCGAACATGTTAGATCGGAGACCAGTCGCCAATTTACTTGGCGGCTGGCCTGGATATAACCTTTTTGCATAAACATTAAGTCGGTTCCACCACTTTAAGGGTTAAGTCTTTAGAATGTCTCTCGTTACCAGATATTCAACAGAAGATTTGACCAGATGACAATTTTCCACGCCCTCTTGTTCGTTAAAGGAAATTTTATAATTGCAGCTTCTTGAAGCCAATATCACGTGAATTTATTTGTTTGGGGTTTGTTAAACTGTTTACTAGTTAAACCATTATCCATGTTTATTAAATGCAACGGATCAATTCACGTGTCAATCAGAAATTACGTGTTTGTTTATAATCCCACACTTTGTTGCGTCGCCTCTAAGCCACTATGAAAAGAAATAAAGACTGGCTTCTAATGAGCAATTTATCTTTTTTCCTCAACTGTTCTTACCCAATATCCTAAATAAATGAGTATTCCAATGCAACAGTGGTTCAGAGTTTAAGAGTCGGTCTCTTGGGTCCCGAGTTCGATCCCCGTTGGGCGAGGTGAAAATTGACGGGACTAACACTCAATCGGCGCGCGTACTGGTTAAGTATCCGGGGAAAACTTATGAAGAGTAAATGCAATCGTCTTCAAACTTCCGTCACATTCGATGCAAAATAAATAAGTTTAAAATAAAGTTTACAATGCTATTTTTGTCGTTGCTTTCGGTTTGGGCCAGTCACAAATTTCCATATTGGGGTATGGATAAAATACAAGACCTTAGTAGTTGATCAAAATTCAATATCTGTGTGAATAAGAAACGAATTCCTGTCAGCATCGACTTACTTCCTTGTCGTACATTTATCAGATATAGATGAACTCATTTACATTCATTCCGAAACTAGAAACAACTTCGATCGCATGTAAAAACTCGTTTATTGTAATTTGGGTAAGTGCAATGTAAATGTGCTGGATGATAAGTTGTTCGCATGTAATGAGTTATTACAGAATTAAATGATACATTAGAACTGGTTTACATTATAACGATGAAGTCAAAAACAGAGGTATGAGTTCAAAGAATGGAAACGGTGAAATAGAAGTAAATCTGAGGGAATTTTAAAGATGAAACAGATTGTTGCTGCTTCTGCTGTTGCTGTTGTTGTTGATTTATCCTGTCACTAGTGCCATTTCGGGACCGATAACTAGGTGCCGTATAACATTTGTGATATCCGGCACTAACCATATAATACATGCACGCGACTAATCATGACGTCATAAGAACGATATGACGTCATGTTTACATCATTCTCTACTTATTTTTTTCCGTTTTTCTCGTGTTTTATTTACATCTTGTTTGTTTGAAAGAATGCATAAAGGTAACAGGATAAATAGAATAGATGGTTGGTGTCTTTGAATAAGAAAAGTTATCGGGCTCAGCTTCGGATTATTATCCGTTTCGCCTTCGGCTCACCGGATAATAATCCTAAGCCTTGCCCGATAACATTTCCGATTCACGACACCAACCATCTATGTAGCTACTGATGATGAATGATGAATGAATGAATCGTGTTTTACGGCGGATCGACATCTAAGGTCATTTAGCGCGCATTATGATGAGGCTGATAAACGTTCATCGATTCATTTACATGCTAAAACGTATTTGGTGAGTAAAAAATATATAAAATGTGTAATGAATGATAGCAGATATAATATTTGCAATGGGCTGGTGGTCGTAGATAACTAATTTGTCATGAATGTGTGATATTAAATAAATTGTACTGATGATGAAGATGACAGTAATAAATATATAACATGCAAACCATCATTAAAGTACTATTTAAGTAAAAGTGTTTTGATAGAAAGTATAAAAATGTGAAAAAGAAGATGAAACTGATGAAGAACAAAAAAAGAGATGGTAATAATCAGACATTAGATGAAAAATAAGTATATTCATTATCATCGTTAGCATTATCATCATTATCATCATCGACGTCATCATCACCAACGTCATCATCATCATTTCCGTCGTCGTCATCATTAACGTCGTCATCACCATTGTTAGAGTTCCTTATAGATACGATTTGTCAATCAAAGAGACGTTCCTAGAATGGGGAAAATTGGCGCTATTGATCGATTACAAAACGGGAGCTCTTATCTAAGGAAGATCGACCCGAATAAATGTGTACGAAATTGGACGTGCAATAACATCAGATTAAATCAAATCATGTCGAGGTCGGCGGAGCCCCAATCATTACTGAGCTGCAACGTGGAAGAACAGGGGTGCTGTGATTGTGTTAATAAAATTTAAGAATCTACGAGCGTTTGTTTGCGTGTCTGTTTGTGTGTCTGTCTGTGTATTTTCATGTCTTGGTGTCTTTTGTCCGTCCGTAGGCTGCGTCATCTTGCAAACCAACCATCTCACTTCATCAAATAACGTAGTTCGTCACCATATTGTATCACCATTTTACGTTACTGTATCATACCAACATCTCGTCTCCAGTCACCATATGGTATCGAACCTGTTACGAAGAGCTTCCGGATTGAATTACCAAAAAGTAGTCCCATTTACAAAATTGAGTTTCCACTTCTATTTGCATAGTTTTGCTAGTAAAAGAAGACCTGGCGTGTTTTCTGTAAAGATGATAGTCTTGCAATGGCCTCGAAATTTCTAACTCTCATTGAACCACATTGGTGTTTTAGCAATATTGCTAAAGAAAGAGAATGCTTTCCTTGATTCAGTACAGTTTTGAAAATACATGGTTTAAAATTGGAGTCAATGGGGATATAGGATCTTAAGAACAGCAGACGTATGACCACAAGACCATGGTCCTGTCGATATACCATTTTACTATATCATGTAACTGTACCATATCTGTACACCACATAGCTTCACGTAACAACGTCACGTCAGTATGTCACGTGACCACATCCCGTCACCACAGCATGTCACTATAACAATGTAACCGTAACACGTCACCACATAGCGTCACATTGTCACGTCACCTTGTCACACACAATGCTTAGATTGGCCATTGAAATGAATACAAATAAACATGGTAAGACTAAGGGAAATTCCGTTCATCCTAAATCTGCTACGCACATAAACGTTGTTTGGTCTCTTATAGACAGTAAATAATGTAATAACAATGCCTTTGGATATAACCGAACCGGTATTGCTTCTTATAAAATATTTGTGATCGCCTTAGGCCATGACTGATCTGTTAGTTTATTAAGTTACACAGCTGTAATTGTAATGTGACGCGTCAGGAGCTGGTCAGGAGTGACCACCTTTAAGTATGTAATTGTAATGAGTTGTACATCTAATCAGCAGTTTTATATATACATGATCGTATTTCGATCTATCCTTATTTTATCATTTCTTATTTCTTAAAATAGTCTTATATCTTGTTTTCCTACGTTTATCAGCGTCTCTTTGATAAAGACTTAATAATTACTTCATAGTTCTTTGTTGACATATCTTTCTAAACCACTGTGTCATAGGTATAAATTGCTTATGATGAGCAAATGATCCTTTTTTCCACAATGGTTGCCACCAAATATCATACAAACAATGCATCGGTTTCATACATCATTTTGAATTTCGTTTCCTTTATCCGTTTTGAACTATCACAATGTAAGTGCGTTTTCTGACAGTCATTTGGAAGCCTTAATTACCAATTTTAGTCGGGACTTGAACGATGTCGTAACAATTGCTCTTATATCGGAGCTAATTAACTCTACACTTCAAAGCTTTACTAAATACTAAGTATTTCAAAATATTGCATAATATCAACACAAGTGCACATGTATGAAACCTGTTTAAGTTCTATGATCGAAATATCATGTTATACTGAAGTGTTCTTCAGCAAATACGGCACAAAAAAAATTGATCGTGTTGAGATATTTTTCCTCTTCAGCACAATATTGTTAAATAAAAAGTAGCAATTCAGATTTTTAAAAGCGCTTATTCACAGATATGAGGACATTTGATAGTTAAAAATTAATCTATTCAAAATTGTACAACAGCTGTATTTTGTATGATACATACTGGAAAATAGCTATTTGATAAAGGTTAGTCCACATGAAAGGTTTCTGAGCCTGCACGTAGTGAATTTATATGTTTTATATCGAAAGGCGTTGCAATGGTTTTGAGCTCTAATGTATATAAAAAGTACATATCTCGAAATTTTGAAGCTTCCTGGGTTAACTATGCTTTCCACAACTACTTTGAATTGTACATTATACAACTTTACAAACATACTTTCAAATGTTCTCTTCTGTGAACAAGGACATTTAAAAAGTCTGCAGACAGGAGCAACCTTGCTAATTGGGGGCACCCCAATGTGCCCAGTGCAAGTGTCAAGGAAGATATCCTCAATTAGTCCAATATCCCCGGGAAACGGCATTCGTTACCGGTGTTTCGTTGAAAACACCCTGAACCATGGTCGAAAGATACACCGGAAACTGTGGTGACAGAATAGAAGAAAATAGAAGAGTTTATTTGTAGCCCTTTTGACCATAATACAATATACGTATAAACATATACACATGTTATTGTGTTGTTCAAGGTTATACTCTAACACCTAGTATGAATGGTTCGGAAGGTACATTGGATGCTATGGTGAAAATCGTCTTCAACCAGCCCCTCTCATTTAAACAACTTTTATCATACATGCTGGTAAATACATAAATACATTGCATCTTTACATGGTCTGTTTCCTTAATGCTAGTTACGCGTGAACAGTTAGTACTATTGCTTTATGGTGTAAAAAAATGTGAATCTATATCATTGTATCTTTTATGACGTATATTTAACTGTGCAACGATTAACTACGAACTGTAAACCGGAAATTAATGCTCGGGCACTGGTGTCCGGTCTAGCTATGTACTCCGAATTCGTTGGTAAAGGTAACCAGAAACGACGATCAATGGCAAAACCGCTTGTTGGTGCATAGTTTTGCTAGTAAGAGATAACATGTTAGACCACTGATATGTTTCCTGTATAGATGATAGTCCTGCAATGATATGAAGGTTGGTTTATTTGCCTATTGCGGCACTATTTGTTTCGGAACTATGAGTACAAAATGCTGGTTTCTGTCAGATTTGACAGCTTTTGTACTGGATTTCGGATGTTACTAGAGGACTTTGCTCCGTAGAAATAAGTGGGATGATAAAGGTATCCATTTTATACAGTTTTTTGGGAATTCAATGCACCATTTTGATGTGTTGGCATATTACTAAGAGGCATAACACTATTCCTAAAAGAAAAAAACCATGGAAATGCACAATTTAGAAATACTCTAGATCTTATGAAACAAAAAGATGACAAACTGTAACATTTCTTAATATATTGTATGATATGCGATATCATGGACAGTGCCTTGGTATATGTTACTATGAAATTTGATTAATTCAGTTTAAACCTATCTATTTTCTATCGATTATGAAACAAGTTTATACAATTTAGATTAATCTCTCTCGATTCTGCTTCTTGGACACATGACCAGTACTTTCGAAATCTTTATTTATATGACGGAAATGTAATGAACACATTATCTTCTAGGCGATATTCTGAAAGTGAATGTCATCCCTCATCATAAATATAGTGTCGTGGTATCGCCATCTTTAACCCAAGCTTATTGAGATAACATACAACGGTATCAGTCGTAAATGTTCGTCCCATATTCAAAACAGGTCAACCGAAAACTAACTGATTTGACATGAGTACGTATATACTGATGATAATATAATACCTAAAAGGGAAATCGTAAGGATACAGACTAGGCCAGCGAAAATTACCAACAGAGAATTAAGATTTCTGTAGTAATGTACTATATGCTTCCCACGTGGTGTGTATGATTTCGTTCACAAATGTTCCTAACTCAGTTATTTGCATCTATTATGTCCTATTATTAAAATGACATAATGTGTAGTACTGTACTACATAAAATAATATATATATGACTTCATTTATTTGTTTTACATCGATTGTGAAGGAAATTTGAAGATTGTTTTAATCAATCTCTATGAATAGTTCCTGGAAACTATTCCAGTACTCGCGTCAATGTGTAGGTAAGTCCCTCGTCATTTCTCACCTAGCAGTTATTGGAGATAGAACTCGCGACCATTGGTACACGAGGCTAACGCTCTACCTCTGCACCGAAAGTGTGATGAAAGATCACGCTATCTGACACAGATAGTTATGTCTTTTAAAATTTATTTTCGACTTGATCCTTTTCTATTTGCACGTACTCATCTTAGCTTACACGGATGTTTTAGAAACAATTGTGACAAAAGAAAGCAAATCTTACATAGAGGAGACGGTCCGTACAAGCATAGCCTTCGTTGGAATCCATTTTCATCTGTTTATTCATAAATGTATATCTATCTGTTAATATATATGAAATTATGAATAAAATGTGTTTAAACTAGTTTTCAAATGATCCTTTATTTCATTTTATCATATGTGTTTCTTACATGTATCATAAATGTATTGCTTATCTATCCTTGCTCCATGCATACGTTTTCTAATGCTGTTTTCAGTTCGAAGATATCGAAACATCCTATATGATAAAACTTTTTCAAGAAGAAGAAAATTTCTCAATGTGTCGCTACTCCCAGCTTTTTGCCCTTCGATTCTGATAAGGTGAAAATTAATGATAATCCATGTGTTAATACACAATAAAGATAGCTCTGTCTATTGGCAAGGTGCCCATAAGTTAGGGCCTTCATATCATTTTAACCCTCTATTAGACCATTAAAAAACACCTTCTCACAAATGAGGAATAGTTCACGAAAAACCAATCAATTGATAATCATTGCCCTGTAATTCAATATTAAAACCACCCCTTTATTGATACTAATCTGGTTTTCTTTGAAGTGAGGAGGGGTGTGAGTGAGTATAATTAACGGTGAACAGAATGGCATTGACGTCATGTGTTTACATAGGTAATAAATACGTTCAAGAGGTGCTTGGAAATTGATATCTTTTCTGACAATTAATGACTAGTGTGTAATCATTACAAATGTTATAATCCTGATAGAAACCTTTCTAGCAGAGGATTCAACGAAGCGTCATTCGAACACCTACACTGTAACACGCTCTGTCTGCAACGTAGCAGGTTGTTCGTTTGTATAAACTAAACTCATTTACATCGATTGTGAAACAAGACATTGCATCTTTAATTTATAATTCTCGATTATGCTTCCTGGATACAAACATGTAACCAGTATTCGCGGGGAATGTCGATTCATTTAAGGTCGCACGGAGGACCCCGCTACTCAAGGATTTCGAAACCAGACACTCTTGTCCAAAGATATATGTAAAGGATTGAAAAATCCCTTTTACGACTTGTGTTGATTTGTTGTGATTTGTCCAAGTTGAAAACAACAACAGATGACAGAAGAAAGCAATTAAAGTGCTCGTTATATTCATCGGATTGAAACCACTATAACAAAATGATAAATTGCTAATAATGAACATTTTTCCTTTCGTCACAGTGATTTCTTAGATCTTTTTCAGTAGATGTGGAAAATGAGTTATTGTTGGAAGAGGTGTAAACAAAGCGTAATTGTAGTTAACAAACGAACCTATGGGGAACTCTTGTCAGTCATTCAAGCCCCGTGTTTATAAATGATTCATAGAGCTGTCAGCATATTTGATTTGATAGGCATTATTTAACCTATTTCTTCGTATGAATTATGTTACGTGTCTATATTCAGGCACAAGCCAACAACAATTCGAGGCTCCAATGCAAGACTAAAGCAAGTGCTTCACAAATGTGAAGTACTTGCTATAGTATTGCGTTGAACCCTCGAATTGTACATCGATAATTGAATTGTCTTCGTTTAACTTGAAACCATTGTGACCAAACGAGAGTTCTACTCGTCAAATTGTCTATTTGATACAGTGACCTCTGCAATATTTCGCTTCAATCGCCTAAAACCGGGAATAAGCGTTGTAGTGGTTTACGTAAATAAGCGTTGACGTGATTTGTGTTAGAAAGAATCTTTATAAGATTTAATTATAACCCAACGTTTGCTTGAAGAATTAGTGGTTTCGGACAACCTTAGGCATGCTTAGAACATCCAAGGAAGAAATCCATGGCTTATCGGAGACGTGGTTTTATTCGTACATTGCACATTATGCTCTGTTGTACTATATCAATTCAATTTAATTGTTTATTTGGCAAAAACCAGCATATAAATATCTTTGACCAATACAACATTAACAAATATAGTAAAAACAGACATATACAGTATATACTCAAGCATGTTAGATATACAAATTCGATAAAGATTATGAAATCCCCAAACGAACAAGACTCAAATTTAGTTGATAAAACACATACAAGTACATGCATATCTATGCACATCAAAATGTGTTTGTGTTGCGCCGTTGCAACCCAACCTCTGCATAATTCACACTCTGATCTGATGTTGTTAAACTGAATAAGAAATTGCTGGCATTCCATATGCCCCTTTTGATAAGGACTATTTCTTTATATCCAAGAGTTCGGCATAAGACAGTTTGATTTTAGGATAAGCGTTGTAAAGTGATCTAAAACTAGATCATAGAAGTTAGAAATAACTGGCATTCGATCTACCCCTTTTGATATGGACTATTTCTTATCTCCAAGAGTTCGGCACAAGACATTTTAATTCTAACATACGCGTTGTTAAGTGATATGGTATTTGACGGACGGTTTATATAAGTCAAACGTAAAACCAACATATCAAGGGTTCAACTCAAGACTATAGTAAGTGTTTCATTAACATGAAGCACTTACTATAGTATTACGTTGAACCCTCGATATGTGTTTACGATCGAAAATCGACCGACGGCCCATATATCGTCTTACCCCGGAATGCCGCCATTGGAGTCCCTAATGATCGTGTACCTTCCATATTGACCTTTCAAATGACATTCTTTATTATCACTTTCTAGGAGATACGCCCCTCTTTTAAGACAAGACAGTATATTACCTTATTTCCAATGCTTTAGTTCTTCTGTAACGAATTTATGTCGGTTTTTGGAAAAGTCCATTCAAGTCCCTAATGATCGTGTATCTAACATACTGATCTTTAATATGACATTCTTTATTATCACTTTCTAGGAGATACGCCCCTCTTTAAAGAGAAGACAGTATATTATCCAATACTATAGCTTTCCTATAACAATTTCATGACTCCTTTTGGAAGAGTTCATTCGGAGAGAACCTCAATGAGCATTGCTACAGTGTATCGTTCCAGTCTTTTTCTATTGACCGTGGTTAAATTATGTGTCTGTGATTTAGGCTGTGAATAAGATATCTTTAAACGAAAGCGTCCAAAGGGTATATCCTCTTGGAAGAAATTAAGGTTGGTTTTGTCATAAATAGTCTTGACTAGCGGATACTAATGCCAAATGTCCTGTGGCTGAAGCAAAGACATTTCCTTGGATCCGGTAACCTTCAATTATATCAAAGTATTTATTATATCCTGAGGATTTCTCTACTTTTACCCCTAACGCCCTTTATGGGGAAGGTATTGGACAGTCCCAATAAAAGGCCGTTTCTGTTGGCGATAATTGAACTTAATGTGAATAAGAATTTATAATTTCGTCTTTATTTTACAACTTTTTGATGTTTTTCATATGTAAAGTGTACTTATTTCATGCTAATATTTCTTATCTGCGATATTGATTGAATAAATCGTGTTTTCACAAAGCCAATTTACAATAAATTCTGTATATATAATTTTGGATTGAAGGCCAAGTAAACGCTTATCAATATGATGTGGAATGCATTACAATAAAGTAGCACATTTAACGCAATTAACGATATAATTGGTTAAACAACTTGAAATTATCGATATCGCGCACGATGAAATAAATGGAACAATGCTATAATTACTGTTGTAAAATGCTTTGCCATAACCCGGTCATTGATTTTGTTTGACCGGTCCAGCCCTAGAATAAATAAGAACTTCTGACCTTTAAGAGAACTTGTATTCGTTGTTTAAATCGGTGGTATAATTTGCTTTAACAGTATGTATCATCTTCCCCAGATGCGAGAAAAAGTTCAAAAATTCGAACAAGCAATTAGTTACCTTTTAGCCAAAGAACAACGTCGTTTCAAAATGAAGCCTGCGTGTTTAAGTGGTAAAGGTTGTGGACTTAGAACTCAGGGGTCCCGGGTTCGAGCCTCAAGTTCCTTGGGAGTGACCTTTGATGAGTCACTCCAGAGCCTTAGCCTAATACTGGTGAATCCAGAAAAAACAAAGTCCTGGGACCCAGGCTTAAGTATTTTTCTGGTAAACGGTAAAACAATCACCGTCAATTCAATATGCGGATTTTCAAAAGTTAACATATTTTGAGTATCTTTCCTCATCAAAATTAAGTAGATATTAAAGGTTTTGAAAACAGAAAACACAAAGAAAATTAACCAGCATTCTAATGGTCAACATCCTGTGGCACCTTACATTCTACGTTGTTATTAAGCTGTTGGCACCTTCGTGCAAACTTATAATAAGAAATAAATTGATATTCCGTATCATGTTCCTTTTGACTCTGAAATAATACGTTATTACTATGCTGAATGTAATTTGCCAAATGACACTGTTTTCATTGTTATGTCTGTTATGTAGTTAATTGTATTTTAAGAACAATGAGCTAATATGCTTAAGTTCTAATAGAATATGTTCTGTTCTGTTCTGTTCTGTAATCGCTCGTTTAAGAACATCGAGCCTATACGCTCGAGTTCTAATAAACTTATGTTGTATCACATATAATAAATCAATTCAGATAACTGTCTCCTAAAAGTAGAATACCCATAATCCGCCATTGTGCAAGTCCTTCTTACATCGACTTTCTTCGGTCGTTCTCGGTAAAAATCGGTCGGGGCCGGAACTACTCGGTTTGATGCTGATAGTTCTGGTCACGACCGATGTATGCCGAAAATGACTGAAGTAATCCGACTTAAGCCTGAATTTCAAAACGGCGGAGTATTGGTACTCTATCTTCAGACAAATCACGACATGGAGGGGTTGTCAATCTAGGATAGATTCTGAATCCTAATCTGACAATTCTCCAACCGGATAGACCGCCGGTGAGTGGCCGCAATTGACATTTTCTATTATGTTTTCGAATGAGATGGAAATAAATCGCTCGTGCTGGGCTAACGTTTAACCCTTTACTCCATAGCGCTTCAATTTGCATCTCATCATCTGCTGCGAAATACTTTAAAAGCAAATATATGACAAACGAATAAATTGCTCCTGTTGAGCAATTAACTCCTTCGTTACAATTGTTTCTACCCCATATCAGAAAAACACATGTAAGTAGGGTTTTATCTTCTTGTCGTCTGCTAATGCTTTTAAGTTTGACCGGTCACACATGTCCATAAACTGGGGAACGGTTTAACCCTTTACCAAACAATAACGAAATTTAACCAGTTTGTTACAGACGTCTCTGGAAAACAGTGTGGGGAAAAGGAGAAATTGCTCTTAACGAGTAATTTCTCCTTTTACCACAGATTTCTGCCCTATCAGAAGATCATTTTTCAATTTCATCACATTTTGAAATGTCGCCTGCAATCTCTTTCAATTTGGGACAGTCGAAAATTTGGCGTTTGGTAAAGGGTTAATCTAATTTGCTGGAGTTGCGGTCATCGACTTATAGAGAGGGATTCCGAATACATTCCATTCTGTATACAAATCGTCCTGCTTATTTCTTTTATAGATTGGGGATTAAGAAGTTGATATACATTCGGCCGATTGCATTGGAAACCAACCCGTGTGTCTTGATACCGTTACTGCGTAGAATGTATCCATAAACGTCTTACGACTCGCCGTATCTTTCGTTTTTTATTAGTTAGGATACCTACAAAATTGGATTGACAATTGGCTTTTGAAGTGTATTATTCGCATATATCAAAATTGCCCCAGCAAACAACTTTGGTTGATAGCGGCCCTGCGATTTAGAGTTGGCCTCCAAGGTCGTGGGTTCGATTCAATGAAATAATTTCACTGCACAATATGTAACAAAGAGAAGTGTTATAAACCTTGTTTTATTGACATGGAATTCAGTTTTTTGTACGCTAACCACCATTTAGTATCTCATTTAAATCAGGACACTTTTGAAGGTTGCTTCTTTATCAAATATGCCTTAGGGATATGTGTGGCTAGCTAGTAAGTGTACGTTCAGTCAGAAACCGTATATGGAAAGGATTCAAACGGATTCAATCAGCTAAGTAGTCACATCGTTTACATTTGTTCGCATGACGGAATTAAATTAATTGGTTCATATTCTTTTTATAATTGACAAGTGTACAGTTCTTTTTACGCATTCGCAGAAGACTCTTTAAAGGACCTCTCTTTAAATGGCAGACGGTTTGATTATTTCTCGTTACG
The DNA here is from genome assembly GCA_947846245.1 of Cerastoderma edule. NCBI lineage: Eukaryota > Metazoa > Mollusca > Bivalvia > Cardiida > Cardiidae > Cerastoderma > Cerastoderma edule. Next base: position 38,742,892 of record OX401407.1, on the reverse strand, counting down.
AAATATATAAACGAAATAAATTACCTGTTTAATGATTTTTTTTATGAAAGTTATTGACAACCTGTATCTTTATTAAGACACAGTGTAACAAGCGTACGTGCCTTTTAGTGCTTTGGTGAAAAGTTCGGTTAATAAACAGACGTGAAATTGCTCTGTATCACTCGTTGTAAGTGTCACATAATCAGAACGTCAACCAAGTTTACAGGCTTGTTCCCCAACATTTATACGCAATGCGAAGACTTCACAAAACCGCAACAAATGACAATGACAAAATGACAATCATTTTTTAAAACAACCGTTAGAATGGCTTGCTTGATTTACACGGTACGCCTCATGTGCCTTTACCAGACGGTTGTGAACGAAATTGGAAAGCGAATCAATCATCTTGTCTTATTTAACTATAGACTATACATCTGGTTGGATCTATTTTACTAAAGAAGTCATTTTATTTTGAAAGTGTTGGAATCTCAATTTATGAGATATTAAAGAAAACAGTGTGAAGGAAAGTAGTTTTAACATCGAGCAGTTACTTCGCTGGTATGAGGTACTTTTAGGTACAGCACATAAAAAAGACATATATCTTAATGACACACTATCGTTTTCGAATTTCACAGAGGAAACGTTATTTTCTCTCAAACACTAATAATTGTCTATCGCTAATGCTTTCAAGTCCAAATTATAGACACAATCACGTTTTAAAATGACATAGTGTCTGTCAGTTGTTTACAAAGGGAACTGGTTAAGAATGGTGTTCATTGGCCGGCTGGTACCTAGAGGCTCTTCTATTAGTTGGATAGCCACTTACAACCCATTCAAGTAACATGAAGAATCGCTCATAATGGAATAGCATCATCAAGCACTGTGAGAGGAAAGTCGTCGTTTCCAGATAAAAGTATTTATTTTCAAGAAATTCATTATATGGATGCATATTCTTTTTTAAAGACACTAACTCAGATATTTGTGGTCTGCGAGTAATAAACTTTAAAAACAAATTGATAAAACACAATAATTGTCACTAAACCAAAGATCATATTCAATTTCTTTACTTCTAAGTTGCTGGAATTCCGTGATTTTGTTAGATATTGTGAAGTGATTGCGCCTGTCAGTGTGTTTAAGGGAAAGCCTGTTTATAGATAAACGCAGAAATTCCCTATCGCGACCTCCCTAACGTCACGTAGCACGAGCAATTAAATGTTTCCGACGACACACGTGACGATGGTATCTAAAAATAACACCTATTAATCTGAGTTTAGCTCGACAATTCATTTTATAAGTTAAAATCCAAATCTGTGAGATAGTCCTTTTGAGAAACGAGGGTTGTCATCTTTTGTTATCATAGTTTCTTCTTATATTGCAAATAAATCTGAAAGAAAAAACCTTTATAATATCGACAACTTGTCTATCATATGTAAACTCCCACCTCTCATTTAAACCAGTCAAACGATTCCCAATTGGGAAGGTATGGGTTGTATGTAAGACTAGCACAATGTCATCTTTTGTCACAATGTTTTTTTTCTTATTGAATATAAATCTGAAAAACCTGACAAAACCGTCCATATTTCTATCATTTCTTAACTCTCACCTCTCATTTGAAGCGACAACAACTCCCCATTTGCAAGTTATGGTTTGTATTTAAGAAAAACGCATTTTTATCTTTTGTTAGACTGGTATTTTTTCAACTTGATAACATCAACCATCTTTCTATCATATATAAACGGATCTCTCATTTTAACCGGTCAAACGATTTCTCCATTTGGAAGTTATGGGTCGTATTTTAGAAACTCGCATTGCCGTATTTTGTTACGATAGCTTCTCCTTCTTGAAGATATATCCGAAAATGAAATCTTTATAATATCGATATTTCTATTGTTTCCAAACACCCATCTCTCATTTGAACCGGTCAAACGATTTCCCGTTTTGAAGTTATGGGTCCTTCTGTTGTAATAGCTTTTCTTCTTATGAAATATAAATGTGAAGAACAAAAACCCGATATCAACCAACTTTCCATCAATTCTTACCTCCCACCTCTCATTAGAGGCGGTCAAACGATTCTCTTTTGGGAAGTAATGGGTCGTATTTTGGAAACGCGCATTTTCATGAACTGTTACAATAGTCTTTTTTCTTATTGAATATAAATTTGAAAAAGAACCCTGATATAACGACCATCTTTCCTACGTACTTTCCATCATATCTAAACTCCCACCTCTCATTTGAAGCGGTCAAACGTTTCCCCATTGGGAAGTTATGGGTCGTATTTTACACGTTCCACATCAGACTTTTATCCCCCTCTCCCTTCAGAAAGGAGCTCATAAATCACGAGCGGGTTTAATTGACGGAGCGGCTCTCAGATATATCTCGTCTAATTGCATCATGTCTGTACGGGGTAGGGTGATTAACACAATATTATCACGGGGAAGGGTGAGGGGAGTGGTTGGTGCTAGATACAATAACGCAAGTATATGAGTTTGAATTAGAAACGAAATTGTGTGGAACAGAGGACTTGTCGTAAACGGTAGTTTTTCACTTAGTTTGAACAATCATTAAACTTTAGGCGATATACATTTGTTTTCACAGATCCATTTTGAAGTAAAAGACTTCTTGTGTGGTAATGACACCGCAGCTTTGACGCTTTGCGTCAGTTCTCGGCAAATGCTTTAAATGCAGCTTTTCGGGACCTCTAAATTACCGATTTATGGCAGTGTGTCGTCTAATTTTGGTTTTACTTGGTTGTTTCTAGTGTTAACGAAGGTGGTGTTCGAGAGGAAATGGCAATGTTGAGCGTAAAAGGGTTGGCGGAGAGAGAATGATACTAAGGGGAAAGCAAAGGGTGGTAAAAGTTGAAGGGAAAGGAAAGGAGAAACGTTTTGATTGTGTGGATTAGGGTATTTCACCGTTTTAAACATTTTTAATTTGAATCACAATGATCACCTGGCAATGCTGTTGCTTTTCTCCCTTGGTTCCGCATTAATATTCCTTCAAATCCGCTGACTACATTCCCACAATAACGTAATTGAAATACGTATAATTCATGTAGAAACACCCTTATCAAACTTTAGGTTTCGACCCTAGCACTCCTGCAAGTCAAGTTAGACATAACTCTCACTTAGCTGATATGGCTCGACAAGAGGAAAACAAAGAAGTATAAGATACTTTAATATTTACAGTCTTAGACTATACTACCCACCATATGATTGGTTAAAAAGTTGTTAATGATTGTGATAAAGTCAGATTTTAGTGGTATTTCGGTTATTCCAGGCGTTAGTGAACAATCAACGGTGTACTTGTCTTTTCTTATCAGTACAACCAAACATAATGTTGAAAGCACGTAGTTGTCCTCCGAATGGACCATAATGAAGGATGGCTAGAGTCGAAATAAACATGCCAAATTTACTTCATTCGAACGTCAAAACGAAATCGGAATTCACCGAGAACCATAAGAGTGCGAAATTGCTGAACCCCAACCGTATTGGCCTCGATACCAACTATGGTGTTGTCAAACGGAGTAGTACTTTCCATGATGGTACACCGTTGTTGCTAATCGCATGGTCTGTCTTGAGATTTGAAAACCCTGGATAGATTCCCCATAGCGGCTTATGATTTCACCAGTCCTGAAAAAGATGTTTGAAACAGTAATGGCGGTTAATTTGAATTTCATACAAGGATTGCTAACCGTCTTGACCGACGCTCATGAGCAGTTAAGCAAGAGTTCTTTCTCAATCTATTTTGGAATGGGTGTCGTTATATAACTTACCGTTAGATTGCTTGGTAATTATCTAAAATAGTAGATATTTGTTTCGTGTTCTAAAACCTAAAATATCCGCTTAATTGCTATTAGAACAGATTTTCAGAGTAGCAAACTGGTTAGATCACAGGCCAGCCGCCAATGTACTTGGGTTCTAGTCTAAGATCTTACCTGTTTCCATAAGCATGAAGTCGGTTCCAGCAATATAGAAGATAAGTTGTTGACACGATGTACAAACGTGATACAAACTTACAAAACATAATGACGAAATGTGAATGTCCTGACTGTGCAGATCGTGTTGTACAAAGATAAACGACTTTCTCTCTAATGGAACAAGACAGATTTAATTGTGTTTTATGTTTTCGATGTGACATGTACACGACAAACCAACGGCTTGTTTCATTCTCAAGAGCAATCCTTTAACACTCTCTTTGTGTTTTCCTGAACTCATCAAGGGATCGTTAAAAGCACTATATAAAGGGCTCTGTATATCAAACAGACATTTACAGGAACTTTCTTCATTACTAACACAATTAAAGTTAATCGTCATTACAACATAGATATTGAAGATGAACCTTTGTGTGTTCAAGTAATGAAATGAAATTATTGTGTTCTGTTCTTTTTCTTTTGATATAGCTTGAAAAGCAACCAAGTCGTTGGGATTTTCCCCTTACTGTTTTACTTGACTTTTATGTTTTAGATGTGACAAATACACGACAAACGAAGTCCACATCATACGGCTTGTTTCGTTCCCTGGAGTAATCCATTAACGCTCTCTTGGTGTTTTCTTGAACTCATCAAGGGATCGTTAAGATTACTATATAAGAGATGTGTATCAAACAGAAAGTTAAAGGAACTGTCTTCATTACTCACACAATTGAAGTTAACATAAATATCAACCCTTTACCAAACAACAATTATTTGACAGTCCCAAATTGAAAGAGTTTGCAGACGACATTTCAAAATGTGATGAAATTGGAATATAATCTTCTGATAGTCCAGAAAACATCGTGGGAAAAGGAAACACTGCTCGTCACGAGCAATTTCTACTTTTCCCACAATGTTTTCTAAAGTCGTCTGCAACAAAGTGGTTAAATGTCGTTATTGTTTTGGAAAGGGTTAGAGATGAACCTTGAGTGTTCAAGTCATGAAATAATCTTCTTGTATTCCGTTCTTTGTCTTTCGATATAGCTAGATAAGCAATTAAATCGTTGAAATTCCCCCGTACAGTCTAAATTGTGTTTTGTGATTTAGATGTGACATATGCAGGACAAACCTTGCCCGCATCACACGATTTGTTTCTTTCCCAGAAGTAATACATGTATTAACACGCTAGGGGGTGGGGGGTGAACTCAATAAGGAATCATAAAGAGTGCTGTATAAATAACCCTGTGTTCAAAGATACATGTTTATCAACCATGATAAAAATCGGCAAATGTCGACAAATCTCCGTAAACGCCAATAATTACCAAATGATCTACGGACGCCACTCGACGATTTCCGCGAATGTCCCCCACATTCACGGAAATTGCCGAGGAGCGTCTGTAAAATCTTCGGACGAAGTCGGAATTGGTGATTTTTACCGCCTTTCATTAGGGATTATATATCTTAAACAGAACAGTACAGAAGCTTTCTTCATGAGTTGCACAATTAAGGAAGTTCACCATAACAACATGTATGACCCGTCATGACGATTAACATTAAGAGCCCAAGTAATAAAATGTTATTCTGTTCTGTTCTGTATCTTTAGATATATCTGGATAAGCAATGCAGTAGTTAAAAGCATTCCCCTACAGTTTCAACTGTGTTTTATGTTTAAGATGTGACATACATTGTAAACATGACAATACGAGTCTTCATTACACGGTTTGCTTTGTTCCCGGGAGTAATACATTAACACCCTTCCGGAATTTTCGTTGAACCCAATAAGGAATCGTTAAGGATATCATATAAAGGGCTTATTACATATCTTTGTAGGGTTTTTTTCATGACTTGCACAACTAAGGATTATTGTCATTACAGCATATATGCTCTAATGGCGATAATCCTTTAGAGCCTAAGTAATAAATACTATTCTATTCTGTTGTGTATCTTTGAATATATCTGGAAAGCAATGAAGTCGTTAAGATCATTCCCCTACAGTTTGGTTGTGTTTCATTTATGAGATGCGACATATACATGTCAAACCTAGTCCTCATCAGAGGGTTTGTTTCTTTCCCCTAGAAGTAACACTCTCGGAGTTTTTCGTAACACTCATCAAGGGATCGTATAGGGCTCTGTGTTCTATACATAACAGAACAGGCGTTTTCTTCGTGACTTTCACAATTAAGGTTTATCGTACAGACGTTTATTTCATGACCTTCACACTGCCATTATAACGTAAATGTTGTAATGGCGATGAACCTTGAGTGTTCAAGTCATGAAATGTATCTTTTGATCTGTATATTTAGATATATCTAGATAAGCAATCATGTCGTTAAGGTCATTTCCCTATACATGTATTAAAAACTACTGATTGGTTCAAGTTGAATGCAACAGATCAAAACAAAAGATAATATGTAAAACGCTTTGTTTGCTCTGTGATAGTTGGCAATATCCATTATAGCAAAAGAATTAATTACTTATAAGGGAGCACTTTATCCTTTTGTTAGCAAGGTCTCTAAAGCCTTCTGCATTTGATGTATTAAAGTGGGACATTAAAGAAACTTACACAGAGATTTGTTCCCTGGGAGTAATAAACGTTATTTGATATTGACAATCATTGTAACTAAACTTAAAAACCTCAAACAAGTTCTTAACTTCTAAGTTGTTGAAATGGCGTACTTTCGTTGAAAACGTGCAATGAGTAATCGCGTCTGTAAGCGCTAATATGGGAAAGCCGCTTTATAAATAACACAGAGATTACTTAACGTCACGTGACAAGAGCATTTAAACGTTTCCTAAAACCCATGAAAATCATAGCTTGTACAAATTATTATGTCGTTTCTAAGAAAGGTTATACTAAATACGCGAATTAATATCTGATATCGAAAAAAGAATGAAGAAATCACAATCACTGATAAATGCCCTGGACCGCCCGGATTTATGAACGAACGTTTGTGCAGTAAATATCACGAGTTTGTAACGATTCCAAAACTCTGTTTTATTTGGCACGGTGTCGTTACCTGCACCATATGTTTTCGTTTGATAGTGGCAATAAAATAAATATCATTGGATAAGCTTAGACGGAAAACATAAAGAAAAAAATGCTTATTCGAGCAATTCCATTTATTCTGTTGCTGAGATAATACTGTTGTAATAGTTCCGAGGTATTTCGGAATCACACACGCTCATGAAATTTGCAGAGGTGTCTGAAATGGCATTCCGGTGACTTTTCCCCTTTCTTTATTCTATATTAAAAAAAAGCATTTCTTGCCCCTTCACAGTACCTTACATGACACATTTCAGAGCTAATCCTCCTTGTTTCACTTGTCCACACTTCGTAAGCAGTCAAATGATCACAAAAGGACATGTAGGTTAACAGGTCTAAAATATTTGCGAACACCAAAGAAAGATAAAAGAAAAGGTCAACCAAAAAGGCTCCATCGTGCATTCTATAAGCATATACTTACACCACAACCTAACGTTCTGTTTACAGTACAACGACCTCTGACCAGTCTCGTACCTACTGTGCATGTCACAAAATGGAATTACAGCAAGAAAATGATGCCTGTCGATGAAAACAAATTTATGCATTGTAGCAATAGCTGTAAGATGGAAATTCTGATAATGTAACCAACATACATAGGGTGGCGGACTTAGAACACTGGGGTTCCGGGTTTGAGCCCCGCCGACACATCTGATTTCGTGAGAGTTACCTTTGGCAAGTCGCTTAAGATACCTAGCCTGTTACTGGTGGATCAAGGAAATCGGATACAGAAATAAAAAATGTTGATAGGCGGTGAACACCATACAAAATTAGATACATGTTGTATTGTAAGACGACGCCAGTTGTAGGGGTTTCTGTGGCCTTGAGGTTTAGTTAAAACATTGAATTTGAAATCGCTAAGCTTCTCATTGCGTGTGTTCAAACCACGATATTTGAATAATCAGGAAAGGCTGTCTCCCGACTGACTGACAGAATATTGATGGTTCTTGTCAGTCTTGCCCAGACCTTGTTGGCAGCTACATAAGGATCTTCTTCCATCCATTCTGAATCGCTGTTGCACTATAAATGATAGTTGTTGACTGGCTGGTAGACTTAATAAACATACAAAGACACAGGTCTTGTTGTGAAACACTGCATAAGTGTTGGTTAAAACATATATGCATAGGACACTAAGATATTAGACATAATCAGCATTGGGGTGTATTCTGAAAGGAACTATGCACTGTCGGTTAAAAAGATATCTGCATAGGGCACTCAAATATTATACGTTTGCACTGTTGATTAAAAGAATATCTGCAATGGACGCGTAGCTGGTAGACAGCATTAGCGTTTATAGATAAGTATGTGGTGTGTTCTGAAAGGAAATATGCACTGTTGGTTAAAATACATATGCATAGGGCGCTCAGATTTTAAACAGTATGAGCGTTGATAAGTGTGTGGTGTATGCTGAATTGAAGTACTGTTGGGTATAAAAACTATCTAGATAGGGCACTAAGCTGGTAGGCAGTATCAGCATTGACAAATATGTGGCAATAATGGAAAGGAATTTGCACTATTGGTTTAAAACATCTGCATAGGGCGCTCATATATAAAACAGCGTGGACAAGTATATGAGGTGTATACTGACTGGAAATCTGCGTTTTTGGGTTTAAACAAATCTATCTGGATAGGGCTCTTAACTGGTAGACAGTATCAGGTCGATAAGTTTATGGTGTGTATGCTGAAAAAACATTTGCACTGTTGGTTTAAAAAGTATCTCCATAGGATTGACAGCTGTAATGCACTATCAGCGTTGATAAGTATGGGGTGTATGCTGGAAGGGAATCCGCACTGTTGGTTAAAAACAATACATGCATAGGACACTAAGCTGGAAGACAGTATCAGCTTTGACAAGTACTGGGTGTATGCTAACTTGAAATCTGCAGTGTTGGTAAAATAGGTATCTGGAAAGTACACTTAGCTGGTAGAGAGTATCAAGGCTGACAAGTATGGGGCATTGATGGAACGTAATTTGCAAATACTGCATTAAATATCCGCTGGCGGTAACTTCAGGCTCCGGTGCACATGCTCTCCTAAAAATTAATTATCGCACAGGCAACGAGACTCGGACCCCTTTGGGAAATAAATGACGACGTGTGCATTACTCTGAATATGCATTTGATACATACAGGTCTAATTCACGTATACTTTACAGCTAGATCAGATCATCGATTAGCTATAAGCTACTTACGTGTCTCTCCTTCCGAACAGTTGCAAATACTTTGAACTGTTTATTTCAGGTATTTGGGTTTAACCTTATTCATTTTACATCGATTGTTATGTAAACTCTTACAACTTGTATGTATCACTCTCGGTTCTGCTTTCTGGGTACAAGACTAGTACTCACGCCAAAAGTGGATTAATGAAAAAACCGTAAAGTGAAAGCCAATGTTCAAGTAAATTGAACCCATGACCTTGTGGTCACATGCCGAGTATATACATGTACTACTGTTATCTACTTGGAGGTGTTAAAAGGAACAAACACAAACAGACAATCAAATAGCTAAGTGATAAAAAGCTCAACTCGATCAACCAGATAGAATATGAATATCCAGTAAAAACGTTCTGGCTATTTTTAACCCTTAGAATGATGGGTTATTTTCTAACAATAAATTTCTGTGTCGTCTGCTTTCCAAAATCTTAAATATCTGCTTAATTTTGGTGAGCAAATATACTCAGAGTAGCAAACAGGTTAGATCACAGGCCAACCTCCAATTTGTTTGTCGGTTCCATCAGTATAATGGTTTATTTCATTCTAAGCATACAATCACATAGCTAAGGGGTACAGAGTTCAACTCGATCAACCAGGTAGAATAGGAATAGCCGATAAAAACGTTCCGACCAGTTTAAATTTCATTCTTAGCATTCAATCAATTAGCGAAGTGGTACACAATTCAAACCAATCAACCATATAAACTACAAAATAACATATCAAACATTTGTGACAAAAGGAGATTTTGCTTATGCAAACAAGTTAGATCAAGGCCAGCCGCCAATTTACTTGATCTGACCTGTTTGGTAAACTGATTATCTTTCCTCGTGAGCAAATTCTCCTTTTGTCACAAGGTTTCAACAGGTATATACTAAACAGGGACACGCATTGTCTTCTATTTGTACGACAATGGTTAGTTCGAAGTTCGGGACAGTCTCCATACAATAAAGCTTTTCAACGCATGTGCATCGTTTTGCCAAAACGAGGCTCTTATAATATTCCATTATGTCGAAGGATTTATCCGAATGACGTCTATTGAACTCTGTGGAATTCTGCTTTCGTCTTTTGGGATTAACCTCTCCGCCATCTAGGCCACCCAGATGCATTGCTTTTAAAGAAATGGACGAAAAGTAGGACGATTCTTGTTCGCGAAACGACATCTTAAAGAGGGATTTTTCGCTCTGGATTGATATACAGTAGTTTATCTATACCTCGAAATTCTGATAGTCGAACTCTTCTGTAGGTCGAAGTTTATGTAAACATTGGGCCATGAATTATTTGATCTTTATTTCTTTGTCTTTATATTCCGATTATCTATACGTCAAACTCTCTTTCTCTCTCTGTCGAACATTTTGATGAGGCCTCTTGAACCACGAGGTAAGGAGATTTTACTGTATATCCTATCTGAGATACTGAGCACATGGCGGGATGCTTAATTTACTAATTGAAAGTGTTAAGCCATACGATGTTTGACATAGCTAGTATTTTATTTAGATTACGTTAAATTGAACTATAAAAATGCAAGCTTCTTTTTCATTTATGGATATTTAACACGCGATAGCTTTGAATGTTTTCTGTATCTCGAAGTAATTAGATGAAATCATTTGGATCATATGCTTTAAGGCTATTTAGAGCGGAAGCTATATATCTGCTCTATATTCATATTCATAATATTTCTCGGTGCCACTCTGGTTAAGAAAAGATCAACAAACACATAATAGCAGACACTATACTTGTAACATGTACTAGCTAATTCCAATTGTGTAGAAAAATGGAATTACATAAACTAGATTTGACAAATATTTATTATTACAAATGCATACATCTTCGACATGTCGTGATTAACGGGTTTCGAAAAGAGAACTAACAACCTAGTTTTATGCAACTTAATAAACATGTGTTGCTTTTTTAATTGAAGAGGACATTTGACCTTTAAAATAGTGGTGTCGCATTCTTTAAGCTAAATGACACAGCTATTTGGATTATACAGAAACCGAGTTATCTACTTTCCCCACATAGAAAATGTTTAATTAAGTGACGTATTGGTTCAATGGGTTGGATCCTTGTTATTATCTGTTAAGTATAACATTAACTGTATCTTTGTTATGCTCATAACACTGTTATAAACTATATTATTACGTAATAAGTTACACATTTTTAACGAATTAATCAGTGTGACAATATAGTTGCGTTTGTCCTGAATCGCGGTTTACAGCTTGTTATAGAAAACTTTATAGTGCATATCAACACTTCAATAAGTACGAATACCACAAATCTCTTTTGCAATAAACTCCGTCTGGCAGTACTTTGACAAAACGTGATTTGCTTTCTTTAGCCCTTACTAGATACCTCTTCAGCGTGTAAAGCGAAGGGATGTTGAGTGGAGTAAGATGTTCAATGCAAACATTTGTATTAGTGTGTCCCACATTCGATAACAAATTATACATAACAATAATGCGAACTCTATGTAGAAGTTCAGGAACACATAACTATGGTAATAAAACAAATAGATGGATTAAGATCGTCACAAGAAATTCGCAAAAAACACATTATGGGGATTGGTGTTTTGTTTCAAATTGCTACTGACATACATAAGCTGCAAGTAGGGCTTTTCTGGGTCGTTAGTTTATTAATCGACATACTAAAGCAATATATAGCTTTTTGGTGTAATACAGGCAACCCTTAACAATAGACAAAAACACGAAAACGCCAAGGTTTATCAAGGCAATAACTAAAGTAATGTTTGCATTATGATACAGTAAATTTGTGTACGTTTTAGAATAGTTGGTAATTAACATATAAATACGTTTAATCCCATTTTAAATGGTAGCTAATGCGGTAGCATGTTCATATGATGTTTTGTATGGGAAACGATTCTTCTCCCACATTTTAAGCCATTACCAAACAATAATGACATGTAACGACTTTGTTGCAGACGACTCTGAAAACATTTTCGGAAAAGGAGAAATTGCTCGTGACGAGCAATTTTTCCTTTTCCCATAATGTTTTCTGCCCTATTAGGGGATTATTTTCCAATTTCAACACATTTTGATATGTCGTCTGCAAACTCTTTCAATTTGGGACAGTCGAAAATCTGGTGTTTGGTAAAGGCTTAAGCGTTGTCAAAGAGCGAGTCCGACTTATATCTTAATGTATGAGTCCCGATTTTGAACACCGACACTGAGGCAGAACGAAGTGTAAAATTAAACTGAAACATCATGATTCATTTTGCTCTAAGTATTCAACAATTGTCACCATGTTAAAGAGCATTAAATGAAAACGTTGTTAACCACGGATAACAAAATCCTTTAGGACACTTCGATATTAGCGGTCCCGTGTGACAAGGGGTCCTGCGTGGCTCAGTGCTGAAGAGGTTCAGTGGTTGGTGTACTCGCTACTCTGAGGGTCCCTGGTTCGAACCCAACTGAGACCTTTGGTTTCGTTGGATCGGCCTTTGACAAGTGAAGTCCAAGCCATAACCTAATACTGTCGAATCCAGGAAAGCCGTTATAAAACTGAAACATTGTTGGTACGGCACCGGCGAAGAGGAACCTAGTGGAACCTTTGTCAGAAATAACCTGAATTTAACTTAACCAAAATTGTGTTGAAATGGATTCAAACCCAAATCCAATCAAACCGCTAGACATTATGTGTAAACATCACATACACGTTTGTTTGTTTACTTGTTGTTTCTTCACACCTGCCTTGCTTCCCTCAGCTTATCTGTGCTATATATCAACATTAACCCTTTCCCAAACAACATGTTTTCGACTGTCCCAAATTGAAAGGGTTAGCAAACGACATTCCAAAATGTGATGAAATTGGAAAATAATCTTCTGATAGGGCAGAAAACATTGTAGGAAAAGGAAAAATTGCTCGTTACGAGAAATTTCCCCTTTTCCCACAATATTTTCAAAATTCGTCTGCAACAAAGTGGTCAAATGTAGTTATTGTTTGGGAAAGGGTTAAGACGCAATGAATACATATCGTTATCAGCATTGCTGTCAATAAAGCCCTGGCCCAGAGATTTTTTATGGTAGAGATAATAAAGCCTTTACAATAAATTAGTTTGAACTTATTGCGGTAAACCCATCCTTGCTCAAATTTAGCAAATACTTCTTTTGTCGCAACTATTTCAGTGTTAATAGGATAAAGACGTGACCCTCCTTAAATAATGTATGTCACTTTGATATTTTCTTTTTCAATAACGTTTTCAGATATCACGATATAGTGAAAGGATTGAAAACAGGTGGTGGATGCAAAAGCCAAATCGTCTTATCTTCCCAATTTTAAGCGAAAAAGGTATATCCATTTGCGTTCTATAGCGACAAGATGGAATGCCAATAACAAAACGGGTAGAGGCAGATAGAGACTGGCAAATCATACATATGATATTAAGGGTTACTTACCTCTTGGTACAAGTAACGAGCAGTTTATCTTATGCCTCTTTCCATCAATGTGTTTTCGGATCAAAATATCCTTAAAGATATTTCACTTTTTTTTTTGTTTATTTCTTTTGTTTGAGACGCTGCTTACACAAGTTTTCATTTGACTCGCAACGTTCTCGTCTTCAGATAATAGACGTCATATATGGACCCGTGATATCGAAACGTTCTTGAGTATGATACCTTACTTAAACTCAGAATTATTGCTCATCTTAGTATAAGTACAATATTGAAAGTTTAATTTAGAAATTAGTTAATCCTCCATTTTTTTGCTCAAACTTAAGCTAATTTCTCTCTTTTTCCCCCTTTTTTAGTTTTGGGACGTTATGCCCAACATAGGGTGTCAAGAAAACGGCTCAAATATCTAACCAGTTATCTAACACAGCCAAGAACGATACTGGTTTTACATTGAGTACGAAAGGGTATTTTTTCGAGAATACGGACCCTTGTAATTTAGTAATGTATTCAGCGAGTCAGACTTTTTCTGTGAATCTATCTCAAATACTGGAATACTGTTAGTAGGCTACATCTAGATCATGTGTGGATTTACCACAGTTACAAAAACAAAATTTTATTAAGGAAAACAGCAATTCTCCATAAGAAATTTGTCGGGAGATTCCGCATCATCTAAATTGTAGCTATACCACAGTAACCTCATCACAGACGAAAAGTTTAGATCAAAGTCAAGGTATGATGGAAAACTGTTAGATTTATGATCTGATAGAGAAGGGTGTGTAATAAATCCAGATTCCGGGGTAATGAAGAAAGTTTATTAAGTCCTTTCTGCATATACTTCCTTCTTCTTGATGATCATTAACTACATACATTTGAATTGAAAGTGAATGTTCAGAATAGTTGTCACTTGAAAAATTTGAAAAAAAATATTTTTGAGTATACATTTTTGAATAAGTTTTTTTGTGGTATTTCCAAAGCCTGTGAGTGCGCCTACGAAAGCTCGCACAACAAATGTAATTCCATACACGTGCAATAATTTCTTTTCTTGCATTAAAATGCATTAAAGTGCATATAAAAATGCGAAAAATGATAATACATGAGCAAATCATCCTTATACCACAATGGGTTAAAGAAGCCTTGACTTAAGAGATTTTTAAACAAGACATTTTCATACAAGACATACCGCTTATGGGAGAGGTACCATTAATACGTATTGAGTTATTCTATGCAATACCCAGTTGTTTCACAACAGTACTTAGGAGACATCGCCATGATGGAATAATCACTTCTCGTCTCGTTTAATCTCTCGTGATCAAGGATTCATCAACTCTCGCGAGATCTTGTTTTACGCGACGAGCGCTATTTAGATATTATATAGAATTGACAGGGTATCGAAGGTTAATGGCTGTTGATTAAGATCCGATATTTTTTATCGCGTTAAACAATTATGTGATAAAAGGCAATATCCATGTAAACGGGAAAAGAAACGTTTTTACATAGTACCTAATAGTGCGTTTTGGCCTCCATGACTCAGTGAAACCATGCCCCCTCCCCTCCCCCCGCCCCCCTCTGCGTGGGTTTAAATCCCGATTTCGAGATTCAGATTTCCATGAGCGGTAGTCTCCCGACTGTCTTAAGGAATACCGATAGTTCTACAGGCTTGAAAAGTCCGTATAAAAGTTCGAGTAGGGGAAGGTCTTTGTCCATCATTAAGAGTCGGACATAGCAACATTATTGAAATAGTGTTGACACGATGTAAAACACATTGAAATAAGTAAAACAAATAGTGCGTCGATTACCACTATACATTCCAGTTTGGATTTAATGAAAAACCGGTAGCTAAAGTATTCCACTGAACTCAATGCTTATTGCTATCGGATTTTGTTTAGTTCTCTCTCTCGAGATGGCATCGTAAAATTTACTTGTCATAAAATTCAACCAATTTTGCAATAATTGCAATGTTAGTATTAAACATGTTGCGGGGGAGTTTTTGTGCCCAGTACGTGTTGGCTGGCGTTAGCAACTTCTTAGAAGAGATCAGTTATAAGCAGAATGGTAGCTTGAATTCGAAGGTACCCACATCTGTCACTCTGACGCATAAATCAAAGCTTCTATGCTTACAGGGACGAAACAGGAAGTGCGCAGTCTTAATTATTTACTACCTGCAGATGACAGTTTCTTTACTTGAAATAGACGACTTTAAAACAAAGTATTGTTAACATGTAAAAAAAAAAACTTTCAGTTCTGCTGTTGTGTTATGTGAATAGATTGAAGAAGCATTGAGACAAAAGGACAAATTGCTTTTGACAAGCGATATCTCCATTTGCCGCAATGCTTTTTGAAAGTATTCTAGTGCAAGACGCATAAATGTTGCGTTAGGTGGTAACGTGTTGAACTATATAAGAATATCGGTCTCTGAGTCGACTAAAATCCATTCAGAGCCTATTTTGTTATGGCATGGTTCTCTTCCAAAAACTCTCCGTTTAATAACGTATTATGTATTCCATTGTGATCAGATCGAATTCCAGGAGAATGGTCCATGGAAACTAACGACAGATGAATCTCGAGAGATTTGATTTAATTAATAGTTTCTCCCGTACTGCAATCTCAATGGACACACCAAATCGGACCATCTGACAAACGTGAACTAGATTTCACTTATTCAGGCAGACGACCGTGATCTAGTTTTTGCTTAGCCCATAAAAAAATAGGACTAGATCATGTTTAACCAATCTGATTACATTAATCATGTTCCTTACTTAACATATCTAAACCTTAACGCGTTCTTTCTTAACGCATTTGATAAAGCTAGAATAGTTTTAGGTTTACCAGTCAGACAACCATAAATAATTACTTGCTTAACCCATCAGACAAATTTAACTATATCTCGTTTAACCAATAAGATTTCATTAACCATGTTTTCCCAAAACCAATCTGACAATCTTAACGCGTTCTTGGCGAACCCATTTGATGATCTTTAACTAGTCTAGCTCTAACCGTCGGTCAACCATAAAGGTAATATAATTTAGCTTAACCAATCTGACAACCATTAGTATTTTTTTTACTTAACCCACCTGTCGCCCCCAAAAATATTCTTGCTTAATACACCTGACAACCATAAACAATTTCTTGATAATCCCATTTGAGAACCATAAATAGTTTCTAGCTTAACCCATCGGACAACTAGAAACAAATTCTTGCTTAAACCACCTGACAACCATATAAACAATTTCTAAACATTCTTTCTTTCTTATCCCATTTAAAAACCAATACGACAACCTTACACTATTTCTAGTTCTTAACGGCTTTTCAAGTATTAAATATGACAGGGACGATAGAAGAATAAACCATTTTGAAATTAATCCATAATACGGATGAAATATCCTTTGGTGAGCTGAGTCTCGTATTTAGGAACCCTGTTTATCAAGTCGTACCCATGACCGAGAGAGATATTGAGTTTAGTAGTTTTTGCCCTTAAGGTAGAATACCAATGATCCTTCATTTTGAAACTATGTTCTTTCGTCGGATTTCTTCGACCGTTCTCGGTATACATCGGTCGTGGTCGCAACTGTTCGCTGGCAAGCGAATAGTTCTGGCTCCGAACGATGTATACCGAGAACAACCGAACTAATCCGACGAAAGAAAGAGTTCCAAATTGGTGGAATATGAACATTGATATTCGACCTTAAGATTTCTCTGATAATGTCAAGGCCATGATTAACGATAGGACCATTTCTGATTCTGTTCTCGTCTAGACAGATTATTTCGAACCGTTCAAATGGTGATTAATTGTCTCTTTGATCTGTAAAGACGCGAGGCCAGATT
Source organism: Cerastoderma edule (assembly GCA_947846245.1). Taxonomy (NCBI): domain Eukaryota; kingdom Metazoa; phylum Mollusca; class Bivalvia; order Cardiida; family Cardiidae; genus Cerastoderma; species Cerastoderma edule. The sequence continues at coordinate 38,725,526 of OX401407.1, read as the reverse complement.
TATTCATCACTTTTATCTATGATCTGGCTTTTATGATGTATCTTCCGTTTCTTCGACACTGATATATGTTGTTGGTTGTTGTCAATAGGCGGTGCTATCTTTCAAAGTCAGTTGCAAAATGATACATGGTTGTGTGAACATTTCGCCTTATTAATTCATTGCGTTTCTTTATACGAAATGCACCTACTTAATTTTCATAGTTGACCGTTATGCGTTTTCATCTAAATTGGAAACAATCGTGATTTCTAAACGATTGACCGATTTGATCAGCTCAGCTGAATCATCGTTATTTTGTTCAGTTTTTGCAGATTTCTTTCTTCAAAACTAATCTTAGCTTATTATCATATACGATATCATTTTTATCATTTTGCATTCATTATTACAATCGTCATTTAAATAGTATCATAAATGTTATAATAAGTATGGCCTTAGTGGACTTAAATTGTCATCCACATGGGCTTCCAATTTGACAGGAAAGGGTTCATGAGAATCGTTTTGTTTAAAAGTGCTTGTTCAAAAATTAAGTTTGATATGAATTTCTTTAAAACTGCACAACAGCTATACTATTGTATAATCGCACTGAAGAATAGTCGTTGGAAACAAAATTAGTTCTTTAATTCTTAAAGGTGTGTATGTATACATACTAAGATGAACCGACATTCCCTATAATACAGTATGTTTTCAATAGCTAATTTCAATTGTAAATTAAGCAATAACTGTATTGCGTCTATGATACTTCATTTTGACTCTCAAATATTCTTTTCTGTGAACAAACACCTTTATTAATCAAAAAAAATAAATATAAAAAAACGTATTATTACATTTTCTTCTGCAGCATTGCCGCCCGAGCTGTACACATTCTGGGAGACGTATCCATGGCGACTGGGGGAGCCGTACTGTATCCTGAAATCTTACATCCAGGAGGTCTCCTCGTACGCCTCCGCCCTGACCATAGCCCTGTTTACCATCGAACGATACCTGGCAATCTGCCATCCTCTGACGTCACAAACCCACGTGATGAACAGTCCATCGAGAGCCGTGAAGCTGATCTGCGTTCAGTGGATAATCGCATTCGTCAGTGCCTTGCCGTATCCGCTGAATACACGAACGTTCTACGTCATCGTCACGCCGAGCGGGGAACCCGTTCTGGAGTCACTCATGTGTAACATTCCGCCGGAGTACCGGAAGTCGATGTCGTACTGGTTCCAAGTGTCCACGTTTGCGTTTTTCGTGTACCCGATGACGGTGATACTCGTGATGTACATTCTGATCGGGCTCCGACTCAACAGGTCCGACATCGTGACCGACAGAACTAACGCGGCCACAGTGAAAGCGCGGAAATCCATCATCAAAATGTTGGGTAAGTTTGAATGGATTATGTCGCTTTAGTTCCGGAATGAAGTACTTGTATTTAATAGTCATTTTTAGTACCAACTGACCATATACGTTTGAATTGATATACCATATAGGTGCAGCTCCAAATTTCTGACAAATCTGTTACAATTATAGGAGTTATGCTTATATGGGATATCAATTAAAAGGTATACTGCCATTTGATTAAAATGAAAGTCAAATTGTGTAAAGTTTTAATGCTAGTTTGATGCTGTTACGCGGGTTTTCAATAGAAATCAAGTCAAAATATGGTTGTCGTTGCGTGTTTCATCAACATAGACGATATATCATAATCAAGGCACCGACTTGTTTTCCACACGTACACGGCTGTCAAAAGGGAAAAATAGATAGACGTAATTCTTCTTTCTGAGATGTTCTTTAACCCTATCTATTACTGCAGATCTGAGCAGAGTAAGGTAACATGTGAACAAGCAGCTTCAATTATGTATTTCAGTGGCGGTAGTGGTAGCATTCCTTGTGTGTTGGGCGCCATTTCACGCACAGCGACTCATGACGATTTATATCACCGAATGGACCCAAGAGCTGATTGAAATACAAAACGTGCTTTTCCTGTTTTCAGGTTAGATACCGTTGGTTTCGTCAATATTAATCTTAAATGCTAAACCTCTTTCCTTAGCTCTTATACTGCTGGTACCGGATTCGTACTTATGCAAACAGGTTAGATCCAGGCCAGCCGCCAAGTGAATTGGCGGCTAGCCTGTGATCGAACCTCCTTGCTACCCTGCGTATCTTTCATAATCAAAATTAAGCAGATGTTTAAGGTTTTGGAAAATATGCGACAGTAAAATCTATTTCAAATAAATTGCCTAGCATTCTAAATAAAGAGAATACGACTGCTTACATTGATTGACACGACTCAAGTTGGAATCTCTTGAATTTTTAATTGTTAATCTTCATTTCCGTTGCACGTTAGAAACACTAACTAAGAGTTTTGTGAATAATAAACGTCAAAAATTTGGTATTAACTATCATTGTCAAAGATCCAAATACCGTTTACAATCTATTTACTTCTAAATTGCTGAAACGATTTATAAATGATGTGAAGTGAGCCTTCTCGCCTGGCAGCGCATCTATTGGAATGTCGGCTTTTAAATAAGCGCAGAAATTCCTTTTTTGGAGCTTGCTACCATCACATGACAATAGCGGTTTAACATTTTCTAAGACCAACAGTTGTGTTCTTTGAGTCAACTTATAGCTACAGTGTATAGAACAAACCTAATCAAAGATTATATATGATACTCTTTATTTTCCAGGCGTCTTGTACTTCATTTCCTCCACGGTCAATCCGATTCTATATAACGCGATGTCGAGAAAATACCGTCGGGCCTTCCTGAAGACGATAGTCCCCTGTCTGAGAACCGGGTCCCAATATTCCCAGGGCAGCACGTTCAACTCGAGTCCTGCAATGTCCAATGCCTCACACTACCATTACAACAAACTCAAATTGGGCGCCAATACAAACATGTCAAGGTTAACTGTGACGCAAGAACTGGATCGCTTGAATAGCGATAGCAGGCTGTGAAGGCGGATCGAACTTAACATTGATTATTATCAGATATTCTCAAACCGCTGGATAGATCATTCGACTGAAAGCCCACCAATCTCAAATGCACCCCATTTCCAAGGTTAAATGAGAACTTGGTCGTTTAAATAAAGATAGAAGACTGTGAAATAAGGCTGCCATTAACAGTGATTCTACTAAAACGTTGGACAACGCGTTCAACTGAAAGACAGCCAAACTCAATCGCACATACTATCAATACTGCATACTCAAATTGGACACCAGTATGATACTGTCAAGGCGAACATAGGCTGTGAAGGCAGGTCAAACTTATCAATGACATTATCAAACCACTGAACAGCACATTCGAGTGAAAGCCCACCAATCTCAAACGTATCCCAATTCCAAAGTTTACTGTGAACCTGGTCGTGTAGACAACGATAAAACCTTTACAGTGATACTACTAAAGTATGGTGTACAGAATGGACCGAAATTGTAAATGGAGGTTGCGCTGGACAACGCGTTCAACTGAAAGCCTGCAAATCTCAAATGCATCCCATTAGTGTCACAGCAGAATCAAGTTCGGCGCTAGGATGGCCATTACATTGTTTACCGTGAGGTACGGACTTGATCGTTTTAATAGCGACAGTATGTTGTGATATACGGATAAAATTAAGCAGTGATACTACTAAAGCGGCGGACAGCACATTCGACTGAAAGAAGGCCGCTCATCTCCAATGCATCAATTACTAACACAGCAAACGCAATTTGGCGCCAGTATGAACATGTCTCGCCTTGACGTAACACGTTGGTCTAGAGACAATATTAAATAGAGCACCCAGACTGTATGCGTGGATGATGTAGGAGATTTGTAAGCGCGTTAAGTTGAATTAGATCGTATTCAACGCATTCAGCAACAGACTTACTGTATGAAGTGTGTCATGTGATCGCAAGCCTGGGAGTACATTGTGTCTGTTCCCCTATACGGGGTATAAAAGGACGGTCCTACCAACGACATTTTGCGTTTCATATTCTTATTTCTTTTATATATAAGAGGTAGAGCGTTGGCCTAATTTAACGATGGTCCCGGGTTCCATTCCTGTTAGGCGTGGTGAAAATTGCAGGGGCTAACCCACATATCGGCGCATGTACTGGATAAGTATCCAGGAAGCAATCATCAAGTGTGATTTATACAAGCTTCAAGCTTCCTTCACACTCCTTTTAAAACAAACAAGTTTCGTTCATGTTAAAAACAATAGGTGAAATCATATTAACAATTTGAGATCTGTCCGCTCCTACTGCCTCGAAATGGAGTTTATCTACAATGGTTGGCATTCTTCTGTACCTTTAAATTTTGACAAGTCATAATTTTCTTTTAAAAAAAAAATGGTTCGTCAGTAGAAATCAATGACTGCTAACGTTTTCATAAAAATCCCGTCTTGATAGACTCCAACTGTATCAAATTTGGACTCTTTCACGATATGACTGAAGGCGGTGTTATTCGAATTGAAGAGCATATGCTAGTGAAATAAGAGCTAATTACAGGTACATGAACATATAAAATATGTTTTTATCAAAGCAAATGGTAACCAGTCTTTGGAGGATAGTGGTTCAGGGGTAGAGCGTCAAACTTGGGACACCGACCGTGAGTTCGAATCCTGTAAGAAGCAGGACGCGCCTTGCTAACTTTAATTTGTCAACATTCGGTGCGGGTACTGGTTATTGACATATGACCAGAAAGAAGAATCGAGAGTGAATGATCTTAGTTATTTCACACTCGATCTACACTGAATAAGTGTTATCTATTTGTTATTGAATGTAGGCAGTTCTTGCTGAAGCGATGATGTTTTTTTGTACCAATGTCCAATGGGTAGGCCCACTTGACAAATACCATTGTCAGCATGTTTGCAGACACACCGGGCGTATTTCATTTGTTATGTTTTTGTTTGTTTTCAATTAACCTGTTCATTTATCGAATCATCTATTTACATACATTTCTATCGATTAACTCATTTTTTTCCTTTTCTATCGAGTTGATACAATGTATGTTGAAAAGGTATTCCACACGGTTATACATTCGGTATCTATGGGAACCTTTAACCCTTTTCCAAACAACATGTTTTCGACTGTCTCAAATTGAAAGAGTTTGTAGACGACATTTCAAAATGTGATGAAATTGGAAAATAATTTTCTGATAGGGCAGAAAACGTTGTGGGAAAAGGAAAAATTGCTCGTTACGAGCAATTTCTCCTTTTCCCACAATGTTTTCTAAGTCGTCTGCAGCAAAGTGGTCAAATGTCGTTATTGTTTGGGAAAGGGTTAAAAGGGAACTTCAATACTGTCAGTCTGTTTGTTTTATTAGGGTTTATAATCACATCTTGACTTTTACTGTTTTCACCACATTTCTGAAGCTCGCTATTTCTACAACAGCCACAGACATGTGTTTAATAAAGATAATCAGATCTATTGAAGATGAATTAAAATTTGAATAAGTGTCGGAGATAATTTTTGCCAGGTTTACTGAGCACTCGTTGCCTATTCTCATGAAAGTTATATCTTTGAAAAACAAAAATAAACATTTCCCTGGATTATTGTTTTGTTGTTTTCTTTTAAGTGCCCACGTCACAAAATGCCCGCCATCTTACAAGCCGATATTCAGTGAAAGGACACTATCTTTCAGTTACCTACTTAGATTGTATTTAGAATATTAAGAATCTAATATTGTTTAGATAAAACTTCTTCGATGAATACGATGGAAACACAGATCATGAAGGTACTATATATAGTTCCTGTAAAGGACACATCAGGTAGATCGTATTTGTATATTGTTGAATAGGGGGTCGGTGTCCCTTATTTATAAATGAATTAAAGCATAAAACTTGGACTTGTTATCATTAAGGGTATGTTAAATAATAAAGAGTGTAAAGGCGATATTCCTAGATATTTGAAAACAACAGTGCATACATGTTAAATGATAAAGTCCCTAAAAATGCATATATCAAATAATCATATGCAACCTTAGGAATTTTACCACACGTCATTCATGAATGATTGTTTACATCGGGTTAAACGCTGTGTCAACAGTATTTCAGTTATTTTACGGCTCTGTTGGATTTCATCATTGTCCCTTATTGTGCGCCGAAATGTTACCGTGTCCATATAAAATAAAACAGAGATAATGCACCAGTTCTGTAGGGATCTTTATTCAAGGGGTAAAGCTCTAGAAGCTCTGTAAACTTAGCAATCTTTGGAATAGGGGGAACCTCAAAATATTTATTCTAACAGAAACAATGACAAGAAGTGATCAGCGAGTAGGGAAATGTATGGTTTTAGAGGGACCAAAAACCAATGAACAATGGATTCAAGTATTACGAAGAACACTAGAGAAACAGTAAAATGTATTTCAAATCACTAACGATCATGCGAATGCCAATTCGCTTGAATAAACAAACGTACACACAAAAGAAGGTCCAATAATTAGAAATGAGGCTCTACATCACTTGTATCAGCCAGGGCTCTGTTTTGCCCGAGGACTCTCACACGTAAAAACCGAGTGTTGCCAGTGAGGATAACCCTTAACAACAAGGCAACGAAGGATCAGTAGCACACGAAGGTAGGCATACATTCAATATTTTATCGAATTAACACCTCAAGAAACCTTTTGATACAAATTGACATGCATCGGAATACTTAAAAGTATTTTATTCATTTTACATAAATCACGTAAAGATAAGCAAAGTGGGCATAACACATACTCCACAACCAAATCGCAACTAGTTTAAGGACAATTGTAGCTTTAAATTAAAGGTCCCCAATAAAATGAACATTCTGCAGTTATATTAAAAAGCACTCATTGTTAAAGTTGAACGCTGTCAAAACAAACTTTGCATAAAATAATTGCATCCACTTAAAGGCGGTGTAATCGTACAACCAATGTATTCGATCTTAACTTATGACGGAACCAGATATTTGCTTTGTTCACCTAGTAATGCCAACTATAGCCGCAGTAAGTACCCTGCATGAGATGACCATCACTTTTCTGGTGAAAAAGGCAAATATACCTGTTAACTCAAGGAAAACAACATGCTATAGACTTTTATTTAAATGTATATAATTTTATTTGGTTTATTTTTCGTTCGTATCTACAGAAAAGTTTCCATCACCTCCCTGACGGAAGTAAAAAAGTACTTGTTTTCCGTGTATTTTCGCCAAAATACAACGGATGTATTTTAATTCATTAAAAAGGCACGACCGTGTTCATGTATTACAAACTTTACCATAATGTCTGTTAACATAGTTCAGCCCTTCACGAAATACGGTTTACAATATACGGTCTATGATATCTGATTTACGATACACGTCTTTCGTTATACATTCACCATACAATACGACACGATAGCTTCGTTTTGTCCGATACTATCCGATGCTTTATATGATACTTTACGTCTACATTTGAAAGGTCCATTAGAGAACTTTAATCAAGGGTCAGCATTTAAATTTACTATCGAGTGTTAATTAGAACAGTAAATGTACGTGGGATAATAAGGAAATCATTGCGACAAAAGGAGAAATTCCTCATGAATACGGTCTTTCCTTAACTTTATTCATACGTATATACGTCTTTAGACTAAAATGCATGTTATTAAAGAGTATGCATTTATTCTATAACTTTAAGGGGGCAAATGTGTTATTGCCAAGAAATCTAAGAAACATGCGAAAGAAATTCTACAAAACCTAATAAAATGTAATATGGGTAACATTCTTCTACACGTATACATTTAAATGCTGTACGAATACAACTCCATACATTGATTCTAAATGGCATTGTTGGCAACATTTTTTCAACGTATATCTAAAGAAGGCCAGGTGTAAGAAAGTGATCTTACCAACTTAAAACAATGAGGGATCGTTAGCAAATTGTGCAATCGTTTTTTCCTTGTGTTTATCTTTAAAACTGTATCTATTTCTTACTGGTTTTATTTTGATAAATAAGGATGCTGTAAGATAACATAGATATATGAGATCGTAGAAGGTCGCCATGTCTGATGCCTTTCCCTCCTTTTTTAGGATGTTGCTTGGTAGCGTAGATGGCGATTGTCATACTCTTTATTCTTTGGAGCACTTGTTTCGATCTCTAAAATGAACATTGAATTTTATTTTGAGAAACCATTCTTATCATTATTTGTCTTTTAAGTCAGTAGCGATTTTAAAACGCCAACTTTTCATAATGTGTCAGATCTCTATGAACAATCATATGTGCCTGTCGCCTAGATATATTAAGCCTTATGGAGAAAAGCATACCATTAGCGATACAGTAAATAAACGATGATGCTTTTTGACAAATACAAGGTATATTTTCAATTGGAACAAGATATCGGATACTCCATAGCCTAGTTGCTAAAGAACTGAATTATAATCGCTAACCTCTCCGCGTTGGTTCATAACACGGTTAAGGACGATTTTAATGAGCATACTTGGACGGCTCCCGTCTGCCAAATAGCATCTCAATCGTTCAACCTGACATTTAGAGGCAATAACCTATTGCCAAATATCATTTCTATCAAGTAATGCGTATCGATTCATTTCAAGTTTATTGGTAATAACTATATTGAAAAATCGTGGATAGTTGATGATAGATATAGTTAAAACACATACGCCTCTGCCTATCGATTGCTTCATACTCGTGTGTATCTTCACTCCTTTCCTGTAGTTCATCATATACGTTTCTAGAAACAAAGGCATAAACGTTATGCTTCAAATTCATGTTCCTAATTGATCCACTACACATATCTTCAGAGTATATATGTTCACCATTCTCTTAAAGGCGTTTGTTCATAGATGTGAGGGAATATGGAAGTTAAGAATTGATTTCTTTAAAAACTACCCAACGGCTGTACTGTAGTAAGACACGCACTGAAGAATAGTCATTTATCGCATATACACTGTATTTACTTACATTTATTGACACTTCGGAAGTAATCATGCTTTCAAAGGCTACATTCAACTGTATATCAAACGAAAATATAGAACATTATTTTGACTTTTTTCTTATTTGAACGAGCACCTTGAAACGATGTTTAGATATAGCGCGGGAAAATATTGCATTAAACGTGTTGTCCGACAAAACCAATTGTGAACCTAAGACTTTGACACAGACCCTAACATTCATTATATCAAATTACATTGAGATCTATACAAAAATATGTTTGTAGAAGAAAATAAAAGTGATCCGTTCAGGCAAAGCCTTGTCACAATCGATAAAGTGAATGTTAATCTTTTCTTTGAAAGTGTCTATTTATTCAGAATAACTTAGAAACTTAATTATGGTTGTCCTCTAATCTACCTTAACTCAAGCGAATACCAGACGATACGAATCGATACAACAAATCCTAAACAGCCATACAATAATTCTTCCTTTGAAACATGGAACATGAACAGAGTAAACGGTAGTGAACAAATGCTCCAAATGTTAAACCAATATACAAATAATTACAAAATATAGGATGTACCTCTCAATATTATAGTACACGTCTTTATGTCCGTCTAGGTCCAAATGGATACCTGTAAAAAAGCATTGAATACAACTGTAAGATTGTAACCGCTTACAATGACCTGAAACAAGAGGGACTTTTCTGCTTCAGAGAAACATCAATCATCACTTTATTTCTATTGTGAAGACATACATGTACATTCATATTAGGCGGGAATAGTGGCAAAAACAATAATAACCTGAATTAGAGTCTCATCTGATTTATTAAGAATTAAAACGGGAAGCACGTTACTTTAGGTTAAAAGATGATAAACGTGCTCACTGTTACTCTCTCTTAACCACTGATGCCTCTGTAGATAGAATCGATATACCCTAAATCCGTACGTATTCATGTCAATAAATCCTACCTGAAGCATTGTTTTCTGTCGAGTTACCTGCTCTGCAAAATAGTAAATAAAAAATTGCAGTAATCTTACATAACGCTACATCATGTAATGAATACAGACTGAAGTAAATTAAAACGAATCATTCTGTATTGATATAACGTGTTTATGGCAAAATGCCAACTATAACACAATATGGAAATGTAAGTTGTGGCTTATCAAGTTGACTCTCGCCATACAATGTCAGTGATTGCTATAGAAACAGTAATGCTTATTGCATACACAATGATGTCTATTAATGAGATTATTTCGCTATTAAATATTATTGATATATGTAGTTGAGGTCTTAGCGGATGCAACAAATTCATATTTAAGGACATGCATCTTGGCAACTGTTGAGATTAAAGTGTTATTTGACAAAAAACTTTAGCAAGTACGGATTTATTTTAACTTCCTCCCTCTACTATTTCGCCTAAAGATCAAATTATCCCACGTAATATTGATGTTGTATAGAAATACAAAATAAACAAGCGAAACAATCTTTAAAATTCCCTTTAAAGAGTGTTTTGTAACTTTGTTTCAATTAAACAAAGCAAGACCAAGCTACCATGGAAATACTCGACGTACCTTTCTACGGCTAAATTGGATGAACTTGTTCCTGAAAACATATTGAAAAGTGAATTAATCAAGTATCTAAGTATGATAATCAATTGCCCAATTTTAATTACGTGAACAATAAACATTTTTGATACAAATCGCCGTCTCAGGAATTAAGTTAAGTATGGATGCAAACGATGTGTTAATCATGCACAGGGGCACGCAGGGATATATCCAATAACAATGCTGCTGAAGGCTCCTTCAGGAAAAGATTCTTCCATGAGGACAACAATGGTTTGGATGCCTCGGTTATCGGTAACATACGAATTTTACAAGATCGACAACGACATAAAAATAATTATAAGGAATACCTGATGCTTTCGATGTGCGTTGTCGCAAATACTTCACCCATATCACAAAGAAGATCATACCACCAAGAACAAGGAAGCTCGCACCAACAGAACCACCGACTATTGCACCTGTATTGTTTTGATTTTGGGGTCGTTTATCTACAAAGGTAATGATGAGATCTACAGAGTTAGCGTTGAAAGTTATAAGGTCACGTTTTAATCATTTAGCTAACATTATGAAACACCAATTCACACATCAGTCTAGATTGACATAATTAAGCGAGTAGTATTGATAGGTCAATGTTAAGAATATTCATTTGATATTCGCCAAGCTGAGACGATGGCAATCGGAAAACAGAATTTGAAATTGACATAATATAAACATTTTGAATAATTTACAATTGAAATACAGTTAAATATTATGTCAGCTAGTTAAACAAAGACCAATATAAATTGAATCATACAATGACAGTCATGCAATGGAACAATTTTAAAGTTTCTGTGAATAGTTTACCTTCAGGAACTATTTCTGTGTCAATAGAAGATGTTCCAATACCATTACTAATCCGTATGTTGTACATTCCATACTGGCTCATGTTATAAATATCAATTGATACACTCGCAACTGATCCCATAGTTGATACAATTGTTCCAAATACTGGTAGTTCGATGTCACCATTTATTATTTCAGAGTAACAATCAACTTGTATTAGGCCGCGGAAACAGTCCACTTTATTATCAGGGCGATTCGAGTAGAAGTGAACATAAGCAACAGCTGTATCACCTATATCGCCGTAGACTTTCATGGGCGTTGGTGTTGTTATTACTGGAAAAGCTGAAACAATCCCATAGATAAATTTGTGAACACATTGCCGATAAACGGTGCAAACCTGGAGTAGGTTTTTAAATGATTATAGACTGAGTGACCATTGCATATGGATAGATTGGCGTATATAGGAGAGAAATAAGTATTGTTAAAGCAGTTAACGCAAGACATACCTTGATGGTGGTAGAGAAGACATGTTTCGAGTAAATGATATGAACAATAATTTTAATGATATTTGATTCACAATGTAAGTACTTTTGAAAAGTCTATATCTAGAGTGTCCCTCTTTGTCTCAACTCACTAACCTCTGTCACTGAACATGAAGATTTACAGACAGAATCTGACAATAGAAACGTTTTAAATTGTTGTTACTAAGTCTAGTAAACGAAGCTATCATTTGAAAATAATATAAATGTTGGCTGCAATTTGTTCTACAAAGTACATACTTCAATAGAATGTTAAAGGTTTATATACTCTAGAATATTTACCTGACAGAAGTCTAAAAAACTTGATGAAATGTATCTTAAGAAGAGATAATGTTACGATGGAGGCAAAAACAATTAATTTTACACAAAAGTTATAAACCATTGTCAATATCTAAATGACTCACTATCGACTTGTAGGTATACCGTTCCGTATCCTGCATCTGGATTTAGGCTACCACTCACGCCGTTACTCACTGTACAGATGTATATTCCAGAATATTCGTAGGTCAATGCGGACAAAGCTAATACAGGATCATTGCCAAGTCTAGTTGGGTGATCGACTCTTCCAAACCCAGGCCAAATATGCTGCCACTCTGAATAGACGTATGTTGCAGGTTTGCCGGATGGTGTACACTTTAGCACTGCTAGGCTGTCATTTATAGTGATATTAGTGGTGGTGACTGTCACGTCCGGAGCGTCTACAATGAAATTGATTGTATAAAATGTTATAAATTCCAAGAAAATATTGTTCGGCTGTCTTGAAGTATAATTAGTGTTTTTACAGTAAGGACATTAAAGAAGTATGAGCTTGTCCCGGTGGCCCTATCCATGTACCCAACCCAACCTCTATATCTACAGGGATGCTATGAAAATGACATGTACATTTACGACTTAAACATATACATGTATATGTATTTGAGTCTTAAATAACTCTGTATCTTCACAAAGATTATGCTGATGACCCCGCCCCCTGACCGTCCTTGCAATGATACCTGGTAACTAAACATTTACATGCAATTGATGAATAGGTAATGATTCATTACTACTCGCGCATTTTTAAGTAAACCTAATAAAGGATCACTACAAAATGCGTATTTTAATAGCTTGTTTTTCATAACAATGGTTATTTCCTCAAGACATGCATATACATACGGCGCCGATTCCATAATTGGACAGTGATCGTTTTGTTATTGTCAAACTACCTCTGAGAAAGGAAGCTATCAGAAAGATTATGTCGGAATGAATACGATACTTAAATACATAGATAATTAACTGATTGTTTTACAATAGAAAATGGTATTTTTTCTAAAAAGCCTCTCGGATTGAAAACAAATGTGCTGTTTTACTGCTATGTATGTTTTCCAACATATTTTATATTGACTTTATCTTACATAAAACAAGTAAAGTTGTTTCACTTTCAGCGGTAGGGCCGTGTCCATTGTTGGCAGCGCATTTGTATATTCCTGAATCAGTTCTGTTTGTTACAGGAATATCATACTGGAACACACTATTAGATATGCTGGTAGCGTCATCCCTAAGAGATATCTCGTCATGATACCATGTCACACTGGATTTAGGTTTGGAGTCAATTTTGCATCTCAATACTGTTGTACTTCCTTCTTCTACTTCTGTCACGCTTGCCATGGTAATAATAGGGTGATCTGTTTCAACAAAACAAATTTTATCGCAAATATGACCTAACATCTATCACATCGATAGCCATGCATAGCTCCAAAATATGAACTGTAACGTATCTTGCCTTCCTGTAGTGCTTTAATCGGGACTATTCATACGACACCTTCCGCTACTTATTTTTCTTTTATATATCGCTATGTAAAGTAAGATAAATGGTTAGTTAGTAAGATTTGCTTATAAAAAAGGTCAGCATATGGTAAGGCTATGATATTGCATAAGTCTCAACGAATTTCATATAACGTGTTGTACCTTACCAATGTTTGCGTAACGAACGTTAAATTGTCTATAGATCTATTTTGGTTTCTATCTTAGACAATTCAAACGTTTTACCCATAAATCTGAAGGCTTAATGTGTTTCATGCAATAATGTAAATAGCATATGGATTTCCATGAAATACAATTACACTTGTACGGAGTGCTTCTTTGGGCAGTCAAGTCAAGTGATGATGAGCCGGTTATAGCGACGTATCTGAAGTGCTGTTAGTCAATGTGACCTCTAAAAAATAGGTATATATACAGTATTGTTCAAAATCCCTGCATTTATCTCTCTAATCACACGTTTACGGACCAATCTTTCGGATTATGTGTTGCAGTTATTAAACAGATATTGCTTCCAAATGGTCAATTTTCTATTCAAAGGAAAACAACCAAAAAACACATACAACGTAAATCCAACGTTTTTGTAGAACTCGGAACCGGACTTTGACCATTGACAATGTTATGTACTGTACAATACACGCTTGCACCATCCATAGTCCGGTCTGGTACGAATTCAAGAATCTGTGATGTCAACACGCCATTATAATCTCCACTCGACTCTGTGACAGGAGCTTGATCGGGAATTTGTACACCATCTCTGTACCATGTTATTGTTGATTTAGGGTTCGATGTACCGGAAGTACAAGTGAGTGTTATTTTAATGTTACTCTCGGCAACAATGTTGGTTACACTTCCGGTTAATGAAGCAGATAAAGGACCAACTGAAACAAGCAAACAGGAATTCTAATTATTCTTTGTAGAAGAAGCATGAAAGAATCTAACAACAATATAACACACAGATTATATTGTGGCAGTTGCATTTCCTCTGTGGTTACTTACTTTAAGAGACTCGGTCTTATATTTACGTATTTCTCATGAAACTAAAAGCTTCTTAAGAAAGTCCTTTAACTGAAGGGGTTTTCCTGACAGCAATCGGAATTCATCATCATCATGCTTCTTCTCTTTATGAACGATATAGGTCTTATCATCTGTGAGTGGTTCCTATGGCGTCCACTTAGTTATGACGACAATCACTTAGTTATGCATGAATGTTTTGATTTATTAACAAGTTATTTGACATAAGGCCGTTAACGTATCGGAACTCGATCGACAACCTGTCGATTTTCTTTATTTTCACACACGAGACGTCAACCCAACCTTTGCAGAACTTCGATGGTTAAAGAAGCTTATTTAAATACAAAAAAAAACTTTTAAAAAACATTTTATAAACGTATTGAGTACTGGTGTCGTATACAGGAAGATGACATTAAGAATGATAATAGGATTCAGACTTCCGTCACAATCGATGTAAAATAGATATGATTTAACTTATATCTATTGAAAATAAAGTCCTGAATTTTCCTATATAAATGTAGGCTCATTATTGAAAGTCATAAACCATACTTCTTTACCTATTTAAAGGTCAATACTGTAAAATGGCAAAACAACGCTACATACATCTAACGTCCGCGGTTCCCCTTCCAGTAAGCGGCGTTTGTAATGTCTGGTGGGCGACGTAACACACCAATGGTTTTCCGTTCTGCTGTCTTTGTAGTGTCGCTGTATACGACGCAACCGCGCTGAATGTTTGCCCTGTATCGCCGGTGACGCTTGGGTTTGACGTTACGTTGTTTCCGTTCATTTGGAACGACATTTTGATATCGTCTGGTCTGAACTCAGAAGTGTAACATTTTGCTATTATACCAGCATCACCTTCAACTACTGGGTATGACTTGATCACCGGTTGAGAGGGCTCCCCTTTGTGAAATAATTGAACGATATAAACTAATCAATGGCATATTGTAAAAGCTACATATGTTATAGATGAAATTGGAATGCGATATTTTCAAAATTGTTAAAATTGCAAACGTATCGATTATACTTGACGTTGTTCGAGGAGCATGTTCCTCTCATATCATGTATTATTCTATTGATAACTTGAAACAAGTTGAAAATGGTCACACGTTTGTCCATAGAAGTATTGTTCCGTTCCTTGATTGTTCCGGAATTAACTTATATGAAACAACATTTGACGTTCCAACAATACTATGGACATAGGGTGTATCCTGAAACACCATTTTATACAAACTCAAACTCAAACTCAAAACTCTTTAGGCATGGCGGCACTTTATGTGCCTATGGCCAATAGATATACAATATAAAACATAATACAACATGCATGAAAACATGAAAAAAAACAGTTAGTAATACATAGAGAGTAAATAATACTATTTTTCTAAATTCAGTTACATGATTTCTCCATTGCGAACCAATACTTGCTAATCTTGAGTTTCATTAGACAAATTAATTATATTATTTCTTAATACTAAGGATTCCTTGATTAACTTACATAAATTCATTTGTATTTCAGTTTTTGAAGTAGACATTATGGATAAAGATAAAAGTAATGAAGGAAAATTGCAATTCAAATATTTAGTTTCTCAAATTTCTATAGGCTGGACATATAAGTATAAAATGATATTCGGTTTCAACTTGGTTCTGTTTGCATACTTCACAATACCTTTCCTCCCTATTTATATAAGTGAATCTGCCTGTTTCTATTCATGGTCCAAAATACGCAATTTTGTTAGTGAAAGTCTTTGCTTATCATTCTTTACATTATTTAAGTATGGTTCAATTTCTAAATGTTTTTTTAATTTCTTTATAGTAGTGTAATTTCCTGGAGTTTGAAATATCAAAAAACCAGTTCTGTATAAACTGGTCTCTAATACGTTGTTGTATCAAAGGAAAATAATTCTGGTTTGTATTAAAATCTGTCCAAATGAAATTCAGTCCTAAATCATTCAATTGCTGCCTTTTTTGTATTCCCACGAGGATATAAAATTTAGAAGATGTGTGCAGTTATCCAAATATGTATCGTGCAGGATCCTAATTGGAGTTCGCTTAATTCGAACATTTAAAAGCTATTTCAACATATATTAATGACAAAGGAAATCTTCCCAGTTCACCAAAAACAGCATCATTAGAACTTTGTTTACGAACACCTAAAACAATTTTACAGAACTTTATGTGCAGAGAGTCTACTTGTTTATACTTATGTATACCCCAAATTTCTGATCCGTGTACTAAAATTGGTACAACTAGTTTATCAAATAAAAATAATTTTGTCTTAATATCCATTAGTATTGTTATATGGGGATGAACTATGTGGTATACTATTATGAAAAATATGGCGTCTATGTATAGCTTAGGAAGCAAACAAGCTTAGGTAGCAAACACAGAAAAAAATAACGTATTTACACTCATGAGTCAAAGTGTACCAAACGTAAAGTGGTTCAATTCTTCTCTTCTTGCACCATGAGGAAATCTTTGATAATACAAATTGTATATTATTCGTGAGTTTAAGAAGTACAAAGATGTTTACTTACGATTAAGAAGAAGTTGTACTTGTGCCCTTTGTACAGACGGTGGAGGAGGACTGAAGGATGACTGACACACAAACGTGACGTCATCATCCTGATTACTGGGAGTAAATGTGTGAGTCATCACTATCGTGAATGTACCGTCACTGTCTTCTTGGGACGTCTTGGTGGTATCCAAGGGTTGTGTTTGTGTGTTGTCTTTGTACCAATATAACAAAGGCTCGGGGTATCCACCAGTAGATGTACATTGGAGTGTAAGCTCCTGACCTTCTGTGCCTCTGACGACCGTTCTTGTGCCATCGAGAGATTCTGCATTGCTTATCACGGATGGCAGAGGTAAAACTGTTTTAAGAATAGAACTAAGTTGTGAAATATAGAGAGAATGTTACACAGCGTGCATCAGTGACGGGCGAGTTGTATTGAACAGGATACATATATTTCTTCAGTTTTAAATACAGGTGTTCTTCGAAACAGTTTGCCCATAAGCCTTAAAGTACAGGTATAATGGTATATATCTGTAATAGTCTTAACGAGAAGTGGATGTACACGAATCAAGTAAACTACATGCATTGCTAAACCATTGTAGAAAATATATTATAAGCAGTACATCAAGCTGTATTCAAAACAAAAGTAAGCCCGTCTGACATGTTTTGTGAGAAGATGATGATGGTTGCCACATCATTACATTTTCTTACAAATATACAATAATATTCGAAGTAAAAAGAAGTTCTTTGTTGTACAAAGATAATAACCCGTTTCTTCCCAAAACAGCTTGTTAAAACGTGCATCATTATCATTTTTGCAGCTATAAAATATATATAGATATATCGATTATAGATCTTACCATTCCAACTAAACGACCACTTCTTTAGCAACCAATTGCTAGATATAATACAAGGGCATTCGAAAACACAATACGGCTTCTGGTTGCTGTCTTGAAGAGGTGGCCCCAAAATATGTGGAGCGACCTATTGATAATGTCTACACTGTAGCGAACTAGGTTCGCCAATGACCTTGCCAAAATACTTATACATGCTTTCAGACATACGGACGAGTTTGCTTCTAAAGTAAGAAGGCAGACAAACACTTTTTCCGAAACTTTCAGAGCCACCATCTATAGATATCCAGGTACATGTATCGGCGGTAACTGAAAACTGTTGATGAGATCGTATCAAATCAAATAGAAAAGTAAACACATAGATGACCGCCTTTAATATATGTACTTTCAAAAACATGCAGAATTTCATCTTTAAACACATTGAGACACACTAATGTTATGGAAAACGTTTAAAAACTGAACTCAGACGCGTTTCATTATACACCGTGCATTATTTTTCAAGACCTTAGGTGCCTACATGGGCTGTATTAGGGACTATCTCACATTCTGTGTTATATTAATATCAATTGTTTCAAACAAGATTTAAACCATCCTCATCACTAATGAATGACCATATTCTAAATAACATTTGCTTAAAGATGCTTACAACCTTTGATCCGATTGAATATCTGTAAAACGAGCATTACATTATTCAGTGTTTTGGTTACAAACTTTCAATTAATAGTAATGGGGTTTTCTTGGACACACCTTGCAACTACCATGACTATGTTTAGAATATCGACACATTTTACATTCTAGATCAATACACTCTTTCCCATTTTGTAAGACGTAAATGAAGATCATTGTTTTAAAAATAAACCGTTAATACAGTTTACTACGTCACACATGTATGAAAAGAGATAAGTGCATACATATTTTAACTCTATGTAAGTATGTAGATCTGTAGTCATCTTATTCGTAGATGACATCTTATGAAATTCTATTTTCAAACGATTGAAAGAGGACTCTTTTAAACACTAGAAAAAAATGGCAATCTAAAATAATAAACTGTTTATTCTGGATTATTTCTCGGTTTAAGACGTGCTGATGGGTACTTTTGGTGATAACTAATTAAATCTGACCAAAAGTTTACCAAATATTATAGTTTGATATAGCATTTATCTTCTTTCACGAGCCTTGACGAGAATAGAAATTCTTTGTTGCACAAGGATAATAGCTCGTTTCCTTCGAAAACAATTCGTTTAAATGTGTATCAATATCATAGCAGCTTTTTTAAAGTAAACTTTTGTTAAGATGGAAAAAATTGATAAGCATTCAACATTTTATATTCACAATCCTTGTCACTAAACCAAAGACCGTCTTCAATTTCATTACTTACAAATTGCTAAAACCACACGATTTCGTTAATTTATGTGAAGTAAGCTTCCGTGCATGTCTGTTTTTTATTTGGATAAACCATTTATAAATAAACAGCCAACTTCTTTTTAGCATGCCCTGTAATGGTTACGTGACGAATGGAAATAAAACCTACACAAAAAACAACATTTCGGAATCCTCAACATCAAATACACCGAGTCACGGTTTACGTATATAGTGTCATTTTGAATGAGAATTATTTTCTGAAACGAGGCAAGTGAACAACCCGGTTCCAACGAAGTTGCTAAACAACTACAATCGAATAACCAGCATTCGGAATTTTTTTCGGTGTGGAAATCTGAAAACCATTTTGATGATCTGACTCTTAACTGAAACTTATATTGCATTGAAATTAAGATGAGTCACAAAATGTCATATGGGGGGAACGGCTGAATTAGGAATAATGTAATTATTTTAACATGAAAAAATTGTATACATCTTACCCATACTTGAAGGAATGAAACAGCTTCGATGACAAATTCAGAAAATAATCGATTTATGAATGATGATGTACCATGGAAGTATGCACAATGATTTTTATGGCTTTCTTAATTAAATGGTTAGAAGTAGCACCGTTTCAGTATTGCAGTTTAATACTTCAAAGGATTAACATATGTCCAGTTTGTTAAACCCATCACACCATGATACATTGTATCTATTGTACCTTTAAAAGTGACTTTGACTAAAGTAGACATTTCTCACGAATCTTTTTAACAAATACCACAATTAATTCAGATTTTCATACTTTATAATTAGTGTCTATTATTTCTTCTTATTTAGACCTGCACAAAAGTCAAATAAGAAGTAATGAGTTAAAGATGGTTGTGACATCTTTGGAATTTGTTTTGTGTTCCTCCTTTCACACATAAGCATTAACTCCTTATTGTAGGCTATTTCAGATTACAGACTGATTCTTTTTAGGATGTTTATTTTTGCTTTGAACCATGCATTTCCCTTATCTAGAATCTTGATACAAACTTATTTTCTTATTTTCTTATTAGACATAATAAAATTGAATTGATATTTTGACAACATGCATGTTAAATATACTTTCTTTCTACTTTCTTAATATCTAGTGCGAAATTGTACTCTATCGCATAGTAGCATCGCGAAGTTAATGTAGTGAATGACATTGTCACTTATGTATATTCTAGAATATGTAAAAATCATATCTCCTTGGGAACAGTAAGCGCACTAATCAGTGCCTTTGTGTTTACCACTTAAAACATTATGGAAAATTACATCACTATCAATTATAGGTTTCAAGATTGTCCCAGCTTTTTTGTCAAAGCAAGTTTTCATTGAATCAAAATAAAGGCCAGTGTGGTAATCTCAGAACTCAATATAATTTTAGAAACCAATGAGCTCTTTCCGATTAATTGCAGCCCTAATAAATATAAGATCTTAAGCACTGTTAAAAAAACTTTATTTTCAATGAAAGATAGGCAAATAAATCTGTATTATGACAGATAACTGATCAAATTTAATAATTGACGATATAATTTCTTTATCTTAAGGCTATTTTAGAAGAACCAACCTACTGTACCCAATGAGATAACAATGGGCATTGGTCACGTGACCATTTGTATACTCACCAAACCAAAGTAGGTTAATACAACCGCAAAACCGTGTTTCCGTGTTGTATGTATAAGGTGCGAATTATTTCGTTATCAAATTGAGAATAAAATTATTACATTAATGTTTTCGCTGTTTGTTCTCCTACTCGATCGACTCATTTTCGCTTGATGAAAAAGGTACATGTGTTGAGGAAAAAACGAATGATTTTTGTTACTATTACACTGGCTAACAAACGAACCAATCTAAGTTTTTGTGTCTCTCAAAATCAGGTGTAGAAAAACTCTTACTTCTAATAGATAGAGCGTGTATCGTGACTTTCACTTCGCCGTATATGTTATAGTAACATTCGTATGTACCGGTATCATTCTTCATCACATTGTTGATGATCAGACTCTTGTTATTAGAAGGATCCCATGCCAGCCTGGACGCCTTCTCACCTAGTGCAGGGTTGGCGAACTCCGGACTCTGGTAATAATTGTAATGATTTACATGAGGACCAGACCATGCCGGATAGATGGCCAGACTTTCCGTACATGGCAATGTGGCGGTGCCTCCTTCATATGACACGATAAGGGCAGCAGTTGTCTCTAAAATGAGCCAAAGTCGAAATTCATCATATCATGAATGCATTTAACTATCTAAAACGTAGTAATATACAATACAATACAATATACAATACAATACAATACAATACACTATTTCTTTCGTGATAAAGGCTCCTGGCCTAATATACATACAACTCACAACTTCGGGTAACCAAGGAATGGATTAACATTTATTGCCTATAGAAAACAAAACATATCTTGTTATGACTTTGTCGTTTATGTAACATACGTAAGGCAGGTAATGCACCAATAAACAATTAATAATATCTTGAAATGAAAAGGAAGGTATGTAAAAGACTTTGACCAACTGACCCTACTGAAAAGGAAATAATGTCCTCTTTTTGTTGGATGGAAACCATTGTTACAGAAGGAGAAATGGCTCATTGTGAAGTACTTCTCCTTTTGATTCAGTGGATTATCATGCAATCAACGTAAGCAAATTTGGAGTCATTGGTTAAAGCATAACATAAGCGATCTTTATGTCATTATGGTTTTGCGAAAATAAGCGTACTAGAAATAGAAGTATATATCATATCACAAAATACAATGCAATGAAAAGACGAATTCATATGACCCAGAAATATCATATAGAAAGCCATCATACTGCACACTAGTATGTAGAAAAAAATCCTTCATTTTGTTGGATAGAAACCATTGTTACAGAAGGAGAAATGGCTCATTGTGAAAAACTTCTCCTTTTGTCGCAGTGGATTATTATGCAATCGAAGCAAGCAAATTTGGAGGCATTTGTTAACGCATAACATCAACAAACTTCATTACACGCTGTAATAGGAAAGACAAAAGGATCAACGACTATATTTAAAGAACGCTAAATGATCAAAAATAAATTCATGCTTGTAGATATCTTTCAAACAAGATACAATTCGTAACGTTTAGTTCTTGAAAAACAACAGTAACCATGTTTAAGACATGCATGCATTATGTGGCGTTTTTAATACAATGCTTGAATTTTGTGTAATTGTTTCTGGATTTTTATGTAACTATTGAAAAACACATGTGGTTAATAAGGGATGCCCTAAAAAGCGAGCTATCAATTATTATACGTAAGCCATATATTTCGATTACTGTACTAACTGTAGACTGAGGCACACGTCCGGTTAAAAGGAATGTGCAAGTATTCCTTCTTTAACATACGTGATGTTATACTGCAAAACTATCAACTAAATCGTTTTTTCCGTGTATTGGCTCGGTATATAATAGCACTAACAATGAAAACGAACCACTTTTCAATATGCTTAGACACTAATCAGTACTTACGGAATTTTAAGAACTGGGATATGTTAAAAACCCATAAAATCCACCATATCGAAATCATTTTGTAACACAGGCACACTTCCTGATAGATAAACCAGTTGGTTCGCTCTACTCGTATACAACTATTTGGTAAGATTTAAACTATCCCTCTGTGTATGTAAACATAACATTTTTCATGTAACCTGATATAGATTTTAACAGGTCATTATGTAACGTATGTTGTTCACTGAAATTCCATTGTTAATGTTATTGAACTTGGATAGCCACTTAATCGTATTTAATTAAAATTCATTAATTTTCCGCACATATTTCAAGATTTGAAGAGGGACAGGGAAGCTTTCTCTTGGATTGATCAATACGAATGTCCTAATAATTTTCCTTCATCACCACAATTCATAAGTGGCAAATTGAAAATTTAAGTAGGTTTAAAAGTGGCGAAACATTCATAACATTTGAGAGTACCTACACTTGAATCAGTTGTGATATGGCACCCAAAACGGTCTCAATTTGAACGCGTATATTCTTATGTTCATATCTATACTTATGAAATGATACATATGGTTATGGTTGTAGTGCATATTTTGAATTTTTTTTATCTTTTTTTCTAAATGTTTTACTGGTCCAATTAAACAAACAGTTTGTTGACCAATAAAAAATAAATAAAAAAAAAATAGATAAAAAAATTAACATTACATGTCGAGTTATAAAAGTATGTTATCAAAAATAAAGAAGTTATTTACAAAAAAAAGGTCACCTATTGTTATATATGCGCTAAATAACCGTGGATATTGATGCACCATTAAACAAATAGTTCATTAACCAATCTATTCATAATCAAAATAAAATCGGTTTGTCCGACTCATTCCATGCATGAAAGCATTGGGCAATACATTTTCCCGTACCATTTTGATTTTTAATTTTTTTTTTATATCCAATGGTAAGGTATCAAGCTGCAATAACGACCGATCCAACATCATCAGTTTTGTAAGCTTTCAACATTTAGTTACCCTTCAGTTTCCCAGACAAGGTCGTTACCATTCTAAAATTCAAACTGCAATTAAACACACAAACTAATCGTTTAGGTAAAATACAAAATAAATATTCACTATATCGAGAAAGTAATCTATATTGGCAAAAAATGATTTGGTTTTGACGCCTACCATTTCGCTGCAAACATAAGAGATATTCAGAAGAAACTTGCTCCTAAATCTTATAATTGTGAATTTGGTTGATATCAATATACTTTAGAAATAAAGTCTATGTTAAATGCGTATTCTTTGAGGACAAAACGATGATGCTACCAAGATAAAGGGTAAGGCACGTGTTGTGTGATGTACGACGGTGTCTGGATAAGTGTCTGCGTATGACGCGCGTCGTCATGTCTGGGGTCATAAAACTAGGCGTTTGATATTTAGACCAACAACCCGAAAGATGTACTCCCCCTTTATAACATGCCCGAAGCTGATCATATCGATAGCTTTTTGAATAATTTGTTTGAGAGACATAGATGTTACTATGTCTCTGGTTTGTTTCCCTTCGCGCTCGCCCAACCTGCAAATAATTTACTTTGAAATAGTTTCTAGAATTATATTTTAGATTAGACCTATATTGCTGATTTCTATAATTCAAGAAAATATCATATTGAGAGCAATTTGCCCATAGATTCGTCTACTAAGAAATGATAAGCCAAAGGGGTTTTTGTTGGCAAAAATTTCCATAAAAAGTTCTTTGATGGTTTGAGTATTTTCTAGATTTTCGCAATAGATACTTATTTCCCTTGATATGTATATATTGGATCACGGATAAGTGCCCTCCCAGAGAAGCGCCCCCCCGGAGAAGTGCCCCCTCGAACATATATATGTTTTACGTCAGTCACAAATATTTTTACTAAACGAATGAATATCTACGTATTCAATTGAAATCAACTGTTGCAATACTTTGGCAATTGACAAAATTCATATGAAGTAAAGGGCATCTCGTTTTTAATGAAATTAGATCTATTCTACCAAACGAAAAAGGAGCCAATATTGTATTCCCGCCAGAATTTACCTATCATTTTAACTCCGCCGCCTTTCTACATATTACCCGACATGCACTACCGCTTATAATCGATATCCGCTTGACGCGCTTTTACATCGAACGCATCCAGACGTAGAATGCAATTTATCTAGCAACTAGCCCATCCACTGACTGATATCGCCTGCCTGATATAAATAAGTGATATCAGGTCAATGCGTCACGTGACGTATCACATGATCAACATTGCCGGAACTACTTTTGACCTACTGAAACAACCACCGCATATACACAAAGGAGTCAACACGTCAACAAGAACTCAAGATTTCCCGATAATTTTGATATTTTAATTTCAAAATCAAAAACAAAATATAACTGTTTATGAAAAAAGATTAAATGCAAATAGTAAACTTAATAATCATAACTTTGAAAAGTTCCTGCTTGAGAAAAGAGGCAAATCCTCAATAATCATAAAAAAAATTAAAAAATGATAAAGAAATGACCTTGATTATTGAGAAATTACTCTGTATTTCCAGTAATGATTGTGATTTATAGAATAACTTACACCAGACTTAACAATACCTTGCTATGCCTTGCCTTAAGCAAATGATTTTGATATCGCTGTGACAAAAGAATTATTCAACTGTTCAATATGAGCAATAAATCCTTTTGGAGTTTTGCCATGATGATCTCTATTCTCTACCTGATATCTTGAGAAAAACATTATTTTTCATATTATAATCATATACAACCATTCACAACACACCTCATGGGTCAATAACACCAACTTGCTATTTTCTTCTAAATGGCAAGAATTTGAAACACTGTGAAAAAAGGGGTTATTACTTATGTCAAGCAAATTTTCCTTATTCACTCTTTTTCTTTCAAATCTTAAAGAAAAACTACAGAGGCAAACTACTATAAGGTTATGAATTTGTGGAAATTAAAACATTCCAATTTCAAAGCAACACATTGTTGACCATCCCAAATTAATAGAGTAGACTATATGAATAGGAATAATTTTTTTGGAAAGAGAAATTGCCTAGTTTAAGAATGTTCCCTTCCAATAACATTTTCAAGAGTTTTCTGTGGATATCAAATAGTATAAAATAATGATGTATGCTGTTTTGATACATTTTAAGCAGAAATATTCAGAAATCAATGTGCTGATTTGCTGGAAGGGTGGAAATCATTAAGGAAAAATGAAAAAATTGGCTCATATTGAAAAAAACTTATTCTTTCTCAACAATTTTTTTCTAGAGGTGTTTGCACACAACTTTTATAACATTGTCATTGTTTGGTTATCAGTTAATAACAGGTGATGTCTGGAATATCCAATACAAGCATAGCATCACAGTTCTTTCTCTCAGACTTGGCTCATCAAGTTAAGTGAATTTTGTTGAAGAAGTCTGGAATTCCACACAGTCCTGAAAGTAGAAATAAAATGTAGGAAATGAATTCTGAATAAACATGTACTTCATTTGTGTTCAAACACAGAAAATCAAGACAAAGATAAGTTCAACAGAAACAACAAGATATACAATACACATTAATAAACTTTTTGGAATACAAAGGCTCTCAGGTTTTTCCCATGAGTCTTCCCCTTTAATCTTGCACAGTTCAATCTTTATCTAAATTTTGGTCAGGTGTGTTTCTAAGGCAGATGATTGGTATGTTAAAATGACAATCCCAAAGAAATGTTTGACAAGGCAAGAATCAATAGAAAAAGTATGACATACTACTCTGCTAGGAATGATATGGTTAAAATGTGAGGGGCCCAAATGTATTTGTCACCAGTCTAACAGAAATAATGCAAATTACAGGACAGAAATGTTCAGTCGGTGTACAACTAGATCTTTTCATCTTTTTTGAATGACAATAACAAGATGTGCTTGACAATCTAAGGAAACAAAAATTATAAGTGAAACCCACCTGCAACTCTCGGTTATAGTGATTGTGGTCCAGAATGCTTAAGCTCTCCATCCGCTCACTGAACTCCAGGTTTCTTTTCCACCATTGTCTTCACCCCATCGTCCCAATCATGAATGGTTATGACACCACAACAAATAACAATACATTGAGTTTATTTGCTTGTTTTTCTATGGAACTGTCTTGAATGTCGGATCCATTATCTTTTACCAATGCTTTAGTCCAAAGTCCGCAGAATAATTCATCGATAGACCGTTGTCATCGGGTTTTGTTTTTCGAAATGATGACTGTGTTTACTGTCCTAGTACATTATGTCATAATGTGTAATGAATTCTATGCATGAGTAAACTTATCGAAGCGAGGCCGAATTGAGAACATTTTGTTGGGCGAGCTTTTCAATAATGAATTAAAATAACTGTCAAATAAAGATATGTCCATCCAGTTATTACATTTGAGTTAAATTGGGTTTAAAATCGATCAAAACAACGGACGAATTACTTTTTGTCATTACGTCACTTCGCGTAATCTACGTCATCGCGTACTTGGGTCAAACATTACTACTTCGATTGATTTAAATAGAGTAAAACCTGATTCATCGCGCTTTATAAGAATTGTTGTCTGTATCTTTTTCTTAAATTTATCGTTACTAGATAAATAGAATAACTACGTCTGGATCATTCGGACTACGTTGAACCATGTAAAACGCTAAATGTTTTTACGATCAATTTTTAGGAGTCAGGGAAATATGAAAAAGTGCTAAGAGCAACGGATGTGTCTGGCAAAAGAAAAGCGTCGACGTATTTCCACGAAAACTCTCATTACTGATGTCATCAATAGTATCCATATACTTATTGTTATCGATAGTACGTTTATGCTATTGTAAATAATAACGTTTTGCATTATATGAAGTTGATGTCTATATCCTCTGCTAGGAAACAAAGAAATTAGACGTAAGTAACACGTTTTTTGTTATTCATATCCTTTTTATTTATACATTAAGACACATCCTTATCCCCTCTGTCAACCGGAAATCTTCTCTCCATGAAAATCCAAAGTGGACCGACTTCCGCTGTGACTCAATCTCATATGGAGAACAATAATATGATATGGTTAAAGCATCATGTACTCTCTAGTCACATGACATCAAGGTAACAATCTAGTACACAACTTGCCATAACAGTTTTAAAAGAGATGACATTATAGGCCATGAGCCAAGAACACTTTTGCTCCCCCCCCAGGGGAATTTCGAAGGTTATATTTTTCTTGAACCTTGGGCTATAGGGCATAAGCAGACGGAATATTGCAACGTTTAGTTGGGGCTTTACGGATTTATGGGACTTTGAAGATGGGCTTATCAGTACATTATAGCCTATATGAGAAAATCTTTAAAAAAATAATTCTCTCGATTCATAAGTCCTAGAGCTTTGATATTTGGTATGTAGCATCGTATTGCGGTCCTCTACCAAGTTTGTTAAATTATGACCACTGGGCTAAAAATAGCCCCGCCCTCGGGACTTATCAGTTTAACATTGCCATAGTTATGTATAAAAAGGTTTAAAATTTCGTTTTCTTAAGATCCATTTGACCTAGAGCTCTGGTTTTTGGTATGTAGCATCATCTATAAGTCCTCCTCAGATTTTGATAACATGGTGGCCTTTGGGCCTTAAATGGCCCCGCCCTAGGGGCTTATCAGTTAGAAATAGCCTAAATATAGCAAACTATTTAAAAAGCTTCTTCTCCCGAGCCATAAGGCCTAGAGCTTTGATATTTGGTATGAAACATCATCTATTGGTCCTCTACCAAGCTTGTTAAAATCATGAACGCTTGGCGAGAAATGGCCCCGCCCTAGGTATTGATATGACTAATTTCGTGAGAGTCCTGGGGGCCATTTTATCAACGGCCGTACGACCGAATCGTAGCTAAGACGGTCGTAAGTCCGGTCGCAGGTCTTATCTCCATCCTATCAATATTTTCCGAAAAGTCGTAGCTACGATTGTCGTAGAAATCGGCCGGTTTTGGACGTAAAGTTACGCCTGCTCGAGGGCAGTCTTAAGTCCCTACGACCGTCGTAAATATGGCCGCCGTAGCCACCGCTTCAAAATTTAAATTGGACACAGTTTCCATCTCCTTGAAAAGACAACGTATCAAAGGGTGTAGGTGAGAAAACTTTTTGTTTATCTTTCATTTTCTATCAAAATAGCATGTTTATATACGTTATTTTCACCAAAAAGTGACGTAGAAAAGTGCACCCGTCAGTCCAAAGAACAACAACAACAACCTTCGCCAAGTTGCTCATTCGGAACACCTCGGCCATTTCTTAAAATAACCTCGGAGGTAATGGGGAGCCATTTTTGAAAGTAGGTCAGCAACGAAGGGCAATCGTATCAACTCGGCAATCCCCGGACAAGCCGGGGATTGCCGAAAAGAGCCGATTGACAAAATATGAAACAAAGATGTGTTGATATGATCATCTTTAATGAAAAGGGTAATAAAAACCTTCACTTGTGATATATAACCAATTTGTGTGTATCTAAATACATATTTAGTGCCTGTGTGTATTTTGCGTTATCCGCCGGAAATAAGGCGAATTACCCCAGGATTTCTGGTGTTTTCATG
This sequence comes from Cerastoderma edule, assembly GCA_947846245.1. NCBI lineage: Eukaryota > Metazoa > Mollusca > Bivalvia > Cardiida > Cardiidae > Cerastoderma > Cerastoderma edule. Next base: position 38,696,151 of record OX401407.1, on the reverse strand, counting down.
TACTGCTTACGAGGTATATCTACCGACTTGTTACGGGGATTGCCGAGTAGATACGATTGCAAGTTGCTATCTCCAATGTAAACAAACAAGAAGCATCCCTTTAAAATACTACCGTGTATTTAGTGTATTCATGTAACTCAATGTGTAGAGTAAGTAGATCGGTACACAAAGTCATCATGATGTAAACGGGAATATCCCGATCAAAATAACATCGAAGTAAGAGTGAACATTACAATATATGTTTCCATTCCAACACAATAGTCCCCTTAAAGGTCATATGTACAGGTTGGGTTTATTTCATAAAATTAAAATATGAAGTAAAAGAATCACATTGAAATTATTTGCAACATTTTAGCATAACGCATTACGTCATAAATCACCGTCATAGCGCACCGATTAATTAAAGTTCGTATGACTTACTTCCCTTTGCTGTGACATCACTCGTGATCCACTGAATGCGCCATGTAAAGGGCGTGAAGAGCGATTGCGGGTTAGAATTGGTGTTTTTCTTCAAATAAACGATCCTAAAGTCATTGTTTGGATTGACAGCGCATTTTCTTTATTGAATATGATTCATTTTATAAGAATATCAATTTGAAAAAAGATAAATTAATAACTTAAGCCGTGAATTTGCATGGATTTGTCGTTGCGTAAACCTGTTCATATGAAAGGAACGGCTTGAAATTTGGACGATTTTCCTTGAAATAAATGATTCTTAAGTCATTGTTTGGATTGACAGTGAATTTTCTATACTGGATATTTTTCATATTATTAGAATATCCATTTGAAAAAAATAAATTAGTGACTTAACGCGTGAATTTACAAGGATGTGTCAATGCGTTCATATGAAAGGAACAGCTTGAAATTGGGACGATTTTCCTCAAAATAGCAATCCTTTAGTCAATGTTTGGATTAACAGTGCATTTTCTTTATTGAATATGTTTCATAAAATTAGAATATTTTTCTGAAAAAAAGTAAGTGACGTAACGTTAAATTTGAAAGGATTTGTAAATGTTTTCATATCTAAGAATCGGCTTGAAATTTTGACGATATTTGTGAAAACAGCTATTTTTTTTATTAATATTTGTCGGAAAAAAAAACACGAGTACTTTTTCGACAATGATCGTGTATTAGCATTAAGGTTTAAATTGAGTAGTAAACAAAGACATAGATCTGAATAAACGAATTGTCTTAAACCCGTACATCGTATAACTATTAACTGTCCAATTCACCCTGCATTGTCTTATCAATACATGAAATGGAACGGGAGAAGATCATAAATTGCGAAGAAACACACCCTATTAAAACCCAACTTACTTGTGATACGAAGGTTATCCTTTAACTCACATTTCCACCACACATCCAAATTTCAAAACTAAACACTGGCACATTCAAGAGTATTTGTTAAAATCATCCGGCAACTTTCCAGTAACTCCACCCCCAGTAAGAGGTCTATGATTTCGAAATTGATTCCGATGTCGTCTTTCTAGATCAACTGTTTTGACTTAAGAATTGTTCTTCATATTCACTTTACAATTATGTTCGTTTTCTCTCGTGTAAGTAGCCTTGACACTTGAGCATTAAATTTTCGGACAGGTTTAATAATTAACAGCTAAAACAAAAAAATCGTCATAGTTTATTTTACTAACAAACCTTAATTAAAAATATTTGAATTTATTTTTTATGATTTTGGAATTTAAATATCAATTTGACAAAACTTGATTTTGATGTTAAAACGTTTGTTTTTGTTGAAAACATAGAGTTAATACTGTTTTGGTGAATACTGATTATCATATACTTATTGAAGTGACAAACTATTCTAATAGAAAAGACAACATGTTCACTTTTTTTAATATCATAACGACAAAGTATCAGACGTAAGTCACATTGAGAGATAAATATGTCCTCACACCTTATCAATCCAAACATCCTGTGAGAGTTTGGTCTTAATTAGTTATATCTTAACAATGGATTTTTTAGATAAATTTAATTGTCGCGCATTGAAAGTGTGAGATTTGCCGCTTGTTGTTTCATGTCTGGAATAGCAGAATGTGTCAGACCTGTTAATTAACAATTTCAATTTCAATTATTTTATTTGGCAAATTCAGCACAAGCATGCCTTTGGCCATAACATTTCAGTTGACTATGCATACAAAATAAAAATACAGTTTCAATCTATCTACAAGAATATTCAATCAATACACATATAAACATACAAACATACATATTTATTAACTCCCTCCGAAAAGAAGAGCATTCTATTAACACATTGTATTGCGTAATTCAAAAGCTTCCTTTAAATAATGAGAAAGTTTAAAAATAGCCTTTCTGCCTTTAGACGACATTATGTTTATAAACATATGCATATTAGGCCATGGTATATTTCCAAAATACTTAATCCTTATATTTGAATAAGCTGGACAACATAGTAAAAAGTGATATTCAGACTCTATTTGATTATGATTACATAAATTACAAATTCTATGTTGTCTTTCAGTTCCATTATACCTTCCAGTTTCAATTGCTAATGAATGGGAACTTAATCTAAAACGACTCATGTATTTTCTTAACATATCACCCTTGATAACATCAATATAGCTTTCACAACAAAATTCAGTTTTAAAACGTTTATAAAAATCTAGTTTAGACATCGATTGTATTGAACTATTCCAGTTCTGAATATATTGATCTCTTAGGCGCTGTTTAAGTATTGGATAATAATTCATATTGTTATCATAGCTATTTAAAATATCATTAAAACCTAGACTATCCAATAACCGTTTAATTCTTGACGCCCAGCTGTGTGCATTGTTACTATTATACTGTTCAAAAAAGATTTTGTACATAGGTGAGTCAATATTACTCATCACTTTAAGCCAGTGTTTTAAGGATCGTTCTTTGCAAATAACTGATAGCGGATAGCGTCCCAATTCACCCAGAACAGCCACATTTGGTGTTTCTTTTATTCACACCTAAAATGGTCTTACAGAACTTAATATGTAATTTATCTATTTCATTAAAATCATAGATACCCCATACTTCCGACCCATATAATATAATAGGGACAACCATAGAATCAAAAATTGATAATTTAGTTATAACATCCATTTTCACACGTCAATTGTGTCAATTCCAAGGTATTTAAAATGGTCTGTAACTTCTAGTTCTTCACCTTCAACATACCAGATAAAATTATTGACAGTTTTCCTTTTTTGAAAAATACACACCTTAGTTTTCTTAACATTGATCTTTAATCCCCATTTTGTAGAGTAATCTGAAATAATGTCTAACTGTGATTGTAAACTAGAAGAATCTGTAGTGAATAAAACAATATCATCAGCAAATAAAAGCATATACATCGATAGATAGTTTAAATCTTTCTCAGTCAACTTGCTGATATCAACATTATTACTGATATCGTTAATAAACAATATGAATAAGATGGTTGAGAGTGGTTAACAATAGAGATATTTAAGAGATTAACGCCAGAGGCTATCTTACGCCTAGACAATAAAGGACTTGACACTTGAAACATACTGTGCAAATGTGGCAGATTGGTGTTAATTTGCATCACGACCCTTAATCCTTGTAATGTCCGATGTTTGTTGATTGACCCTTTGTATGTGAGGTAAACTGACAATTATCAATTAAATTGTAAACAAAGAGATTATGCTCAAATGTGTAAATTATATACTTAGTGATCTTATTACTCAATTATCAATATAAATTTGTAATAATCATGTTTGAACACCTGCATTTCAGTGTGACATACGGCATTTAAACCAATATTACCAATGGCAAAAAAATGAGGTGTGTGATTTAAATAATTCCGAAATGCAGACATTTTCATTCAAAGACAACGGCAGAAAAAGAAAGCTTGCTTGTTTTAATCGGCTTGTTATCATGGCAATCAACGTACATTTTTCATTTTGTCTCATTTATGTATAATGACAACGTCTCTACGATTATGTTAAAACATAAAACAAGTATTGCAAATAAGAACAAGATGCATTTAAGCGTTTAAAACCAAAAAAACATGGCAATACAATAACTTATGATGTTGGATGAAATTAACATATTCTTGCAACCCTTTGAATTCTTACGTAATATAATCGTAAAGCAGCCTAATTAAGTATTCCTAACTAAGTATGTAGCATAGTTAATCTGTTCCAAACAAAACTAGCTTGGCGAGTAAGAGAGTCATTCAAGGAAATTAACTTTCAAAAAAGGTCTTATCAACGTGATTTTTTTCCTTTTCTTGAATTTATCTACATCTACACAGTGCAAATTCTATATAAAGATCTAGCAAGTCTACACGAGGCTCTAACAACCCAAACTAACAGTCAGGAATTGTTTTAATCACGAACATCAGTTCACCACAACGTTAATTTTGAAAAATATTTTTCTTTACCTGAGATTATGTGGGAAACAGCGTAACAAAAGGACTTCAGGCTTAAATTATCATTAGCAACTTGGTACATTGGGTAATAAAACAACGACTTTTGATAAATATTTGGGGTCATTCCGAAATACAATGTACACATTCGCGCGTCACACCTATGTCTTGACACATGATTGTATGCTTTATCGCTTGATTGGTGTTTCAAAGTGAGATTAGCTTTGTCTTGTTTGCATTGACTGTCTTGAAACGAATACATCAAGGTAAAGTGAATGTTGTAGGTGTGTTTCAAATAAGGGAAATATAACAGTTACTCAATAAGTAGAATGAATTTGAAGCGTCTTCACCTGTATAAATTACTTTGAATTGAGTCCGATCATTTAAAGATCAATAAAATCAATTCTCTGGAAACGCCTAACAATGCGGAAACTTGCTGTCTTCAAAGTGAAAGTAACACAGCCTACTGTTCTTGTTTGGGGAATATATCGTTTGCTTATTTGTAAAGTAAACACGGTCCAGTTTACTTATCGAAACTTTTTGCAGCTTTTATGTTCGTCGGAAAACGGGAGAAACTCGCATTCCTGCGACCAAAAGCAGAATAACACCAGAAGACCTGTCAAAATAACATGTTCAATATCAAATTTACGTTTCCCAAAACACAATTCATCACTTAAAATGTCCGAAATTTGTGCAAAAACACCGTCGTTACTGAGAACTAGATTCTTCTTTCTGATAGTTCATATGACTTTGAAGCACAAATGACGTCACAACAAGGGAGATAAGTCATTCACAAAAATCGATAAAGGTGAATAAAAGTAGTCAAAAACAACCTTTTTCGCTTCTGTAAGAGAAAAAAATCATTACCTCCGTCATAACGAAACCATAACCTAATTCAAAAACCATAATTAAAGAAAATTTTGTTTACCGGGAAATATGACCTTTAAAACATTGTTTTGGTAATCTTCAGGATGGGTTTGACAGTATCAGGACAGAACCACATGTGCTTGAAACAATTTCGATTATATCCATAAGTATGCACTACTATATACTATATAAAAGAGATATAGTGCATATAATATTGGGATAAAATCGAAGATTGATTCAAGCGCCTGTGGACAGAACTTTAGTCCAAATGATCTAGACGTAGATATTTCATTATACACGCTGTCATACATAGTTAAAGCTTGGATCATCCGAGTTAGACACACACTTATGTTAACTTTGACTTAACATTATACAACATATGCCACGTTGTATGACTAGCATGTTGTATTTGGTATTTAACGGATATATATGGGAAAACTTTGCAAAGACATGTATATAAAAGATCTACGTGACGAAACTACCGGTAGGCGAAACGAATGGAATATTTGTCCGTTATGGATGTTAACAAACTTTTCACTGGTCAAAAGCCACGTTCATTTATTTTGAGACTTGGCAATTGATTTCTGCATTTAATCATTAATGAGACATGTATATGACTGTTTATCGCAATTTTACTCGAGGTAATCCTGTGATTTATTTTGACAGATGATAAATATTGCGCAACCGGAAGTTGTACATTTGACTGGTTCACAGTATATTTTCGGTCGTACGACCAATTCGCGTCGTAGCTGCGACCGGCGACGTACGCCCCCGTTGATAGGATGGACATAAGACTGGGCGTAAGTGGGTCGTACGTCTAGGGCGTACGACAAAGTCGCATCTTAGCTACGCTTATTGATAAAATGGCACCCTGATTTCGGTGAGCTTTGTTTTTATCTCGTATCGCGAGATTTGATATGACGTCACGCGCACTGTTTTCGGTAAATGTTTACAGACACTGAACGCTTCGTCAGAAACCGAAAGAAGATAAAAAAAAAACAGGTAAAAACTCCCACATAAATGTTTGCAAATTTTATTTTCGTATTTTTTACTATTTCTTTTTATTGACCACCTTTAACCCCCTTTATTTTGCCCTAATCGAAGTTTACAAATGTTGACAGTTCGTCTGCTGTGTCTGCCGGTGTTTAGTCTCTAAAAATACACCGGATTTTTGTGGGGTTTTTTTAAAGGCCAACCTATTTTATTTTAATGTTTATTGGTCTCATCCCTTACACTGAATTGTCATATCATTTCAAAAGACATGATAATGGGTTTGAGTAGACCCCATCTTTTACACTACTTTTACAATTTCTACTTCAGGCAAAACCAAAACAATTAAAGAAAATGGATAAGAAAAAGAGGGTATATTTACCAAGTTCCCTTACAAACGCCTACATGCTAGTAAAGGATGAAGGGATGTCTTTGAGGAGAGCTGCTCTTCGTTGTAATGTGCCAGAATCAACCCTAAGGGACAGAACATTTAGAATAGTGAGTGTTGATACACTATCTGCAGGTGCACCACCTCTGTTCGAGATTGATGAGAAAATGACATTAGGGACTCATTTTCAAAAGATGGCACACTTTGGATATGGGTATACAAGACAAGAGTGTGTAGACAATGCCACTGATTATGCTATTCAGCTGGGAAAACGATCAAAAGATAAGCCATTGACAATGAAATGGTTCCGTGGTTTTATTAAACGTTGGCCAGAACTGAGAGTAATAGTACCTAGGAATTTGGAGTATGCCAGAGCCAAGATGGCCTCTGCTGATGTTGTTAAGACCTATTTTGATAGCTTAAATGAGACCCTTGAGAAACATGACCTGCTAGAAAAGCCACACCTCATCTTAAATGTAGATGAAAAAGGGGTTACAGTCGAACACAAGCCATCATTTATTGTTGCATCAGCAAGACAAACACCTGCAGTAACATCAGGGAAAGGAAAGACAATCACCATGTTAGGATGTGGTAGTGCAGCTGGTCAATCAATCCCACCTTTCTTTGTCTTTCCGGGCCAACGTATGAGACAAGACCTCCTCTCAGGAGCAACTCCAGGTGCAGATGGCACAGTCAGTGAGACAGGCTGGTTAAACGGAATAATATTCAGGGAGTACCTTGAGACCCACTTCCTGAAGTATGTACCTGGTCGCAGCAAAGAGAAGATTCTGCTGATGATGGATGGACACAAATCCCATGTCTCTGTTGGTCTATACGAGTGGGCATTTGATTATAATATTGTTATATTCATCCTACACCCATATTGCAGCCACATTCTGCAGCCAATGGATGTTGGTTGTTTTGGGCCATTCCAGAGACTGTACAACGACCAGTGCCACAAACTCATGAGGCAGATTTCTGCTGTCATAACAAGGTATGATATCTGCAAAATCGCCTGCCAGGTTTACGCCAAAGCCTTGTCTGCTGAAAATTTGCAATCTGCATTCAGAAGGACGGGAATCTACCCTATGACCAATGAAGCAGTTTCAAGTGAGAAAACATTGCCAGCTGAAGTTTTTCGCTGTGAACTACCAAAAGATAGTCAGACTGCAGAAGCAGATACAGATATTGTGGCTTATGATATGTTTAATAAAAGGGAAAACAAATTAAAACAAATCATTAGTGAAACAGTGAGTAAGCAACGAAAAACAATCAGTAAAATTGTTGCTGGAAAGGAGATCACTAGTATTATTATTGACAAAATGAATCAACATAATGAAAATCCAAAGCTATGTACAGCAAAGACAGTCTTGGTCAAAGGAAAAGGAAAGAAAGCCGAAGGGAAGGTAAAAACATCTGTACCCATCATATCATCGCCTAAGCCTGGTCCATCCCACATGAATCTGATCTCTGAGAGTGCGGAAAGCGATTATGAGGAATCAGAACTGTTCTGTCAATGTGGAAAGTTTTCTCCTGATGAGTTATATAGGAGCACCTCCTTGATTTTTATCAAATGGGGTCAGTGTGACCATCTAGTAGGTAGCAGGACATGCAACCATTGGTGTCATTTGGGATTCCGCACACCAGTGAGGGTCTTAAGAAGGGGGACAATTTCATTTGTCCATGATGTGACAAGGAGGAATAGACAGACTTCTGAAAAAATATATTAAAAGTACTTTCAAAATAAAATGTTTATATGTGTTTGTTAGACAGTTCAAGTTAATTGAAATTAAGAGTTGAAAGTTCCCTAAAACATACAATCTTTTATTCCTTGGCCTCATTTTATCGTTTGGGTACTCTTCCTTGCAGATTTGTTTGGAGTTGTTTCCCTTAAGTGACGTCACCGGAAATAGGTCACTCTTTCATATAGACAACAGCTTTGACCACCATTCATTCAAACCGCCGTTCCTTCGTCATTTCATATCATTATCACTGAAGTATAACTGGTAAACAAAGATTAATGATTGTTCTACCGATTATGTTACAAAATTGAGTTACGCATTTGTTTTTGTTCATTTTTTTGAGAGATCAATTTTTAACCCCCCCCCCCTCCTAATTCGGCCTCTCGAGGATATATTGCCGTATACGACAGAAGAAGACACTTTTTGTAACGAGCTATTCCATCTTTGTAGTGTCACCTACATATCACACATCAGATGGATGGGTATTTCAACTAGTGCAAATTGTTGCATTCATTTTTGACGAGTCCTAAATTCAGAGTTTCAAAATCGTTCATATACATTGTGAACAATTTATTTCCTAATGTACCCATAAACGCATAAACGCGAAATGTCTTCGTTGGCATAAATGTAAATAGATCGAAGACACGGTCACTATTAAAAAGCTCCGACTAAAACACACAAGTTACGTTCATTTAAACCTCATGTAAACGCAAGATATCTAGCCTTAATAGTTTCTAAATGTCTGGCATATCATTGCGTGAAGCAGTTTTATGTTATAAATAGAAGAGAAGAATTCATACCATTTACGTGAATGCAAATTATGTATATAACTAATAAATTCAAAAATGTTGAACCCATTTTCAACACATGTAAACTATTCATATACTAACGATGTGTCGTTTTACTTCAACCGGTTACGTTTACATACTCCTTGCGACGAATTAAAAATTACACTTAAATAGCTTTAGATTCGAACAGAATAAGTTATGAATATTGACTGCTTTTCAATTACGATAGTTTAGCTCTATGCCTTAAAAGATGTCGATTTCGTAAATGAACAAATTGTTTTACCTTGCAAACGATACTTATATAAAACAATGGCTAAGAGTTAATTATTAACCTGCTATCAGTACAGACGGAACTAAATTGTGTTGAAATTGTTTTCTTTTAATGAAACTACTGTTTTACAAATCGTTTAGATCCCATCTCATCAATAACTTTAAGTGGTTAAACTTCCATGATATTCTTTTGAATCCGGTTGATACAGTGATGCTGATGTTGACTCATTTAATTATAATGCTCTCACTCTTTTCCTCACTTAAACATATACAAAAGCAGTTAATTGTTTTTTCCAGAGCGTCCTGTATCTTTTAAAGAAGTACCTAGTACCCTTTTTTTAAAAAAAAAACTTCAGGAAGACTAAGCTGTTTGTCAAAATTAATCCAACGTTATGAAATGAACTAACCAGAACTATGACAACACTCATAGTATTTCATAGTCAGGAATCGTGGGGATGATATTCCAGGCAGGTAATGGCAGATATACAGAATCATATGAATCATATAGCCTATGAAATTGGGAGAGCAGTTGCCTTTCCTTTGAATATGACACTAGCCGTATTGGGTTTATTCCATTTATTTATCAAAAGTCGTATACTGTAACATTGGTAATGTTATTTTGTCTATTTAGGTTAATATTTCCGAAGTTATTCAGCAGTATATGGCTTAGAAAATTGACGTGGCAATAAATGCCAACACATATATGCGATTTGGTGTTTGAAATCTAGCATATACACTTCCCCTACTTGCTGTAAAGGAGGAAACTGCTGACTGGTAAACGTTCAAGAAAATAATCACACTTTAACTCTTTATTAATTCAACAAATAGGTAAAAAGACCCTTATCTTTACAAACGACTGCTAGATGTCAGACTTAGAAACATGTGCTTCAATTCAAATGTTATAAAAAGATATGGGACGGCTGTTATTGATTAGAGGTAGGGGTTTCGACATGTGACAAACTGCAAATGTTATGTCCTGTGATGGGGTTGACAATGATTCAATAGCAATAGCTTGCCCACAATAAGTGAGCACGAGATATATTTCTTCCGTTGTTAAGTTATGTCATCATTACATTCAAATTCTCAGAGTAAAACTATTTTACTGCGACAATAATATTGGAGCAGGCATACATTATATATCCAAATATATTGAACAAATGTGTGTTCGATGCTTATCTACAATTAAAACACTTTCTTCAAGTTCGGACAAATGAGTTGATTAATGCTACAATAGTTTTTAACTATGAAAGGTCTCAGTTTGAAATGCATACCAGGAACCCAAATAATACATTTGTATACACGTGTTGATCAGGATAGGTTTGTTTTAGAGTGTTTAAATGGAAGGTTAAAAAATGACAAGACAGTAAAGAATAACTGACTGTCAAGCAAAAACAAAACAATAGACTCAATTCTGAAATTCCTTTGAGAACACAAATTGCTAACTCATAATTCATAAATTCACTTATAAGACTATATTGAAAGAGTGTAGGATCAATATTTACATAAGTTGTGAAGTAAGATAACCAATAAAACATATCTAAAGTAATATTTCGATTTTTGGATATATTTAATAGTATATCAGAAAAGAAATGTGTATCAGCACACCATGTAATGATCGAAAAAAGCTGGTAACAGTTGCATGGGCAATTACAAATGAACATCGAGATAATAACTATCACGTTTTATTGCTATATTCAACCAATGTTGGTGTTGAATTGCCTTTCTGCAGAACTACCTCGAAGGGTTACTTTAAGTGACATGATGGAACCCTTGTCATTGCATTTTTAGTCGGGATAGTTCTGCGCAAAGAACCCCAAATACTCCTATAAAGATATATAAACAATACGTCAATACTTTGATTATAAACGGTGTACACATTCAGACACTCGTGCCATTCGAGCAGAACATAAACATACATGAATATCATCAGAATGGTATCAAAAGTTAGTTTTGGAAAGATTTAAATATGTGGAATTCCTACGAGCATTTCATTTTATAATTGTACAAGCCATATTTCTCAAGGAATATGAAAGCGTCACTTAAAATACATAACGTTTAGAAGTGACCTTTATAAACTCGTGAGCATAACTTACGCATTTGTTTGTTATGAGCCAGTAATGTTTCACTCGGAAAATATTTCTCATAAACAAAACAAGTAGTTTATTAACCTCTATATAAAAATCATTGTAAGCAAACCAGTTCAATTATGTCTAACACCCCTTTTAATGAAATGGATAACTCTACATGAGCGTTACATGACTTAAATCAATTGGACGATTAAGATTTTTCTTTTTTGAAGATACAATAACAGGTCTATATAAATGAAGGCATTCCATCATTAGTGTTTAAAAAGCTATCATTAATTGTCATACTACTTAACGTTGCATTTAAAATCATACTCGAATTGAAGTTTTGAAGAACAGACTTTCCTTTATAAATCTAGAGAAAGAGGTCCATTATTTTCTAGAAAAACATCGACGAACATATATATACTATTTTAACGGAGAGAGTCGCAGATTTTCATACATCTTCCCATCATTGGAGACAGGATGGTCTTCTGAAAAGAGAAACAATCGTCATTTTTACAAAAGCAGAACAACCAATCAGCCTGGTAAATAATTTGTAAAAAGGACTTTAAGAACGCTACCCAAAATTGGAGTGTTGAATAAGCTTTGTTAATTTTCTATGCGTTGCTCCAAGTTCATGTCCTGTTTTCTTAAAGCACTACTTTTCCTAAGCCCTGTTGTATGGTATTTTGTCTACCCCTGCAGTAAATGACATTATTTGGATACTAACCGGATTTAGCTTCAAAATATTGAATGAAAGCAAATTAAATTACCAATTATATTTGCAGTTCTTCAGCGCATGATATAAATTGGAAAAAGCATATAACTATAAACACAACTAACTACAAGACTGAATGTATCCATAGTTGTAATTCTAAACGGTTAGCTACTTGAAAAATAATTATTTGAGTTTTGTACATATTCTTTCATTCTAAATGTCTTTTTATAAAATGTGTTAGCCACATCATTAGATTTCAAAATCATCACACAGTACATTTTTTTATGCATACCTTTCACATTTTCTAGAGTGCCGTATTGGTGACTGATATCGTTAGTATAACTAAGATCTTCATATAGAGGTCTTTGACCTAAGACGTCATACTCGTGTCCGTGACCTTGTGCGTACTCAAGGCTTTCGTACGTTTCCCTGTAACAATAATGTAGCACATAATAAAGCTGTCAATGTACCCAGTCATCTGAGGCTTGACTTCACAGTAGAACTAACAAATACAGATTAATCAAAGAGTTCGATTCTGAACTCCCTTATGTACAAACTGTGTTAACTGATTCTGGACTTTGGAAACTCGTAATTGTGACAGACGTTCTTTTATGTAACCAAACTTTGAACTATATAATTTACTTATATTAAAGCATAATTTACTAGTTACGTACCTGTTCATGTTGTAGTAATCGCATACCATACCATCACGTTGGACACCTTTTAATGATACAAAATAATAAAACAGATTTTCCTTTTAGGGGTAGAAACTTTCAAGTTTATCACATGAGCTGATACAGATGTCATACTCAATGAAATAAGCGAGGCCTGAAGATTGTGAATATGTTATTCTAATTTATAGATGACTTTGTTACGAACACAGAGTTTCGATATTGTAGGACGTTGACGAGTTTCAAAATTACTCTCTCAGAGACGTGTGCATTTGGAGTAATAAACGTCATTTTTTTTCACACTCCTAATCACTGAACAAAAGGTCGTTTTCAATATCTTGACTTATTAAGAGTTTAAACCCGGTTATTTCGTTAATTAACGTGAATTGAGCCGTCGCGCATGTCTGTTCTTCTTTGGGAAAGCCCATTTAGGAGGAGGGCTTTGCTTTTGTCATGTGACAGCTACAAGGAAATTTCATATCAATTACCTCCCTTTAATTTTGAATTTTCATATTGAAATTAAGATAACATGAATGAAGTTGGCAAGTAACAATTCCAATCTACGAAACATTTTATAATATGAAAATTGATTTTTACAATGGCATTTGTTCTGTTAAATCTTCAATATTGTTATCCTGAAAAAATCCTTTTAATAACCTTCAGCGTAGATATATCCTAAGATACTATGTAGAAAAATACTTTTTTTTCTTGCTCATCTATTGGCAAATGCGTATTTGGTGAGGTTAAATGTCGACCATCATACCAAGTACTAATAAAAACAATTTTTTTGACAATGACTCGTTCTGTAAACGACATTTTAATTGATTTTCTGGGAGTGATTTGAATGACTGGTACACGGAAAAAACCAGCTTTAACCTTTTCATATCACAAACACAATACGCTTCATGTTTTGATCAATTTATGTGTTTATATAGACAGTAGATTCGACCCAAATGAATAGCATTTTCAACAGAACGGAAAGAATCAAAAGTCAGAAATGGAATAACCGCTTAAATGTTCCAATAGTTTTCCTTTGAATGAATTTCTAACTGCATCACTAAATCATAAACTAAGTGAAATCTGTGCAAACAATCTGTAGATTGTTAGGTACTTAAACCTTTTCCCAATACAGTCATTTAACAAGGTCTTTATAAGTTGAACCGAAATGGGGTTTAGATACTTCTTTTTATTCTTGATTTTTATGCACAGTTGAAGATGGTGTTAACGATTATTTTGACCCCAAAATACTAGACGATGTCATCCGAATTATCACTGAACTCCTCGTTCTTAAAGACTTTAAAAGACATAAAAGCACTGCTTATAATTTGAGATTGAATGCAAAATCCAAATATTTGATTAAACTAATTTTAGATAAATATAACAAATAATTAATCATACCTGTACTTCCGTTGTCTCTGAAAGCCGCATTTACCGCTGGCCTGTAAATATGTCAAAAGTAATATAAACATATACATGTATATAGTTTGCAGCATATGAACGTGGAGATTGATTTGCGAGCTTCAAAGAATTTTCCTCTAGACCATGTTCAGTATAAACGCTCAATGTAAGTACTTTCAACAGTGTCTATATATATCTAATATTAATTGTGAAGTCTTAGACACATGACTAATACGTGCGCCGAGCAATGATAAATGAAAATTGCCACGGTGATCCATAGAAACGGAAATGGATAGTGTTCTTAGGCAAGTGCTCTAGTGAGGTTGCACTACGTCTAAGATATTTGATTTGACATGGCAGTCATATATTCAAAAATATAAAATATTAAATTCATTAAAGTGGGATCGAAATCACGATTTACTTGAGGCGTACGAAATTATGTCATTATTTATAAAACGAGTTCAATGAATCAAACGCAAAACGTCTACGAATGTAAGATTTTGCTTAAACATGAATATACTGTACATAAAAAAAAACGTTTTATTTGAATCGACTGCATTGCGTATCCATTGCAGTTTTAATGAAAAGACATTGCAGTACAGCTAGAAAACAAAATATTAATTATAATTATGTGCTCTTCTTTAACATGTATCATTAGGTAAAGACAGTCTGGAACTTAATCAAAATCTTCATTTTCATGTATTATAGCAAAATCAATGGTCTGTTTTAATAAATCATAAACAAAACTTTTATCTGTTTCAAAACTACGGCGTAGGGAAACTGCATGTGAAACAATATATGTAACATTCCATCTCCAAGGTTATTAGCTACCAGCAAAGGCGACACGTGTTTCCGTTCTAGATCTATTTCAAAGTTGCGATCGAGAAACAAAACAACCAATTAAAATCATTTATCCTCAAGAAACAGTATCGATCATTCCCACCATGTGGTCTGTACTCCTTCGTTTACAAATATGCCTTATGACAAAATTCTTGTTTGGTTGTTTGACCGTGCGTATAATCAAAAGAATTGTGATTCGGACCAATAGCCTTATTTACATTTTCAGAAAACCGTTTTATGAAACTTTTGATGTAAATACTGTTTGATGCACACAAAAATCGACGTTATTTCATCAGGAACGAGCAATTAGTTTCATTCACATGTAAAGCAGATGTTGGAAAATACAATTCCATAATCTTGCAAAGTATTGTTGAAGCTGATTATGTCAGTATCATAACTGAAACATTCCCATATACAAAAATAAGATACATATCCAACAATTGACGACCAGCAAAGAGGTAGTGACATTTACATACAGCAAAGTCGAGACCATTTTTCCAAAGTAAGGTTATTGTTACCTGCTATATTTTATTGTGAACGTTTATGAACGTCGTGATCTGTTTACTGCTTAGTAATAATTAAATCGACCGTCTTTTACTTTCAGTTGTCAATGAATAGGAAATAAAATGGAGGTACGTACATTTGATGTGAACTTCCATCTGCAATATAATATACACTGTGAATACTTTACATAATTTAGAGATTTGAATACATGTTTATGTTCTTAATATATTTAGAAAGTTTAACATGGCAACTGTTGTTTTTTATTTTGACTATTATAACTTGGCCGAACTATTTGAAAAATATATGCATCCAGAGGAGAGTGGCGGTAATAATTAATACGAATTGATATTAAGATAAAGCAATGTCTGTTCACAGCATACTGAAATATAAATCTGAAGAAACTATTCTGAACACTGCATAACAATTACATCATGATCATTTAAATATTTAACACAGAGTTGTGGGTGTTGCGTCTTAGACGTGTGTCTCGGGAGGGTAAAATAAGCGGATATGAAATTTCTAAATTCTCCATATACAACTTATGATAACTTAGTTAGTATGTTTTATATTTGAACTTTAATAAAATACCTGTTGATTTCGCTTTTCTCTTTCTAACAAAAACAAGGGCAACAATTCCAACAACAGCAAATACTACAACCCCAGTAAATACCCCTCCTGCTATTACAGGTAAATTATTTGGAGAACGGGGTTCCGTCGCTGAAAAGATTCAAGTTGCATTCAATTAATTTTCTTTCTTTGACGATTGTGAATGATACACAAGAGACACGAGATATATATATTGATGCAATTGACTCTACATATGAATTATTCGAAAGTAAATAAAACAAAACACCATTCCATGGCAAAGTTTACTTAGCGGTAACTTAATTTACACACTTCTTGAGGTTGATATGAATACCAAATATATTCCATACCACCAAATGAAAAAAGAACTCACCAAGCTATTTCATTGGATTACCATAATATAAACATCTCTAACCCATTAAAACAAATGTATACGCACATTATTATATAAATACGCCTTTTGTTTAAATGGCGTCCAATAGGTGACTACGTTTATAAGCATGGTTGTGTTCGGATTTCAGAACATGAACTTTATTAGACAGGTACATACATCAACGTGTATGGTCATTCACAAAGATAGCTTATCAGGTGTTTTGAATGCTTTGATTAAACAAAATTATGCCCCACACCTTAAACCTGTTTCTTAACGTCTTTATGAACTAGAAAAAAACATGAAAGTTGACACTGATACTGCTATGAGGATTCTTGTACATGCACTTATCAGGTTTATCAAAGTGTAAACAAGTAGAAGTTGCAAGTGTACCAAGTTTCGTTTGTTTACGACTGGTTGTGAATATAACATTTGACTTCTGATCAAAGAGGCTTTCACAACGTTGAAATTTCCACAATGGACTGGCTATTAGGATTTATTGCATCAAGTCTATGTCATTTGTATATTCTGAAATATACCTTTTAAACACTTTTATGTTAATGATGCCATACACTTGACTGGTCAATTTTTAACATGTATCAACTTTGGGAAAGAAACTTCTGCACCCAAACTATACATATGTATATAGATCATTCTGTTCAGAAAGGTTTTTCAGTTAATGTTTGTTTAAGGTGGAGAGACCTTGCTCTTTAATTTCATCCTGTTAGAAAGATGCATTCCCAGAAAACGTTTATACGGAAATGTTGTATTTGTATAAATGTTTTGTGTTAACAGCAAATGTTTGTTTAGCATTGTGATATCTTATCCTAATGATAAACTTTACCTATGACCTTGGTGGTGGCATTCAAAGTATAAGAGTAATCGCTAGTTCCTCTCTCGTTCACCGATTTAATGCGAAAGAAGTACTTGGTTCCAGTCTGTAAACCTCCGATGGTTTTGTTTAACCTATATTCAATCTGATCACTAGGTATGTTTACTTGAAGCCATTCGTCTGCCTTGTTACTATACTCTATAGTAAACGTCTGATCGAATCCACCATGAAAGCCGGGAAGCCATGATATTGTCACTGATGAACTCTGAACGTCTTCAATAGAAACCATTTGTGGTACCTCTGGCGGGCCTAAATACATAAAATATGTAAATAATATTTCTAAGGATTTGATAAAGTTATATTTAACATGCATGTGTCCCTTCTTTTCCTTTTAAGTGCATAAAGGGTAGAGACATTTAATGATGATTCAATATCATTCAATTACGTCTCTGCATAATTATATCGAACATCTCTTCGAATTTAACTGTAAGTGTCAGAAAACGCTCATGCCTGAAAATCTCTTATTTCATGTCACAGAAAAGATGTTTGTGCTCTAAATTGTATTTGGCTTTGATTCAAAACATCTCCTTCTCCTCAGCCCCACTATTTTCTCTCTCACACCCCTTTCCTTTCCTTCCATCCATCTCCAACCATATATTGTTCTCTTCTATCCAAAACCTTGCATATGACTTTAACAAAGGATGGTCTTAACATAAAGCAGCTATTGAATAATTAACAATTAAAAAGCAAACTGTTCTGTTCATAATGACGGCATAACTGTAATCGAATGTCTGTCAACCAACTATCACATCATTCGAAAGTCGGAAAAGGTTGTAGCATTCGGTGTATTGAAACATCACCCAACTGTACAATTACGATTTTTAATTATGTTTAGGAGTGCAATATTTTCGATGTATATATTACCTTCGGGCACAATATCTACATTCACGGTTTGTGCACCAATCGCATTACTAATTCTACACATAAACACTCCAAAATGATCCATATGCGTGACGAGGAGAGATACTTTCGCGACGAAGCCCAGCGTTGTTATAGTAGTATCAAACACAGGTAGGGTTACAGTACGATCTTCCATAGACCAGGAGACGGTCCACTGTGATGAGTTCCTAAAGCATTCCACTGTATTTGGAAAGCTGTTGGAATAAAACTCTAATGGAAAAGTGGTAGGGATACTTAGTTGGGATGATATCTTCATTGTGTTAGGCGAAGTGATGATGGGAAATGCTGAAAAATAAGCAGAAAACAATTTATGCATATATACATTTAGCGTCCTGTGTCAGTTAATCGCGTGATATATTCATTGTGTGAATGTAACTATATAATTAGTTAACAAAATACTTTGGGACTCATAAAGTATATATTAAGTAGAGTTTTCCCGCGATGGGGTAGTCTGGGTGATATAATCACCGTGTTGTCACGATGACACAATTTGTGTGCGGTGGCTGGTCACAACTCAATATTCTACACGGCTCTGGTAAATAACGGATTTCTATCTAACAAGATGAACTCATTTTTCAGAATCATAACGAAGGTGCACATTAGTTGTGTTTGACACCATTCAAAGCGACGACAATGTCCATGATTGCGCATGCAATATGATTTAAAGAGACTCTCTCATATATTGAAATTTTAACGTTTTCAATATGAATTGTCTTCTACCGTGAAAATAACAACATAAATGTCTAAAGTAACAAAGAACTAGATTATTGACAGCTTCCAAACCCTGCTCATAACTTTACAGAAAAGATAAAGAACATTAAAATCGCAGATATTGCAAACTGTATTAACGGGCTAACGACGATCTAAGCTAGAGTAAAAGGTGGTAACTGTAGAAACCATCGTCACGCGGGTCTTTAGAAAGGTTTACCGCGCATCCCATGAACGCATACACCATTTCCGTCAAGCGAAAACAGGTCGAGCGGGAAGGAAATCAAAGAGCGAAAACATTAGTATATTGAATCTTACTCAATTTGATATGAAAATTCGAAAAAAGAAACACTTTCTACATCGGATGTTGAGTATTCCACAATGATATTGCTGTTGCTTTTGTGTAGATTTTTATTTTAGATGTAACGCAACGATATCAAGGCGCCCGAAAGTAATTCCTCCGTTTATTTATAAACCAGCTTTCCCAAAGTAGAACAGATAGGCGGGAAGGCTCATTTCACATTATTTAAAAAAACACGAGGTTTTAGCAACAGTAAAGATTTTGAGACGTTCTTTGGTTTAGTGCCAATGATTGTAAATACCAAATGTATTATGTTTATTTCTTCAAAAGCACAAATCTCTGAGAGATTTAGGGTACACCGACAGCTATATGACAACTTCTAATGGTTTCACCATTGTCGTTGGGTTGAAAATTGTATATGATATGATAAAAAGGTTATTTCACCCTATATTGAACATTTCAAAAACCATGCCGAGAGGAAGTTATTCATCTATTCGTTTCATAATGATATATATCGAGACATTTGTAAAGAGGTTCACGAATGCTATGAATCGTCATGACAAATTTTAGAGTATGAGACAACATAACACATTTAGTGTCACGTGTACAACGTCATTGAAAGAACTCTACAAAGGAAGAAATATATGGTATCGGTTCAAAGTCTTACAGGAGAGGTCACAAAGAAGCCACATAACAAAACTAATGCGACTGCTGTGTGAATCATTAGAAAACGGTAAAATAGCATTCAGTAACGTACCTCAGGTGGTGTCAGGAATGAAAGAATCGATCGCTAAGTGAAAAAAATAACCGATACACTGTATGTAAACAAGAGGCTGAGGTAGTTTATATACCACGCTGAGAATTTTTATAGATAGATATAATCATTTTTTGTCTTGCATTCGCTGTCATCATTTCATCAGATAAGATATCATTTATGAGATGGGTTTGTAAAATCATTTTAACACTGTCAATACGACTTCATTTCGATTATTCATATAAATACAGCTTGAAGGCTTTACAAATCCGACATCATCAGTCGGTTGATATATATGTACCACAAGCGTACATGGTGAATCAGTTTTAGCTACCATCCTGTTAGAAACTTACTTATCTATTATCATGACCATAAACTCGATGTTAATAGAAGTATTTCTTACTTTTTACTTGTAAATAGGTCTCACCAAATCCTGCATTTGGATTTAAACTACCAGTCACCCCGTTACTTGCTGAACATCTGTAGATTCCTGAATACTCGTAAGACAGAGATGACAATTTTAATATAGGACTGCTGCCAAGTCCTGAATGTGGTATTACTCCAACACCAGGCCAGATATGTTCCCAAGTTGAATAAGTATACGTATCCGGTACTCCGGAAGGAGTACATCTAACCTCAGCCTCTGTGTCATTTACCGTAACGTTGGAAGAAGAAACAACTACATCGGGGGCATCTGAAAATTCACAAGTTCGACGAATGTAATCTTACTTTCTAACCGCAAATTACATTCTTATACATCTATTATAAATTTGATGGTTCTGTCCTTATATAATTATAAAAGACAAAAATTATTGCACAACAACGTTTTCCTTCTCATGGTTTCATGAACAAATGTTCGAAATTCGCCGTTCTTTAATGACATGCAACATTTATATCAAACATTTAAGCAAAGCTCCGTTGTTGGCATGGAACTGGTTGTGATGGTCACCAGATTTGTAAAATGCTGCATGATTTATTACGAACGGTTCCTTAAGAACGCTAATGAATACTGAATAATAAGTTCAGTACAGTTAAACCAAAGATCAAATACCTTAATGATGTGGGAAATATTGTAATTTGATTGAACGATTGTCTTTGGGAAGAGCCTATCGGCTTGCATCATCGGTAAGACATAGGGAAAGTTTTACTTAATGCGTTATGTGTGCAAATGTACCCTCAGGAACATTTAGGCCAATCTTTATAAAACGATGTTTGATGGCAAAGATCTTGGCAATTGAAGTAAAAACTCGAGGTCTATTTTACGTTTTATGTTTATACCAAAAAGTACAATTTAGATAAGGTAACGTTACCAGAAAAGACAAGAGCTTAAGATTATTACAGAAGGTATTTGAACCACAAACGTAGATGAAACATTAACACTGGAATTAATCATTTTACTTACATTTAACAAGTAAAGCCGTTTTCTTTTCGTCAGAGGGTTCGTGTCCATTGTTTGCAGCACATTTATAAGTGCCTGCATTATTTCTGTTTGTTATATCAATACGATACTCGAATAAACGATTCGAAGCGGTGGTGTCACCAGCAGGCAAAGCTACGTCATTGTGGTACCATGTCACAGTTGATTTAGGTTTTGAATTAACTGTGCATTTCAATATTGTAGAATTGCCTTCTTCTACCTCTTTGTTACCTGAGAGTGCAACAATAGGATGATCTGAAATGAGAACAAGTGAACAACTAATGTTTTTGTTTTTATTTCTGACTCAGTATGCAACAACATTTTTAGCAAGCGCATGCAACATAAGTAATGTGTTCGCGTTCGAATTTGACGAAGTTAAGGTGACAAACTTTCTTAGAACTTTTGTGAAAATCGGTTTATTACCGAGGGCATAAGGACGGTAACAATAGTCATTAAAATTCAATCTTACCACATACTTTTTTCCCTGCCCACCAATGATCGACCTTGGTTTTTATTTTATCATTCAAACATTCTGTGTAACTGTAATTATGATCGAATCTATACTGTTGCTGGTATAGCGGACACTAAGTGTGAGCTATTGACCTGTTCTTGATTTAAAGTTCCGACATCAAAAGCTTTTTTTCGCAATTTACGAAAACAAAGGAAAACACATTTATCTAATATTTCAGCGGGAAAACAATTAAATACTAGCTAACTTGGGGCGTATTTTTTTATTTTATACAAATCCAGTGAAAAGGCTACATAACCAACATAAAGCTCGCATATATGTCAAGCTATAGACACTTGGCCCGTGTTACTCAGAATACACTTTGAACGGAAACATCCACGCTCTTGCATTGAAATGTTTACATCGAACTAGCCGGAATAACATACGGTTGGCCATGAAGAACTTACACAGAAAGAACAACATGGTATACGGGTAACTAATTACCATGCAGTGGATGTATGACCCAGTTAGTGATACTGTGGGGGTTTTCCGTCATTATCTACAGTTATAGAAAACAATTTCGGTTACTTTATTTTTATGAATATTGACGAACAATTGATGCCGGAGTGCTTGGCTATAGGATATTTATTAAATTTGACGTATTGACCATTTGAGCCCTTAAGATCGTATTAACATACTTAAAATATAAAATATGATTGTTAGAAATTTTCAACGATTTTTAACGAAGGTTAGACCTCGTGAATTCCTAATCATTTTTAACCGATCGAATTCTACAGGAAGAGCTCATAAGAGTGTCCTTTGTGTAGACACCTCGGTTCTGTGAGTAGACATCTCGGAGCCAAAACACAGTACTTGTGAAAGTCGTAATAAAGCTGAACAATAAATGACACAGCTTTTTATACAAAACGGTTACATATATGTTCTCAACATATTCTGTATTCTGTATTCTCAACACAGCAAATTATTTACCTTAGAAATGGTTAAAATAGTTCACTGAAGTCTGGCCTATTGACAAACTTTTTACACCGCCTATACTATGTTCGAATCGAACAGAGAAATAGTCAAGTCAAACATTCTGAGTTACCTAAAGGAATTTAGGGTCATTACTGTGGCCACTACAGCAGAAGCAAGAACTATTTGCGACGAAAAACGAACGAACCTTTAGATGACGGACGGACACTTAGGTGGTCAAATTAGCTGATCATCATAAGCAAATTCAGTCGGTAACAAATGGCAAATGAAAAACCTTTTTTATTATATAGCGTTGGAGCTTGTTAAATGAATTGACTTATGTCTAAACAAAGATATCTGAAGACAATGCACGAAATACTAATCCGAATATAGATCATGTATAGATGTTCTACATTATCTAGGATTTCTTAGTCCATTTAAGTTTGCCAGATTTATCTACATGGGAGTACGCGTGTTTATAAATGTTGTCGATGCGTAATTTTGTGGCTAATAGGTTAAACTCTGCGAGGGACTACCTGTCAATACTATTTAATGTGTGTTAAAGCTTTCGTTTTGTTTTTATAAATCAAAGAAAGCACACAATAAAATATTCAATCGATGAGATTCAAACATCTGAACCGATTATCAACATGCCAATTACCGTACCTCACATAGTTCAATAAGTCTGCAACTGATCTAAACGTTTTATTTTGAAGTAATCTCTCTTTCAGAAGTAGGTTATCATCCATGGTTGCTTTCTTTCTTTGGTCACACGAACTCCAACGAGTACCATTAAATACTTTGAATGATGTTGACACAAAAGGAAATCAAACTTTAACGCCAATACAACTTGTCTTTATCACAGAGTTTATAGAGAAGATTGAACAATTGATTTGGTGAACAAACTGTTGGCTATTTGTCAAAAGTATTTGACTAGGATTCTGTGTAAGGAACCTTGTTTGTATTGCCTTAAATATATTTCAGATAATCCACAATAGGGCGCTTTTACTTCTACAAAAATATTGGATTCTTTTAATTACTCATCTGTATGCCATTTTAAACCATGCTAGTAAGCTTGAAGTTATTTACGATTGAAACACACTTTAGTATTACACATTTTAAAGTTGAAAATAAAAACTTACACAGTAAGTCCAAAGTTTTGGGTTCGCTTCGCACTTCAATCTGACCTTCTTTACTGTTATTTACTTCACAATACACTAGTTCACCATCCATACTCCGAGTAGGGGCAAATTCAAGGATCTGTGATGTCACTACACCATCAAAGTCACCATTTGTCTCTGTGACAGAAGCTGACAGATTGGGAATTCGTACTCCACCCCTGTGCCATGTTATTGTTGACTTTGGGTTGGACGTTCCGGAGGTACAAGTTAGAGTTATTTTGGCGTTACTATCAGCAACGATATTGGATACATTTCCGGTTAATGCAGCAGTTAATGGGCGAACTAAAAGTACAACAAATTTTAAGTAGGATATAAATTCATTTTTTCAAAAAGAGAAAACAAATTTGAATTATGAAATATGTTGGAAGGTACTTTCAATAGATTAACGCGAGTCATAAATGTACCTTTTACAGACATCTTTATGTGTTAACATAGGATACAAACGATAAATATGTAAAGTATAATCGTTTGTAATAAATAATAAAGGAGCATATCAGTTAATACTGCTCGGTCTTAGGATCCTGGTGATGTAGCCATGAAATATTTAGATGAAATTATATAAACATTTTAGCGGCATTTTCTTGTTGAAAAAATGGATAATTAGAATGTAAAGACGGGTTAATTGATACTTCGAAAATTCTAACCAATGAAAAATAATTCAACGTACATTTGATAGTTACGTTTGTATGCGCAATGCCGTTTGGAGCGACACCATTTGCAGCTTTACATGTATATTGTCCACCATGTGTTCTGTTAGCAGCATCAAAAACTAATTCATCGTTACTACTGTCAGCATGAATGGGATTCCCGTTAAGGTACCAGGTAAATATCGGATAAGGCTTGGCATCTGCTTCACATTTCAACGACATCGTTTGTCCTTCTTTGATCTCAGTATTACCTTTTATTTGAACGATAGGATGGTCTGTAAATGTATAAATATCAATGATATAAAGCTGAAAGAGAAAATCATCTGACGTTGGGAAGTAAGACTGGCGTAAAAATAGACCTATCATAATTTGCTAATGCAAAGATCTTTCCTTTTCTACATATTGACATATACACTTATACATATATGATAGTAACGCACAAACAGACAGACAGACAGACAGGCAGACAGACGGACGGACGGACAGATGTTTGGAATATAAAGTTATAAGAAAAAAAGGGACCCCGTATATACTTTGACGCATATGGAAGTTTGACAATCATTTATTCTACTTCGTGGTATCATTTTTCTGGCTATTATTATCGTTATGCAGCATTAATAAGAAGACATAGGTGCAAAGTTTCTACTTGTCTTTGTATGTCCCAGGCAGCGCTGCAAATCCTCAACCTTTAACATGTTCTGCTGACAAAATATATCTGCGCCACTGTAATTGTCTGTGAGGATAACAGAATAACTGGGAAGACTTGTACGATATTAAAACGTAAGCACTTTGAATGACTCATGTACATTGACCATTTGTATTGTGAACAGTAGCTGCGATATAACAGCAATAATTACACAATATTATTAGGTGTTAAAAACCAAAGGTGCAAGAGGCCTTTGATGAGACACAAATGAAATTTGAAGACGATCAACGAAGTTGTCTACCATAGGGTCATCTCAGTCTGCTTTCATCTGAGAAACACAATTTGATAAGTGATGATTCTCACCCAACTTCTCAAAATCACCAAACTAACAAAACTCCCTTATATGATCATTCTAGCTGCTTCATTATTTACAAATTCACATGGGAAAGTATCGCCATATTTTGTATCCATTGTGTTTAAAAATTAATCGGGTTAGGAATGAATTGTCTACATTACGTTTTTTACATGTAGCAAAAGCAGGGTTTATTGTTATCAGCGGTAAATTTGTGATTTACTGCCTTAACACAATTGCATTACTTACATATTAAGTTTAATACTTTCGTAACACTTTGTGGAGGCCTGTTAGTAGTCACGTTGTTTTGTACTGTACAATACACTCGTGCTCCATCCATACTGCGGTAAGGGACAAATTCAAGGATCTGTGACGTCACCACACCATTGTAGTCACCATTCGTCTGTGTGACAACAGCTGGATTGGTAATTTGTACTCCACCCCTGTGCCATGTTATTGTTGACTTTGGGTTGGACGTTCCGGAGGTACAAGTTAGAGTTATTTTGGCGTTACTCTGAGCAGTGATGTTGGATACTGTTCCGGTTAACGAGGCAGACACTGGGCGAACTGGAATGAAATGATTGCCTTTTAAGTGGCCGCAGGTTTATTAAAGAAAATCATTTACTAAAATGTATTGGTATTTTGAAAGTTTTTATATAGGGACATTTTGATTATTGCTGTGTTTATCTTTATAGAAACAATTTGTGAGTAAATGGAAATAATTTTGCGAAGGCAGGCTTTTCCTAGAGTTCTGATGTTATTTAGTATCACACAAAAACGTTAGTGAAATTTATTCTTGCTTGTCATGCCTTAACTTGAAAATATATTATGTCTAACATGAAAGGGTTTAATACAGGAAAATAATTGGATTCAGACTGTACAAAAAACTTCAGTACTTTCTAGACGTGTTTTTATAACAGGATATATGGAACCCAGTTGTTTCATTAATTTAACTACTGAACGATCTTCTCAGTTATTTCAATTTTGATTAATGATTCAAATGTCCTATTAATGAAGGGATTAAGAATGATTTACTAAATGATGGCAGTTCAATCGAGGAGACTAGATGAGCTGCAAACTACCATTGTATAAAGGTGGAGTCCTGTGTTGATACGTGTTTAATGTAACAGTCTTGTGGCTTTTGCTTTCGGTTTCGAACCCCTTTTAGTGCCACTGGTTTCGTTTGAGAATCTTTTCGCATGATTCTTCATAGTCCAAGGCCTAAGTACTGGTGAACCTCATAAAACCTTTAAATAACTTAATAAAGTGCACACCTGTAAACCCCAATCGAAATGGAAAGAAATTGTATACAAGTAAAATAAAAGTGGAATCCCCTGGCAATTGATCACATCCAAGCTTTTAACAGTAAGTAATTCATATATGATTTAATCTTTATCAATATGCTACATACACCTAACGTTCGTGGTTCCACTTCCATTAAGCGGCGTTTGTAATGTCTGGTGGGCGACGTAACACAGCAATGCTTTTCCGTTCTGCTGTTTTTGAAGTGTCGCTGTACACGACGCAACCGCGCTGAATGTTTGCCCTGTATTGCCGGTGATTGCGGTATTTGACGTTACGTTGTTTCCGTTCATTTGGAACCACACGTCTATACTGTCTGGTCTAAATCCAGACGTGCGACACTCTGCTACTTTACCAGAAACACCTTCTACAACCGGGTATGACTTTACCATAGGCGGAGACGGCTTTACTTTGTAAAAGAAAAG
The DNA here is from genome assembly GCA_947846245.1 of Cerastoderma edule. NCBI lineage: Eukaryota > Metazoa > Mollusca > Bivalvia > Cardiida > Cardiidae > Cerastoderma > Cerastoderma edule. Next base: position 38,668,613 of record OX401407.1, on the reverse strand, counting down.
AAAACATTTGAATTATGAGTATGCACTATTATTGTTGCACCTATATGAGTTTCTTTCCTCTAATAAAATGTTATCACCTTATTCTGATCCAAAGTCAGATAAAAATCGCTTTAACCACAGATCCAATTTTTTTCTGTGGTAAAGCAGTTAACAATTTGGAAATAGTACTATTGAGTACTGGTGACCAAATGTCAGAGGCAATGATTTGAGAAATAACAGGAACGCGGATAGGTTGGATATGCCGCATATGATTCAAATACCATTGAAAACGGCAATTAAGCACATTCCAACTAATCGGTTGGTTTCATATTTGGCGGATTACAGGGTTCTGTTTGTCATTTAAATGAACCCACTCGATTAAAAGATCTATGCCATACCTTTAATTACATTATTTGCTGTTTATGAAATTATTTTGCCATGAAAGTTTATCTATGGCAGAGTACAAGAACAAAAGGCCATGACCATTTATAAATACCATGATAATTTTACCGTTAACATATTTGCGTATTTCTAGAATTAAACGCATGTTGATGTAAGTACTTTTGGAGGGGGGAGGGTCGCAGTCAACTGCATGTTAAGAATGGTCTATATTTTGTTAAAAAAGCACATTTTGTTTAAGATCATATAAAAGAAATGTTTGATCAATTCTATTTAATTCGAAACCTTAAGAAACATGCCTGTCTACATGCTGATAATTGCTATACATCCTGCTATATGAGAATCAAGATGTGTGGCAATTTGGACAACTTAAACACATTTTCTTTTCAGAAACATTGTAATATCTGCCTCAAGGACCGTAAGGGTTTTTCAAGACAGTTTGACAGTTTGAATTATCAATCAATATAATTCGGCCAGATGACTTCTTATGATTCAAATATTTAAATTTCTCATAAACTCAATGATTTGAACATAGCCTAGAGGGCCTTGTGATTTCAAGTTCAGTACGCCCACCACTAGTGTACTATTAAAGATGTCCAAGTATCAGGTATATGATATGCTCATAAAACGAATTGGGTACGTTCGTCTACTTACGAATCAGAAGAAGTTGTACTTGTACCCTTTGTTGTTCAGACGGTTCAGGAGGACTGAAGGATGACTGACACACAAATGTGACGTTATCATCCTGATTGCTGGGAGTAAATGTGTGAGTCACCACTACCGTGTATGTACCATCACGGTCTTCTTGGGACGTATTGTTGGTATCTAAGGGTTGTGTTTGGGTGTTGTCTTTATACCAGTATAACAAAGGCTCGGGATATCCACCAGTAGATGTACATTTGAGTGTAAGCTCGTGACCTTCTGTTCCTCTGACGACAGTTGTTGTACCATCAGGAGTTTCTGTATTGTTTATCACGGGTGGCTGAGGAAGAACTATATAAAAAACAAGCGTATGAAATAAACAGAAGTTGGTCATATTTTATCAGGGAAACGCGTGGCTAAATAAGCAATGTGAATCATAATTCACAGATGAACAAATGAACTTTCTTTAGTTTCATTTCATCAACAAAATTGAATTAATATGGATCAAAATTAGCATATATATTATGTTTGCCTGCGTGCGTGTACGTGGAGGTGGGGGTATGTGGGTGTGTGGGTGTGCGTGGGTGTGTGCGGGTGGGTGTGTGGGTGTGTGTGGGGTGTGTGTGTGGGGGTGTGTTTAAAATCGTTTCAAGTGGGTTGTAACGTTTACGACGTTTCTGCAAAAAAATACCTTTTCAGTAGTGATATATGTGAAGTGATCAAAACATATGGGTCATCATCTATATTCAATTTACATTAGGAATAAAATGGAACAACGAATAGTAAGAGCAATAGCGGTATTAGTAACAGAATGGAAATATGTTTGAACTTTATTGTTTAGAAAACACTTTTCACCAGCAATACATTCCTCATATTCCAAACCTTTTGGTTTGTTGTGTTCGAACCCAATAAGGTATTGTGGAAATAAGTACAATGACTATGCCAGTTAATTGATTAGACATCTTTATTTAATATCATTCTTTTTCATTCAATGAAAATATATTACATTTCCTTTAAGAGACTGACTTATTGCGATTGCTTGCAGTGTTGCAATCGTCTCTGAATGATGCATATTAAAAAATTCTTATACCCAACCATTTGCTCTATCTCAAATGGTTGATACAACGGATCCATGTGCAAAAGCAAAGGTGGTGCTTGTACGCCGATGATTCCTTTGTATGATTGTGTTGGTCAATTTGTAAACATGCTATAAGATAAAAGTGTGTTGTTGAGGAAGTAAAGAAGTACTGCTAATGCTATGCATGGTCTCAATGCTGCTAGACTATTGCAGCGGTTTGATGAATACTGTTTGTTTTGAACGCCAGGTCCTTTCGGAGGACTATCGGGATTTATTTATAAACCGAATAAGCTTAATGCTATTGAGCTTTATTCCGGACTGAAATACGTTGGGTTATATTTCGATTTATGCGTAGACGACTCTGCTTCATTGATTGTTTCTGTTTTAGGTGATACATCCTTTGCATCTGTCAATGTTTTACATGCCCTCAATGTCGTTTAGAAGTATTCCAGAAATTATTGGAATCTGCACCTTGACGACGTAGACTTAAGTGATTATATGTTGATTTTGCGTAAGCACTCGATCGAATTAGGCACGAAACATTGTGAGTCTTTTTTTATTAGCAAAAAACATACTATTCGTTGTGTGAGTCTTTTTTATTACCCCAAAAAACTATGTGTGCATAATGTACTTAAATGTACTTACGCAAAATATTACAACTTTATTTTTCTTGCATTATTTGAACGCATTGGGACTATATCATATTCTCTTTGCATTTTGTGTTGCTCCTTAATGACAAAGCATCGTTTTTACATACAGGTTTAGTGTTTCGAATCGAATTCAGAATATTTTCACTTTAATACTTGCAGAGGATTTTTAAAATATGTTGAATATGTCAATAAGCTCAACGTTTTATTCACCATGTCAGCAGAACCGATATATCAGTGTGCCGTAACACATTTGTGACGTACGGCACACTCCATAAAACATGCAGTCACGTCACGAATCATAAGTCATATGAGACGATGTGACATATAACGTCATGTATACATTGTTCTCTATTTTCTTTTCTGTCGCTTAATAGTGATATGGCGATTTGCTCCTGATTGCTTCGTGTTTCGTTTTCATTTTTTATTTGTCTATTTAAATCCATATATATGACAGAATAAATAGAACGGATGGTTTGGAATATCAATAAGCCTTGGCCTAATTCTTTATCAATGGAGGACACGCGTCTTTTGTTACATAGGTTAAATTGGTTTATTGTTTACTTCCGTTCTTAAAGAGATTCTCTCAGAGAATTGTGCTATGGGAGTATTAAACATTAAAGATTTAATACAATTTATAGTTATCACTCAACCAAAGGCCGTTTTCATAAGGTGCTAAAACCACGTGATATTGTTAATTCATGTGAAGTGTACGGAATCCCATTAAGGCCATTTTGAGAAGGCAGTAATTAGAACTTAAAACTTACATCGCAGGACTTAGAAGTTAGATCATAGAAATTAATTGGCCCGCAAGGCTGACAATCTTTAAAAAGAGTGTCTCAAGTGTCTGTATATTGTTTTTCATTAGTTCTTAGAACTTTGTTTTGGAACGCAAATGGTGTTTTGATTAGTTTCTAGATCTTAAAACTTCAATCATAGAATTTTGAACTTAGATCTTAGATGTTAAAACTTAGATCTTAGAACCTAGAACTCCATCTTATAACTTCAGACTTAGGACATCATTGACCTAGATACATTCTGAATATGAAATATTTGAAAGTTACACTTTAGATGTTCATAGTACAAAGTTCTGTGAACTAATGAAAAACGTACCATATACACTAAAGTTCTCATTTTTCAAACATATTGACACATTTTAGGTCAAAGGGGTAGGTTCACTAACTATCAAAAATGGCCCAATGTCAAAAATGGATGAATTTATCACAAACTTGTGTCTGAGGCATGGGTTGACTGAAAACAAGTTTGTTTTTTAGATTCCTGCATAGCGGTTGCCATGACAACGGAATGCTAATTACAAGGAATTTGGTCAAGTCAAATTTTGGTTTTGTTATTACAATGAAGAATACATGACAAAATAATGTAATTGAGTAATGAAAAGTTTTACAACAAGAAAATATTATCAAACATCAGCATTTTATTTTTAGTATTCATATTTCGGTAACCATGGTAACATGTTGCACATATATCAAATACTTCGTTTATGTGTTTAACTTAAACCAAATTCTCACAAACTTAGTTGTTTTTTAAGTAATTGTCAAATATGTCATAATGATTAATATATGTTCATTTAAACATCAACTTCTTGTAACTATGGTAACTAAGAACTGTTAAATGTAAACTAAGGAACGTTCTTAAACAAAGTAAATATGTATTTCAAAGATAATTTGCTTTTGAATTTGCATCTATAGTATCTTTAATATGCTTTTATCTAGCAACTAGCCCATCCACTGACTGATATCGCCTACCTGATATAAATAAGTGATATCAGGTCAATGCGTCACGTGACGTATCACATGATCAACATTGCCGGAACTAGTTTTGACCTACTGAAACGACCACCGCATATACATAAAGGAGTCAACACGTCAACAAGAACTCAAGATTCCCGATAATTTTGATATTTTAATTTAAAAATCAAAAAACAAAATATTACTGTTGGTGAAAAAAGATTAAATGCATACAATAAATATAAAAACATTACTTTGAAAAGTTCTTGCATGAGAAAGAAGGCAAATCCTCAATAATTATGAAAAAATAGAAAAAAGATAAATAAATGACCTTGATTATTAAGCAATTACTCTGTATTTCCAGTAATGATTGTGATTTGATTAAAAATAACTTACACCGTGACTTAACAATACCCTGCTTTGCCATGCCTTAAGCAAATGATTTTGATATCACTGTGACAAAAGAATTATTTAACTGTTCAATATGAGCAATAAATCCTTTTGCCATGATTATCTCTATTCTCTACCTGATATCTGAGACAAAACATTATTATTCATATCATAATCATATTTTGGTCAATAACACCAACTTGCTATTTGAAACACTGTGAAAGAAGGTGTTATCACTTATGTCAAGCAAATTTTCCTTATTCACTCTTTTCTTTCAAATCTTAAAGAAAAAATACAGAGGGAAACTACTATTTATAAGTTTATGAATGTTTGGAAATGAAACCATTACAATTTCAAAGCAACACATTGTTGATCATCTAAAATTCATAGAGTAGACTATATGAATAGAAATCATTTTTTTGTAAAGATAAATTGCCTAGTTATTTCCCCTCCAATAACATGTTAAAGAGTTTTCTGTTAATATCAGATAGTATAAAATAATGATGTATGCTGTTTTGATGCATCTTAATAAGCAGAAATATTCAAAAATCAATGTGTTGATTTATTGGAAGGGTGCAAATCGTTAAGGAAAAATGAAAAAATTGGCTCATATTGAAAAAAAATTATCCTTTCTCAACCATTTTTTTAGAGGTGTCTACACACAACTCTTATAACATTGTCATTGTTTGGTTATCTGTTAATAACAGGTTAATAACAGTTATTAAGGGGAATAGCTTCAAAGAAAGATAAATTCTCTAAATTCTCTTGTTGCTCAAGTCCAATCAGAAAACAAAATCCAATTGCCCCCATTCTTTAGATAAGTGGAAAAGGTAACTATTTACTTGAGGCTGCCTTCAATGTCCTATATATGAGAAAGGCCTACTGGGATTTGACTCTCCAAAAGTACTCACTGGCTTAACAATTCAAGGATGAGGGGAAAGTCTGGAAACTTCACTTTTTGTTCAGTTGTCAAGTTTTTAATTATAGTTTATCTCACACACTTGTTGAAACAGATCAGAACATCTGGCTCTGTCACCTTACTTAAATGTAACATTTTCAGTGAAATATTTTGAAATATGTCCATTTTCTAAAACACAGTATAGAAAACACTTTAAGTTATCCATAATCCTTTTAAAATCTTAACACAAGAATCTGATGTCTGGAATATCCAATGCAAGCATAGCATCACAGCTCTTTCTCTCAGACTTGGCACATCAAGTTAAGTGAATTTTGTTGTAGAAATCTGGAATTCCACATAGTCCTGAAAGTAGAAATTAAAAGCAATTTAGGAAATGAATTCTGAATATACATGTACTTCATTTTACATAATTTACACCAGAAATTCAAGCCAAGGACAATTCAACAGAAACAACAAGATATGCAATAGACATAAACTTTATGCAATACAAAGGCTCTCAGGTTTCTCCCATGAATATTCCCCTTTTATCTTGCACAGTTCAATATTTATCTAACTTTTAGTCAGGTGTGTTTCTAAGGCAGATGATTGGTATGAAAAAAGGACAATCCCATGAAAGCAATGTTTGACAAGGCAAGAATATATAGAAAAAGAATGACCTACTACTCTGCCAGGAATGATATGGTTAAAAATGTGAGGGGCCCAAAAGTATTTGTCACCAGTCTAACAGAAATCATGCAAATTACAGGACAAAAATGTTCAGTCGGTGTACAACTAGATCTATTCATCTATTTCGAATGACACTAATAAGATGTGCTTGACAATCTAAGGAAACAAAAACCATAAGTGAAACCCACCTGCAACTCTCGGTTATAGTGAGTGTGGTCCAGAATGCTTTAGCTCTCCATCCGCACACTGAACTCCAGGTGTCTTTTCCACCGATGTCTTTATCCCATCGTTCCAACCATGAATGGTTATGACACAACAAATAACAACACATTGAGTTAAATTGCTTTTTTTTCTATGGAACTGTCTTGAATGTCGGATCCATTTTCTTTTATTAATTAATGCTATGGTCCAAAGTCCGCAGAATAATTCATCGATAGACCGTTTTTTTCTTCTCGAAATGATGACTGTGTTTACTGTCCTTGTACACTATGTCATAATTCTAATGTGTAATGAATTATATGCATGAGTTAACCTATCGAAGCGAGGCCTAATTGAGAACATTTTGTAGGGCGATCTTTTCAATAATGAATTTTAATAACTGTCAAATAAAGATATGTCCATCCAGTTATTACATTTCAGTTAAATTGGATTTAAAACCGATCAAAACAATGGACGAATTACTTTGTCATTACGTCACTTCGCGTAGTTTACGTCATCGCGTACTTGGGTCAAAAATGCTACTTCGGTTGATTTAAATTAAATAAAGTCTGTTTCATCGCGCTTTATAAGAAGAATTGGCTGTATCTTTTTCTTCCAATTATCGTTACTAGATAAATAGAATATTATGCTAGTGTATTTTGTTATCAATGTTATAGGTCAGGGTAAGGAGAATTTATAAATGGCTCGGTAAACCTCGCCCATTATCAATTCTCCTTACTTGACCGATAACATTGATAACAAAAGACACTAGCATAATATTCTCTATTTATCATACCTTGCCGTGTAGAACTGATTTTCTTATCAAATGATAACCATTGTAACAATATTCTATTCAGTATTTGTATAAACATTCTATGAAATTGTACATGTTCTTAACCACAGACTTACAAGTCTAATGTATGATTGGTGTTTGAAAAAACATCCGAAAAAAGGTTCATAACTTATTTATTTATGCGAATATTTGAAAATTTTCAAAAGTGATAGTTTGATATTCTATGTTTATAAACCCAAAGGGAAAAATGATACAAATTGCTCTGATGCAAAATCCATAGTCACTGTGGCAACGTCGAGTAACTTTGAGCGGGACAACGTCATGTAACTTTGAGCGGGGCAAGGTCACGTAAGGTTGAGCGAGACAACTTACTCATAAAGGAAAGATAGCATCTGCAGAATCTGTCTGAAACAGTAGTTTGTTACATCTGTTAAAAATATTCTTGTTCACATGATACGGACTTCTCCCACCTACGTATCAACCTATCAAAAATGACCTGAAATGTTCTTGTAGAATTTTACGAACAGTTTCTCTGACAGCCGTGGGTAGGTCATCAACAATACCAAAACTTCTGCCGCGCAACTTTGATTTCAAGGTTTGGAATACAGGTGTTTTTTTACTGTGTGTTGTATGCAAATATGAAAAGTGAGTATAAGAATATATTTACGTGTTTGGCAAACAAATGATGCCAACATTGTGACCATCAACTTTCCAGTTCTGGTGACATACGATAGCCTATGCTTTATAAGCCTTTATATCAGCGTTACGTCTAATACTCGACAGAGAAATTGCAGTCAAAGACCGACTGTTTTGAACATGATATCACATACCACCAGAACCAGAAAGTTGATTGTTAAACCATGCCGGATACACAATGTGGCTACTATTGACAAAAGTAGGTGAAAAAAAATACTTGTGGCGCAGCTATCTTGTTCGTACATAGGATCATAAACATTGGTCATATGATCATCTGGCCTTGGGACAGTCTCACCAAATATGTTGTGAGAATAACAAATGTTAGAAAGATGATTTAAACAATCCTTATCACTTATTAAATGACAAATTATAATATCGTGGCTGTCCGACTAAGATATAGTTCATCTGTTGCTGTAAATTCATCTGGTGCTGTTTGAATAGTGAAGACTGTGGTTGGTTATAGTGAACCCTTAGTGATATGCACAGTACACGACCTTCCATCAGACGGAATAAAAGTGTTGTGTTCAACAAATGCCAAAAGTTGACCCCATGTTGAAACATTGTCCAACTTCTGTCCTAATTGCTGTTTACAAACAAATTGTCTTAAATGGCTTTAACTGGTCGATACAATCCTAAAAGTCATAGAAGATGGACTGAAAAGCTATTAAAATGATGATGTTTTAGGACATATGCCTAACAAGCATCATCAGAGACATAGATAACATGTCTCACTGAAAAAGAAGAAAGTGTATGAATAAATGGTCCCAGACATTGTTCACATGGAAATAAATTGACCACTATGATTTAAATAATGAAAATTGATAAAGACTAAAGATTGACGTGATTGATACAAGCCAGATATTGAAATTAAATAGAACATATGTCGTCAAATAAACCACTGAGTTATTCCTGCAACTGTTTGAATGGTAGGAATTTAGTCTACACCAAGCCAACTTTTTCTAAAAATAGATTTGGACCGATGTTATATTTAATCAAAACAAGAGTCTTTATTTCAAAATATATCCAACTCATCATTACAATCGAATATCAATCAACTTATGAATTTCCACTTCTTTCAAAAGCAGGGCCATTAAGATAGAGACATAGACCTGATAAAGCTTATAATTACATAACTAGATCTTATAGTTTGACAGTTTCGGTAACAACTAGCCCTATATTCGGATAAGACCCCTTTCGGGTGCCTCGAAAAATGCCGATATATTTCGTGTTTTATGAGTTAGCCCAGGAGTAATTCTCGCTAAACATATATGCCAATGTAAATCAAATGCTAAGCTTAGATTTGAGCAGCTTACCTTTTTGAAAAATGGGATTTATTATTGCAAAAGCCGCGAACGCTTCGAAATGGAGTGCAATGTTTACATCGTTCCGATGGAAAGTTTTACATGTTATTTTTACAAATCGACAACATATGGGAAGGTTTGAGTTAAAAAAGTGTTTAAAAGGATAAATTATATATTTTCGGCATAATTTCTCTCTCTTTTAATGGTTTTTATTTTTACAATATTCCACATTGTTATTTTTCCCTTGTAACGTTGATATAGGAGATTTTACGTCAATTTTTGGAAGCAATTATCAAAAATAGAATATAAGCGCATTCGAGTACCACGACGATTTTTACATCATCTGTTTATAATTTTACAACGTTTCCAAAAATATATATGTTGTCGTGGTACTCGCTTGCGCTCATATCAAGAATTTGAGAAAACATGTCCAAAATCTTGCAAACACGGTGAAAAGGGACGAAACCATGATACCTTTGTAGGGTTATAAAAAGTGATTTTTTTGTTAATATGATGAAAATTTATACTTTTCAAGTCATTTAAGCATTGATTTCAACAAAAAACGTCATATTCTTTTGTTAACACTAATTCTCATTTTTTGCAAAATTTGAGGCCAATAAATGGGGTTAGTGAATCTTCCTCTTTGATTATGATCTATAAAGGTTTACGAATAAGGTCACCGTGTCAAATACAAGATTTTACTAAATGATCTGAAGACATGTTCCTTTCCATTGATCAGAACATTTAACGACGTTACAAAATATGACAGCAATTCACTGTGCAAACGATTATGATCGATAAGCTTTTTTTAATATGTTCCCCTATTTAAAAAAGAAATGCAAATGACACTCGATAATCTAGTAGTTGGTTTGATACACAAATACTGGTAAAAGTGGTGAATTGTTGAATATCTTTTTACCGAAATAATCAATCACGCCTTGTTTAAGTTGAATAAGTAATTGGAAGTACATAGTTTTCTATGGCATCAAGTTTTTTGACGCCGCTCATATTGAAATGTCTCGATAAAAAATGCAATTTTCTCGCCTTTCTGGGCAATGTTTTTTCTATTATCTAATTTCTAAGTCCTATGATGTAAGTTCTAAGTACGAATTGCAACCTTCTAAGTTCTAACTCAAAATGGTCATCATGGGCTTCCGTCGAAGTGCGCCTGTCTGTTCTTCTTTTGGAAAACCGGGAGAAAGAGTGATTTTTTATTTCCCTTATCAAATTGAGCAAGATTTAATGTATTAATGTTTTCGGTGTTAGTTTTCCTCCTCGCTCGACCCATTTTAGCTTGACTGAAATGAGGCATGCTTCCATTTCGGTAAACGATTCAAGAGACCCAAGTGGCGACGGTATATAAATACTATATTATGCACACATAAAATAATTAATGGAATGGAAAAGCTTGTTCGGTTAAATAATAGCTACTACTACTAAATGGAGTAAACTTGTTTTTATTAATCTGACCAATGACGTTCTTGTTTACTATAATCTGAATAATGAGAAGGAAGCGTGTAACTATGCCGCTTTTAGCAAACCACAAGCTTCCTCCTTTGGTTAACTGCGTAGATAAATCCAGCAAAATTCAGCGTATTGTTTGGCCACCCAGTCAGTAGAAGTGTGAATTTAGTTGAGTTGTCTTTACAACACTCTTTGAAGTGAATATGATTTTGTTCTGAGATAACACTCTTAAGAAGTGTAATATTTGTTATGACATTTTGCAATAAATGTCCTTTTTCACTCAACACTATTATGGTTTTAATTCACTTCTTCCTGTCCTGTCCTGGCTTGTGGATGAATTATTTGAAAATTCAATAAAAGATCAACAAACGCATTTAACTGTCTGCAATATCTGATATTCTATTGGTCTGTATCTTTTTTGTACAGTTATGAACATGTTTGGTAAGCTGTCAATAATCTAGTTCAATGGTACTTTAGAAAAATATATGGTGTTATTTGTACGGTAGATGAAAATTCATTCTAAGTAAAATAATCATTCTTTGAGAGAGTCTCTTCAAATGGAAACACTTGCTGCATAGCCTCAGGAGTCTATAATGTCTGTGAATCAATAGTACCAACGTAATGGGGGATATTTGGTCATCAAGATACCCTTCGGCTCAACGGTGAAACCAATCCTGAGCTATGGGGATTTGTATACTGCAAACAAATGAAATCCCTTTTTGGAATTACATAGACAAATCTATAGCATTTAAAGAAAGCGGGAGACTCACTCACTGTGCCTCGCATATTATTTTAAATGATTTTAAAATGTATCAAATATTAGTGTCATACTGTAATAGGCATTTACATAGATGACAAGCAATTGCCATATGCTCTAAAAGCACAGTGTTGTGGAAAACCACTGGGCTAAACATATTAATATTTTGGCTTTTGCTTCAAATTGGATCTCTCGAGATTGGGTAAACTTATTTCGTTATTCAAACGGCGTGTCCCGGATATTGGTCTACCGTTTAACTTAAGAATGTCACTTTAGACCTTTGGGTGTTCCAATTATAAATAACAACTGAAAGAAGTAGACATTTCTGACTGGAGAAAAATAAGCGCCGCTGTCTCTATCGTTCGTCATCCTTAGGTATAAGGTTTAAGAGGTATTAGATGATTCGATCCATGCATTTTATGTCCGAGAACTATATAGTGAGAAATGCTCAGTGCATTTATATTCTCTACTACTTATAAATAATTCCGAAAATGCCTACTTCAAACGTTTCAACATTTGGCAATTCTAAATTCATTTTGAAATTAGATTTGTAAATATTCTAAAGCAATGAGACAACACATGTTTAGTTGAGAATTGGAATAAAAACAAAACGCTTTTCGAAAGCCATTTCCAAAATGTTTTGACAATCATTACATGTATGTTACAAAAAGTGAAAACCATGTTAAAATGATTCAGGCATATGATTTATTTTGATAGGATGATTAAACATTCTCCGGTTAACGACTCTTTAGACACAACAGACAGGCAAAACAAATTGGGATCTCTTGCTAAACAGTGGAAATTTCCATGGAGGCAAAAGAAATACACATCGAGGCATGGGTAAATAAAAGAAAATTATATGAGCGAGATATACGATAAAATTCGTGTATTAAGCACGTGATTGCTCGTGGGTGTTCTGTCAAAGTGGTATATCACCGTTCGGTTTTCTTTTCTCCGTTACCCTATTCATATTTGGCATGTAAGGTGGTATTGTAAATGGGCTTATACTCAGTCTAAAGACCATCAAACATCCTGATCGAGTTTATCTTCTTAGTTAACATAGAGCCAATTCTAAATCCGATACCCTGTATGTGTTCTAAGATGCATCGACCAATAAGTGTTAGTGTTAAACTGGTTAACAATAGTCCAATGGATTTTAATGACATTTTTCCCTTTTTTCACTGACTAACTAGCGAACTAAGCATCGTCTATTAGGTCTCTCAAAGTAAGGTGTAGAATAGTAAGAATCTTACCTCTAACAGATAGATCGTGTATCCTAAACTTAAGTTCGTTGTTTATCTTATAATGACATTTGTATGTCCCGGTATCATTCTTCATCACATTGATGATGACAAGACTCTTGTTATTAGTTGGATCCCATGACAGCCTTGATGCCTTCTCACCAAGTGCAGGATTGGCGAAAACGGATTGTGTGATATAATTGTAAGGATCTACATCAGGACCATTCCATCTCGGATAGACAGTCGGACTTTCCGTACATGTCAATGTGACGACACCTCCTTCAAATGACACGATACTGGCAGCAGTTGTCTCTGAAATGTGCAAAAATTTGAAACTATTTACATGAATATTAGTATTTATGCTCTATAGAAAACAAAACGTATCGTATGACGTCGTCTTTTATCAAATGTGTAAACCAGGTAATGCATCAATAAACAATTAATATTATCTTGAAATGAAAAGGAAGGTATTTAAAAGATTTTGACCAACTGACCCTACTGAAAAGAAAAACGTCCTCTTTTTGTTGGATAGAAACCATTGTTACAAAAGCAAAAATGACTCATCGTAAAAGTCTTCTTCTTTTGTCGCAGTGGATTATTATGCAATCGAAGCAAGCAAATTTGGAGCCATTTGTTAACGCATAACATCAACAAACTTCATTACACGCTGTAATGGGAAAATTTGGTGGCATTGGTTAACGCATAACATAAGCAATCTTTATATCAACATGGTTATGCGAAAATAAGCGTACTAGAAATAGAATCATATCATAACACATCATACAATGCAATGAAAAGACGAATTCATATGACCCACAAATACCAAATCGAAAGTTGTCATACTGCACTAGTAGGAAAAAAATCCTTCATTTTGTTGGATAGAAACTATTGTTACAAAAGCAGAAATAGCTCATTGTGAAAAAACTTCATCTTTTGTCGCAGTGGATTTAAATGCAATCGAAGCAAGCAAATTTGGAGCTATTTGTAAACGCATAACATCAACAAACTTCATTACACGCTGTCATAGGAAAATTAAAAGAATCAGCGACTATATGTATAGAACGCTAGATGATCAAAGGTAAATTCGTGTTTGTAGATTTCTTTCAAACAAGATAAAATAAATAATTCGTAAGGTTAAGTTCTTAAAGAACGATATTAGCCATGTTTAAGACATGCATGTATTATGCAGCATTTTTAATACAATGCTTCAATTTTGTGTAATTGTTTCTTGATTTATATGCAACCATTCGAAAACACATGTTGTGAATAAGGGATGCGCTAAAAAGAGGACTATCAATTATTACACGTAAGCCATATAATTCGATTACTGTACTCACTGTAAGCTGAGGCAGACGTCCGGTTAAAAGGAATGTGCAAGTATTCCTTTTTTAACATACAACATTGTATGTTATTCTGCATACACATATATTTACTGAATCGGTTTTTTTATCTTTGTATTGATTCGGTATACAATATGATAAACAAAGACAAACGAACAATTTTGCAATATGCATAGGCACTTATCGGTACTTACGGAATTTTAAGAACTGTGATATGTTAAAAATCCATATAATCCACCACATTGAAATCATTTTGTAACACAGGCACACTTCCTGATAGATAAAGCAGTTGGTTTGCTCAACTCGTATACAGCTATTTGGTAAGATTTAAACTATCCGTTTGTGTATGTAAACATATCGTTTTCTATATGACCTGGTATACATTTTAACAGGTCATTATGTAAGGTTTAAAAGGTACCGTGTTAAATCAGCTAAAATGAGTAGATTGATAGGCCTATACACATATCTGTCAAAATAATTCGAATTAAAGAGAAATGTATTCTGTAGTCTGTAAAATTATGATTTATCATTAAGCAGATTTAAATATTCGATCTGCTAATATCATTAATTATTATATATTCTTATGAGTAAAACACTCTTTAAATGTTATTCAATTCATTGTTTTTGTGAGCTATTTATGTTGAACAACCTTCGTTTCAGACAAAATGGCTATCGGTTTTGGAAATAAAGGCCCGTGTACACATGCGTAGGTAAGGTGATACATGTAAGGCAAAATCGTTTCGAATCGGAATGTAGTAACTAGATTGGAAGCAGCACACACCGTATAGCTTAGATTTTTTTCATCATACCATTGTATTTTAAGAAATCGATCTCAACAAATGTTCTGTAGTTGATTTTTATATCGATTAAACTAATCCAGCTGTCAACTTATCGTTATCAACTTTAACCATGTAAAAGGATAAATGTTTTTTTACGATCATATGTTAGAAGGAGTCAGTAAAATATGAAAGAAAAAAATGATATTCAATTCTCTTTTACCACTTTTGTTAGAGCAACGGATGTGTCTGACGAAAGAAAAGCATCGACGTACTTCCATGAAAACTCTTACTGCTGTTGTCACTTATAGTATCCATATACTTATTGTTATCGATAGTACTTTGATGTTATAGTAAATAATAACATTTTGCATTATATGAGGTTGATATCTTTATACATACATCTGCTAGGAAACAAAGAAATGAGATACAAGTAACTAATCTTTTGTATTTCATATCCGTTTTATTATTGCATTAAGATACATCCTCATTCCCTTTGTCAACAGGAAGACTTCACTGCATGAAAATCCGAAGTGGACCGACGTCCGCTGTGATTCAATCTCATGTGGAGAACAATAATATGAAATGACATCAAGTACTCTCTAGTCATACGCCATCAAGATAGTGATATATATCGCCTACATGAATTTAAGACCCTTGAATCGGAACCATACTTTGTTAATATTGTCTCAAACGGTAACATATCACTTTTTCAGACTATTTATTAACTGATCAACGGACGGATTGATTGTATCAAGATACCATTATAAAGCACGTAGTAAGACAAATCAATTTGTGATAAAGCATATGACGTGTAATAGTTACCTGAAAATGGCTTGTGTCATCATTCAAATGTTTGGTTAGAAAAATAACTGTGTTCATATCCATAAAAAGGATTCAGAGAAGAAAAAAGGGAACATGGTCAAAATTGATTGAATTGTTTCTCACATATGCTGTGTTTTATTCAAATCTAGTTTGGGAAATAGAAATCGTAAACATACTTTTTAAGTAACATTCTAGTCCATTCTTGTTCAGTGTTTTGCGAATACCAATAAACCCCTAAGTTTGCAATTGATGTTGATGCCTTCTAAAAAGTGTTTATGCACCCATTTTCGTTCATAGAATATTATTCATTAATGTCCTAACGGCAATACTGCAGAACTGAACTGTTACCATTCATGTCTAAACGGCTATACTGAAGAAACGGACATATATTAATTAATGCTTAAACGGTTTTACTGAAAAACTGACACAATCTTATCCGACCAGTGAAATACACTGTCGTTCACTGATCAGTTGTGTTCTCTGTTTATATAACCGCATGTTCTCTATAACAATGCCGACAGTTTCAAAATGTGAATAAACGTTCCGTGAACGTAATATAATTCCTCCGAGAAAACTTGGCTCGTATCTTGATCTTTGAGAAATAGTTGGGAAAGACAACTCCAATAGAAGAAGTCTTCATCCCACCGTCGCTACCAATAAAACCAACCGCGCAGATAACCTCTTAAAGACAATCGCATACGATCAATGGAAAAACACTGATCAGCTGTGTTGTCTTTTAATATATCCGCATGTTCTCGAATTAGGATTACGTCTACATTTCAACAATTTGACCATTTATCAATTTAAGTTAACTTCCTGATTGATAAATAATCAGTCCGAGGTGTAAACAATTTACTAGGTTTTGTGTTCAAACATATGTACGACTTTCTTAAGAGTAACGAAACAAAGCGAATTGCGATTTTAAAACCTGAAATCCCTTCAAACCTTATTATCCAATTTCGTTTTTAGATAGATTCGGTAGTTGTAACTGTCAGAGTTTTATTATTGTTGTGACATGTTGGATCCCTGGTCATAATTAAAATAAAGCGGAATTCCAAATATGATTTTGTATCATATATGATTTTATAGAGTATCAAATTTCAAACCAAAAATCTACCCGACCAGTCTTTTTTTATTGGAACTCATGCGATTTGGTAAAAGTGCATACCATCATTATAATGTTGGGAAAATAATAAATAACTCGCTCAAAGAGTACAATATATTGAGTCCTTTTAGAATCGTATAAAGCAGTCGATATTCAAGAAATTATTTTTTTTAAACTAGTGATAACATGAATTGTTTAAACTTCAATTTCTACTCATCTCATCTATATTGCCGTATACGACAAAAGCAGAAACTTTTTGTAACGAGCTATTCCATCTTTGTAGTGTCACCTTCATATCACACATCAGATCGATGGATATTTCATCTAGTGCAAGCTGTTGCATTTATTTTTGACAAGTCCTAAATTCAGAGTTTCAAAATAGTTCATATACCAAATAGTAATTACGCAAGAACTAAGTGGCTGCATTTAAATGCAAAAGTCAAAACACACTTAAATCCTAACAACTGAACATATATAGATTTAGCCCTTACATTATGCATGATTATATATATCTTAAAGTGCTAGACTTTTGAAGGATGAAATGTCAAAACTAAAATACAAAAATGTGTTTACGCTCTATTGTTTGAATAAGATATATTGGAAATGGAGACTTGTGCATTTCTGAGAATCTCACAGTGCTGTAAATTTAGAGTGAAGAACCATCAAAGTCATCATTTAAGGTCGAATTTCCAACATTTTTAGTAAAAGAGATGGATATATATTATATATCTTGAGGACCCTCTTTCCCAAAACCTTATACAATTGTTTACTGCAACTAGGGCAATCATTCTGAACCAATAGCTCTATTTCAACATGTTAAAGGCTATGTTAAGTCTGACGTGGTGTGTCTGATATCAGCTATGCGATGGCATTTAAATTGAAATCGAGGCTTTCAACATTTGGCCCACAACGTAAATTGAATTGGAGAATTACACTCTCTTTTATAGGAAATAGATATTTGTATACATAATTAAAATCAGCATTGTCAGAAGAACTATCCGGAAAGGGTACACGACCAAGGAGTTTTAAGTCAGACACTAATTGAAAACGTTTGCCGTCCATATTCAAATATTGTCGATATGATGCTTTCGATGTTGGTTGGTATGCATACATTTGTCTTTACCTTTAGAAAACGTAAAACATCTAAATTGAACTACTTCTGTAAGTTATTTGGGTCTTGATGCAACTTGAGCTAAATAGTAATCATGTGCATGTACAGGAACCCAATGTCGTATGGCATAACTATACTATCAATATACAAACAAGCGGAACAACTTCAAAGAGAACTAAGTTCAGATACGCTGCCCTTATCGGCCTGGAAAAAGTGATATGCTGAATTGTCTGAAAATTTGTAATATGTACGTTAAGGCCAAATAATTGATGTGTCAAAAGATACCTCCTTCAACACAATCAGACAGATCAACCCGGAGAAACCCATGATAACAAGCGATTAATCCCCACATCCTCTTAATAACTGACAGTTGACTCGTAAGGTGGACGATTTGAATCTAATTTATTTTCTTTATTTGTATTTTATTTTTCTATCATTAATTTCTCCTTGGAATTGGCTGATAAACTCATCTTTATAGTGTCTAATGTTTAAAAAGTGCCGTTTAAAATGGAAAATTGTGTCTGAACTGACGCAACATTGGTTCGTGTTTGGTTATATTTTATTTTTTTTGTGATTTTTAGAACGTGAAGATTTTGCAATAGATAAATAATTCAAATGGTTATGAGATTTTTATTACCTCTGGAAAAGCGAGACTCTCCATGTTTTGTACCGTAATCACTTCTTCCCCTTTTATCAAAGTCGTACATAATCGGAATGTTGAAATGTAGTCTAAACCACAATTTAACCATGTTACATGATTATTAATTTTGTTCATGATGAAAGATGAAGATAAACCTTTTGGTCACAACCACTTGTATTAGTTGTTATGTCATCGAAATCGACACTCGTTGCTGGTTTGAGTGGTATACTTTGAGGATTTATTTATCTATGATACCAATATCCAGAATTATTTCCTCAAAGCTTTCGAATCTGATATGCGACAATCAGGACTTTATTCACGGTAATGACCATAGTTATGCAGTTATGTAGACCAATGGAGTGAGCACATGAAGATGTTATCGGTGTCGAATGTTTCAAATGGAATGACATCATTACACTCTTATATCTTCCATGATAACAGGTTCCTAAAAACACTTCAAATGTTTTCACCCTGACTCTTGACCTGCTGCGTGGGAATTATAAAGTAGTGTTCACTTATTTTTGGCAAAATGTTTGGGCTATAAGGACTTAAAGACATTCAGTTCGGATGGTTTTTTTTCTGTGGAGAACAAATTAATAGTTAGACCATGACCTATGATCGCCTTATCAAAAATGTATGAGGTTCTTCTTCTAACTAATCCAACATTCTTTTTCTTTTTTATTTCTTGCAAGAAATAGAAAAAATGTTGAGCCCGATCTTCCAGATATAAAGGTACGATTTGTTACATTGACATTCTTATCCAACAAACCTTTAAATAAAGAATGATCGTTTGCATAACGGTTGCATCATTTGATAATGGTAAGGAGTTGACCAAGTTCTGACCACTACAACACATTTTCAATTCTATCAAACTTGGAAAACATTTTCTTTTCTGAAAGAAATAGTATTTTCAAAGAGATAAAGTATGTGAATTATTGACTCTCTGTGTATTCAACTCAAAGATATCATGCATGAAAGGAAACATTTCTCCCTTAATGGAGGTCTTAATTTAAAAAAAAACTTGCCATACTGTATGTGACCATGAAATTGAAATTGTTCATTTAGCCGAAACTTGGAGCGATAAGAAATCTGAATTTGATAACTTTTTAACCGATTTTAAACATTTTGACCATGTAAGAACTAAGAATAAGCGTGCATTTCGGAATAGCGGAGGTATTTCTGTATTTGTTAAAAGCAACACTTTTAGAGATTTTTTCAGCTGCAGAATTCATGATGAATTTTTCCTGATTGTAATGTTTTTCTTTTGAAAGATGATGCTTTTCCTCCTATAAATAAACGTGTTATATTTTTATTTGTGTATATATCACCGGAAGGTTCTACTACCTATGAAAATGAAAGTACTAATGGTATCGAAACATTAAATGATCAGTTGACTTTGTTAAGAAATGAATATTCAGACTGTCTTTTTTATCTTGCAGGTGATTTAACGCTAGGACAGGGGACTTTCTCGATTTTATACCCGATGACTCTCTAGAATTTGTGTTTGGCGATGTATCATACAATGAAGATAGTTTTGCTTTATCCAGAAAAAACAAAGATCAAAGGTATAATGCATTTGGAAAGTCCCTTGTCGACATATGTTCTATTTTAAACATACATATACTTAATGGTCGCCTTTTTCAAGACAGAGAGGGCAATATTACACGTACTTTCGGCAATGGAGCTTGTTATATCTTCCTATAGATATATTGGGATAATTAAAAGAACACAAGACGGTGATGGTGTATATACTGTTTAATTCCTAGCCCGGATCTCTTCTGCTCATTAATATGCTAATGAGGGATATATATAGAACATGTAGATATATGACTCACTGGTCTCATACTAGAATATGAATACATGTATACAACATCCCTCCCCAAGTTAGATGAAATCTTTCATTATATAATAAAGTTCATAAATCACAAATATATATTGTTCTTAGTATTAAACATTCATGATAAGTTATTCAAGAATCTTTTCAAATTAACAAAGAAGTTATTATCATATGAAATAGTATACTGGTAGATCTCAATAAATGAACTGGCCTATAATTTGGCTGGGCAGCATCAAGATAAAACTTTACTGACTAATCCGAAATACTAAACCATGAATGAAATGACCAGTATTTCTTTAGGCGTACATTCCATTCGTGTGTAAATCTCCGACCAGCGCTTATCAGCACTTAGCATCATATAGCTGATCTCTCTAGAGTGTACAATTCTTGTAAACATGATCAGTTCATTTCCGTCTGCTAACTAATTATTCAGCACATACTTTTCTTAATAATGTCTAAACTAATGATACATAGTGATTATATGTTTAAGATACCATTGTAACATTTAAACTGAATTTTATTGTTATGATAAGAATACTTGAAATAGTATGATCGAAGCTGGACTGTATCTTAAACAAATTGCGAGTTCCCTGAACCGCTCAACCTTTTTTTTTTTTCAATTATAGACGTTAACCAATTTTGATAAAGTACAATGTAAATCCAAATGAAACAATGTATCTGTTCTACTTATTATTTATTTCTTCCACTCATAATCGTCCAGATATTTCGGCGGATGACGGTCACGCCTTGGTCGTTCGTGTGACTGTTCGTTATGATTTTGACCAGAATCTGTAACTCCAGTATCCAACCCTTCCTCTAATTCTAAATCGAAATGTTCATTAAAATCTCTTTTTGAATCAGGTATATTGTCGTTCATCTTTTTCATTTGTGACGAGTTTCTTGTCACTTTATGTCCGTGTCTTTCTACTGTGATCATCGGACCACGTTTTTCTGAAACCTTGTACGGAATAGGTTTGTATTGAGAACATATTTTCGTTTTGTTTTCATTACGGAGTAATACCTTATCTCCTAACGAGATTTGCTTTTCTTTAGCATGATTTCTTTGATCCTGGTATAATTTACTGTATGATTTACTCTTTTCATCATTTCGCCTAGCATTTTCGTCTGTTGCCCTGTCTTCGTTTGGTGTGACAGCCTCAGGCAAACGAGTTTTTGCCTCACGCCGAAACAACAAACGGAATGGCGAAAATCCCGTGACTGTATGAGGGGTTGATCTATATTGCCTAAGAAATGTGTTCATTTCCTGTTTCCAATTCTTTCCCTCAACTTTTGCTGACCTAACACTTTTCATAAGTGGTTTGTTAAATGATTCTGCTTGCGCATTTGCTCTCGGCCACAATGGAGTTATTTTCCTATGAATGAAACCCATTTGTTTTGCATAATTTTTAAATTGAATTGAATTGAACGGACTTCCGTTATCCGATTTTATAACTACCGGAATCCCAAAAATCGCCAATACCTTGTCTAGTACCGGAATGATTGAGTTTGCTGATACGGATTTCACAATTTCGACTACTGGATAACGTGAATATTCGTCGATTATAACCATTAAATAGTCTCCTGTATCTAATGGACCGCAAAAGTCAGCGCTCAAATTTTGCCAAGGACCGGCTGGCAATTCCGACATCCTGAGTGGCTCCCTCGGTTTCGCCTCCTTCGTATTCGCCTGACACGCAATACATCCTTTGATTGCCCTTTCGATTTCTGCATTGAGATTCGGAAACCATACCTTCGAGCGTATGAAGCTTTTGGTTCTAGTCAGTCCTTGATGACCTTCGTGACCTAACCGAATTGCTTTGTCGCGAAGCATTTTCGGCATCACGATCTTGTCGTTTTTCAGCAGTACCGTTTCACAGTGAACAGTTAGTTCGTCTTTCACATTTCGAAACGACAAAAGTTCCTCCAGGTCTATGTTGCCTTCGATTTTCAGCGTTTTCAGTTCGTACCATCGACCATTTTTCGTATATTCCACAGCTCTTTGAATTGTTTCATCGTTGTACGAAGCACATTTGATTTCGTCCATAGTCATAGCATTCGGAACGGATTCTTCACACACAAATGCTACGTACTCCTCTGCCAGATTTCTGGTTTCTTCGACACGTTTTAGTGGATGACGAGAAATGTAGTCTGACGGGTTGTCTTTTCCAGGCCTGTACACTATTTTCATTTTGAATGGCTGTAGACGTAATCCCCAACGTTCTATACGTAATGGCGGCTGCTTTTTTTCCCAGATAGTCGTCAGCGGTTTATGATCTGTAACAACTGTGAAACAGGGCGCACCTTTTAGATACATGCTGTAATGCTCACATGCCCATACGATTGCAAGCGCTTCCCTTTCTGTTTGGCTGTATCTTGTTTCCGTTTGTGTTAACGCACGACTTGCGTATGCCACGACTTTGCCTTCTTGTGTAAGTATTCCTGACAAACCTACTGGTGACGCATCTGTTATCACTTCAATTTCGCGTTTTGGATCATAGTATGTCATCACTGTTTTGCTAGAAAGTTCTATTTTCAGCTTTTCGAACGCATCTTGTTGACTTTTCCCCCATATCCAGTCAACGTCCTTTCGCGTAAGTGAACGCAATGGTTCCGTGACAGAGGCGTATTCCTTGATGAATCTTGAGCAGTAAGCCGTCATGCCCAAGAAACTCCGAACCTCAGATACGTTTGTTGGTTGTTCCATTTGCCTGATTGATTCAACCTTGATAGGGTCTGGAGATTTTCCCGAACCTCCAAATACAACCCCAAAAAATGTCACTATATCCTTGTTGAACTCACATTTCCTTTTGTTCAGTGTCAAACCACTTCTGTGGAGTGCCTTGAAGACTCTGTCGAGTGCTTTGTCATGTTCTTTTGCGTTTTTACCAAATATCAGAATGTCGTCTGATATGTTTTTAGCACCTTGTATTCCTTGTATAACTGAGCTGATTGCCTTCTGGAATACCTCAGACGCTGAATTTGTTCCAAAGTTCAACCTTTTATATCTGTACAGTCCTTTGTGGGTGATGAATGTTGTTATCGACCTTGACTCATTGTCGAACACCAGCTGATTATACCCAGATGACAAATCTAATTTGCTAAACACCGTAGCTCCATTTAGATCATGTATGAGTTCGTCGATTGTCGGCATTGGGTGACGTTCACGTTCAATAGCTTTATTTGCTTCTCGCATATCGACACAAATTCGTACGTCTCCATTCTTCTTCGGTGGGGTGACAATCGGGGATACCCATGGTATTGATTCGTTGATAACTTCTTCAATGATGTCGTCTTTAATGAGTTTGTCGATTTCCTTTTCAACTTTTTCTCTCATATGAAATGGTGTTCTGCGATTTTTCTGTGCTACAGGTTTGATTTCTTTGTTTATGTGCAACTTGACTGTTTGTCCCTTTAATTTCCCTATGCCGCTGAATATTCCTGGGAACTTTGTTTCAATGGCGTCAGATGCATTGATCTGTTGCACCACTTTAACCACTCCAAGATCGCTCGCTGTTTCATAGCCTAAAAGTGTTCCATGGTTTCCTTTTACAAGATAGAACTTTGAAGCAATTATTCTGTTGTTTTTCTCAATTGTTAATGTACAACACCCCTTTACTTTTAACGTCGGTCCACCACCATACGGCAGCAGCTTCGGTAGACGTTTTGTCTGTAGTTTCGGTCCACCAACATGAACATATGTTCTTTCGTCAATAATATTGACACTTGACCCTGTGTCAATTGTAGCTTTTACGTTTGAATTGTTGAGAACGATCTCTGTTTTAGGCGTTTTTGAAGTACCAACACTTTGAACTGTTATGTTATAGCTGACCTCATCTTCTGAACTTGCCTGTTCAACGAAAACCTCCTGTACATTTTTCCCACGGCTCCTACAGCATCGCGCGAAATGATTGACCCTTTTGCAGATAAGACAGGTTTTACCTTTCGCCGGACAGGGACCTGTTTTGTGCGGGAATTCATACCCACAATTCCTGCAAGTTTTCCCTGCGGCTTCGTCACGTGACTTCGCCTGTCCTGCAACTTGCTGACCT
Source organism: Cerastoderma edule (assembly GCA_947846245.1). Taxonomy (NCBI): domain Eukaryota; kingdom Metazoa; phylum Mollusca; class Bivalvia; order Cardiida; family Cardiidae; genus Cerastoderma; species Cerastoderma edule. The sequence goes on along the minus strand of OX401407.1, from coordinate 38,644,012 downwards.
CGAGAATTGCGATGATATCCCTGCGCACGATTCTGCGTGCGACCATGACCACGGTTCTGGCCACGAGTGCTTTTATTTCCGCGGGACACTTTATTGACACTATGATTTTGGTCTGTTTCCATCAGTTTTGCCTGTCTCTCCGACTGTTCAAGCATTCTGCCTAGGATTAATATGTCCGTGAGCCCCTTATCTGGCTCTCTCAGCGCCCGTCGTCGCAACTGGTTTGATTTGCAGTTTTGAATTATTTGTTGTAGAATTTCATTGTCAACATTTGCAAACTCACAGTTTCTAGCGAGTGTCCTCAACTCCACCACGAATTCGTCAAGTGTCTGCGTCTCCTGCTGTTTGTAATTACGGAACGTGTAGACTTCCATCTGTTTGTTTTTCTTAGGAGAGAAATAGTCGTCGAGCACTTTCTTTGACACATCGTACGCCGTGCCGTCGTCATCTCCTTTTTCCGCGTCATAAATGTCAAAAACCTTCTCCCCTGCATAATGCAGAAGGAGAGCACGTTTCTGAGCCTCTTCCGTTATATTCAGTCCCACAAACAGGTTTTCCAGCCGCGATACCCATTTTTCCCAACGTGTTCCACTGTTAGCTTTATCAGTGTCCTCATCAAATGAAGGGAAATTTGGCAAATTACTAAGAGCCATGTCACTTAAGTTTCGTAATCCATCCACTTAAGCACTGAAGTTATTGTTCGCTAATCCTCGTCGCCAGATGTTATATCTTCCTATAGATATATTGGGATAATTAAAAGAACACAAGACGGTGATGGTGTATATACTGTTTAATTCCTAGCCCGGATCTCTTCTGCTCATTAATATGCTAATGAGGGATATATATAGAACATGTAGATATATGACTCACTGGTCTCATACTAGAATATGAATACATGTATACAACAGAGCTTCAGTAGTTGATTATTGCATTGCCTCTACAGAGTTATTTCCATATGTAACTGAGTTTGAAGTCCTAGATATGGATTATTCAGACCATTTCCCTATAAAATGTACACTTGAAATCCCATCAGATAAATTAACATGAAGCAGAAACCAATCAAATATGTATTAAGAACTCCCCAAATATAATGAATAAGTATTTTTGGATTAAGTAGAGGGAGGATTTATTTGTCTCTACATTTACTGTTAAGTTTAATCTTAGTTACGATAACTTGACACACCTTTTAAACACTGACATAAACTGAGTATTCGCTCGCTGTAGGCGAATTCTCCTTTTCTCAGATTAATTTTCACACAGTTTTACATAGGGTTATCTTATATATTTGTATACATATGTTCGATATGCCTGCTACAGACCTCTTGACACAGAAAATACTAAATTCCAAATTGCATGTTAATGCTTTTTAATCATGTAACATATATACCAGGGAAATATTGTAAAAAATTATGTTTGTATTATGGGCCGGATGCCTCATATATTGTGAATAAAATCATTTGAACATTTGAACACCATGAGCAAATAAAACTAGCTTCATAAATTATTATTATAATGCCAATGTTAAACATGTTCCTCCTCTTTGTCATTATAAAAGTTGTAAAAAAGCTGCGATTTTGAACAGCCCTTTGATAAAGCATTTAATTCAACCAATAAAACGCAGTTATATATGTAAATGGGTCTAATAAGTCCATATTCATTCCATAGACTGGTAAGAGCTGAGGGGGCTTTTGGTTCGAATCCTAGTTTAACTTTCTTGCAGTTATATACACCAGATAAATTATCTATTAAATTCCAAAAAATATTTAGCTAGGGAATTGGTTACGTCAAAAACATGACTGAATGCATATTTTCATGAAACGAAATATCTGAAATCTACAAAGGTAGTATGAATCCGTCATTATTGTTTGCATTCGTCTCGCTAGTCAAAGAAGTTCTGTCACACTGATTAATTTTGCTTCATGGTGGTATCAACTACTTTTTTTACAAATTGAAACGCAGCATTGCTTATGAACTCAATGGTAAATTTATGTAAAGTGATTAAACACTTCCATATCTCCTAGTGCACATCATTGCAACTTTATTTAAGATGAAAAAAAGCACATTTGATATAGTTCAGATTTCATCAAAGCTTGACAATTCCTGTGACCTGTTTCCATGTGATGTGAGCATAACCGTTTAGAGGTTTAAACACGGATAATATCTTTTTGACATTCGGCCCTGGATATTTTGACATTTGGCCCTGGAACAATTTGAATGTAAGTCTACAATTACATATATTCTATATGTGGCATTGATGTATACATTTTAGTTCTAAAATGACTCATTTTAGTACCAGGTTAGAAGGGTATATTTAATTCATATTTTTTATTCCTCCCCCAAAAATATATATGTTTCGTTAATCAATCGGTTGCATTAAGGATCCCCGGTTAAATAAAGGTGTATGTTTACAAACAGTCGTAAACACAGCACAGTAAAATTACTATTAGAATACACTCTAAGCATTTAAACTAATCATTTATCTTAATGGCTTCGTACAATCTGTCTTAAATAATGTTCAACAAATTCTTATAAATTTTGATTTTAAGATACTTACCGAATATGAAGAATGGCAGTATTTTTAAAACCCATATCAACCACATTAAATCCATATTATTAAACAGAGTGTACTTCCTTATTGGTTAATAGCTGTTCTCCCGTAAACAAATATAGATTTATGTCAGGATGTTTATCTGTGTACATATGCAAATATACTCATACCATAAATACATACACGTACAATCTATAAGATATATATAAAGATAGTTCGTAACGTTTCTGCTTTACGATCCTAGGTCGATCGGCTATAGGAAGTAAACATTGAAATGCAAAGGCGTATGGCAGATGTATATCTAAAAACAAGGTAAATGGATCTTTGTTAACAAAAAACCTTCACGAATCAACGACCCTTTTGTTGACTTAGATTAGCCCAACCATTTTATTTTAACTTCCGGTGGATCTGTACGCTGAGTTTAAGGTATGTTCTCATAAACACATCTAGTATCTTTAAAGGACTATCTCACAGATTAGGATTTTAACTTGTTGAAATAAATTGTTGCCTACCGACAAAATAGATTTCTAAAGCGAAATCCCAAATTGAAGTTATTTGAGAAAGTACCTCTTAAAATGTATAATATTGCTTCATTGATCAGGCTCACATTAACGTACCCTAACTCTTAACCATTTCCATGTAAGAGTTTTAATCATTATATCTTGGAAAACTAAGCAAATGCATGATGAATTAGCTAAGTTGTACGTTATTCCGTAACATTTGGGTATAATGTGAAAGAACATCAAAACAAATATACCTCTTTGTGTTATGTCATTTATTGTTTAGCAAACACGCCATTCGATCGGCTTAGAATGGAGTCGCAAAAGGCAGTTTGATTCCTGTATTGATTCCGTGTAGGGTTTTAGATGAATATGTATCTTTTATACTTCGCTTGTGTATGATCTAACGAACTTTCTCGGACGATTATAGTTTTGCGCTTTCCTGTACCGCCCTATCATTTCCTCAGAAGTGTTTGATATTCTTTCAGGGTTGATGGTGGTGTTGCCATAGTCGTTGTGTGTGGATCTGCATGCTTAAGAGTGCTTCTTGTTTTCTTTGCATGATAGAAGCTCCTAATCTTCCTGTGAGGAATGATTTTTTTACTTCTCTGATTGTTCAAGTTTGTGAAAACCTATAGTAGCGGTAAGCAAAGATGGAAGGAACATGATTCTCCTTAGTTGTAGTAAGGTTGGTTCGAAAGAACTACACATGTTTTCTATTGGGTTTTATGCCTTTTCCAAGATGAATACCTTTTCGTTAAGATTCTAGCTATAACATGCACCATGTCGTGGTCTGCAACACCATAAGTTGTAAACTCTTATTCACATGCGATGGTCTTTCTGTTGGTAAGAAGCTCGCTCGCTTTACTGCAGAACATATAGCATTTGGACTTTTGCTTCGTTCAGATTATCTCAAGGGCTATGTCTGATTTCATTACATCCCATTCATGTTCTGCCATTAAGGCTTTTACGGAGGAATAACTATCAAACTTTTGCTGGTTTATAGTGTTTGGAAGTATCTGAAATCTTTAATACTGAGTAGTTTGTGCGATGTTGAATCCCACGCCAAATAGGAATTTTATGAAAGGTATTTGAAGCCAGAGCAGTAAAAGTACCACATATAGTCACTGCCTTTCGAAGAACCTTGTTTTTATTTCAAAACCTTAGTTATATCATTTCTTCGTATTGTCTGCGAATAAGCAGGGGATGACCCAACAAACGCTTACTTTAAACCACGAAGTATCAAATCAATTCGTTGGGATTGGTTGATATCCAAATAACACGCAGCCGTGAGAAAATAATTATTTTTCAAATGTGAATGAGGTCATTTTCACTTAACACATTCTGTCTTACTATAGGGAGATGAGGCGCAATTATGCTTACCTTGCGTTGCTTAATTTTCTATTGAACATTTTTAAGAGCCCATCAAAATTGCACTAATACATTTATCAATCTAGAATGAAGGAAATAAAACCCAGTTTTGTTGGACCTAAAAAGATACATAACGTACCGTTATAATCTGTGTGAAAATGCGACTCTAATTGATTGGGTGACATAATGCAGTGTATCAAAAATGCTAAATTATTTTAAAGAGAACCGTTTTTAACCATTCCCCTCACCCCCTATGACCTTTGCACTAAAAATGTATTCAAAATGCATTTTGTATTATCAGTTTTCTTTTATCGTGTTCAAAAGGAAAACATGACACATAGGTTAAAACGTGGGATAGGATATATCCATTTCTTCTCTTTTTTTACAATAAAGTGTTACAATGCTTTTGACTATGTAATTTTACGATAACACATATCCTATACTATCTCTTTTTTTTTTATCTTTAGTTTCAATGTTTCCATTATTCTTATGTCTTTCTCTGTGCTTCTATTCTTACTTTTGGGGTGTTTTTTTGTCACTTTATTACCTATTTTTCTTTTTTTTTTTTTTGTTAACATTTCTTTTATTAATACTTTTGTATTAATTATGACAATGGTTTTATAGGAAATAGAATTTAGAAAAAACGCACTAATTCACGAAAGACTACAAAGTCCAGCCTATGTGGTTACCTTTCTGCACCCAATTGTATAAAGGTTGGTTAACTTAAACCACGGTTAACTGCTAGCCCTGGGTTAAATTTTAACCATTTTGGTTAGCTAACCAATCTGCACCCAATTGTATAAACGTCGGTTAAACTTAACCACATGGTTAAATCCCGGTTAACTGGGAATTTCTGGTTAAGTGTTTGCATAGCTATTGTATAAACGTTGGTCAAAGTTAACCAACGTCGAATTTCTGGTTAAATTTAACCCTGGTCCTGAGGTCGGTTAACTTTTTGGTTAACTTAACCAATTAATATAACACATAGGTAATAGCTTTTCTTGAACCAATCTTACAATGATACACACAAGTTTAACGCCAGGACTTACAAAAAAATGAGAGGCTGTAGTTATTTAAGTTATTTGAGATCTAGTTTGACTTCGGAAAACATATCAAATATGCATTTTTTCCAAAAACATAACTTAACGCAATCATGTGTGGCTTAACACACAATATCTAGCTAATGATATCTTTTTTGATTTGGGATAAACAGTAAGATGTACTATACTAGTAAAATATGCTATTATTCTAACACTCTAATGAAAAGTTACATGTTGACGTGTGTGTTCGCTCAAGAAAAAGATTACACACTTTTTAAATGTGTTAGCCTGTAAAATCACGGCATATTTTTGTCTGTGAACAGAGACATAGATGTGAACAACAAAATCATTGTACCATTGTTCCAATATCTAGACGAAAAGAGATCGCATTCCTTAAAGAGTGTTACAAATAAATCATTATTCCCCGTGTGGTACCTCAAATACACATGTACATTTAAAGTGTGATGCATTGGACGTTGCCTTGGTATGATGTAAACAATTGTATCTTTTATCGATGGTTCCAACTTCCAACGAAGAAGTGATAGATCGCCTTTAATCTGTTTTGCATAAAAGTTATTCCCTTTAATATCTTAAAATAAATGTTGCTTTGTTTTGTGTCTAACAGTGTACAACGATTTGCGCAAAGTTAAATGTTAACATGTCCTCAAGATAGCGAAATCCTTAAGCCTAGATTACGATCGGCGATTCGGGGAGAGTTAGGTCGAGAAAATCGAAAAAAGATGACGAATTGTCTGTCTTGGTTTTAAATGAAAAGGATATTCAAGAGTTTTCCCATGCATTTTTACATATATTATGAATATGTATGATTTAATTCTAAAACTCTTTATGTCATGATCCCCGACTTCTTGTTCCCATATTGCGTCCACAGATAGTTTCGTCACCATTCTTGCATGTCAACATAGGCCGACAATCGCGATCTCAATTTACTCGGAATATATGCTCCTCGCGAGCTTAATTCTTTTCATAGTGCAACTTATCTTTGTTTCATATCTAATTATGCTTTCTTTTTAGGTGGCAACCTCTTATTCAATGAAATAAACTACTTATAAGAAGTGAAGCGGTGAAATACTTTTGAGTTATTTTGTTGCATTATGGGATATATTGGTTAAAATAACTTGTGGTTAACTCTAACCAGTTTGGTTAGCTAACCACTTGGTTAAATACTGTTATACAAACGGGTTAACCAGATTGGTTAGCTAACCAAAATGGTTAAGATTTAACCCATGGTTAGCAGTTAACCGTGGGTTAAGTTAACCAATGTTTATACAATTGGGTGCTGGTTAACTCGTTTGTATAACAGTATTTAACCAAGTGGTTAGCTAACCAAACTGGTTAGAGTTAACCACAAGTTATTTTTACCAATATATCCCATAATGCAACAAAATAACTCAAAAGTATTTCACCGCTTCACTTCTTTTAATTCGTTTACTTCATGAACACGAAGTTACAACCCAAAAAAGAAAGCATAATTGGTTATGAAACAAAGATAAGTTGCACTTTGTAAGAAATTAAGCTTGTGGTGAGCATGTATTCCAAGTAAATGGAGATTCCAATTTTCGGTCTAAGTTGACATGCATGAATGGTGACGAAACTATCCGTGGACGCAATATGGGAAAAAGAAGCCTGGGATTATAACACAAAGAGTATTAGAATTAATTCATACAAATCTAAAGCATATGTAAAGATGTAAAGAAGCATAGAGAAACTCTTGAATTCCCTTTTCATTTGAAATCAAGACAGAAATGTCGTCATCTTCCTTCGATTTTCTTAACTAAACTCTTCCCGAACCGCCGTTGTATCTTAATCTAGGCTTAAAGAGTTCGCTATTTTAAAGATAGTTTTAACATTAAACACTGGACAAATTGTTGTACAATGTTAGAAACAAAATAAAGCAATATTTATTTTAAGATATTCAAGAGAATAACTTTTATACAAAACATATTAAAGACGATTTATCCCATTCTTCGCCATAGTTTATTTGGAACCATCGATAAAAGTATAATTGTTTACATCGTACCAAGGCAACGTCCAATCGCATCACACTTTAAATGTACATGTGTATTTGAGGTACCACACGGGGAATATGATTTATTTGTAACACTCTTGAAGGAATGCGATCTCTTTTTGTCTAGATATTGGAACAATTGTCCAAGGATTTTGTTGTTCACAGACAAAAATATCCCGTGATTTTAAAAGACAAACACATTTAAATAGTGTGTAAGAGCGAGCACACATGTTAACATGTATACGTTTGATTAATGTGTTAGAATAACAGCATATTTTACTAGTACATGTGTCTTACTGCTCAAATTAAAATTGATATTATTAGCTTGGTATTGTGTGTTACGCACACACGATTGCGTTAAGTTATGGTGGTGGAAAATATGCATATTATGACAGTTTTCCCAAGTCAAATTAGATCTCAAATAACTAAAATAACTGCAGCCTCTCATCTTTTGTCAGTCCTGGCATAATTGTGTATATCATTGTAAGATTAGTTCAAGAAAAGCTATTATCTATGTGTTTTCTAAATTGGTTAAGTTAACCAAAAAGTTAACCGACCTCAGGACCAGGGTTAACTTTAACCAGAAAATCGACGTTGGTTAACTTTGACCAACGTTTATACAAGAGCTAACCGACACTTTACCCAGAAATTCACAGTTAACCAGGATTTAACCAATTGGTTAAGTTTAACCAACGTGTATACAATTTGGTGCTGCACCCAATTGTATAAATGTTGGTTAACTTAACCCACGGTTAACTGCTAACCCTGGGTTAAACTTTAACCATTTTGGTTAGCTAACCAATCTGGTTAACCCGTTTGTATAACAGTATTTAACCAAGTGGTTAGCTAACCAAACTGGTTAGAGTTAACCACAAGTTATTTTAACCAATAAATCCCATAATGCAACAAAATAACTCAGTTCCTGTTGAGAATATTTCACCGCCTCACTTCTTATAAGTAGTTTATTTCATTGAATAAGAATTTACCACCTAAAAAGAAAGCATAATTAGCTATGAAACAAAGAAAAGTTGCACTATGTAAGATATTTAGCTTGCGGGTAGCATATATTCCAAGTAAATTGAGATCGCGATTGTCGGCCTATGTTGACATGCAAGAATGGTGACGAAACTGTCCGTGGACGCAATATGGGAACAAGAAGTCTGGGATTATGATAAAAAGAGTTTTGGAATTAAATCATATACATCGTAAATATATGCAAAGATGCAGGAAGACACTCTTAAATTCCCTTTCCATTTGAAACCAAGACAGAGATGTCGTCATCTTCTTTCGATTTTCTCGACTAAACTCTTCCCAAATTGCCATTCGTAATCTAGGATTTCGCCATGTTAAATACATTTTAACATTAAACTCTGTGCAAATCGTTGTACTAGGTTAGACACAAAATAAAGCAAAATTTATCTAAAGATATTGAAGGAAATAACTATTATACAAATTAGATTAAATGCGATCTATCACTTCTTCGACAAAGTTGGAACCATCGATAAAAAATACAATTGTTTACATCGTACCAAGGCAACGTCCAATCGCATCACACTTTAAATGTACATGTGTATTTGAGGTACCACACGGGGAATATTGATTTATTTGTAACGCTCTTGAAGGAATGCGATCTCTTTTCGTCTAGATATTGGAACAATGGTCCAATGATTTTGTTGTTCACAGACAAAAATATGCCGTGATTTTGTAGGCTAACACATTTAAATAGTGTGTAAGAGCGAGCACACATGTAAACATGTATACGTTTGATTAGAGTGTTAGAATAATAGCATATTTTACTAGTCCATCTTACTGTTTATCCCAAATCAAAAAAGATACCATAATCTAGATATTGTGTGTTACGCCACACATGATTGCGTAAAGTTAGGTTGTTGGAAAAAATGCATAGTATGATATGTTTTCCAAAGTCAAACTAGATCTCAAATAACTTAAATAACTGCAGCCTCTCATTTTTTGTAAGTCCTGGCGTTAAAATTGTGTGTTTCATTGTAAGATTGGTTCAAGAAAAGCTATTACCTATGTGTTATATTAATTGGTTAAGTTAACCAAAAAGTTAACCAACCTCAGGACCAGGGTTAAATTTAACCAGAAATTCGACGTTGGTTAACTTTGACCAACGTTTATACAATAGCTAACCAAACTTTTAACCAGAAATTCACAGTTAACGGGGATTTAACCTTTTGGTTAAGTTTAACCGACGTTTATACAATCGGGTGCTGGTCGGTAAGATTTAAATGTTAAAATATTTGCCTTTCTTAAAGTGACTCTCTCGGAGATAGAGATTTAAACCTTATGAAATAAATTGTTTTCCCTCGTGAAAATAACAACCTAGATATCTAAAGGAACATTTAACTAGATGACTGACATCTTCTCAACCCTGCTCACAATTGAACAGAAAAGATAAAGAACATTAAACTCGCATATATTACAGAAGGTTGAGGATCCGCAGTGGTGTTACTGTTGTGTATTTTTAGTTTTAGTTGTCACATGAATAGCAATACACTCCATTCTTCGGGTTGTTGTGCCATAAATATCTTGGTTTTTAGCCTTCGAACCGTTTCTTGTGCTTTTATTTTACAAAATTGCTTTAGCATTAGTTCGTGTGTTCGTGAATGTTTGTTTGTGTATGTGTATAAATGTTCTTACATATATCTAAGTAGGTAGTGGACTTGTAAGCAAAGTTTCCCTAGTTCGATCCAAATTGTATTTGCTGGTTTCGTGGATTTGTCCCCTGACAAGACACATTAAGAGCACTAAAATAGTACTGGTAAATCTCAAGATCTCTTACAAATCTTCCAAATTTGCGTTCCTCGCAGCTGTTCTTTGATGACACGTCTGCGATGTGCTGGTTATAAAAAAAACAATGGTATGGTATAGAAAATAATTGAAGTTGAAATCGCATGTGTTTACCGTTAATTCTTTTATTACCATTAACCAATTCCATACATCATGTTATAATATAAAAGATACTGTCCAAGCGTATGTTTTGGTCAATTTTGAACAACCTCAGAAAAGTGTCAGTAATGAGGTGAGATGAGTGTATGACTGGAGAACATGGGGTCTGTCTTTATTATTATGATAGATACGTGTTTATTGTTTTCTGATAGAATGTCAATTAGGAAAGTAATTATCAAAAGTCAAAAACGAGTTTGAAATGAAATGTTTGAATAAATAGTTTTTCTCCTTTTAGACCAAACCATATTGTAAAAGAGACAAAAAGAAGCAAAGGGCACATGTATTCCATTGAGACAATGTAAAAGCCAATAATGTAGTGAAGGAAAGGGGTATCGCTACAGGTCTGCCGTAACTAGTTTAGACAGTGTTGACACAACGGCTTGTATAACATATCTTACATCATAGATTATGTCCGATAAGGTACTATATAAGCAGGTCGTTCTGCACTAGTCGGGGACCTGAGTGTGCACGCCGTCTTCACGTTACTACACCGAAAAACATCATTAAAATTACGCTAACGATCCACGGCTTCGTCTTGTCTTTATTTCATTACAAATAACACCAATAAAAAAGAATACATATATACTGCATGTTAGTTCTGTATTTTTGCAGTTGCAAATGAAATAGTTGAATAGTCGTTCACAAACTTTGCAATATTGCCGCCAAAAGCAGGGTCGTTTTTTTAAATGTTTTAAGAAACTATGAAAAATGTAATCTGAAATCATTGGATAAATTCGAATTCAACAAAAAGATATACACGGGTCAATTGGCATGATATTGATGTATGTAAGTGTGTGTCCAGCACTGATCTTATTTATTCATACAGCACACACATGTAGGACAATAGCTGATGACCGTGGATAAGGGGACGAGTGTATGCCTTTGAACACGATGTTCGTGAGTTTGAATCTTGTTAGTTGCGGGATCTGCCTTGCGACCTGTCATTAACCAAACTTCACCGCAAATACTTGCCATTCTTCCACGAAGGAGAATATAGAGTGATTCATCCATGTTGTAAGAACTTGTTTCAAAATCGATGTAAGTAATTAAGTTTCAACAAACGTAACTAAATAAAACCATTTATTAATACGAGAACAAATATGAACATAGTTTGATTACAGTAAAACAAAACATTTACTAACAGGTGTGAGTTTAAAATCAAATAAGCACGTTTACTTACAGTAAGGAAGCTGTGTAATTGTTCTAGGGTAAATCAATAGTTCAATAGTTTGGTATAAAAACAGCACGTTTAAATATTTAAAGAAAAACACGTTTATATATTTAAAAAAAACATTCACTTACAATTAGGGATAAAACAAAAGTCACCAACAAAATAGCAGTTTAATTTTAAACATTTTAGTGTTGACCTATCAGGTTATTGTCCACTGTGCTATAAAAAATAAAACACCAAAATAAATTTAATAAATGTAACAATTTTGATTGATTTAGTCTTTGGTTCGAAAAACGTTTCTATTCATTTGGTGTTTTTAAGGCTTGTATATGTGACAAAAACACACTGATGAAAGAAAAAAACATAATTTAAACGCAGTGTCTGACATTTCCAAAAAAAATGGTTGTAAGCATTATCTAGCGTGACATTGAACAAGCTTAAAGCTTCCTTCACAATCGATGTAAAACAATAGGTAAACAAAACAATAGACAGACATTTAAACGAAGTATAAATAAAGTCACATATCAACTCACAAACAACAAACTGTGTACATACAGGCGTCATGAAACATTTTAGACTCTTTGATCTTGTTGTAGCTTCACAATGGAGAATTAAGTTATATACTTTTGTACAAATAAACTGTTTTCATCATTTTGCCCATTTTAATTAACTTGACCGAATGTGTCCATTTCGTACACACTTGAATCTTAAATCTCCACCAATTTCACTCAATATATAGTGTTTCGATCTCTCAAGTTGCGATCACCTTATATAGGGCTTACAAATATTGTTGGTTTGGTTCATTTATACTTTATTCAGCTTCGGAAAGTGTACATTATTCGTTCAAAAGCTGCATACAATATATATTATGCACAACTCCTTTCAGAGAATATGTCATTCATCTTAATTTTGTCGTTAGAAGAGGTTGTTGCGCTTTAATATTCTTTGTGTGATATCTATCATTGTAAACACACGAGGCTTTTAAAATATTCAGCGCAACTGTCGTTCATATCGAACGTCTATAGTCGAAATATATTTCCAACGTCGTTAGCGTATTCGATTTTCGGATTCTTTGTAAAGGAGTTTCCTGTCTGTCAAATATTATTTGCTGTTTATATGCTCAGTAGCTTTGACTATCATTTATCCAAATTATTGAGTTAAATCTATAAGAATAGTACAATTTGATGCGTGTTAAGTACTTTCATCAAAGACACACCTCGTAATTGATGTATTAATAAACGTGAAGTACTCTTTCGTTTTACAGCTAATTGTATAATATCTTAGATTCATCAAATACATGAATACAAGGCACGCACTGTTCGCTACACAGTGATAAAGCACTAAACTACTTTCAGTACAAGACAACTACAAAAGTGAGTCAAGATAATATTATAATGATGACAAACATTAAGAGAGGTTAATTTTGGTGAAAAATGTTTTGATCAGGAACCTCCTTAAATTGAATTTAAAATAAATAGTTTGATCATAGTGAAATAATATGAAATAACTGTCAAATCGAACCAGGAAAATAAATAGTTTTCAGAAAAGTATCACAGCTTAGTCCCAATGAATAGTTTGACAATTCTCTTAGTTCTGAAATAAGTCATGAAAATAAAGAAGCACGTTAATCGATTCGACCCAAAGCGGAACTTAATGCAGTAAAGGTTCGATATACTCGTAAAATAGATATGCAAAGACTTTATATACATAACGGATTATCTCACCGAAATAACATAACCTTTATAAGTCAATCTCACACAACTGGCTAAGTGTAAATTGTATCCGGAAAATTACCAATGTCTTTCTTAAAAAACATTTTCACAGAACTATGGCCTAAAATAACAAAAGTGTCCGACCCTTTTTGCTATGTATCCACGACGATAAGACTTCATAAATCACATCCCCACCCATATTTAATCACTAAAACTGGGTTCAAACTTGAGCAATGTCGTGAAACCGGGGCCAACAAAACAGAACAAAAATGTCCGACCCTTTTTGCTATGTATCCTCGACGATAAGACTACATAAATCACTTCCCAACCCAGTTTTAATCACTAAAACAAGAGCAAATTTAACTTGGACATGCCCGATAATAAGTAATGAACACATGGCCTGTGACGTGTTTGACAAAGGATATACATAGCCGTTGAATGTCATGAGTTCACCGATGAAGTAAGAGATGTTGAGCTTGGGCGCCAAAGGGAATCGAATAAGGTTGTACATATTTTGATTGTTTTCCTAAATATAAACAATACCGAAACTTTCCATACAATGGGTTCTTTAGGATACCTTCTTTAAATGTATGACAACAATATATCCCCTTTTATAAACTAAGTGGTGAAAAATAATTCCTTGTCAGCAATATCTAGTTATTTTGAATAAAGAAATCTCTAGAGGGGAACGATTGGTGACGAAAACAAGCTTATCGGTCAGTACATTATTCAGGTAACTAAAATCAAAACAAACAGAAACAATATAAAAAATTCATGCACCAATCTCACATATCATGATAAAAGATTAAATACCAAAATATATCTGTTTATGAATACAACAAACAATAACAAAATATTATATCAAAAATAAATGTTTTAGAGATATATATTAATTTGTACATAGAAAGTCGATTATTTGTCCCCATCCTCTTCGTCGCTATCTGGAAGTGGTTCCGCCTTTCGGTTGAAATCCACCTGGACATAATCTGTACCATTTTCAAGGCCGTGGATAATAAGCTTTCTCTGTCCCGTGTTATTGGTCTCAAACATGAGATCGGCGTAGATCAAGCCATCTTTATTCAAATTTCTCTGAAAGATTTAACAATTTTGGCCATTAAGAAATAAGTATGTTAAAAAAGTCGACGGGAACAGTGCACTTTAGACCAGGAAAAATTAGTATACATTAGTTATTTATTTCACATTCGTTTCCTTACACACTTCAGTATATTTAGGCTTCAGGATAAAGCATTATAAAAGGAAATTCGAAAATTGCAAATAATACATAACGGTGAAGGAAAAGTTAAATTAAAATAGTGTGTTTTATAAGCATCAAATGGGTACACATAAGGAAATTAGTAAAGCAGTGAAATGGACATGATGACTTCTTAAAACAAGTCAGCCTTACTGCAAAAGAAAATCCTGAATAATTATCAACGAATCCAACACTATTTCAAAATTTTTCCTTTGGTTATCATTCAAATGTGTTTTAAAAAAGGAATTATGTATTCTTATTATGCCACAAAAGTACGGTTGTTTTAACTGCCATTGGATTAAAGGCATTAGCCAAGACATATTACGGTGTTTGCCATTTTGAAGAGACTTTCTCAGAGATTTGTGATTTGCGAGAGGTATATTGTTCTATGATTTGTAAGTTGGTAATAGCTGATATATATTGAACTTGGGCAAAACGGTATTTATGTTTAAATATCTCGTTTACGGGATTTTTTTACTATCTGATAAGATTAGTACACTAAATATAATAGTTTTGTTTCCAGGCTCTGATCCTAATACCGCTCTCTCAGAGCGCGAAGCGCTCGGAGAGCGGATAACGGTAACATACGTACGAGAAACAAGTTATGTTAACACCGGTTATACCATTAGCAAAAAAACAGGTGGCTTCCGGTTTACCTAAAGGAGAAAACTCGGGTTTGCTTCGGGTGTTTCCGGCTTTACGGAATGGACTGGTTCTATCTAAATTTATTTTCAAGCACTACCTTTATCTACCAATATATCTACCAATAGTGAACCATTCCTTGTAAAGAGAAAACTCGGGTTTGCTTCGGGTGTTTCCGGCTTTATGGAATGGACTGGTTTTACATAAATTCATTGCCGCTCATTGAGTTTATTTCCGCCAATCATGAATGAACCATAAACCATTCTATCGAAAAACAAAACACGAACAACAGGATCGGCGCCACCGCTTCAAACTTTAAATTGGACACAGTTTTCAACTCCTTGAAAGGACAACGTATCGCCGGTTGTAGGTAAGAGAAATTTTTGTACTCTTTCATTTCGTTATAAAACAGTATAGCTAAATAGACCATTTTCACCAAAATTCGTCATAGAAAAATCGAGAAGGCGAGCCCTCGTCACGCCTCGCCGAAGATGCTTCCTCTAAACAAACATCCATCTGAAAAAAACTTCTCCCTTTTCAGTAGAACTACAGCATTCATTTTTTAGTATTACAGTACATGTTCCCTTCAGTACTAGGCTAGAAAGTGTGTGTTGCCCACAACACTCCACGGTGAAATAAGTGTTCACCTTCTATCGATTCGGTGATTACACCCTGCAGTTTGGCATAATCTTATGTTTATGTAGACGGTCTATGTCATTTTCGCGGTGTGTAAGGAAAGCATTAGGCACACATCGTGTTGTATATGGAATACACTATTATGCTGACCAATAAAGCAACGATGTCAACTCGTCAGTTGCTGACATGGATTATTTGTTATTGTTGGAGCTTTTAAATTGAGTACAAGGTACCGTCTTGACAATTTGATAGCGTTATGGGCCGATAGTTTAAATAACGATGACAGCGTGAATTTCCTTTTCAAAAAATGAAATACCCTGTAAAGTATTTGGTTATATATGTCACCTTATTTTAGTTTACTTGATTCAAGTGATACTATTATTTCCAAACATTGAATTATTCTTGCAATTGATAATTTTGGCCCACAGGTTTGATCCTTAAGTTGATTCTTCTTTATTTCACAGATTGCATGATGGTTGGGAATATGACAATTTCAAACAAGATTCAAAAGAAAAGATGATGCAGACCTGCATAAACATTGACTCTGTGTTATAATACAAGTAAGTACATAGTCTTTCTCATGCCCCTTTGAACTTTACAAACATAAGCCTCATAACCATAGAAGATAACTTTTGAAAGCAATAAATGTTGATGAATTTGTTGTTGCTCAAAATGTGTAATTGACTTTTTCTTTTCTTCTTTCTTTTTTCGAAAATCTTCATGAGAATGAAACCAAAATAAGTCAAAACAGGTTGAAATATAGATTTTTATCAACAATCAGTTCTTTTTCTTCCTGTCAGATAACTGCTTCAATTGACTACCATAGGGATAGAATTATTTCCAAAATGTTACCAATTAAGAATAATCAGTCAGTTAAAGTGTAGCCAAAATTTACGGTGGCATAGAGGTGACAGGTATGCAATTTTTTTTTCTGATTTGGTAAGTCGAAATAACGAGAAAATTAAGTCGTTATTTCAATTTATTAACTCGAAAATAATGAGATAGTTAAGTCATTATTTCGACTTACTAACTCAAAATAACGAGATAATAAAATCATTTTTTTGACTAAGTTGAAATAAGGAGATAATTAAGTCATTATTTTGACTTACTTACTCAAAATAATGAGATGATTAAGTTTTTATTTCGACTTACTAACATGAAATAATGAGATAGTTAAGTCATTATTTCGACTTACCAACTTGATATAATGATATAATTAAGTCGTTATTTCGACTTACTAACTCTCAATAATGAGATAGTTAACTCATTATTACAAGTAAGTTGACCAATCAGATCCATTCAATCTTTAACTTAAAGTATAATGTGGTTAACATTGCGTCACACTGTACGTCATTTCACATGAATTTGCTGAATACAACGAACCATCTGATTGGTCAACAAACTTGTTATATCGAATTAACCATCTCGTTATTTCGAGTTAGTGAGTCGAAATAACTACTTAATTATCTCGCTATTTTGAAGTTCGTAAGTCTGAATAATGACTTTACTAACTCAAAATAACGACTTAATTATGTCATTATTTCGAGTGAGTAAGTCAAAATTACGACTTAACTATCTCGTTATTTCGACTTACTTACTTGAAATAACGACTTAGTTATCTCATTCTTTGAGTTAGTAAGTTGAAATAATGACTTAATTATCTCGTTATTTAGACTTACTAACTCAGAAAAAACAAAAATAAAATCGCATACATGTCACCTCTATGCCACCATAAGTATTGCCAAAAGATTGATACTTTTTATTTTTCTCTTTCAACAGCCAAAACGGATGACTTACTGGTAGAGTAAGGAAGAGATAACAACATCAAAATATGCTGGAGGATCACACAGACTCGGTACAATAAAAAACAGATGAAGATTTACATGGACGCCCGAATACCATTAAATCTATAGATATGTTTTTACTCATGAACTGTTTCAAAACTTAGTTTTCTCCTCAAAAGACTATTTCAAGGATAGTGTTAAGTGTTATTTGGTACTGATAACATCAAATGACAATAATATAGAAAAACTCTGATGGACTATGGAATATTCTATTATGATAACAATGTCACATATGTCTTATGGTACTCATTTTCTTTTCTCTTTTTCAAGAAGCCTTCAAAAATTCAGATTAATGAGACAAAAAGCATGCCCATGCTCTATTTACACAGCTTAGTAAGCCTACAGCAGACCAGTGGAAGACAGAAACTTGAGTCATAACTTGAAATTCTTTTCTTACAATTGCTTGTGTATGATATTTTTCAATGAAACAAAGATCAGAGTTGAATTTAAATTTTATGCATGCATCAATGTAAAGTTATTACTTTTCCTTCAGTTTCCATGGTAAACCCCTTAACTTTCAACATAATTTTTTAACCAATTATGGCAAAGGGAAATTGGCTCAGAGAGCACATTTGCCTTGTCACAATGCTTCTTTTCATTGGTTAAAGAAAATTTTAATTATATCTGCTATTGCTTTAAATTTGAAACAATATTTTGGAAAAATTGGATAAAAGTCTTAAGGATGTTTGTCATAGAATATTTGTTGATTATTTTTTTTGGAAAATCTAAAGGTGATCATACATATTTCTGCCATATTCTTCCAACTTTCAGGAGTTTTTTTTAAACTATGAAAACAAGGGAACTGATGGCATCAAGAATGAAAATAATGTCCCAAGATCAAGCAGTGATTTCATTAGATAAAATTATCTATCAATGTGTTAGAGCAAAGATTTTGAAAACATGAACAAATACTGTCTGCTGATTTTCATGTACATGTATGTCTTTTAACTACATTTTATTAATAGTTTATTGCATATCATTTATTGCATATTTTGTTTTTTAAGTTCTTTGATATATAAACACATATAAAAAAGCAGTGTTTTATGTGTAAAAAAAGGTAAATAAAATACTAATAGAAATTTATGGAATCTTTTACTTTTATTTTAAAGTTCAACAAAAAACCAATTGGCTACAACAAAGCTATTTGTTGTTTTTGAATGATCTTTTGGAGATCTGCAAAGCAATTTATGTGGTATTTCCTTATCTCAATTGAACAGTAATGAAAAATTCAAGCAAAGACCTGATTGGCTTTCTATATGATTTAGTTAGTCCCTAAGAATGTACAAGCAGATGAGTATGTTGTTTGATATTGTCTGATACTATTAACCAAAATGATCCTTCTTCATCACCAAATGACATGTTGTTTGTTCTCATGATGATTTAAAGCAGTACCTACAACACATGATTTTGTGAAGAAAATTCTATGATTTCATGCAGAGACAGACTTGTGATTCAAATATTGTAGTTTGGTAGTTCTGACATTGCATGAGCAGTTTGTCCTTACATGATGAATGTCTCATTATTGATGAAAGGCCCTCAAACACAGCCCAAGCAAGTAAACTTATACCCATATAGAACATCTACCATCAAACAAGCTCACTAAGAGTCTGCAAGAATACTTATCCTTTTACTGAGACCTACCTAAATGTGACAAAGATGACAGCTTTGTGACAAAATGAGTATTTGCTCCCCAAAGTAAGCCAATTCTTACATTTCCACAAAGTTGTACTCTGAATTGATATTGAACCGTATATTCAGTCTGCAAGTGTTTTTCACAAAACCCATGCCATTGAGTTGAGAGAGCGGTCTAGAGGCAATGCCTTAGTTCATATTAATTGTTCCAAAGACTTACTTTTGGCGATTCTTCCTCCCGATTTTCGTAGATATTTTCTTCTGGTACATCATTGTGTTGACCAATGTTACCGTAAACATTTAACTCCTGAGCATTTTCGTACACGTTAGTTCCTATAATAAAAAATTAAGGAATAACTTATTACTGTGAAATAAATGAACATATAACCCCATAATTACGAATTGTTAACCTTAGCTAACAATTCAAATCAGCAAATTCGTAAAATACTTACCCGATGAAAATAAATCAAGCAAATGCGCACACTAAAATCCAAATTTGTTTAAATTATGAAATAAAAATGAATATAATCAAATATTTAAGCACTTCTAATTATTTTTAGAACGCCTGAAGGCATAATTCCTGCAAACCTCGAGGAAACCCAGACCAGTTGGTAAGGGGCATCTACGGCAGATTATCAAGAGCTGAAAATTGACATGTTATAATTAGAAAGAAACCAATAATTATATTTAAGGAAATTTGGTGTAGAGGAGCCAATAGGTTTCCTTGAGAATGAGATATTTTATTCTACATCATTGGTGGATGTATTCCGTAGAAACTTCTAGATTTGCGTATTGTGTACGTAATGCATACCTGTTCTTTTGCCCGGTTTGCCTTTTTTCCCTTTTTTACCTGAAAAAATGATGGAGTATTAATAGAATATTGTACAGTTTCGGCCATTTCACCAATACTGTCCTGAAAAGTGCGAATCGGCTTCGTACATATGGAATATAATAACGTAGTATTTTTTCTCAAATTTGTATTTGATTTGGTCGATTGAGAAAATGTGTCTCTCATGAGACCGAAGTATATTTTCAACCTCTTCTTTTTCAAATTTAAACGGCTTACGTATGACTTCATTTGACCATATATGAGACCATATTTTCTCGCATGGTAATACAGTTGTTTTTTGTCGTGTGTGATATGATCTGTGTGCAAAGTACATAAAGTTATTTCTGCCGTAGACTTACTTGGTAAACGGTAATTGCACATATCGTTTGAATGAATTAAAAACAATGCAGAAATGCGATTCTGTAGTTACGTCGTATCTTGTTAACAGAAAGACCTGCAAACAAAAGGTACTTTCTTAATTCCCTTAAGTACTTATTTTGAACGAGATATCTTTCCTAAGGAAAGTTATTTAACTTAAAACAATCTGTCTGTTTATACAAAGTAAATGCACAGTAACAAATCACAAAATATTAAGTAACAAAAGCTAGGTTCGTTGATTTGAGGTTTGGGGATAACGCTCCTGTATAATATCAATCATGTTGTGGTGACCAATGCTCCTATCCATGCAACTGGCGTTTTATATCATTTTGTATTATATGACATACTTTCGTAGCTACTGACAAAGTTTCCACACGGAAATAAATGTTCAATGTTGAAAAATGGATAAATTATATCACATTGTTTTCATCAAAACGTTATATGGAGAATTGGATCTCTCTTTTTCCAAGACGGAAAGATTACACGATGGACTGGTCCAAAGGCCACGTTTATATTTGTGTTTGACATGTAGCAAGTAGTTGAGTAGCAGTCCTACTGGCCTTAAGGACATTTTCGACAGTTTTATAAAAATATATCACTTTCATAGAATTTTCTGAAATTTTGATATGTTATTCAGAATTGTATTGTGGATTCAAAAAGAAAAAGAAAAATGCAGGTCGACAAGTTAATTTTTTTCGTAAAATGGCAGTTCCCATGGTAACCGTTTGGGGCAAAATAAAGTCAAAACGACAATTCTATCTTCAAATGTAATAAAATAATTTCTGAAAGGTTTATGAACACAAGAAGCATGACTTCATACATTTAATACTTTATAATTGAATGTAATTTAGAATTATTAACAATTTCAACATTTTTTGTAATCCAAATCAGTTTTTAAAAAAAACTTATTCTACAAAAAACAATGAAAATTGATATGTGTATTACAAATAAATGAAGATATTTAAAAATTCCTTTTAGAATTTTCTTATTTTTCATTAGGTGAAGTAAAATTTGATTTTGAAATACAAAATGCAAAAAAAAGTATATATGTTGACGAGTTAGCTTTTCTGTAAAATGACAGCTTCCATGGTAACTGTATTTGAAAAACATTTATAAAAACGACTAAAATAACTTACAATTTGAAAAATAGATGCTGGGGGCTAAATATGCATGACAGATATATAATAATATTAATAATCTTTTATAGTTTTATGGATAATATGATTATTCTTTGAAAAATTATTGCATACATTAAATTGTATCCGAATAAAAACGTTTATCCGACTACTATGCAAGTACCTCTTCGGTAACAGATTATTATCTTTCTTGGCTGCGCAGATGAAGTGCGCAGATAAAACGACCGAGAACGTCCTTAAAGCTCATGACACGCTATTGATAGACAAAACTAGTCATTAGAGCTAGGTTCCCCGCTGACTTACAGAATGCAAAATTCTACTCGTCGAAGACGGCCCTTTTGGTCAGTAAGATAAAAGATCTTCCATCATATATGAAGAGCCTGGTATTTAACTATATATATGAAACATTGCTGATGCAATGCAAAATCGAAAACAATCTAATATAAACACAAATAGTACCTTTTCCCCTATTGTTTTTCCCTTTCTTCTGGTTTTGTTCTGAAATTCAAAAAGAGTGTATTTAATGAAGGATCTACCATGAATGGCCTCTGTGTATTGAATTTATTAAAGAGGCCATCTAATAAAGAAAAGAGCGGGGCATGTGACCACTAGACCAAAAATGCATAACATCATGAATACTTCCGCTCATGTAGCATCCTTCTGCCTGAAAGTGAACAGCACTTCTTTGTCTTAAGACATCAGAAACATGGACAGACTATGTTGCTCATGAGAAGAAAAACTATAAAATCAAAGAAACGTTTAATTATGTTTTAAGATATGTATAGGGAAATAATTATAATCATACTCTTGACACCATTGATGTTGAATGCTAGATACTTTGATTTAGGAAGAATGAATGTCATTTACAACACAAACTAGCTTCAAGCGCGTTTAAATAAATGGAGGAAAACAACCATAAATAACATCCGACAGCTTAACCATAGATAATAGATAAAAGATAAACGGAAATCTCAGTTGAAAAATCGTCTTGGAAATGTTAAGAGATTGCAAATGACTTAACAACAGTAGGTCGTACGTATATATTAACATTATTCCCAACTACCCTTCACACAGAATATGATATATGTACCTTCAACCAATTTGCCTTCTTTCTTTGGTTTATTAACCACGGAGTATGTGTTATTTTCATTGTTCATTCCCGTCTTCTTTGTTTTATCCACTTGGGCATATATATCTGTTCCGTGTGAAGTATTCTGTGTGGGCTGTACGCGAAATGAGTCAGTCGACACATACGCCGCATTTGTCGTCATACCTGCAATATACATTGTACATTCATCACCGAAAAAAACGCTGTACCCTTGTTAGATGCGCAAACATATAAGATATGTTTTAAGAGGGTTTAAAACGCTGTACCACTAAATTTTAAGTTATATGACGGCTTCCTGAGCTGTACCAGTAATAGACAATGGCTCAGCAAAAATGATGCCCCAACGACAATAGCAGTTCCGGTTGACTCAATCCGTGGATCTCTAGGTCACAAGTCCAACACCATAACCTCTTGGCTAGGCAGAAGTTAAGTCCGGTTTTCTATAAAAGAGACTGAAGTAAGAACTTCTTTTTCAGATAAGCATGTGTATATTCAATGTCAAGATTTTGAGATAGATCAACCTTAATAAAACATAAATATTAGTCATCTGTTATTGCCTACTTTAAATTCATAGTGTTAATTCGATGTGTTTATTCATTAAAATTGTCTGATAACTATATAACTCAAGGAAACGTACCATCCCCATCATCGGCCGGTTCTGCTCTATACAGAGATTGCCTGCAATGTAATTAAACTTACATTAGTTTAAGGTACCAAGGGTAGATCGTATGTATCCCATGTGGAAGAAGCTATCACTCTAGTGACGCATGACAAAATGATTATACATTATACTGCACTGGTGACAGGATAAAATCAGATATTGGTTAGAAAGCATTGATGTTTCTGACAAATAAGTCATCTAGAATAATTGGTGCACATTATGCACTCTTTAAGACCTAAAATTCCGTCTTTGTCTTTCTTCTCTCTTTTTTTTTAAAGTGTCACTTTACCTAAAACAAACTTTGCTGACTAAAGTAAACCGTATTTGATATTTTCAACCTTTGGTTATGAAATATCTTGATTTTTGGTAAGTATTGACACTTTTATTTGGGGGTCTTATCCTTTCTCTAATCCCATGAAATAAGACCGGGTAGTATTGAGACAAAATCGGAAGATACCATTGTCCGAGCTGATACAAGTAGGATGTTCTCGGTTTTGCAAGTAAAGCTTAAAGAGTTAATCAGTAAATACTCACCGACCCGTTTCATTGTCTGAAATAGAATCGAATGAAAATCTGTTGATGCACCACAGATAAATAAAGTTCACGTATAAAGATTTATCTAAAACCATACACTTGTTGTCAATGTCTTCGTTAAAGAGTATACACAATGCGGCGAAGCTGTGTTTTCTTTTCGTACTTTTTTACATGTTCCCTTGTTTGAATAGCCTATATTTATGTTCTTCTACGATAAACAAACCGACTGAATAGCATATAAACGTTTTATTATTGTCCAGCAAGAATACCCTCAAAAGTCCTTGGTAGTGCTTATATGGACAGTATTAGTTTAAAAAAACTTATTTAATTACCCTTCATTCTTTCTGCTCCATCTTACCGTTTAATTTCGATTTCCTCTTTCTGATGACGATAAATGCGACAATTCCAACAACAACAAAAACTACAACTCCAGCAGATGCTCCACCTATAATTCCAGTGAGATTACTTGTAGGTGATGTCGTCTCTGAAAAAGGTGTTTTGAAGCGGATGTACAGGAGTCGCATTTCAGTAGTATTTGATATCATTAACCATGATTATGTTAAATGAGACCAAACTGACATGAATTGTAGGTAGGTGTCTTAGTTTGTCGCAATGAACCCAATGGAATTCTATAAACTCGAGGAATACTTAGATCAAGGAATGGATAAATTGACCTTATATTTTACTTGAATGTGTATTAGATAACACTATAATACTGTTTTAAGAGGCTCTTTTGGAGTATAAAGCTTACATATGTGAGGGTTCGAAGTTCTAATTTTAGATTAGTTTCCATAGCACTGATTGAAAACAGATGAAAAACAACAACCAATCTCTGATCAAAAAGATATGTCTGCTATTTAAGTTCTCCGAAGAGACTGTAATGGTAATTACAACATATATCTTTTAAAAATACAAACATTCTAAACATTAGAGCTTCCCTAAGCGTTTCCTCAATGGATTGACACATTCAAGAATGTATTAGGCATTTGTCGTCTATGAATTAAGTCATTCCATTACATTATTCTTTATTGCAAAACCGTTACGGTTTATCGCAATATGCATACACTCCAACTTTTCACTGACAACGAACACATAAGATAATATATAAAAGTATAGATGTTAGCTGAAGAACACAAATTGTTAGGAAGTCTATTTTTACTAATGAATGATTTTCACAAGACATTAACTTATTTTTAAAATGATTTACTAGCTTTAGTTGTTTTGTTTATCCGCAAAGAAGATGAATTATTTACAACCGCAAAACACCTCGAAAACGGCAATACATAATTGATGCCATACGGTTGAATTTGTGATCTTATTATTGAACTAAATTTTAGTAAAATGAATACTTACCTTGGCACCTAAAACATTTTTTGAAGATAAAAATATTAAAGGTTCTTATAGGCTAAGCGAGATAATGTCAATAGTATCCATTTGTTTAGGAGACTGCATTGTCAATTGTTATTTTTTCTAAACGGGGAGCGCATCGAATACGTCATTATTCTAGCAAAATAACGGTGTGATCTTTTATCAAATATTAGTTAAACTATTAAATTTACCTATGACCTTGGTGGTGGCATTCAAAGTATAAGAGTAATCGCTGGTTCCTCTCTCGTTCGCCGATTTAATGCGAAAGAAGTACTTGGTTCCAGTCTGTAAACCTCCGATGGTTTTGTTAAACCTGTTTTCATGCTGATCACCAGGTATGTTTAAGTGTAGCCATTCGTCTTCCTTGTTACTGTACTCTATAGTAAAAGTCTGATTAAATCCGCCATGAAAGCCGGGAAGCCATGATATTGTCACTGATGAACTCTGAACGTCTTTAATCAAAACCGAATATGGTGCTTCTGGCGGGCCTAGATACATAAAATATGTAGATAATATTTCTAAGGAATCCATTTCGTTTAATTCCGTCTCTGCACCATTATATCATATATCTTTCCTGATTAAACTCACGCTGAAAAAATGGCTTTGTTTCATATCAAAGAAGAAGAAAAATGTACTCTCTCTCTCTTAATTAATTTAGGCTTTTATTCCTAACATCCCTTTCTCGTCCCCACTACTCCCTTCCCCCTCCCACTCATTTTCCTTCATCCCTCTCCCTCCCCCACCATTTTAGTTCTAAATCTATAGTATGTCTTACATGTGTCTTTGTCTTATAATATATTCAATAAAGCAGTCATCGAAGAATCAACAATTAATAAGGAAACTGTTTGGCTCGCAATGGCAGTATAACAGAAGTGGAATGTCAGCTGACCATGTAATAAGATATTTGAAAGTCGCTAAATACTGAAGAAGCGGGTGCATTGATACCTTACCCAAATAAACCATTAGGAGTTTTAATCATGTTTGATAGTCCAATATTTTCGAAGTATATATTACCTTCGGGCACAATATCAACGTTCACGGTTTGTGCACCAATTCCATTACTGATTCTACACACAAACTCTCCAAAATGATCCATATGCGTGACGAGGAGAGATACTTTCGCGACGAAGCCCATCGTTGTTATAGTAGTATCAAACACAGGTAAGGTTATAGTATGATCTTCTATAGACGAAGAGACGTTCCACTTTGTTGAGTTCCTAAAGCATTCCACTGTATTTGGAAAGCTGTTGGAATAAAACTCTAATGGAAAAGCGGTAGGGATATCTAGTTGGGATGAAATCTTCATTGTGTTAGGCGAAGTGATGATGGGAAATGCTGAAAAAATAAGCAGAAATAATTTATGCGTATATGCATTCAGTGTCCTGTTTCAGTTGTAGATTACAGATACTCACGTGATCTATTCAATGTGTGAATGTTACAAGATAATTAGTTAACAAAATATTTTGGACTCATAAAGTATATATTGAGTAGAGTTTTCCCCGCGAGGGGAGAGTCTGGTTGATTAACCACCGTGTTGTCACGATAACTCAATGTCAGATAAGGCTCTGTTAGAAAATGGATATTAATCTAACAACTTTGAATCGTTATCAAAACCAAGGTGCATCTGTGATGTAGTAAACACCATTCAAAGCGACGACCATGCCTGTGATTGCATACAATATGATTTAAAGAGACACTCTCAGATATTGAGATGTTAACTTGTTTAAAATGAAATGTCTTCTATCGTAAAAATAACAACATAGATTTCTAAAGTAACGTAGAACTAGATTATTAACAGTTTCCGAATCCTGCTCATAACTGTAGAGAAAAGATAAGGCTCTGTTAGAAAATGGATATTAATCTAACAACTTTGAATCGTTATTCAGAATCAAAACAAAGGTGCATCTGTGATGTAGTAAACACCATTCAAAGCGACGACCATGCCTATGATTGCATACAATATGATTTAAAGAGACACTCTCAGATATTGAGATGTTAACTTTTTTAATATGAAATGTCTTCTATCGTAAAAATAACAACATAGATTTCTAAAGTAACATAGAACTAGATTATTGACAGTTTCCAAATCCTGCGCATAACTGTAGAGAAAAGATAAAAAACATTAAAATCGCAGATATTGCAAACTGTTTAAACGGGTAAACGACGATCTAAGCTAGAGTAAAAGGTGGTAACTGTAGAAACCATCGTCACATGGGTTTTCAGGAACGCTTACCGCGCATGCCCATGTTCGCATACACCATTTCCGTCAAGCGAAAATGGGTCGAGCGGGGAGGAAATCAAAGAGCGAAAACATTAATATATTGAATCTTACTCAATTCGATATGGAATTTTGAAAAAATTCACTTTCTAAACATGATGTTGATAATTCCACCATGATATTGTTGTTGCTGTTGTGTAGACTTTTATCTTAGTTGTAAGGCGACGATATCAAGGCACCCGAGAAAGAGTTCATCCGTTTTCTACAAACCGGCTTTCTCAGAGTAGAACAGACAGGCGGAAAGGCTCATTTTACATTATTTAACGAAAACACGAGGTTTTAGAAACATGTAAGTAAAGAATTTGAGACGTCCTTTGGTTAAGTGACAATGATTGTGAATACCAAATTTACAATGATTATTTATCTAAAAGCACAAATCTCTGAGAGCGTTAGGGTACACCCACAGCTATATGACAACTTCTAATGGTATCATCATTGTCGTTGGGTTGAGAATTGTATATGATATGATAAAAAATATTGTTTCTCGCTATATTGAACATTTCAGAAATCATGCTGAGGGGGAGTTATGCATCTATTCGTTTCATAATGTATATCGAGTCATTTGTATAGAGGTTCACGAAAGCTATGAATCGCCATGACACATTTTAGTGTATGATAAAACATAACACATTTAGTGTCACGTGTACAACGTCATTGAAAGAACTGTACAAAAGAAGATATATATATATAATCGGTTCAAAGTCTTACAGGAGAGGTCACAAAGAAGCCAAATAACAAAACTTATGCGACTGCTGTGCGAATCATTAGAAAACGGTAAAACAGCTTTCAGTAACGTACCTCAGGTCTTATCAGGCATGAAAGAATCGATCGCTAAGTGAAAAATTAACCAATACACTGTATGTAAACAAGAGGCTGAGGTAGTTTACATACCATGCTGAGAATTTTTATAGATAAATATAATCGTTTTTGTCTTGCATTCATTGTCATAATTTCATCAGAAAAGATATCATTTATAAGATGAGTTTGTCAAATCATTTTACACTGTCACTACAACTTCATTTCGATTATTCATATAAATTCAGCTTGAAGACTTTACAAATCCGATATCATCAGTCGGTTGACATAGATGGACCATAAGCGTACATGGTGAATCGGTTTCAGCTACCATTTTGGTTAGAAACTTATCTATTTCTTATGATGAACATTAACTTGTTGCTAATAAAAGTATTTCTTACTTTGTACTTGTAAATAGGTCTCACCAAATCCTGCGTTCGGTTTTAAACTACCAGTCACCCCGTTGCTTGCTGAACATTTGTAGATTCCTGAATACTCGTAAGACAGAGATGACAATTTTAATATAGGACTGTTGCCAAGTCTGGAATGTGGCAATACTCCATAACCAGGCCAGATATGTTCCCAAGCTGAATAAGTATAAGTATCCGGTACTCCGGATGGAGTACATGTTAACTGAGCCTCTGTGTTATTTACCGTAACGTTGGAAGAAGAAACAACCACATCGGGGGCATCTGAAAATGAACCAGAATTTACAAGTTCGACAAATGTAATCTTACCTTTCTAACCGCAAATTATATTCTTATACTTCTGCTATAAACTTGATGGTCCGGTCCTTATACTATTATAAAAGACGAAAAGTATTAAACAGCAACATTTTTCCTTCTCATGGTTTCATGAACACATTATCGAAATTCAACGTTCTTTAACGACATGCAGTATAAATATCAAACATTTAAGCAAATCTCGGTTGTTGGCATGGAACTGGTTGTGACAGTCACCAGATTTGTAAAATGCTGCATGATTTATTACGTACGGTTCCTTAAGAACGCTAATGGATGATGAATAATAAGTTCAGTACAGTTAAACCATAAATCAAATACCTACATGTTGTGGGAAATATTGTAATTTGATCGAACTATTGTCTTTGGGAAGGACCTATCTTGGCAATTGAAGTATAAACACGAGGTCTATCTTACGTTTAATGTTTATACCAAAACGTACATTTAAGATAAGGTAATGTTACTAGAAAAGACGAGAGCTTAAGATTATTACAGAAGGTATTTGAACCACAAACGTAGATGAAGCATTAGCGCTGGAATTAATCATTTTACTTACATTTTACAAGTAAATCTGTTTTCTTTTCATCAGAGGGTTCGCGTCCATTGGTAGCAGCACACTTATAAGTGCCTGTATTATTTCTGTTTGTTATATCAATACGATACTCGAACGAACTATCCGAAGCGATGGTGTCACTAGCAGGCAAAGCTACGTCATTGTAGTACCATGTCACAGTTGATTTAGGTTTTGAATTAACTGTGCAGTTAAATATTGTAGAATTGCCTTCTTCTACCTCTTTGTTACCTGAGAGTGTAACAATAGGATGATCTGAAATGAGAACAAGTGAACAACTAATGTTTTTGTTTTTATTTCTGACTCAGTATACAACAACTTTTTTAACAAGCGCATGCAACATAAGTAACGGGTACATGTTCAAATCTGACGAAGTTACGAAGAAAAGCTTTCTAAGAAACCTTTGTGAATGTCGTTTTATTACTGAAGGCATTACGATGGTAACAATAGTCATTAAAATTCAATCTTGATGCATATTATTTCCACTACTTTGTTCCTTGACATCTCGGAGCCAAAGCACAGTACTGGCGAAAAATGTTATAAAGCTGAACAATTAATGACACAGCTTTGAACCCAAAACGGTTACATAGATGTTCTCAACGCAGCCAAATATTTACCTAAGAAAGCGGTTAAAATAAGTTAATGAAGTCTGACCCATTGACCAACGTTTTAACGCCGCCTATACTATGTTCAAAGTTGATAGAAAAGTATTCAAGTCAAACATTCTGAGTTACCTAAAGGAATTTAAGGTCATTACTGTGGCCACTGCAGCAGAAGCAAGAACTATTTGCGGCGAAAAACGAGTTAATCTTTGGACGACGGACACTTAAGTGATCAAATTAGCTGCTAACATGAGCAAATTCAGTCGGTAACAAATGGTAAAAGATATAACATTTTAATTGAAAAGTGTGGGAGCCTGTTCAATGAATTGACCTATGGCTGAACAAAGATATACGAAAGCAATTTACAAAATACTCATCCGAATATAATTTTTACCTACACATGTTCAAAGTTTCATCCTTTTTCTTTATACTTTTAAGGTAAAATTCAGTTTTGGGGGAAAGGGTGGGGGACTTGGGGTATGGTGTTTTTCCCTGAACGTCGACTCGATGTTTTACCTTTATCTCAATCAGGGGTTAGGAGGTCTACCATGGGAAACAAAACGGGAAAATCGATAAAAATGGAAAAGGTCAAACTGAAGAAACCTCAGTTTTGTTTGAACTAATAAATTTGTAGTCCAAAACAAATCTAATTAATGATTGTTATTTTTGTAATTAATAAACCTTCGCAAAATGCACAAAACGCTCACTCAAACGTCTACTTTGTGATCCAAATCTTTTTTTTTTTTTTAAATCGTCATAGTTTATATTACTAACCACCTTAAATAAACATATTTGATTTTTTTTTTCTTCTTTTTTTTTTTTTTGAATTGTCATACAACAATCCTCATTCAGAGAAACATTACAGTGTCATTTGTAAAATACAAAGTACGAAGATCATTTAATAATGTTAAAGCTTTGTATCATTTAATAACAAAAAAAACAAGGGAGAAAAAAAGAATACTAGTTTTGAATTAAGCAAATAAGAGTAGATACATGATTTTTGGTAGAGTGATATATCCCAATTTTCTCTTACCTTAATATAGTAAGAATCCTATTGAGACATCTCACTTCAATAAATCAAACTTATATACATAGATGCGACAAGAAAACTTATTCGAAAGAAAACAAAAAACAAAACGAAATATAATAAGTCATCTGTGCTCACATGTATACAGTAGTATATAAATTTATCTTGTTTCAAACTTTAGTTATTTAGTTAATACACATACAAAAGTTATCTAACATAAAATTCATAAAAAAAAGAGACAATATAGCCAGTTACTCATAATGAACATCATATCCTTCTATCGCGATGTCTTTTTTTATAAATTCATGGGGTTTTTTTTCAAACTTTAGTTCAATACACACGCAATATAGCAAAGTTGCTCATACGGGAATCATATTCTTCTATCTCAATGGTTTTTATAAATTATGGTTATCATGTTAAGAGTCAAAACTAACCATCTTTCTTAGTTCCTTTAGCAGCTTTGATGAATTGATCGATCTATTAAAGGTAAAAGACATAAAGCCTCAAATTGGAACAGCGATAAAACGTTAAAAGATGTTTTCCATCTGTCACTAGCAATGTAAACCTTGTAGATACTAAATATAGCTAAGTTTAGATTAATATTTACGTATGTATAGTGAGGCAAATCGTAATAATAACCTAAAATAATGTGCTTTAAAAATAGAACATTCTTTATGTTACAGGATTCAAATAGTGTTGTAATATTATTCAAAAATGGGTGAATATGGTGACATCTTAGAAAAACATGCTCAATGTCCGCTGTAGATTTACAAAAGTCACAAAAGGGTGATTTGGTAATGCGCCATTTAAACAAATTTTCCTTCGTTGCTATGATATTATTTATGAGTTTGTATTTCATTTGAGAAATTCTATTGTCATATGAACTTCTATTCATTGATGAATAAACTTGTTTCCAATTGATATTACTTTTTCCAAGCTTATTTTGCCAAAACGAATGCATGTAAGGGTATTCCACAACGTTTTGAATGAAGCGTTGGTAGAAGTATTTGTTAGCTTTGTTAAGTAGTAGCGTTTCATATAATCTTTTTGGACTGTTAGTTTTTATTTTTTTATTGTATGACTCTGAATGCGAAATTTTCCTTTTCCATAACGATGGTATTGCCTTTTTAAGTGTGATAAATTCTGAAATCCAGTTATGTTTTTCTCTTAATCTTTCAAGGATATGGTGTTCATTGATTCTTCCTGTGTTGTCTACAATGTCATTTACGTATAATATATTTGCATTAATCCAGTTTTTGAAAAACAAAACTTTTCTTCGGTTGTCCTTAATGAATTGATCTCCTCATAATAATTGGCGTCGAATTTCGCCGAAAGTTTGCGTATTTTTGTTATTTTCCATGTTCTTATATTCACTCCATGTGGACAATATGCTATTGTAAAAATTTGGCAACTTAAATCGGGGTTTGGGTAAACTCTTTAATGAGTAAGGATCAGAGCTAAATATAAGCAATTGAGGAGCATATTGGTTAAAATAAAACTCTGGAACAGCCTTCCAGTTCGCGTCAATTGACTGAAACAACAACGTTTTAACCCATTTGATTTGTATCGCTTTTACGTATGCAGTTGTATCTATCATGTTTAAACCACCATTTTCCTTACTGTTTATCAAAATTTTCCTTTTAATTTTTTCACGTTTACCATTCCACAAAAAATTAAAGAACATTGTATCGATTTGTTTATTTCTTTTGGGACGTAGCATGACTGAAACATGTAAGTGAACATTGGTAAAATGAGACTCTTGATCACTTGTATTTTGCCTTGAAATGATAGATTTCTTTTATTCCAATTTTTTAAGTTTTTGGAAGCCAAGTCTTATTTTTTGTCCCAATTGAGTTTCTGTCTTTTCATGACATTTGTACAAAAATAAATGCCAAGAGCTTTAACTTGGTCTTGCCATTTAATGTTTCCTGTATCCTTAAAGCTGTCTTTTGAAGGCCCGAGTCCAATCCCTTCGGTTTTTTGACGATTTAATTTTAAACCAGAATGTTTGCCAAAATGTTCAACTATACTTAAAACAGAGCGAACCTCATCCTTTGACCTTACGAAAAGTGTTGTATCATCTGCTTATGTTTTTATTTGATCCCTTAATGTTTATACCTACAATATCCGTTGAAGTTCTGATATTAATTGCAAGGATTTCAGCTACGATTATGAATAAAAGAGATAAACAGGGACAGCTCTGACGAATTGAACGAACTAGTGTGAAACTGTCTGATTTCCACCCATTATTGTAAATATTTGATGTAATGTCATGATAAAACGTTTTAATCCAAGTTATAAATGAATCACCAAAGCCAAAGTGTCTCAAACATTTAAAAAGAAAATTCCATTCCAAATCTTAAAAGATATACAGACATCAATGAAATTAATAGAATTTATGTCCGCAGATAGAATTTCAAGACCGCCCGAGAAAGACAAACATGAACATTAACCGCTGCCTGAGTACGCTGCAGGATATGTATCAAGACGGTGGATTATACTTTAATGGCATAATTAAATAATATTATGCAGACCTAGCATCGCAGCTTGTCCACTTTAGTAAAATAGTGTATGGTGACTTTCAATATGCGTGATTTTCTCACATTTTCAGACTTTGTAAACTTAATTTTACCGTTGATATAATACAATGAAAAGGATATAAGTAAATGTATAAAAGTTAAATCATTATATTTTACCCCATAATGATTAGTAACCCTTTACTAGTACTAAGAAAATCGATAGGCGACGTTTCCTTGAAGGTCCTCCTTATCCCTCAAATCACCAAGGTGTGATAAGAGGAGATTAAACAATCACCGTAGCGAACAAGCTATTAGTCAAATGATTTTGCGACAAACATGAACATTAACCGCTGCCTGAGTACGCTGCATGATATGTATCAAGACGGTGGATTATACTTTAATGGCATAATTAAATAATATTATGCAGACCTAGCATCGCAGCTTGTCCACTTTAGTAAAATAGTGTATGGTGACTTTCAATATGCGTGATTTTCTCACATTTTCAGACTTTGTAAACTTAATTTTACCGTTGATATAATACAATGAAAAGGATATAAGTAAATGTATAAAAGTTAAATCATTATATTTTACCCCATAATGATTAGTAACCCTTTACTAGTACTAAGAAAATCGATAGGCGACGTTTCCTTGAAGGTCCTCCTTATCCCTCAAATCACCAAGGTGTGATAAGAGGAGATTAAACAATCACCGTAGCGAACAAGCTATTAGTCAAATGATTTTGCGTAAGAAACTTTTTTGTGATGCCTTAAACGTATCTTTGATAATTCGCAATACAAAGTATCTATTTTTACAAAGATAATGGATTCTTGTAATTATTTAAGTTGGAAAAGCTTACACAGTAAGTCCAACGTTTTTGTCTCGCTTCGCACTGGAGGCTGGCTGTCGATACTGTTATTTACTGTACAATACACTCCTTGTCCATCCATAATCCGAGTGGGAGCAAATTCAAGGATCTGTGACGTCACCACACCATTATAGTCACCTGTAGACTCTGTGACAGCAGCTGGGTTTGGAATTTGTACATCATCTCTGTACCATGCTATGATTGATTTAGGGTTTGACGTTCCAGAGGTACAAGTAAGAGTTATTTTGGAGTTACTCTCAACAACGATGTTGGATACACTTCCGGTTAATACAGCAGTTAATGGGCGAACTAAAAGTACAATAAGTTTTAAGTAGAATATAAATTCATTTATTCAAAAAAGGAAAAAAATATGTGCATTCTAAAATGTGTTGGAAGGTACTTTTAATAGTTTAACGCAAGTCATAAATGTACTTTTAACAGACATCTTTATGTGTCAACATAGGATACAAACGCTAAGTATGTAAAATATTATCGTTTGTACTAAATAATAAAGAAGCATACCAGTAAAATGTAATTATATAAATTATTTAGCGGCATTTCCTTGTTGACTCAATGGATACTTAGAATGTAAAGACAGGTAAATTGTTACTTTTAAAGTTCTTACCAATGATAAAAGAAAAAATAAACGTACATTTGATAGCTACGTTTGTATGCGCAGTGCCGTTTGGAGCGAAACCATTTGCAGCTTTACATGTATATTTTCCACCATGTGTTCTGTTGGCATCCTCAATAACTAATTCAGACATATTTCCATAGTTACTACTGTCAGCATGACTGAGATTGCCGTTAAGGTACCAGGTAAATGTAGGATTGGGCTTGGCATCTGCTTCACATTTCAACGACACATGTTGTCCCTCTATGATCTCGGTTTCACCTTTTATTTGAACGATAGGATGATCTGTAAATGTATAAATATCAATGATAAAAAAACTGAAAAGAAAATCATCTGACGTTGGAAACTAAGGCTGGCGTAAAAATAAACATATCATAATTTGCTAATGCAAAGTTCTTTTCTTTTCTACATATTGACATATACACTTATACATTCATGACAGTGACGCACATACAGACAGACAGACAGACAGACAGACAGACAGACAGACAGACAGACAGACAGACAGACAGACAGACAGTCAGACAGACAGACAGACAGACAGACAGACAGACAGACAGACAGACAGACAGAAAGCAAGACAGACAGACAGACAGACAGATGTTTGGAATAAAACGTTTTAAGAAAAAGAATGGTTAGGGACTCGTATACACTTTGACGCATATGGAAGTTCTTGACAATCAGTTATTCTACTTCGTGTTATCATTTTTCTGGCTATTAGTATCGTTATGCAGCATTAATGAGAAGCCATAGGTGCAATTTTCTTTTGTCTTTGTATGTCCTAGGCAGCGTTGCGAATCTACAACCTTTAACATGTTCTGATGACAAAATATCTCTGCGGGAAATTCACACGGGAAAGTATCGCCATATTTTGTATCAGTTGTGTTTCAAAATTTATTGGGTTGCGAATAAATTGTCTACATTACGTTTTTTACATGTAGCAAAAGCAGGGTTTATTGTTATCAGCGGTAAATTTGTGATTTAGTGCCTTAACACAATTGCATTACTTACATATTAAGTTTAATACTTTCGTAACACTTTGTGGAGGCCTGTTAGTAGTCATGTTGTTTTGTACTGTACAATACACTCGTGCTCCATCCATACTGCGTTCAGGGACAAATTCAAGGATCTGTGACGTCACCACACCATTATGGTCACCATCCATCTCTGTGGCAGAAGCTTGATTGGTAATTTGTTCACCATCTCTGTACCATGTTATGGTTGATTTAGGATTGGATGATCCAGATGTACAAGTAAGAGTTATTTTGGAATTACTATCAGCAACGATGTTGGATACTGTTCCGGTTAAAGTGGCATTTAGTGGGCGAACTGGAAGGAAATGATTGCCTTTTAAGTGGCCACATGTTTATCAAAGAAAAGCATTTACTTAAATGTATTGGTATCTTTGTGAGTTTTTATAACGGGACATTTTTATTATTACTGTGTGTATCCTTATAGAAACAATTTGTGAGTAAATGAAAACACTTTTGCGAAGGCTTTATGTCGAGTTCTGAATTTATTCAGTATCACAAAAAAACGTTAGTGACATTTATTCTTGCTTATCATGCCTTAACTTGAAAATATATATGTCTAACGTGGTGTTGTTTAATACAGGTAAATAATTGGATTCAGACTGTACAAAAATTTCAGTACTTTCTCGACGTGTTTTTATAACAAGATATATGGAACCCAGTTGTTTAATTAATTTAACTACTGAACGATCTTCTCAGTTGTTTCAATTTTGATTAATTGATTCAAATGTCCCATTAATGAAGAGATTAAGTATGATTTACTGAATGATGGCAGTTCAACCGAGGAGACTAGATGAGCTGCAAACTACCATTGCCTAAAGGTGGACTCCTGTGTTGATACGTGTTTAATGAAACAGTCTTGTAGCTTTTGCTTTCGGTTTCGAACCCCTTTTAGTGCCACTGGTTTCGTTTGAGAATCTTTTCGCATGATTCTTCATAGTCCTAGGACTTAGTACTGGTGAACCGCATAACACCTTTACAGAACTTAATAACATTCACACCTGTAAACCCCAATCGAAATCGGAAGAAGTTGTATACAAGTAAAATAAAAGTGGAATCCCCTGGCAATTGATCACAACCAAGCTTTTAACAATAAGTGATTCATATATGATTATATGTTTATTAATATGCTACATACATCTAACATCCGCGGTTCCACTTCCAGTAAGCGGCGTTTGTAATGTCTGGTGGGCAACGTAACACACCAATGTTTTTCCGTTCTGCTGCTTTTGTAGTGTCGTTGTATACGACACAGTTGTGTTGAATGTGTGCCCTGTATCGCCGGTGACGCTTCGGTTTGATGTTACGTTGTTTCCGTTCATTTGGAACCACACGTCTATATTGTCTGGTCTAAATCCAGATGTGCGACAGTCTGCTACTTTACCAGAAACACCTTCTACAACCGGGTATGACGTTACCATAGGCGGAGAAGGCTTTACTTTGTAAGAGAAAAGAAAACATTTAAATTATGAGTATGCACTATTATTGTTGCACCTATATGAGTTTCTTTCCTCTAATAAAAAATAATTACCTTATTCTGATCCAAAGTCAGATAAAAATAGCTATAACCACAGATCCAATTTGTTTCTGTGGGAAAGCAGTTAACAATTTGGAAATAGTACTATTGAGTACTGGTGACAAAATATCAGTAACGATTGAAGAAATAACAGGAATGCGGATAGGTAGGATGTGCCGCATATGACTCAATTACCATTGAAAACGGCAATTAAGCACATTCCAACTAATCGTTTAGTTTTATATTTGGCGGATTAAGAATGATCTATATTTTGTTAAAAAAAAAAGATAAAGCACATTTTGTTTTAGATCATATAAAAGAAATGTTTGATCAATTCTATCTAAATCGAAACCTTAAGAAAAATGCCTGTCTACATGCTGATAATTGCTTAAACACATTTTATTTTCAGAAACATTGTAATATCTGTTTTAAAGACCGTTATTTTCACTAATATTAAGGGCTTTTCAAGACGGTTTTACAGTTTGAACTATCAAGCAATATAATTCGGCCAGATGACTTCTCATGATTCAAATTTCACATAAACTCAATGATTTGAACATAGCCTAGAGTGCCTTGTGATTTCAAGTTAAGTACGCCCACCACAAGTGTACTATTATAGATGTCCAAGTATCAGGTATATGATATGCTCATAAAGCGAATTGGGTACGATCGTTTACTTACGGTTCAGAAGAAGTTGTACTTGTACCCTTTGTTGTTCAGACGGTTCAGGAGGACTGAAGGAGGACTGACACACAAACGTGACGTCATCATCCTGATTACTGGGAGTAAATGTGTGAGTCACCTCTACCGTGAATGTACCGTCGCTGCCTTCTTGGGACGTCTTGGTGGTATCTAAGGGTTGTGTTCGGTTGTTGTCTTTATACCAATATAACAAAGGCTCGGGATATCCACCAGTAGATGTACATTGGAGTGTAAGCTCATGACCTTCAGTTCCTCTGACGACAGTTGTTGTACCATCAGGAGTTTCTGTATTGCTTATCACGGGTAGCTGAGGTAGAACTATATAAAGAATTAGCGTTTGAAATAAACAGAAGCGGGTCCATATTTCATCAGGGAAATGCTTGGCTACATAAACAATATGAAACATAATTCACAGATGAACGAATGGACATTCTTTAGTTTCATTTCATCAACAAAATTGAATTATAATGGATCAAAATGTGCTTATAAATTAGCGAGTGAGTGAGTGACGGGGTGTGTGAGTTAGTGAGTAAGTGACGGGGTGTGTGGGTGCATGTGTTCATGCGTGCGTGCGTGCTTGAATGCGGGGTGCATGCAGGGGTGCGTGCCTGAGGTAGTGTGTTAGGTTTGTGCACTCAAAATTGTATGACTTATTACATAACACATATAAAATCGAGGATAGATTCGAGAAAGAATTTACAGTTAAAGAAGCCGCTAAGGTTGTTTGTTATATCCTTCGTTGAGGAAACAACGGATGATGTAGAATTGATTTTAGATACATTATGTTTCTGAGATAAACGTTAAGGATTTAACTAAGCGGTCCGCTATAACCCGACAGAGTCTTAAGTTGATAAGACTCGCCCAGGTTGGTCTTATACTAAATGTTTCAAGAGTAGACTTGTCCTTTCTTTTATCATATTAACCGATCACATCAAGCTAAGGTGTGCTTGAATGATGGCGATGTCCGAGGAATTTTCTGTTGGTCGGCCCGTACATGTAAACATGCAAGACCATTTCAACAATTAAGCATGACCAATTCGTATATGACTGATCTCAATGATCTCGGAACAGATTTAAAATCGTTTTATGTGGGTTGTAACGTTTACGATGTTTCTGCACAAAAAGACCCTTTCAGTAGTGATATATGTGAAGTGATCAAACCCATACGGGTCATCATCTATATTCAATTTACATTTGGAAAAAAGAATGCAACAACGATAAATAAGAGAAATAGTGGTGTTAGTAGCATAATGGAAATATGTATGAACTTTATTGTTTAGAAAAACACTTTTCATCAGCAATACATTCCCCAGATTCTTAACTTTTGGGTTTGTATTGTTTGAACCCAAAAATGTATTGTACAGTGGATATGCCAGTTAACTGATTAGACAGCTTTATCTAATGGCATTTCATTTGATGAAAATGTATGACAATGCCTTTGAGAGACTGACTTATTGCGATTTCCTGCAGTGTTGCTGCCATCGCCACTGAATGATGCCTATTGACAAATTCTTATATCCAACCATTTGCTCTATCTCAAATGGTTGATACAACGGATCCATATGCAAAAGCAAGGGTGGTGCTTGTAATTTAAATAATACTGGTTTCCTAATAAAGCTCCCTTGTATACTTTTTGTAAGAAGATTTGATTATCTTAAGGTTATATTGATATTTATACGCCGCTGATTCCTTTGTATGATTGTGTTGGTCAATTTGTAAACATG